>BSBM01000904.1:16907500-18107500 GCA_027924585.1 Larix kaempferi
AATCATCTTATCTTAAAGAATAGTGTGACTATATTGATTTATTCTAACATGTTTTCTTCATCTCCTTTTTTGGAAATACTATGATCTATGTCTCTCTTTCTATATGATATTACGTGAGTATAAGACTTGCTACTAAAACATAATTAGTTAATTATCTATAAGATTGTAGTTATTTTAAGTAGAAATATGTAATGATACATTTTATAATAATTATAAATGAATGTCACTAAAACTTAAAAAAAAATCTATTTTTAAGAAAGACTTTAAAACAATCTTGTAATGGTTCAAACATTTACACATTAACATCTTGGTATCTTAACAGATAGATATCATTTAAACTTTATAATAGGTTTTCAAAGAAACAAACAATTTCTAACTAGGAGGTGCAAGAATAGAGTAGGTTATTAATATGAATCTTGTTGTGGGAGAGAGGAGTGACCTCACCTCCTTGATGTTATGTTAAAATCAACATGCTTTCTCGTGATTCTACAACTCTTTTTCGTAGTAATTAGTCCTGGATTTGTTTTCTTTAAAGACATGATTGAATGAAGATTTGGATAAGTGGCCTCGAGCTCATAAATTTATGTTGTATATCTTTTGTATGTATTCAGTTCTAGGCATAATTGAAGAAGCATCGGTAGTTTCAGTTTATTTAGTTAAAACAGTATGAATCAATTGTTTATGGATCAACGGATGAAATAACTGCCTCTTCCTGGGTTAAACTATCGTCTTTGGTTCTTAGTCAATAGGATCTGGAACTACTCGCGTTGCTGCTGAAGCTTTTCGGTAAACTAGCTCTCGAAACGAAATGGATACTAATTGAAGTGATGACAATGAAGCTGGAACTGGTGAGGATGCTTGCTTTTATGCGGGCTAAAAAGCTTGTACCTATCCACCTAGACAGAAAAGAGCTGGAACTTACTGATACCGAGTTACTACCAACCCCTGTAGTAGCAGTAATAAAGGGATAGCTAGTAGCAGCTGTGATTGATCGATAGTAGCAGTTAAAGATTGTGTATTCATGCATGAGGCATTAGATGTAGCATGTGGGTTGTGTTTTTTTAGCCCATTGTAATTATATAATCCTAGTGCTTAAGGGATTAGGGTTGTAATCTAATATAATTTAGCATAATTTAGTCAAATCCCCATGTGGCTATGTATATATTGTATTAGGACCACACTCGATGTCCCCACCGGGTTAGGCTCTGTAATCAGGGACGACAAATTACCCCGTAGAAAGAAGCGGCTTCCCCATGTGCTCTCGTGTATTTCGGGAAAACTAGAATATTTAGACTACACCTTATTAAAAGATCTTGGAAATCTCTAAAAGATCTTAGAATCATATATATTACCTATGGAAATTGCATAATTTGGGTGCCATAGAGATATTTGTGAACTGAATCTATTTATGAATTCAAAAACACAATTTGAAAAATTCCAAATTTGGATTTTAACCCTCTAAAAATTATGGAATTCAGACCAAAACCCACTCCACTAGAAAATCCAAAACATAGACTAAAAATATACTCATTTTAATAAGATTATGAAACTTCATAATAACTTTGAATCAAAATATATATTTTATTATAATAAATTTATATTTAATAATCAAATTTTACCACATCAATATATCCGATCCACCTTGGCCAACATTACAATCATTACATAGTCAAAGTCAGTTCCCAAGGAGAAAGTGTCACAAAGCGAGATTTGAACTTGGGTGGGAAGGACAACAACACTCCTCCCAACCACCGGATCTACACTCAATTGACAATCAATAATTCTTTATAACATCGTAGTTTTAAATTTAAAGAGAATATATATATATATATATTCAAATTTAGAGGGTTTATACATTTTGAGTGGGCCTAATAGTTAAGAATATGTATTTCCTCCTAAGAGATTATATGTCCAAACCTATAACCTAAAAGATTATAAGTTATACTTCCATAGCAATGTTCCTTAATCACTTTATTATTTTTTGAAAGATCACATGTTCAAATCAAAAGGAGTAGGATATATCTATTTGAAGGATCCTTGTCTCGTACACAATTTGACGTCTAACTTAAGGATATAGACATGAAAGGTTGCTAAATTCCAATGATAAAAAAAAAGTTGCTAAGCTCCCATAGTAAAAAAAAAAACTTAACCGTCACCTTAAAATTATATTATTTTTACAATATTAAAAAAAATAAAGGATAACTGAAGCCCTTAAATTTGAACCATTGAAACCCTATGGAGACTTAACCACGAGGAAGTGGACTTTTACCACATCACCAAGCCTTTTAAGTTTCGTATATATATTGCTTAGCAATTTAAGTGGATGCTAATTTTTTCAAATAATTCGTATATATAATGTTTAGCAATTTAAGTGGATGTTAATTTTTCTAATAATTTATAGTTAATTTTTCTAATAATTTATAGTAGGAAAGTGATTGCATCCATCCAATTCCACATATAACGAAAACCTGGAAACTTCGGGAGTGACCGTCGAATTTCGCGATAAAATAATGATCGGTTTATTGCTGACTCTTTTAGAGGCTCAGGCATTTCTTTGGTTTTGAGATCGGGAGATCGGAATTTCTGCAACGCTTCATTGTCAATCAAAAAGTAGGTATCGGATCTGCGTCTTTTCGTATTCTGCATTTAATTTGTTTTTTAATTGGTGTATAAGGGTTTCGTTGGAATATGTTTGATGAGGATCTGTGAGAAGTTTTTCAACATATTCGATGATGATCTGTGTGAAACTTCACAATCACGAATATTTATTTAATTTTTCTTTTCTTTTCTCTTTGTTGTTGTTGTTTAAATTCTGTCTAGTTGTAGGAACACCCGGTTTTCATTTAGTTTTAGTCGTCTGCTATAATGTATTTTGGTTTCGGCAGTTTTACAGAAATGGGGTTGAGTGTTTTTTTTTTCAAATTTTAGTTTGGGGTTTCAGCACATTAGCGTTTCATCGAGTGGGTATTTGTAAATCAATTGTTACGAGATCAATTCCCGTGGAGAAGTTTTGGTTTCTGTATAATTAGTTTTCGTCAATCCTATATTTGCTTCATTCAGGATCTCATTTGGTTTTTTGGGGAGAGAATTGTTGTATTTTTGCATATTTGACGAGTTTATGGTGTTTGTGTTTTGTCTGTATGATTTATGGCATTTTGGTTTCTGTAGTTTCACAAAACTAGGGTTGTGGGCCTTGATAATTTCAGATCCTAGATTGGACTTTCAGATTAATTGAGTTTCATCCTGTCAATCGGTGGTTGCAAGGTCAATTCTCATGGAGTGATTTTCTGTTTTTTCATTTTCTATGAGTGTTTTCAGGATACATGCACAAACGTTGAACCCTACATCTTAGGCACTAGTGATAACCATTACGCCAAAATCACCTGGGACTTGAGCTCAGCCACAATTGGAGATGGCATTCCGATAGGGCTGACAATAGCAGAAATAGGAATCTGAGGAAAGCTTAATACTCCATTGATGTTATCAGTGAACCAAGGCCCTGTTGGCAATATGGAATAGATTTGGAGTTTTTGTGGTGTTATTTTTATAAAAAAATCGGTCTTCATTGGCCCTAAACATTATCTCTTGGGTTTCATCTTTGAGGTTTTTAATTTAGTTTTGGAGAATATTATTGTATTTGTATATTTCTATATTTGAGGGATTTTTTTAGCAGATTTTGCAGATGGACGAGGGATCATCATTCGCGGCATCATCGAGTCGTAATTCAAGCTTTTCCAGTGGCTATGATAACCCACAGAACTCAAGTAAGAATGCTTCTTCGAGTGGCGCTGGTGATGCCGGAAGCTTTGAATGCAACATCTGTCTTGAATTGGCTCAGGACCCAATTGTGACACTCTGCGGTCACCTCTTCTGCTGGCCTTGCCTGTACAAATGGCTTCACATTCATTCCAAGTCTCAAGACTGCCCTGTCTGTAAGGCTTTGGTGGAAGAGGACAAGATTATTCCCTTGTATGGGCGTGGGAAAGTGGGTTCTCCAGATCCAAGGTCCAAAGCTATTCCCGGTCTAAATATTCCCAACAGACCTGCTGGGCGACGCCCTGAAACAGCTCCATCTCCAGGTCATCATCATTTCCAGCAACAGCCTTTTGGCTTTATGGGTGGCGGTCCAGCTCCAATGGCAGCTGCCAGGTTTGGGAATTTCACTTTCTCTGCAGGATTTGGGTTGTTTCCATCTCTGTTTGGATTCCAGATGCACGGCTTTCCAGATGGTGTCGGGTACGGGGCCGCTCCAGGGTATAACTATGGCTTTTCCAATCCATTTCAAGGTGGACATCCCCACACATTTCATCAGCCTATGACCAGAGAGCAGGAACAAGAAGCCATGCTGTCAAAGTACCTGTTAATTATTGGAGCTTTTGTCATTTTATGTTTACTTTTCTTGTAATCGGGCTGTAAATTCATTTATTAGCTTGTTGGTATTATTGGCAGCTAGATTGTGGAAGTCAATCAAGGGTTCAAGGGCTTTTCGGGTTCAAGGGCTTTTCTTCTCCCTTAAATATATTAATGTATTAAAGTTCCCCTAAACATATTAATGTGCTAAAGTTTTGTGACCGATTTGATCAGTCAACTTGCTTGGACTCGATAAAAACAATTGGGAATAATGTCGCAATAGACAATTTCTTTGTAAACTTCTTGAAAAATGCATGGGATTTTTACCTAATTATAGTTTGCTTCTGCTGATAAACCAAGTAGGACTACTGAATTTGGGGAAATTGGAGATATTTAGTTGCAGAGTACTAAACTTGTTTGAGTTAAGATACAGACTTTACCTGCATTGGTGTTTTTTTGGTGCCATGATTTAACATATCAAATGTTCAGTGGATGTTTGAAAGGTTGTAAGTTTCGAAGTTCTGAATGTGTGAGAGACCTTGAATAAGCTTTTTATTGATATTTTAAAGCAAAATTATGGCTATGTACCCTTGTTTGATTAAGCTAGAATAAAGTGTGAAGCAGACAGGGCTTCTCTCGCAAATAATTACGAGCAATATTGATGTAAAACTAGACCATTGCATTATGTCTTTTGCAGTGAGACTACCATTGCGTTATGTCTTTTGCAGTGAGACTAGACAATTGCATTCTGTCTTTTGCAGTTGTTTTCTTATTGTTTTCTTTTTTTAATTTATGATCATGGTTGTTCGAGATGTTTTAGCTGTGCAAATAGCTTTATTTAAATATGTGCATAAGTTTGATTCTCATTTTTTGGTTCCTTTAAATCTGCTGTTGATTGCAGTGGTCCCAGTATTTAGTTTGGCTGTTTCAATGAAGCGTGTAAATGTCATTATGGCATATAACCCAGTATGGTTTCTGATGTAGCACAAGGTTGAGTGCTATTTCTTCTCTTTTTCATCGGATTGGTTGTTCATTCAAGTGGTAGTGTCTATTTGTAGAGGAATATAAATGTTGCCGAATACCGATTACAAGGCTGAGACCTTGATGAGATATGATAGTAGCTCGTTTTTGGCTTTGGTTCTATATCTATATCTTGTTTCGATATATCTGTACCTAGTTCTACAGAATTCATGCCTTAAAAAGAATCCTAATATGGTATTTTTCCCAACTATTTTCTATAATTGATTGGATGGTGTCGGTGTGTCAGTCTGTGCGTTGAATGGGCCCGAAATTCTGTTGGTCTGTAAAATGTATGAAGGATCAGTCAAAACCCTACATACAATTCGCTGAGCAAGTTGGCAGGACCTCCCCTATTTTGGGGCAACATCAAAAGTCCAATCCTGAGGGGATGACTGCCTTGAAATGGACTAGAATCATTTTATTGATTATTTCTCTTACATGTGTGTTGGTAGTGAAAAATCATATTGCTTTGAAATGGTTTGCAATCATTTTATTGATCATTTTTCTTACGGATGTTATTGATGATCACACGCGGCGTTGAAATGAATTGGAATCATTTTATTGATTATTTCTCTTAATTGTGGATATTGTTATCACACTGCCTTGAAATGAGTTGGAATCGTTTTATTGATTATTTCTACCTACATAAGGATGTTATTGAAGATCACCGGTCATGTACGTATTTAGAGATAACAAGGCAACGATTTCAAAGGTAATTGTAACTGTGATTCTCTTTTACTGCAAGGTCAGTTTTACTCATTCGGAGAAGTGTGTTTGATCCACTACTAAATTCACAGAAGCACCAGTAATTGAGTTGCTGACAAGCATGAATCTGTTCATGAAAGTATCTGTGCAATTTCCAGTAACTTGGTCATTGAAAGGAAAATTGAGTTTTAGCATCATTTAATATAAACGTCTGATTTTAACAACAAAATTTTTAACTGAATGCGTTCAGATGTTAATTAGGATAAGTTTAACTTCTCACCCTTTCTCCAACTTGGAAAATGAAACATACCGCAGTGTACGGAATGAATGTGTATGGTTATGGTAGGATGACTTTTATTGTCCAATTTGCAATTTTTCTCAATTGAATATTAGCTGTATGGTTATGGTTATGGTAGGATGAATTTTATTGTCCAATTTGCAATTTTTCTCAATTATATATTAGCGGATAATTGGATGTAGCTTGGGTGGTTGGGAGGAATGATTGTTACCCTTCCCACCCAGGTTCAATTATTGTAAGTGACATGATGCTCTTGTTAAGTCTCTATGTATTGACTATGTAATGATTGAGTGGCTTGTGTAATTCTGGCCATATCTTTATTTTCTGGAATAGCAAATGTCAACCACCAATTCCCTGAGCAGACAAGTCTTGGAGGAGATCTCCAAAACTTGTTCCCTATGGGTGTGGAGATACAGATCATAAAGAAAGAAAACCCTAGCTATTAATTTTACAACAGTAAAGAAATAGATGAAATCAGAGATTAACCATTTGATTAGAAGTATCAAATGTAAGCCTAATCTACAAGCTAGCTGGATAAAGACCCCAAAATTATCCTTCACAACATGAGCATGAAAAATGCATTACTGGCCGTCATTTTTGGCCTTCATTGCATGGTTGTAGCCATCCTTTTCTTGTAGCAATTTGAGCAGAAGATCTTCATAATTTGAGTGAGTTCTTGATTTTGTCGAAGTAGCTTCTTGGATGGTGGAGTAAGGGTTCTCTTTGAGAACATCATAGTGCATCAGAGTGGGAGCGGGGTGAACACTGAGAGCTTTTGTTTGTTATAATCTTTGCACTTCATGGGGGTGACCAATAGACCTTAAGGTACCTTTGAACCTATCCATCATGGAGGGATCCTGATCTCCTTTATCGTCCAGACTTTGGGCTCTTTGTAGATCAGGGCTTTCCCATGTAAGAATGGGGGTGCGACTTTCCATTGAAGAGCGAGGGTAGGCAAGCCTAGAGATAAGCCAGCAGAGTGTAAAACCGAATTAGGAACGGTCAGACTCTTCAGGAGAATGGGTTAAGGACTAGAGGTTATCAAAGCGTCGATGGGTGGAAGATGGTGGCCAAACCACCCTCGGGGAGTCTGAGGCTGTGGCCCAGCGGCAAGATAGACGAAAACAGCAATCTGAATGCCTTGACTATGGAACCAGGGGAATTACCTTTGGTTCTCTTGTGCCTGATCTCATAACGGTGGAGTGCGATTTGTAGACAATCATGGCTGAAGCATTTTGTGGGATATGCGTGTTTGCGGAGCTAGGCCGAGCCTAGTTCTACCATCAGTGATGAGAGGACCTGGGCTGATGTGACCATTTCCTGGCTGGAGGTGGATGTTATAACCTTCATTGTTTGTACTTGCTGTGCTAGCTCTGGTGGCCTGATCACGCTGCAACCGCTGTCACTCGAGATCTCCTCAAACTGTCGTCACCCTGTCCGGAATAGGAAAACAATATTTGCTTTAGAAAATGCAAATGACAAACATTGTTATGAGGAAAGTCAAGGAATTAAGTGTAACAGTAATTATAATGTATAATGTATTTTTTCATCTTGGATTTGTCTCCACTATTTTAGTGATAATTTCAATAAAAACTTGAACATCTCAAGTTTTCTTTTGAAATTTGTCATTCTATTGACTTAAAGTCGGGTAACAAAGAAGTCTGGGCTTCATCATAGTCCTTTAACACGGTCTTGAAATGTTGCGTAACATAAAGAGGAGCTACATGAGCTCTTTATCAATGACTATTTCCTGCCGTAACATAAATGGGTATAGGGATACGGTTCATAGAGAAAAAAAAAAGCATGGTTATTAATTTTACAATATTAATAAAAGAAATGAAATTTTACAACATTAACCAAATAGATTAACTATGAAAGATAAAAAGCAAATCAAAGATCAATTATGAAAAATAAAAAGCATCAAAATGTAATGATTCTTCAAAATCTAACATGAGCATGATAATTGCATTACTGACTATCATTTTTAGTTTTGGTTGCATAGTTGAAATCATCTTTATCATAAAATATATAAAAATATGAAAAGTAATTAAAAAATATACCTCCGCCTAAAAAAATCTCTAAAATTTCTCAAATTTTAGATTTAAAAAAATCACACCTCAATAAATTGGATCCCTCTTGGTGCTTGATAGATTGGTTTTAGGGAAGCACCAATCATATCAGCCAGGGTCTCAAAGCACCAATCCACTGAATATATTATAATAAATCACTTATAATAAATCACAATGATCAGAAGTAAAAAGATGCCTTGTCAAACTTATTGTAAGTTGTAACAGCATTGAAAAACTGTAGAGCAATCAAAAGACAACTACAGAACTAATTCTGTAGTATTTACTATTAATGCAAAACATATCATCATCAAAGATGAATATGGGAACAGCCCAAAAATCTCAAAATTTTAAAGTCCTGTAATGACAAATCTGAGAAATATCTTGAAATCATTCTGTCACCTGTTCATCCAACAAAAAAAGGAAAACCAATGATCATAAAGGAAAAGGACTGGGTTCCGGTTCCTTAATGCTGTTGATGAGTTGTTCCCACTCGAACCAGGTCCCCTCGACCATCTGTAGCCCCCTCTTGGACAAAAGATCAGCCTGAACATTTTTCTCTCTGTAAATATGCTGAAAACTGATAAAGTGGAAAAGACCGGTGAGGTAGCTCAGCTCTTCAAAAATGGCACAAAAATGGCAACAAGATAGATGTTCTTGGAGCTCTTCTCAACTTCATCCAGTCTACCACAAGCTTCAAATCACCGAACAAGAGATAAGGTCAACTTTAAAGCCATAAGCTCGGCAGCTTTGTTCGAGCTTATGCCCAGGCCAGCAGCAAACTTGAACGACTGAGAATCTGAAAATTGAATGGTCCCTCCAGCACCCCCCTGGCGGGATCACCTTGAGAAGCACCATAAAAAAATCCCAACGTGAGTTCTATCTATCACAGCATCAACCACCTTTCGAACTTTAGCAATACCTCCATTCTGCGGGAAGAGACTAAGGATAACAGAATGAATTATTTTATCAAAATAAATAAAAAGGTAATAATAAAGTTATTTCACATTAGATATGATAAAAATAAAATAAAACAAATGGAAACAAAATAATTTCTTTATAAACATTAAACTAGCATAAACATTAAAGTAATTAATATAAACATAAACACAAATACTATTTAATAAACATATTTCTTTTTTTAACCACCCAATAACTAAAACTTATTTAAATCTTAATCAAGATGCATTTGAGCATAACAATATACGACGACCATGAAATGGATCCCCACTGTACACTTGTTACACTCGGGTTAATCTTGTTGATCCACTCAAGGAAGTCCAAAATCTCAAATGTGTAATAACTATATTGCCATCTTATCTTCTTTTGTAACTGCCATTTAAATTGATTAAAGAATAATATACAAAGTAAAATAAAAATAAATAATTATTACAAAGGTTAAAATCACTAATAAATCAATCTTTTTAGCAAGAATGTATTGATTCATGTCACAATCTATCTTCATCTAACTAATATTTTTCCATTAATCAAGATCCAAGAGAACATATTTGTCCTACCTCTCTAATAATTATTGATTCATGTCATAATCTATCTTCATCTAACTAACATTTTTCCATTAATCAAGATTCAAGAGAACATATTTGTCCAACCTCTCTAAATTCCAGTATTCATGTAAATTTATATGTCCTTCAATATACCTAAAATGATTGAAACACCTCTTTGTTTATTTTAGGAATGTCAACACCTCTTTGTTTATTTTAGGAATGTCAAGTGGATATGTTTATAATTAATGTTATCTTCTCCGCTCTGCAAGTGACAATAAACTTTTAATTATGAGTACTGTTTTAACGTGCTTGAGTCATTTGTATAACAAAGTCATCAGTTTCAACGAAAATTTGACCAGACAGTGAAGTATATTTCACACCAGCAAACTCTCCATTATTTTGCTTCTCCTTCACACCAGCGAACTCTCATTTAGCATGTGGTTGTTTCCCCTTCTTTCTTTATTGATTTGCAGGTCCAGCTTTGTCAAGGGACATCTCAGGGACATGCCAGAGAACAGGAATATATTTTTATCATCCACGGAGTGTAGTGCCTCACAAGCCATCTCTTGTGTTTCGCTTTGAAAATTGTGAGCTGCTGCTCATTACCATGCGTTCGGGGTCCTAGAGTAAGGTTTCAAAGGTTGCCTCATGATTCACTTTTATCGGCATGCTCAATCCTACCTCTCGCGAGCATTTCTCACTCTGGAGGAAGAGCATTGATCTTTTTGTTGTCTGGAGTAGCTACATCATCCCATAGATCGATTCTTCATAGCTGCAACCACCAAAGAAGTGCAAAATCCTAGACATATTTAATTTTGCAAGAGACTTTTAGCGTTTTGACTATCAAACAATGCCAGGAGGAAGAAAGGGCAAGATATTGGTATAGTACAATATTCCACAGTTTTTGGGATGGGGGACGGAGGAGCGGGAAATGCACAAGGGGAATGTGTGTAAGCGACCCTAAATTTTAGGGAAATTTTGGGGGTTTGTATATGATACTGAACAGTGAACTATTACCAAATGTCAAATATCAAATTTCAAATTTGTAAATGACACTGAACTATTACTATATAAAAACTAAAAACTAAATTCATCATTGTCATTATGTAATGTAGATCTAAACTTGGATTTCAAATTTGTAGAAGATAATGCAATAGATGCTGAAGTCTGAAATAGATATTTAATAGTAAACACAAAGAAGTTAGAACACTGAAATAGACTAAAGTAGTAAAGTCTAATAGGAAATTAAAATTTCTCAAAAAATAGTAGAGAGTCAAGGACTTTCAATAGTATCTAGTATCTACTATCTAGAGTCAAAATTGAAACAATGGAAAGTAATTGAAATGAATCAACATCATGATCAAATAAGCATCAAAGGGTGTGCTCCATTGATTGGTCATCTGCATCCATCTGCTGCATAAAGGCATCAGGACCATCAATGGGAGTGTCACTATCTGAGTCTGAGTCACTCTCATAAGTAACCAATCGCACACCAACCAAACCATGTTGCATCTCATCTGGTCCATCCTCCTCATCTATCTGTGCATCTTCCTCTGGATCCACATCCCATTGTGCCACTGGTCCCATTCGATACTCTGGCGTCTTCCTATGTGCAAGACATAGGGCACTGTGCACTACAACTAACTTCTCTGCTCTCCTAGAGATAGGTCTATTCCTCTTGATAGAGTGGATGAAGCTATATGTGGACCAACTCCTCTCAGCTGCAGAAGAACCAACAATCTGTGACAATAGGCGAACAGCAAGATGTTTGATCCGAGGAGCATCATCACCATGAAACCTCCACCAACCAATGGGGTCATCCCAACCCCAGTCATCACGATCTACCCTTGTATCCCGCTTGTTAAAGGGACCAGTGAGGCTTGCAAATTGAATCCACTGCCTCCAAAGTACTTTCCCCTCCTCTGAAGTGTACATCTTTGAAATGGCAACTCGAAATCCATTCTTGATCTCTGGATCATCAATTGGAGGAATTCTACCAGGCCTGGGAATATACCATTTTGGGTTCAATGCATACGCTACCATATGCAAAGGTGTCGTCATTCGATCCCATCTACAATGAATAATGGGTCGAATTTGGTTCGTATAGAACTCTAAGGAGGGCTCTTTCTCACAAATTACTTCCTTTACCTGACCCAACATGCTATCAAAAGTCTCATAGATTTCTCCAAGACTAGGAGAATCTGTGTCAGTGTAACGAATGACCTCAACTATAGGGCGTAATATTGAGACCAAATAACTGCAATCTACCCACCAATCATTATCCAATATTTGAAGCCTAATCTTCTTCCCCTCTTCTGTTTTGGATTCTGTCCACCTGTTCCACTCTGGAGTCACAACCATGGCTTGCAATGCTGGTTGCACCTGCAACATCCTCTCCAATTAGAGAAAATAACTGGCATATCTAGTCTATGTGGGCTTGAGGAATTCCTTCCGTGAGTGAGCCCTGTACATGGCTAAGGAGGTGTGGTGGTTGCAGATAAACATGTGCACATCCAATGAATTTTTCCAATGTCTTTTAGTGCATTGTTGAGTGCATGCACACAACAAGGGGTCCAAAAAATATGCTTGTATCTATCCTGAATCAGTAACCCCACTGATCTGCACACTGTTGTTGCATCTGTCACAACCTGCACAACATTGGAAGGCCCAACCTCCTCTATAGCATCCTGAAGAAGCTCAAATAAAAAAGTTGCATCTTTGCACTTTCCAGAACAATCAATAGCTCTAAAAAAGAAAGGCCCCTCTTTGCATGCAACTATGATGTTGATGAGTGGATGTTTGGCAATGTCGGTCCACCCATCCATGACAATAGAGCAACCAAAACTAACCCATGTCTGTCTGATCATCTCTTTTTGCATAGTAATTTTGGACACTTCCCTTTCCAAAACCACTGTCCTCACTTGGTTTCACCTGGGGGCACATATGTCCCTCTTTTGCAATTGCATGAACCATCTCCTTGTAATAAGGAGAGCGACTAACCTGGAAGGGAATGCCATTGGCAAAAAGGAATCTGCCAATGGCATCATCTGTATCATCATGATTCGGCTTACTATACATCCCTGAAATAGTTGGTCCTATTGTAGAAGAATGAGCATCCTTCCTTTTTGACGAAGGCTTTCCAACATGTGATGGTGGAGGCATATTGCCTATTGGTGGATGGGTTAGCCTTCCTTTTGGAACTCCTTTCCACATTGTGATCTTCATGTGACATGACATTTTGGCTACAAAAGGTGCCCTTTGCATCTGCTGCCATTTGCAAGCTCAAAAGCTCGGATCTCTGCAACATGTTTAACATATCACATACAATAACCCCTTTGCCACCAATGCCCAAAAGGTGTTGTTTAACCCAGCTGTAACTCCCAACCCAAGGATGGCCACAAATATTGCATGCCCAATGATGAGATCCACCCTTTGTTTTTTTGTTGGTTGGGGGAGCAATTTGAGGTACTTTGCTTGCATATAGCAAAAGGGGTTTTTGGGGATTAAATGTCCCCTTTGCATATTCAGCCAATGCCTTTGGTGGATAGAGATTGGCACTGTCTGGGATTTCACTTTGACTTAATCTTGATGATGTGGGAGTTTCTGAAGTTCTAGACCCACTTGCATTGCCTGTCCCTATATTATAATTGCTCTCTTGTTCATCATAATCTGAATCATTGCCACTGCTGTTGTCACTGCTAGAGTTACTCATGCTGCTGATTTTTAACTCTTATGTGCTGATTTGTAAAGTTTTGTCAGCCTGCAGCAAGGGTTTCATTTGTTTTTAAAATTTCACAACGATAACATGTCTAAACACTGAATTCAATGGCTGGAAATGAGAGGCATGAGCTTAAAAGAAAACAGAAATTTAAAAACAGCAATATCAGATAAACCAGCAGATCTGGACATGAAGGCAGCTGTGAAAAACCTCATGTTCAGGTAAGGGCACACTAGAGCAGCAGTAAAGCAACACTAAGAAGCAGTTTGGTGTGTTCTGGGCACAATTTGGAACTGTTTATGTACACATACAGCAATCCACATGAATTCTTGGCATAATATTAATATCAAATATGATATTTAGTCATGAAACTACCTCCAGCTAGCAGATTTGCTCCTCCAGGCTTCGAGCTAGTAGATGAATTGTGGCGGCTCTCGAGTCTCAGCTCTACTCTAGTCAATAAGCGGCGGCTATCCAAGCAATGGTCTCCACGGCTGGCTCTCCTTCAAGGCGGCAGCCCTCCAAGCAATGGTCTCCACGGTGGCGGCTGCTCCAGGTTTAAAACTTTCAAATTATGAAATGAAATCGTGAGAGGGCAGCTTTTTGGAAGGTCTTCGGTTAGTCTAGGGTTTAATTTTATTTTGGTTTATTTCTGTTTTAATTTTTTAAACACTTCTTTTCACTGGGGCTTCTGGGCGTCCCCCATTTAGATGAAAATCGTGGGGAGCTTCTGGGCGTCCCCAGGCGGGACTTCTGGGCGTACCTTGTAGTATCCCATATGTTACTTGCCCAGTGGATTGCAACTTATTTTGCTAGATTAATGGGGAATTTATGAGAAAGCTGGTTTTAGTTTGATCTCGGTGTCATTAACAAGTTTTCATTATACGTGGAGAAATTCAGAGAGGTTTTGAAATTAGCTTGATGCATTGCAAGCTTAAACATACCAATATTCTTCTTTGCAGTAAAATGTGTGAACTTGCTTGAGTAGCCTTAGTGCCAGAATGATAGCATTGAACTCCTAACAAGGGTATTTGCATTGGTGTTGTTCCAAGTAAACCTTTTATCATTTACTGTATCACATGTTTAAAACTAATCATGCATCTGAATGTCGCTTTTCCTCTTCATGGTTGTAGTCTTATATTCAAGCAGTGAGATATATATCAAAAACCTATTATTAATCATGGGATGCTTAGCAATATATTCTTCATCCAATTTTTTTGGGGCTCTCTTTTCTAATTCTGATGATGCATTGTCTATAGCAGGTCTTAAATGTTGATATGTCTCCATTGAATCTGGAAATGATAAAAAACAAACAAACACACTGAAAACTTAAAAGATTGTCGAGGTCTCTCCTTTTCTTAACCCCATGAATTTAGAAATGAACAAAAACAAACAAACAAACACACTGTAAAAACCTAAAAGAACAGATATTTGAGTGTTTATTAATAAGAGGCCTTATGAGTAAATGGCGTAGTTTCATAATTTGTGTATTCTTTTATAGCCTTCTACTATGTGAATAATTGCACTCAATTGTGGATAAGATGAAGATTGATTAATTGAACAAATTGAAAGATTGGGGAATGTGGTTTGCTATTATGCCCATCATCTAACTCTCTTGTTATGCATTGTTTTGTTTCTAATGCTTTGAAGATTGATTAATTGAACAAATTGAAAGATTGGGGAATGTGGTTTGCTATTATGCCCATCATCTAACTCTCTTGCTATGCATTGTTTTGTTTCTAATGCTTGTGTAATCAATCTTTATTGAAAAGGGTTATAAAGTAAAATAGGAGCCAAGAACATAGAAGGGTCATTATAAAGGAATGAAATGGTCCTATCATAATAATACATCCCAGTTCCATATGACATCTTACCTCATGGATTGCATGTGCGCCCAGTTCCATATGACATCTTACCTCATGGATTGCGTGTGCGCTTGTGCGAATTTATGAGGGTCCATGCCTACTTGGAAACAAACATTTGTTTCGATGCATGCCTACATTCAAAATTTGTGGAGGACTATGTATGCACGAGAGTAAACTACCATATGCAATTTTGCCTTAGTTTTGTTGCAAGAGAAGATTCATGGTGGGAAGCATGCCTCGGATTTCAAATATTTTTTGCCTGTAAAATTAAAATTCGATGATGGTTTTGTGCTCTTCATGCTTTTTTTTTTGAGGTAATAATTTTTTTCTCAAAATTTTCACTATTATAAATTTTAACCATAAATAGATCATACAATTTGAGGAGAACTATCTAGAGTTCTCATTTTCTATAAGCTGCATTTATTGACTTTTTTACTTCAAATAAGAAATTGATGTTACCATTAGAAACCTTTTTTTAAGAGCTAATATTACAATTTTTTTAAAAGCCTTACCCGTGTCATTGCAATCATAATCGTAAATCGACCCCCAAATCGAGTCTTCTCTTAATTGCACCGAGGGAAACGAGGTGCTCTACAACCTAATATGGGGGAGATGTTGTAACGTGATGTAACGTTTGTAACAAAATAATTAAAAAAATTCATGTCTACTCATAAAATAAAAAATTATGAAAAATATTTAAAAAAAAATCCATGTTGGTTTATAAAATAAAATATTATGAAAAGTAATTAAAAAATAGATGTTAATTTATAAAATAAAAACTTAAAACTTAAACCTGGATCTATCAATCAATAGAGATCAAATTTCTTGAGTTTAATTTTTTTTTTAAAATACACCTCAAGAAATTGGATCCCTTTCGATGCTTGATAGGGTTTAAGATGGATCTATAATGGTTTATCAATATTTAAAAATGTTATTAAAAATATGAAGTAAATGATTAGAATAAAAGAAGACTCAAATCTAGAATTTAGCCTTTTTTTAATCTATCCATAATTAAAATGTTGTTAAATTAATTGTAATCTATCAATAATTAAAAATATTGTTAAATTAATTGTAAGCATTATTTTGGTTTATTTATTTTATATAAATATCCATAATTAAAAATCTTGTTAAATTAATTTTAAGTATTATTTTGATTTATTTATTTTATATAAATTTTATGTTTTTAGTATTTGGAATCCATCTATATAGTTCTCAATACAAATCTAATCTTTCGTATTAGTTTCCAATTTCATTTATTAAAATGTTATGTTTCACGTTAATTTCCAATTTTATTTATCTAAATATTATATTTGATGAATAAAAAAATCTACATTATAATTCTCACTCTTTTTTTAATATTATGTTGTTTCTCAATTCCTATCAATAAATACCAACTTATAAATAATATTTATGAAATGATGCTCTAATGGTTGATGTTACATAATATAAAATCTATATGATGAAATATACGTTAAATATTTTTTGAAAATGTATGATATTTATAAAAATCATTCAATTATGGACTTTAAAATAATTAGTTATTTGCACGAAATATATATGTGTGTGGGGTTCATAACCCTAGAAGATGGAGGGTTCGCTATAGTAATAATTCTCAGAGGACCATCTAATGGCTCCAAGTCCAGGAGACTAACCCCGAAGGATGCAAAGATTTGAACCTCTGACTTTGACTACTTCGGTCCTGGACTCGGAAGCTCCAACAAACTGAACCATCCCTCGAGACTATGAAACATGTTATATATTAATTAGCAATTAAATAATATATATGTTATATATTAATTAATAAATTGTGTACACTATTATTGATTAGGAATTGAAGATTGTATATGTGTATTAATATTTTTTATTCATATATATGGAGGTCATCCAAATGGTGGAAAGAGAGATGAAGACGCGCTTGAGTAAAGTTTTGCAGGATTTTTGGTCCATTTTTGTCAATGACATGTAAGGCGGGTGGAGTGTCACGTCTCAAAGGGAGGAGGTGGCAGAATTTTTGTGGTCTGACGAGGACAATTATGGGGTAGATGGTAGCATTTTTAAGATTGATGAGGAGATGGGTTTTGCAGGTCGAGATGTCACATCACAGGTAATGGAGATTTATGATGGCGTTAATTGTCTTTACTCGAGGGTCGTAGTAGGAAAAGACTCATTTAACACCTCTCCTTATTCGTGTCCAAGTGTCTCTTTGTCAAAGCAAGGTGTTAGGTTTTCATGGAAGACTAATGAGAGGTCTCCCTTGTTAGTGTCAACTGAGATGCCATGTTCTTATGTTATAGGAGATACTGGTAAATTGTCGGTACCAGATAATACTGATGGAGCAGATGTTTTCGTTCGGGATTCGACTGTGAAGTCGTGTATTTCAGATAATGGAGTTGTTGATAATCTAACACCTGACCAAGTTGGAGGGTTTTTTTAAGAGTTGATTCATTGGTTGGCGTTGGGGATACGATCAAGAAGCTCACGAGTAATAGGGCTAAAGCTGGGCATTCTTTAAAGGCCTTTAAGGTAAAACATGGGAAGGAACTTTTGGTGCTAGGGAGAGCTATGAACATGGACAAAGTTGAGAGTTTATCTTCTAGAGCGTTGGTTGGAAGTTGGAGTATATTTCACTGAATAGATTGGAGGTTTCAAGGTGGATCAATGAAGTTTGGAAACCCTTGTTAGGGTATTGTCCTAAATTTAGTATTTTAATGAATGGCTGGATATGTTTTCAATTTCTCAGGGAGGAAAATGTGTATGAGATTCTAGAGAAACCCTGGGTTATTGGTAGGGGTTCTCTGGTTTTGGGTCAATCACATTCTGTCGTCAATCCATTAAAATAAAAAATTGTGAAGAGGCATTTATGGTTGTTATTGTTCAGTTTTCCACTCCATCTATGGACCAAAAACATTTTTATTGCTCTGGCGAAGAAGATTAGAAAATTTATTTACTTGCGGGAGAAAATGCTTTTCAATAAAGACAAGAATTGCTTTACTTCCGGTTGAATTTGATGTGTCCAAGGGTTTACCAGCTAAAATCGAGATTTGTTGGGGTGATTGGTATTTTCTGTAGAGGCTAGATTATCTTCGCGTTCCCTTCAGGTGTCATACATGTCGGAAGACAATCCACTTGAAAAACAAGTGTCCGAGGGATGCTCATAGTTCCTTGGAAGAAAATGAAATTTTGACAGGGGAAGATTCTCTTCATTTTCTTTCCATGAAGACAAACCTTTTGGGGTTCGTGATGTTGATTTGATCACTGAAAGCAATCCAGACTAGTTTTTGAAGCTCGATTTTGCGTCTTTCTTGAGTAAGTTAGAATCCATTTTCCCACAATTTTATGTTTCTCTCTCTGTTGATGAATTAAATTTCATTAAGGAGGTTGAGGTAAGCATCGTAAAAAAAATCGCGAGGGGTTTCTGCTCCTTTTACTTGCGTGACATCTGGGGGTTTTGTTTATTTTGGGTTGATTATTAATGATATTTACTCCTTTCCTATTTCCTTGAGTTCCTCTATACATGAGTCTACCCTTCTTGACCTTTCGAGGAAGGGGTTATCGGTTGTTCATTATTTTCCTTTACCAATCCCAATCGTGTCTATTGAAAGCCAGCATTCTGCTCTCAATAGCCATAATGAGATATCATGTGGTGTTTCTGATGGCCTAGTATCGGATTTGGGGTCATTATTTTCCACTGGGTATAGATTAGCTCTCAATATTTCTAGTGTATCGACTAGTTTGGAAGTAGTGCCTTATCCTACTTTAGGTGGTGACATTGTATCCTATTCCAATTTGGATGATGGGAGCCTTGTGAACTCGGACCTTGTCCTGTCATATAAACATGTCCTCCTTGAGAATATATTACTTGTATTTTTAGACGAACCTTCAACAAAAAAATGTGTCCCTCTTTCTTCCATTAGATGTCAAAATGTAACTATTAGACATAAGAGGAATAAAAAAGGGAATTTAAACAAGGAGATATTGGATCTTGGGGGGAAGAATTGAATCTGATGCACATATTCCTATATATGTTCGAATTGATTGTTAAGTTTAGCCTAATTTCACAAGCCAGATCACTGAAAGAAACACAATCACAAGATAGACAAAGATTTACCCTAGGAAACCCTCATGGGGTAGAAAACCCAGCAAAGCTTTCCTCAATATAGATAATCAACCAATACAAAGATGTAGTCCCAAACAAGAACTCCTTCTCCTCCTATGCAAATCTCTCTCTCTCTCTCCTATGCGCCAATCACAAGTGAGTGAATGAATGAGATAAATGAGGAACACACCTCCTCTATTTATACTCAATCCTAACTGACTTTTCACCCTAACAGGGCCGACTTCTCCTAGGAGAGTCTAATAACCCCTAAACAACTAACTCAGGGCCGACCCCACAAGGGAGATCTAATAACCCTAGTTACCACACTCTCTCGGAGGAATAAACATCTCTGGATATACAATAAGGTCTCTACGGAGGAATGAAACATCTCCAGAATAATAAAGTACAAATATAATATTCTTAGAAGTTACAATATTTCAACACTCCCCCTTAACGAGAAGGATATTATAACAACATATGCAGGAGCAGGGAGTCATCAACTACATAATACATGATACATATATAAATCATTGGAAGCTTTCTTCATACATCATTAGTAACTCAAACAGTTACTGGAACATCTTCGAGATCTTCAATACTGGAACATCAACATCTTCAGTACAGAATCTTCATCTTCTGCAGCACTCGAACAGCTACAGTAACATCATCATCTGGATCCTCTCAATCAACAGTATCATCATCTGGATCCAACACTATCATCATCTGGATCCTCTCGATCAACAGTATCATCATCTGGATCCTCTTAATCAACAGCCTCATCGTCTGGATCTACCGATCAACAGTATCATAGCAGCATACCCTGCAACACACATGATCCATTTACGGGATGATCAATCCCTATCCATTTAAGACACCATATCATGTCTAGGGACGATGCAGTCCACTCGTCAACTTAGACAAAGTCTAAGGACCCTTTTTCGAAAACATATGTCTACGAATCAATTCAGGGACCGAAGTCCGGGGATGATACAATCCCCTCTCGTCCACTACGAACCACTTCTCGGAGACATTTGTCTACGGATCAATTCAGGGACTAAAGTCCAGGGATGATACAATCCTCTCGTCCACTAGAGACCACTTCTCGGAGACATCTGTCTACGGATCTATTCAAGGACCAAAGCCCAGGGATGATACAATCCTCTTGTCCATTAGGGACCACTTCTCGGAGACATCTATCTATGGATCTATTCAGGGACCAAAGTCCAAAGATGATACAATCCTCTCGTTCACTAGGGACCACTTCTTGGAGACATCTGTCTACGGATCAATTCAGGGACCAAAGTTTAAGGATGATACAATCCTCTCATCCACTAGGTACCACTTCTCGGAGACATCTGTCTACGGATCTATTCAGGGACCAAAGTCCAGGGATGATACAATTCCCTCATCCATTAGGGACCACTTCTAGGAGACAGCTGTCTACGGATCTATTCAAGGACCAAATTCCAGGGATGATACAATCCTCTCGTTCACTAGGGACCACTTCTCGGAGACATCTGTCTACGGATCTATTCAGGGACCAAATTCCAGGGATGATAGAATCCTCTCATCCACTAGGGACCACTTCTCGGAGACATCTGTCTACGGATCTATTCAGGGACCAAAGTCCAAGGATGATACAATCCTCTTGTCCACTAGGTACCACTTCTCGGAGACATCTGTCTACAGATCTATTCAGGGACCGAAGTCCAGGGATGATACAATCCTCTCGTCCACTAGGGACCACTTCTCGGAGACATCTGTCCACGGATCTATTCAGGGACCAAAGTCCAGGGATGATACAATCCTCCTGTCCACTAGGAACCACTTCTCAGAGACATCTATCTACGGATCTATTCAGGAACCAAATTTGAGGGATGATACAATCCTCTCATCCACTAGGGACCACTTATCGAATACATCTATTTATGGATCTATTCAGGGACCAAAGTCTAGGGATGATATAATCCTCTCATCCAATAGGGACCACTTCTCGGAGACATTTGTCTATGGATTTATTCAGGGACCAAAGTCCAAGGATGATACAATCCACTCGTCCACTAGGGACCACTTCTCGTAGACATCTATCTACGGATCTATTCAGGGACCAAAGTCCAGGGATGATACAATCCCTCCTCGTTCACTTAGACAAAGTCTAAGGACCATGCATCGACCTCATCGTTGTAACCAGAAACCTCATCATCGACCTCATCGTCGGAACAGGTAACCTCATCATCGACACTAGTATCCTCATCATCGATACAAGTATCCACATCATCGATACAATATCCTCATCATCGATACAATATCCTCATCATCGATATAGTATCCTCATCAATACAGGTATCCTCATCATCGACCTTACCGTCGATATAGGCAATCTCATCATCAATACAAGTATCCATATCAATACTAGTATCCAAATATCATCATTGACCATATCAGTCCCCCTTTCGAGGAGGGTCCTTCCGAACTACACCAAGTTTGTCTCGGCAATACTCAAACTTTACTCGAGACAGAGGTTTGGTCAACACATCAACAACTTGTTCGTCCGTACTCACATACTTGAGCTTGATAGCTCCTTTCTGCACCATATCCCGTATATAGAAATATTGGATCTCTATGTGCTTTGAATTATCATGGAACACTGGATTCTATGTCATCTTGATACAACTCTGGTTGTCACACAGGATCACAGTGGGGTCCATCTTTAAGTCAAACAATCCTGATAACAACTTCCGAAGCCATACTGCTTCACAACTAGCAGAGCAAGCAGCTATATATTCTGCTCCAGCTGTGCTGAGAGCCACACTAGACTGCTTCCTGCTAAACCATGAGATCATGGCAGATCCCAGACAATAACATCCACCCGATGTGCCCTTCCTATCTGATACACTTCCTTCCTAATCAGCATCTGTGTAGCCATACAATCTGAAGTCATGATCTCCAAGATAATATAAACCAAAATCTATCATACCCTTTAGGTACCTCATCACATGCTTTGCAGCTATCAGGTGAACTTGTCTAGGTTCCACTAGACACTGACTCAAGGTGTTCACCGCAAAGCATATATCTAGCTTGGTATTCTTCATATACATTAATGACCCAATAATATGTCTGTACAGAGTCACATCCACTAACTCTAAAGAGTTATCAGCTAATAGCTTCAAGTTGGAATCCATGGGAGTGGCCATGGCTTTGCATTCCAACATATCAAATCTTTTAAAGATTTCCACAGCATACTTTCCCTGGTTGAGAAAGATTCCTTCTGTGCCTTGCCATACTTCCAAACCTAGGAAGTAATGCATCAATCCGAGATCTTTCATCTCAAACTCTGAAGAGAGCTTCTTCTTGCACTCGACAATCTATTTCTCATTTCCAGTCAAAAATAGATCATCCACATATAGTAACAATATGACAGGTTCATCATCCATAACCTTGAGATAAAGATTAGGATCAGCTTTACTTTTGGTAAAGCCCAAGCTTGTCAAGAAACTGTCAATTCTTCCATACCAAGCTCTGGGAGCTTGCTTCAACCCATGCAAAGCCTTCTTCAGTTTGCATACGTGGGTTCTTCTATCTTCAACCTCAAATCCTTGTGGTTGTTCTATGTACACTTCTTCTTCAATCACACCATTTAGGAAGGCTGTCTTCACATCCATCTGGTGTAATTCCCACTTCATCATGGATGCAAGTGCCATGATGGTTCTAATGGAAGTGTACCTTGCAACTGGTGCAAATGTCTCTTCATAGTCAATTCCCTCTTTCTGAAAGAATCCTCTGGCCACAAATCTTTCCTTATACTTTTCAATGCTACCATCCGCAGCATGCTTTATCTTGTATATCCATTTGGAGGATACCACACTCTTGTCCTTTGGTTTGGGAACTACATTCCAAACATCATTCTTCATTATTGACTGGTATTCCTCCATCATTGCCTCTACCCACTCTTTCTTATGAACTGCCTCTTCATAACTAGTAGGTTCTTGGTCTACAAGATCACACATCAAAGCCACATAGTTGGAGAATGGCTTTGGTTTCTTGCTCACTCTAGTGGAGCCTTCAAGAGCTCCATACTTTTCTGCTCCTAGTATAATGTCTCTTTCCCATGTTGGCTTTCCCTTTCTTGATATGTTTATGGTAGGGGGTTCTCGTGGTTCTATCATGTCATGGTCTTCAAGTGTTACATCTTCAGGGGTGAGTACATCCTCCGCAATTCTGGGAGGTGCATCTTCTTCATATACTTCTTCATACTGGCACTTCCTAGATTTCTTGAGAGCTGCCTCTTCATCAAATGTCACATCCATACTAATATCCATATGGTGGAATCCTAGGTTGTATATTCTGAATGCTTTCGATGCTTCACAATATCCAACAAATATTCCCTTCTTCCCAGAAGGATCTAGCTTGGTTCTCTTTTCTTTTGGAACATGAATATATATTGGGCATCCAAATATCTTGAGATGACTTACCTCAGGCTTCTTCCCTGTGGACACTTCTTATGGGGTCTTGAATTCAAGGTACTATGAGATAGTCTATTTTGCACATAGACTGTTGTCCTGGCTGCTTCAACCCATAGATACATAGGTAGGTCTTGATCATGTATCATTGTCTTTATTGCTTCCATAATGGTTCTATTCTTTCTCTCCGCAACACCATTTTGTTGAGGATTGTAGGGAGTGGTTAGTTCCCTCTTTATTCCAGCTTCTTTACAAAAGACCTCAATATCCTTTGAAGTATATTCTCCACCATTATCTGTCCTGAGTATTTTGATCTTCTTTTCTGGATGATTTTCTATCAAGGCTTTGAACTCCTTGAACTTTCCAAAGACTTCATTCTTTCCTTTTAGGAAGTGTATCTAAGTCTTTCTTGAATAGTCATCAATAAATGTAAGTTAGTATTCATATCCACTCAAGGATGTGGAGGGCATTGGTCCACATACATATGAATGAAACAATTCCAAAGTACTTTTAGTCTTTGTTTCACTCTTTGGAAATGGGTTCTTGATATTCTTCCCTTTTGCACATACTTTGCATGTGCCATCACGATCAATCTTCAAATCCGGTAGTCCTATGACTACTTTGCTCACATGAGGTAGTGCTTTGTAGTTAATGTGAGAAAGCCTCCTATGCCATAGCTCACTTGGGCTAGTAGCTTCATGAACAGGGCAGCTTCTGGATGTCCCTGGAGTTTGTATAGACCTCCTTTCTCTTCACCAATAACAATTGCATCCTCAATTGATTTTCCTTTGGACCACATGAGTACTTGTCCATCTATGAATGCAACCCTATAACCTTTATTATCTAAAGCTGAGATAGAAAGTAAGCTCTTCAAACCTGGTACATATAATATTTCCATCATCTTCAATGGAGTTCCAGAATCAAGCTTGTAGCTTGCTTCACCAATTCCCTTGATGGGATATTGATAGTCATCTCCTAAAGATACTTTCTGTGGAAAAGTCTTCTCTTCAAGTTTTGAAAGAGTTTTCTTTTGACCTGTCATGTGCTTTGAAATACCACTATCAATAAGCCATGTATCTTCTCTAGATGTTACAGACCCAGAGAGTACAGAGAATAGAACATACTCTTATGCATCTTCTTCTTCTATTCTAGCTCTTTTATTTTGAGGCCTTTCCTCTTCTTATTCTTCTTCACTATCATCTTCTGCTAGATGAGCTTGATGTCTTCTATGGTGGAAACCCTTCTTCTTCTTCTTTGAAGGACAATCTCTAGCAAGGTGTCCTATTTTATGACAATTGAAACATTGGAATGAGGAATAATCTCTTCCTTGATTAGTTCCTCTTTTCTTCTGAAATCTTTGTGGAGGTTGAGACTCCTTGTGACTATCTTTCTTGAAGTAGGATTGATTCCTTCTTCTCTTGGTGTGGGTGGCCAATGCTTGATTATCTTCTTTAAGCAAAGCTTCTCTATTGGCTACCCTAGCTTCTTCTTGAATGCAATCCTCCCATACCACATCAAACTTCATACTTTCTTTTCTGGCACACATAGTTTGGATGAATGACTCCCAAGGTCTAGTGAGACCATTTAGAGCAGTCATGACTAGTTCATCTTCATCAAGGGTATCTCCAATGGAATCTAGTTGTTCCTTGAACTGGGAAACCCTTGAGAAATAATCTTGAATATATTCTCCTTGATTCATCTTAGTGCTCTTCAATTGAGCTCTCAGGTTCATCTTCCTATTGATGTTCTTTCCTTCATACATTCTGGAAAGGGAATCATACATCTCCTTTGGAGTCTTCTTGGATGCCACTTGGGTAATCAAGTGGTCCTTGATAGAATCAGTAATGCTTCTCTTTTCCCTAATCAAGTCCTTCTTATATTTCTCTTTGGCTTCATCTTCTGCAAGTTCTGCAACCTCATCTTTGATGTATTGGGCAAGATCATTCTCCTCAAGAATGAGACCAATTCTATATTTCCATGCCCGAAAATTCTCTATACCCTCTAGCTTGTCTTCAAGCTTAGTTCTTGGAGCCATCTTATCCAGGAGGTTACAGAAATTGAAGTTTCTCAAAAGATAGAATAATACTTACGAAGAGATGTGCTTGATTGCATTGAGATTACTGGTGTACTCTGCTTCTGGAAACTTCAACTTTTCACCTTTCAGATCTGACCAACAGCTTTCGGATCTCCAACAGAATTTCTGGTTTTCTGGTTCACTTTTATGGTTTACTGGTGCACAGGTTCGCAGCTTTTCTAGTTCATTGGTGCACAGGTGCACAGTTTTTCTGGTCCACTGGTTTTCTGGTTTTTCTGGTTTTCTGGTCCAAAAGTCAAACTAGGGTTTGACAAAGCCTAGGGTTCTACCCACTCAAAAAGTTTGATCTAGGGCTCAAAAGTTCGATTTTGAGGAGGGCTATCCAACCATGCAATTAGATTCCAAAAAATCCAAGTTTTGTAGAAACCCTAATTTTCATCGTAGGAGGAGAGAGAGGTATTTTCACCTTGTGAAAGATGTCCTATTCAACCTGGCTCTGATACCATGTTAAGTTTAGCCTAATTCCACAAGCAAGATCATTGAAAGAAACACACTCACAAGATAGACAAAGATTTACCCTGGGAAACCCTCATGGGGTAGAAAACCCAGCAAAGCTTTCCTCAATATAGATAATCAACCAATACAAAGATGTAGTCCCAAACAAGAGCTCCTTCTCCTCCTTTGAAAATCTCTCTCTCTCCTATACACCAATCACAAATGAGTGAATGAATGAGATAAATGAGGAACACACCTCCTCATTTTATACTCAACTCCTAACTGATTTTTCACCATAACAGGGCCGACTTCTCCTAGAAGAGTCTAATAACCCCTAAACAACTAACTCAGGGCTGACCCCACAAGGGAGATCTAATAATCCTAGTTATCACACTCTCTCGGAGGAATAAACATCTCCGAATATACAATAGGGTCTCTATAGAGGAATGAAACATCTTCGGATATACAATAGGGTCTCTACGAAGGAATGAAACATCTCCATAATAATAAAGTACAAATATAATATTCTTAGAAGTTACAATATTTCAACATTGATTGCTTGGCTCCTAATGCAGGTGTGAATCATAGGGATCTTATAGATATTCCCTTGTTGCCTGTTTTTCAATGATCCTTTTCTCCTTTAATCGTTAGGGGTGTAGGGGGCATCCTAAAAACAAACGCCCTTATAATACTTTTTGAGATTATCAATCCAGACGTAGTATTGATACAGGAGACGATGTGCCTAGGAATTAAAGCTTGTGAAGTTTTCCTTAAAAAATTCTCTAGCCGGGAGGTCTTCTCTATGGATGTTGTGGGTCACACTGGGGGGTTACTAGCTATCTGGAATCCCTCAATTATTGACTTCAAGGCATTTTTTACATGTGTAGGAATCCTACTCAAAGGAAGGATTAGGGGGCTGGAGAAGGAGATTAAGCTTATAAATTGTTATGGTCCCTATGGAGACGGACAGGACTTTTGGGATAACGTAGATGAAAGTGGTCTCTTGAAGAGTCCAAAATTGATTTTGGGAGGGGATCTCAATTTGACTCTTTCTGCCTGTGAGGTATGGGGGAGATGTCCTAGACTAGATCCAATGTCAGGTTATTTTCATAAATTATTTCAAGAGGCAGATCTAATTGATATTACTCCTTCTACTTTGTCCCCTACCTGGCGAAATGGGAGGGTGGGAATGGCAGGATTAACAAAAAGACTTGTCATGTTTTTCTTATCTGAAGATATTGCATAATCTATTGATAGATATAGATCTTGGACTATTAATTTAGGTATTTCAGACCACATGCATGTTTTCCTTCAAATTGGGGGTAACCATAAACAGATGAAATATCCATTTAAATTCAATCATTCATGGTTAGAAGAGAAAGATTTCAAGGCCCTTGTTAGATATTTTTGGGGTACATGTCCTGTTAATTTGGAGGATACTTCAATGCAAAGGTTAGTTCATAAATTGAAAGATCTAAATAAAGTGGTGTACGAATGGGAGAAGGACAAGAAATTACAATTGAAACAAGAACTAGTGTTGGTGGAAGAGTAGATAGATAAGTTATTCTTAGAAAACTCTACATGTGTTTTTTCCAAACAAACAAAGGAACAGTTGATTAATCTAGAAGCCAGGAAAGCATAGATGCTAAAAATAGAAGAAGAGACGTGGAGATTAAAAAGCAGGGCTATATCTTATCACAGGGGGATAATAACACAAAAAATTTCCATAAATTTGCTAATCATATAATAATCTCTCAAGCTATCTAGGATCTCAAGGATAATTAGGGAAATATCGTTTATTCTCAGTAGGAGTTGGGAAAGACAATAGTGTCACATTTTGCCTATGTTTTTAAAGATTCAGTCCAAACAAATATTATTTCACAATTGCAAGTTGTGCAGAATTATCCTAGGTTCACAATTGCAAGTTGTGTAGAATTATCCAAGAGTCTCGGTCCTGATGACTGGACTGTTGAATTCTTTATTGAGTTCTTTGATATTCTTAGTAATGAAGGTGATTGAGGAATCTAGAGTGCATGGGTATGTGTCTGGTTCATTGAACTCCACCTTTATAGCACTTATTCCAAAAAAACGCTCAACCTGAATCATTCAATGATTTTAGAACTATCTCCCTCTATAATTTGGTATACAAGCTTATCACTAAAATAATCTCGAACAGAATCAAGACAAAGTTGGTAGAGGTCATGTCTAAAGAACAATTTGGATTTTTAGCCAATAGATAGATTTTGGATGTTGTTGGTATAGCTCAATAATGTCTACATTCTATTAAGACAAAGAAGTTGGCAACACTAATACTATATTATGGACTTGGTTAAAGCTTATGACAGAGTTGATTGGGGTTTTATGAGATTGGTTTTATTACAAATCGGTCTACCCCTGGAGGTCACAAACTGGATCTTGGCATGTGTGACTTCTGCTTGTTTTGTTTTCACTGGTGAATGGGGATCCTTCATAATTCTTCAAATATTCTAGAGGGTGACATCAAGTTTCCCATTGTCTCCTGTACTCTTTATGCTAGTGATTGAAGGTCTTAGTAGGCTCATTGGAAAATTTAAAAGGGATAAGAGTCTCTCAGGTATAAAATTTTCTTCCATTCATCATTTAACACATCTCATTTGTGTTGATGATGTATTGTTGCTAGGGTATTGAACTATAAAATATTGCGAAGTCTTTCATATCATTATAAACCTATTTTGTGATGCCTCTAGTATGGAGGTCAGTGTACAAAAATATTGTTTTCTCTGGAATGGTGTTTCAGTGGAGATTATGCCACGTATCCTTTCTCTTTTCCCTTTTAAAGCAGATCAAATTGATGATGGTTTTAAATATCTGGGTTATTATCTTAATCCAAATAAATATTTAAAAGATGATTGGGTTTGGCTTGTGAGGAAACTGGAAAAGAATATTGGTATCTAGTGTTATACATTGGGAGGCAGATTAACCTTAGATAAATCAATACTGGAGAGTATCCCATTATACTGGATTTCCCTTGCTAATATCCCGATGTCCATTTTACATAATCTAAGAAGGAGAATGATGCAATTTATGTGGTCTGGAAATTTGAATAGGGACAAGATCCACTTGCCAAATTGGGAAATATTTTCACTTCCCAAGAGTTTTGGGGGATGGGGTATAAAAAAACTTATATGGTTCAGTCTTGCATTAAATCTTACGAGTATGTGGAGAGGTCTATTTGGTAAAGGTTTATGGAGTGAGGTGCCACAGTATAACTATTTGAGAAAGATGCTAGTTATGGAATGGATGAGGAAGGAAAACAAACATGTTAGAAATGCTTCCATTTTCTAGAGGGGATTTATAAAATCTTATCAGTGGTTGGGTTCTTGGCTAGCATGGAGGATTGGAAATGGTAAAAGTGTGTTGATTGGTATTGACCCTTTCTTGGGGGTGTTGGACACAATGGTCACTGTTGTCCGCCAAACTGCACACCAGCAGCAGAAACCTTTCGAAAGCTGTCTCCCTCACTGGAAAGTGGGGAGAGGTGTGGCCTTGGGGGCAAGCAATGAGCCAGGTACTGTCACCTGAATCCCAGCTCCTCCGTTTAGGCAAACTCCTAACGAATCCAAGGGGGGTAGTCCCTAAAAAAGAGTTGTCTAAGGCTCTTTGTGTGTTTAAATGTTTTTGGTGTTGTGATGCGGATGGGTGTTGTTTAGGAGTTTTTTGTATAGTGATTAGAACAAAATTAAACACGCAATCCACGTTGCAAATTTCACAAGATACAAATTCAGAAGATAACAAAATACAACAAAGCTAGATGTGAAGCTAATAGAGATTGACGTGAGGGTTTGGTAGGTGCGAGTTAGTTTAATGGAGACATGTGGTAATAGGTAGGTCCTAACTCGAATTAGCAAAGGGAGCCAAGCCATGAATGATTGGTGAGTCATGAGGGCGCCCTTCTCTAACATAAATGCTAACCACCAACCCATCCATCATCTAACTCGCATCATCCTCAAACTCACGTCATACCTACCAAGGTTCACGCCATTCCCTTGTTGTAACTCGCTTATTGGATGTTGCTCTCATCTCAACCTACCTCAAAGTCGAGCTCTTGCCACCTCATACCTTTTCACCTACCATAAACTCGAGTTAGCCTCCAAGCCCTTGATTGATTGGAATTCGACCTATTTGCCATTTCCAGTTCGACCTAGGGTTTAGTGTAGTGTCTTTTGCTATAAAGAGAGGCCCTTAGGGGTTATTATCTCATGGATTTCTTATGCATCGAAACTCTGATGAAATTGTAAGCGCTTTTAATTGAGAATAAAGTTGAGACTTTGGGGGTCAAAAACGTGGAGGCTTTTGATGTGCATTGCTTCACTTGATATTGAGGTGATATTGTTTTACATTTCATTTGAGGCTCTTAAGTTGTAGATCATGTTCATGATGGCTAACAATCTAGCACAAGTAGCATGTATCTAGTTCTTTTCACTTGAATGTTTTGTTTCAAATATATTATCCATGCTTAAGGTTCTTGCAGGTATATCTTCACTCTACAATAAGACCAAAGGAGTTTTAACTTTTGGATTTGAGAAACAAAGGGAGTTAGATCTTCTCCATCAAATATTCAAAACACATTTTTGGGTTACTTGTTACTATAGGCTTCCATCTCTTCTAGCCTTCTAGTTTGCTCCTTGAGTTTTTGCTTTGACTTGCTAATCCATTTCTAGCCCCTCTAACCTTGATCCGAGATCGTTCTTGTTTTCAAGCCGTAGATTAGTTTGCCATAAGGTTGAAGTTCCTTCAACCTTGGGGAATAACTTGGGATTTGTTCCCTTGTGCTCTCTTCAACACTCGTTGTCGGCGTATCACCGGTTAATCGGAGGATTTTCAAGGCAGTGTTTCTACCATCCCAAGTGTTCCACTTGAAGCCCTTGCCCTAGATCTACTTCTCCTTGGTTTTGTATTCATCCTCCCATTCGTCCCACTTCATTTTTGTCTTCATCTTCTCCTAGATTCGTCCCACTTCAAGTTCTAGCTTCCCTCTCCTTGCTTTCGTCCCCCTTGTCTCCTCTACCTTTCGTCCTACCTATCCTTCTAGCCTCTCATCCTACTTCTTCCATTTACCCTCCACCTCTTCGTTTTCCCTCTTTTGTCTTGTGCCTCCTCTAGCTTTCATCCATTCCCATCTTGCCCTACAACACATAACAAACAACAAAAACAAACAAGTGTTAGTATTAGTAAGTAGTTAGTGTAATTTTCATGTTTAGTTAGTTATTAGTTATTTGTTTAAAGTTAGTAGTTGACTAGTTGTTCTTCTTTTGAAAAGGTGAATGGTTAGATTTCTCTTATAAAATCAAAATTTATGCATTGAAAGTTTAAGTTAGGCATATCCAAAGGTCATTTAGGGCTTGCATCTAGTCTTTCCTTTAAAAGTTTTGTAATCTCATTTCAAGGATAAACAAGTTGGCATATAGGATAGTGTAAATTTTTGTGGTTGTGTTCTCATTTCCACCGCTTTTTGGGGCATTTTAGCTTGCTAGTCCGTTTTACCATATTAATTATTTCAAGACAAAATCTCATGCTCTTTCATGTTTTAGTCTTATTTTGCAAACCTAGACTTGATTGTTCAAAGTTTGATTGGATTTCTAACGCTAATGGGTGCATGAGTTATTGGCTTATTCTTGTGGTAGGATTGTGGGAAGAGAAAGATCTCTTAAATCAAAAGATCAAATCGAAGAGAGAAGAAGAAATCAAGCATCATAAGACATATTTCAAGATACACCTTCTTATCCTTTGTAAAAGCCATTAAGGGCTTCAATTTTTTCAATTTTTATAAGTTGTTTTTAGGTAGCCATTAAAGACCTTTCAAGGATTTTCCCTTGAGGCACTTGTAAAAGATTAATAAAACTTATAGTGGAAAGGTCCTCCATTTTTGGTCTTCTTCCCCATTTGGGGAAGAGTGTTGGGTTTTGTGGACTTGACTTAGTTAGATCTTCTCATATGCTCTTAGTTTAGTTTTATTTCATAAGTCATTTTGCTTATCTTCCATATTTACTTACCCCCATGCTCTCCCGAGTAGGGTCTTTGACCTGAAAGAGACTCTTGGGTAGTTTAGATTTACTTTTGTTTATCATTATATTGTTTCTCTTCCAATCCTTGACCAGAGAATAGCTAACTTTGGGATCGTATCCCAAAGGCCACATAGTTTTGTGGTAGCTTCTCGCTCCCCCATCAACTTCTTGTGGACATCCAGCTAGCTGGAAGGTTTCCAGGATTGGTGGCTTCTAGTGGTTGATCTTGTTCGGAGATCAATTCCACCTAGTAGATTAAAGTTTGTGTGGTAGAACACTAGATTTACTCGGTTTCATTTTATTTCGCAAATAGTATTGTTAGTAGTATTCATATCTTGCTGATCAATACTATTGTTTAAATCTTTTTTCAAGTTAAGATATACTGCTTTTACAATTCATTTGCCTCTTTAAAATAAACCAAAGTCTCTTGAACTTGGCCAAATCCAAGTCAAGAGCACCCTCTATCGGAGGGCATTTTAGTTTTGCATTTCCCTGCATTAGGCATTGTTAATATAGCAAGTCTCTTGAACTGTGGTCATAAGACCAAGTCAAGAGCGCTCTCTGTCGGAGAGTTGAACAAGGTTCTCTAATAATAAAATTTTCCACTCATACACCCCTTTAATTAATTTATCTTGGTTTCTGTCCTACACCCGTATGCTCTGCCAACCGGAAACGGTTGGGCTAGTACTCAGAAAGGTGGAAGACTTGATAATTTACAAGTGAAAATCTAATTAAAACTTTCATCCCCATAACCAACCAATCCGGAGTTGATCGATAAGATAATTTCAGTGGGTAATCTCTTAGTGGGGGCGTCGGGATTCCATGTTCGGCCTCTAGTTTGCTGGTTAGCATTGCGCAACCTGGCTAGAGCACTGGGTGGCCCGACATGTCCTTGAACGGAGGCACTTGATATTGTCTTTTCCGGACTTTCTCTTGAATATCCTTGGTTTTAGCCCTAATAATCAAGAACATCTAAAACACTTAAAATTTACCAAGAACAATTTCAAAACGTTCTCACAAACAGCTACTTTCGACTTATTCTTTCAGCATCACAAAGTTTTATTTGACTCCATTTGGCACTGGTCTTTAATATTTATATATCTTTTGAATCTGGACCATATGTCCTTGTCACTTGTTTAAATCTCAATCTTGTGGATGCTTTACTTTAAATTCTAAGTCAAAGTATTTTGTTATCTTCTGAATTTGTATCTTGTGAAATTTGCAACGTGGATTGCGTGTTTAATTTTGTTCTAATCACTATACAAAAAACTCCTAAACAACACCCATCCGCATCACAACACCAAAAACATTTAAACACACAAAGAGCCTTAGACAACTCTTTTTTAGGGACTACCCCCCCTTGGCTTCGTTAGGAGTTTGCCTAAACGGAGAAGTTGGGATTCAGGTGACAGTACCTAGCTCATTGCTTGCCCCCAAGGCCACACCTCTCCCCACTTTCCAGTGAGGGAGACAGCTTTCGAAAGGTTTCTGCTGTTGGTGTGAAGTTTGGCGGACAACAGTCACACTCAGAGGGGGGGGGTGAATCAGTGTGATAGCAATTTAACCTCCTTTTAACTTATGGAAGACTAATCAATGTTTAGCACAGTTCATTATTTTCTACAACCAAGTAGATCATCATGTCATCATGCCATCAAATAAACATTAATGCATAAACATAACAAGAAGTACATTAACCATAACACATCAATGGAAGGACACAAGATATATGTAGTAATCATTTTATATTGTTTGGTGGAAGACAACAATATTCGCAATTACATCAGCACCAACTGAAATAGAGCACCAACTCTAAATCCAGGACCTAGCCTGGTCTTCTCAGATCCAACTGAGAAGGGGTGAGGAGTCCAATCCTCAAGCGCAAGTCTCAACTTGCAATAGTAAACTGCTCATTCAAATCAATCAATCCTTTTTCGTCATTGTCGTGTCATTGGATGTTACGTGCCAATTCAAATTGTCATGTTACATGCCAATTCAAATTGTCACTATCATGCCAAGGTTGTCATAGTCATTGTAATACCCCACTTTGACCCTTAGGGTATATTGGATTCAATGTAAATATTGAATACATGCAATGTGTGTTTTCCCTAGTGTGGAGCTCAAGGCCAAGACCCCACTAGAGGATGTCCAGGATCTATTTAAGAGGCGAGTATTGGATATTATGGTAACCATGTGCTAGTAAGCCATGTAAAATGTAAATGATGTAAATAATACCATGTAAATAAAAAGACAAAAGGATGGATATGGATGCAACTACATGAGGGGGAACTATGTATCCACTAGGGACTGGTGATAAGGTTGGGGATGGAACCCTAGGCTGCCATATGTCACCTAGAGAACACATTTGATTATACTAGCTGTCATTGAATGTTGTTGTAAGTAGGTGGGTGAAGAACGTTGTTCATGAGGTCGATGTTGTACGAGGCTTCCCGAAAATACGTAAGGCAGGGTATGGGGCTTTGTCTTGCTTGTCCCATAAGCCACCCTACCTCGTGGAGGACGTATTCCTCATTACCAGACCTAGGGTGAGCAGACAAGCATCAGTGGAACCCTTACACGACCTAGCAGACCGAGCAGAGATGAAGAGAACCAGGAATCGCAATCCTGAGTAAAGCCGCGAATTACAGAGCCAAAGACGCACAGAGAATTGCGTGGAAAAGGAAGACCGCAGATGGGATCCACAGACCCGAACCTTGGTGCGTTTCGGAGAGAGTTAGATTCCCGAGAACCTACAGAGAAACCCAGACCCATTAGCCCTAAATCGTAGATGCGAGACAGACCTTTGGCCGCAACGTGAAAGAAATCCAAATGTGGATTGCAGTGGGAAGAAGCCAAGAGGGTTTGGACTACATGGTAGAGCCAGAGAGGACTTGTTCACCTTGATATAACAGTCAGGACCAGCCTTACCTAACCAGGTCAGTTCTAAAGGAAGGGGTGCCCTAGGGACTGTGCAGCAGAGAATGGGACCTTACCTAGACTAAGAGTGGAGGGGATGGGGTGCCTGAACTTCCTGAGGCCATTGGGATATCCCTATAGCTCTGTGGATGATTTTATTGACCTGGAAAACCCTCACTTGTCTCCCATTTGCTTGACAAATTAATTGTTTGCTAGATTCCCTGAAGGACTATGCTTAAGGTTGTGAGTGAGCTTGCCTAGTACCTCCTTAGTGGATACATAGCCCCAACTGGGGGGTGGTCCTTGAGTGTTGAAACAGTACAGGCTAGGAAGAGACCTGTGGTTGGGTTGGAACATTGCAGTCCATAGTTAGTTTGCTTGGAGGTTCAATGCAAAAGATAAGTGTTCCATGTGCTAAGTTATGCCCACATGTGTTTCCAATTACCATGAATTGTTCACTGATTAATAGGGTTGAATTCCCATGTCTTATGTATCATTATGTTGTGCATGCTATTGTTGATGAATGCATGACACATTTTGTGTGGATGATGTTGCCTTCAGCTATAGTTGTTAAGTATATGCATGCATCTATTTGCTTATGGAAATGGTCCATTGATGAATAGGACTGTATGATTATGCATTGTGTTTAAGTCTGTTGTGTATCTTACTTCTGCACTGATTTAACTAATTAATGATTGTTAAGGATATGTTGGATACATGTTAGATGTGTGGGTGGATAATGTTTCAGTCCCCTTGTGTTTATTGATGTATGAATTTGCCTACATGAGCCATTTATCATGCTCATGCACATCTACATCTTTGTATTTATCCTCGTACTTATATGACCTTATGTCTTGATACATAGGGGGAAGTGTGGAAAATGTACAGAATAGACACCCTTGTGGTGTTCATGAATCCCGTGGACCATATGAAGGATAGAAGACAGAGCATAAGGGAGCAAAGCTTTGTCACATAGTGGTAAAGAGGCATAGATGGGGATTTAAGTCATCTTTTGGAGTGGAATAAGGGAAGGGACAAAGTCCTTAGCTGTGGATGAAGACCCTGCAGATGCATAGATATCTTCAATATCTTTCCAACGGTACTGGCCTTGTCCAATTTGGCCTAAGGATGAAGGAGATATCATCCTCAGAAGTTTGCAGGTGCAGGGGTATGTTGTCCCGACTTTCCGCATCTACAATGCGGATTGCGGATTCCGGAGGTCGAGTACCGACCCTTGGAATTGCGAGGTTAGACTTCCGACATTCTGCATCTGCAAATCAGATTGCGGAAGTCGGAAGGGATAATTCCAAGGAGATGGCAAGTGGGATTCCCGAATTTCCACATCCGCAAAGCGGATTGTGGATTGCGGAATTCGGAAGGGTGAATTCCACGGAGATGGCGTGTGGGATTTCCAACTTTCCGCATCCGCAAAGCGGATTGCGGATTGCGGATTCCAAAAGGTTGATTTCCATGGGATTGGCGTATTGGATTTACGACTTCCGCATCCACAAGCGGATTGTGGATTGCGGGAGGTGGTTTTTCCCAGTATTACGGAATGGGGTTTCCGATTTTCGACTTCCACAACGCGGGTTGGGGATTGCGGAAATCGGAGGGATGAATTCTCCAGGACGGCGATTTGAGGTTCTGACTTCCAAGTTCCGCATGAAGGTTACGGTTTGCAAATGTTGGACGGGTAATTTTCGAAGCCGTAAATTTGACTTTCGGCTTCCGACTTCCGCATTGTGGATTGCGAAAGGGTAAGTTGGCAATTCGACTTCCGAATTCTGATTGTGGATTGTAGATCAGAGGTCTTTGTGGACTATGGATTGGTGGCTATTGCGGCTGCGTGTAAAAATGGAAAGAATTGTTGAAAAAAAATGGATCAGGGTATCCCATCGCCTCTGAAGGACACCGAGGTGACTGGGGACGTGGCAAGTGATATCATAGCCCAAGATACAGCATTGGGGTTGCTTTGGGCCAAAGCATGAGTTACAAGCATAGAGATTCCATGAATTGGACCATGATAGGATGGAGAATCAGAGGGAGAGGATTCATAAACCCTTCTCTTGTTGTTATATTACGTTTTCTAAATTTTATATATATGAAATTGTGGGTAGGAATGTTGAAAATGCAATGTGTATGCATAGTAGGCATATCAAGAGCTAACGCATACTACATGTAAACATGTGTGGACTTGATTGTGATTGCATGTGGTATTGCATATTGGAAAAGGTTATTAATGAAGCACATTGAATTACAATTTGAATGCACACCTAACAAATTTATGTATAAAAGATCTTTGAGATGCCTTGCTTACACTTTGCTTGGGAATGATTAAGGTGTTGTTTCTGGTGGTTCTTCATTTTACCAAGATAACAAAAGCATGGTTGAAGATGAGGATGATGATGATATTGCATGTGACCAGCAGCCTTGTGAAGAAGGGCTGGAGCACAAATCCATGATCAAGAAGTTGGTAGAAGGACTGTGTAGTCCTTGGTAAAAGGCCGATTGATCAGGTAACATCATATGGTATGTTGATGGAAGCCATGCAGGTAATGTTTAAGTCTGTCGATTGTACAAATGTTGAGAAAGGATGGATAAGAATCCTTTAACCCTGTTTTAACAATCATAAAAGGGTATGCATGTAATAGTGAATACATATATGTGAATGGAATCCCACATGGTATGGTGAGGCAGGTGATAGTAAAGAAATGGGCATTATACCATGTGACTGTTAGATTTAGAATGCATTCATATGAAATTATATCATGTCATTTGTATATGTTGGTTATGAGTTTAATAACCAGTGCAAGTAGGGACTCATGGTCCTGTATGGTAGTGCATGCTATGTGAGATAGCCATGGTTAGGGCCATATGTGTTTGGAATGGTAGAATGCATGAGATGATAAGTATAGTATTCATGAATCAATGCAAGGTGGCATTGAGTGGATATGCATTAAAATATTTTGTAAATATGTGGGTGCATGAAGTGAGTGCACATTAAAAGATAATGTGAACATTGTAAATGTACATGCATGGTTGTGGTGTATGTTTTATTGCAAATTAAATCATGGATGAGATGATGAATTGATAATAATTCTAGAATCAAGTTTCATGAGTTTCTATGAATGCAGGAGAAAAGATTGCATGAAGGTAGTCATGCTTGATGGGTTGCCAGGATGCTCTATGGAAGGGCAGAGTTGTATAAATGATATGGCTGTGAAGTGATAAGTATTTAAAGTTTCATTTATAAATGATGTGACTGCACCTTGCAATTTTAGCATGATAATGACTCGCCTGGAGTAAATGTGTTTTGGTGATATGAGAAGTAACAACTAGAAGTGTTTGGTGGATTTAAGTTTCAGATTTCAGGGGCATAACAGTGTGGGCAAGTCCATGATGAAGGCTGGAATCTACCATGAACAAAGGCCAAAAATTATGAGAAGGGTCTCATGGTTGTAAAGTTAAATTATGTACAGAACATATTGTTGATTTCAAATCTTAGCATTCTTTGATTTAAGTTATGAGAATGATCTTATGGTTGCGAGTAAATTGTTGTAAGAAAACAGATTTGTAAAATTTCAGATTGGATATTTTCTAATAATTACTAATGGTTGTTTGGCTTATATGAATTGTGTCAGGAGGACATGTTGTAGGTGGATGATTGTGCTACGGTAGCAAGCATAAAACCCTAGTGGACATAGTGGTGCCACTTACAAGAGCCAAACAATATGAGGACGGCCTCATGATTAAACAAATCTTATTTCTGTAGTAGACAGAGTTGCGAATTCACACTTGAATTTAATTATTAGTGCCATTGATTGGTTATGGAAAAATCAGACTTGAATTTGATGGTAAAATTATGCCAAGAGGGCATATGTGGGTTATGGAACGTGAAAGAGATTGGAAAGTGGGAAACCGAGGGACTGTTGACTCAGAGAAGGGAGCCCCCATTCCTCATGAATGAAGAAAAGATACATCTACAAAATGGATGACTTGAACAGATGCAATTTGGTGTTGCACATTAAAGAAGCAAAGTGAAGAGGTTGTTGTGGTGAAGGGTTGTTGTGTGTATGAATGGTTGTCATGTGTACGAAGGGTTGTTGTGTGTATGAAGGGTTGTTGCATGCCTATGGCTCCGTAGTAGAGCCTTGACCTAGAAATGGTCATGGTGCAGTTTCCTTCCATTGATCTCTGATCCAGACAGATGTGTTGGCTTGGAAATGGAGAGGGAAAACCAGTTATGGGACTGGTTTGGCACAATAAATGCTTGGTAAATCCATACTATGAATTGGTTGGGAATTAACTATTTGGATGTTGTGGAGCAGCATGTGTGCTGGCCATACATTCATTCCATAGGTGATCCAAGGATTGTATAGCAAAGAAGGAACCTGTGGAATAGAGAGGAAATGCCCAATGCTGATAAGTATTAATTTTCATTCATTTCTTACTTCGGATAATGAAAATTCCATGTACAATTATTATAACAATGAAGCTGATACATTGTTGTTTCTTTGTTGGAAACATTGGTCATTGCAGGAAGCAAGAACTATGAAGGCGTCCTAAGGATGCATGTGGACATGTGACTGTCCTAGAAAGCTCAGCATGAGCAACAATGAAGATGGTGCTAGTGGACTTGTGTGGGTCCTAGCATCCAAGATTTTTGTAGACAAACCATGTGGAAGTGTTCCTTGGTTGAGAGGTCTTGGACAGACCTTAGACACTAAGTGTCATAGCCAAGAAAGGGCAAGTCAAGCATTCAGATTGAAGTGAAAGAGGCTAAGGAGCATGGAACCACAGTGGTGGTGTGACTCTGGATTGGAACAAGACTAAGAGGTGGAAACTCTTACTCTCCTCTTTCCATTTTGACTAACGCATCTTAGAAACATAAAATTGTTGAATGCATTTTATGGCTGACAGTTGATTGTGTTTATTTGCTTGGAAATAATTGTGAATGCTGAAATAGTAAACTCCCTGTGAAAGGATGAACATGAATGAGTCCATTTGTATGTTGGGAAAGCAGGAAAAGTGTGGAAGTCTCATGAATAAAGCATGGAATTTCCATGTCAATTGGGAAAATAATTGACTAATTTAATGTTTATGTTGTGCCTGGCCTAACAATATTTGCAATGATAAATTTCAAAAGTGAGAAATTGAAATCCATTGGTTGCAGTTGTCACAAAAAAAGTGGTGCTAGCAAGCAAAGTGAGAGAAAGTTGTGCACATTGTCCATGCAAGCAAATCAAAGGCTATTGGATTTGGATGAAAATATTCTTCAAACAATTGCCAAGACCCAAGAAAATCTTGGAGAGATGCTCAGGCTACAAAAGCAGGTAAAAAGCATTCTGGAAGCAACCACCAGTGGAAAGGGCAGTGGACCAATGAAGAGGTATTCATCCAATCAGTCCACTAAGAAACATTCCAGGTGGGAAGACTCCAAGGAAATTGAGCAGGTAAAGAAAAAGCATCCACTGAAATGTTGGAAATGTGGGGGAAATCATTGTCGCTGCAACTGTCCAATAAAGGACAACAAGAAATCTAGCAGCCATAAAGATTCCAGACTTGTGGATCAGCTGGAAGATCAAAGCCAGCAGGAGCAGCTTGTGGAAGCCAAAGGACTTGGTCTTGAAAGTTCAAAGTAAAGGGTAAAATGCAGGGCAGACCTGCAACATTTTTGTAATTTTGGACATGTGTAGATTGTATATGTATTCCTAAGTATTGGAACACCGAGGACACTGTTATTCTAAGGGGAAGGGAATTGTAATACTCCTACTTTGACCCTTAGGGTCTATTGGCTTCAATGTAAATACCGAATACATGCAATTTGTGTTTTCCCTAGTGTGGAGCTCAAGGCCAAGGCCCCACTAAAGGATGTCCAGGTTCTATTTAAGAGGCAAGTATTGGGTATTATGGTAACCATGAGCTAGTAAGCCATGGAAAATGTAAATGATGTAAATAATACCATGTAAATAAAAAATACAAAAGGCTGGCTATGGTTGAAACTACATGAAGGGGAACTATGTATCCATTAAGGAGTGGTGAGGGGGTTGGGGATGGAACCCTAGGTTTCCATATGTCACCTAGAGAACCCCTTTGACTATCATATCATCCATTGAATGTTGTTGTAAGGAGGTGGGTGAAGAACGTTGTTCATGAGGTCGATGGAGTATGGGACTGCCCTAAATCCATAAAGCAGGGTATGGGGCTTTGTCTTGCTTGTCCAATAATCCACACTACCTCATGGAGGACGTATTCCACATTCTCCGACCTTGGTTGAGCAGACAAGCATCAGTGGAACCCTTACGCGACCTAGCAGACCGAGCAGAGATGAAGAGAACCAGGACTTGCGACCCTGAGTAAGGCCACGAATTACAGAGCCAAAGACACACGAAGAATTGCGTGGGAAAGGAAAATCGTAGATAGGATCCACAAACCCAAACCTTCGTGCGTTTTGGAGAGAGTAAGATGCCTGAGAACCCACAAAGAAACCCAGACCCGTTAGCCCAAAATCATAGATGCGAAACAGAGATTTGGCCGCAACGTGGAAGAAATCCGAGTGCGGATTGCAGTGGGAAGAAGCCAAGAGGGTTTGGAATGCATGGTAGAGCCAGAGAGGACTCATTCACCTTGATCTAACAGTTAGGAACAACCTTACCTAACTAGTTCAGTGCTAAGAGAAGGGGCGCCATATGGACTATGCAGCAAAGAAGGGGAACTTACCTAGACTGAGAATGGAGGGGATGGGGTTCTTGAACTGCTTGAGGTCATTGGGATATTCCTATAGCTCTGTGGATGAGTTTATTGACCTGGAAAATCCTCACTTGTCTCCCATTTGCTTGACAAATTAATTGTTTGTTGGATGCCCTGAAGGACTATGATTAAGGCTGTGAGTGAGCTTGCCTAGTCCCTCCTTAGTGGTTACATAGCCCCAGCTCGGGGGTGGTCTCTGAGTGCTGAAACAGTACAAGATGGGCAGAGAACTACGGTTGGGTTGGAACGTTGCAATCCATATCCAGTTTTCTTGCAGGTTCAATGCAAAAGATAAGTGTTCCCTGTGTTAAGTTATGCCCACATGTGTTTCCAATTACCATGAATTGTTCATTGATTAATAGGTTTGAATTCCCATGTCTTATGTCTCATTCTATTGTGCATGCTATTGATTGATGAATTCATGACACATTGTGTATGGATGATGTTTCCTTTATCTATAGTTGTTAAGTATATGCATGCATCTATTTGCTTATGGAAATGGTCCATTGATGAATAGGACTGTATGCCTATGCATTGTGTTTAAGTCTGTTGTGTATCTTACTTCTGCATTGATTTAACTAATTAATGACTATTAAGGATATGTTGGATACTTGTTAGATGTGCGGGTGGATAATGTTTCAGTCCCCCTGTGTTTATTGATGTATGAATCTGCCTACATGAGTCATTTATCATGCTCCTGCACATCTGCATCTTTGTATTTATCCTTGTACTTATATGACCTTATGTCTTGATGAGTAGGGATAAGTCTGGAAAATGTACAGAATAGATACCCCTGTGGTGTTCATGAATCATGTGGACCAGATGAAGGAGATAAGGCAGAGCATAAGGGAGCAGAGCTTCCTCACATAGTGGTAAAGAGGCATAGATGGGGCTTTAAGTCATATTTTGGAGTGGAAAAAGGGTAGGGACAAAGTCCTCATGTGTGGATGAAGACCCTGTAGTTGCATAGATCTCTCCAAGAGCTTTCCAACGGTACCGGTCTTGTCCAATTTGGCCTAAGGATGAAGGATATATCATCCTCAGACGTTTGCAGGTGCAGGGGTATGTGGTCCCGACTTTCCGCATCCGCAATGCGGAGGTCGGGACCGACCCTTGGAATTGCGCGGTTAGACTTCTGACTTTCTGCATCTACAAAGCGGATTGCGGATTGCAGAAGTCGGAAGGGTGAATTGCACGGAAATGGTGCGTAGAATGCCTGACTTTCTGCAAAGCAGATTGCAGATTGCGGAAGTCAGAAGGGTGAATTCCACGGAGATGGTGCGTGGGATTTCTGACTTTCCGCATACGCAAAGCGGATTGCGGATACCGGAAGGTCAATTTCCACAGGGTTGGCGTATTGGATTTCTGAATTTCCACATCCACAAGCAGATTGCAGATTGCGGGAGGTGGTTTTTCCTGGGATTACGGAATGGGGTTTCCGATTTTCGACTTCCGCAACGTGGGTTGCGGATTGCGGAAGTTGGATGGATGAATTCTCGGGACGGAAATTTGAGGTTCTAAATTCCAAGTTTTGCATGTGGGTTGCAGATTGCGGAGGTCGGATGGGTAATTTTCAAAGCCGTGAATTTGACTTCCGGCTTCCTACTTCTGCATTGCAGATTGCGGAAGTCGGGAGCATGATTTCTGTGGAAGGGTAAGTTGGCAATGTGACTTCCGAATTATGATTGCGGATTGCGGATCGAAAGCCTTTGCGGACTGCGGATCGGTGGCCATCAAGGTTGCGTGTAAAAATGGATCAGTTTCTCCCATCGCCTCTGAAGGACACCGAGGTGACCGAGGATGTGGCAGTCATGAATAGGTTGTCACTGTCAAAGCCCTTATGTTGTTATTGTGGTGTCACTTGTGAAGGCTTTCACTGTCAACTTAATGATGTTACCAAGAAGTCATAGTTATGTCACTGATGTCACAAATCACTGTTTTGTCTAGTCAAACCTTGGACTATCAAACCTTGGCTCCCTTTTGTTCAAATATTGGACAATTATATGTAAACTACATCTCATACACAGTTCTAGATTGTTAGGAATCAGTCTTTCTAATAGTTCTTTTAAACAACCCAGAGTAGTCCTTCGAAAGAGAGTCATAGAATTCTCATATTCAACTTTTATATCAATCCATAACTTGTTAATAATGTAACTTTTCTGAAAATTTTGGTTCATCGAAATAATGCCAAGGTATACTTACACGAGTATGATATGGCTCCTTGATCATATATTACTTTGCTCCTTGATCACTGTGAGATCATATATTACTTTGCTCCTTGATCACTGTGAAAACTTCAGCGGTCTGTCTCAGTGACCTGCATTGGATGTCTTCAAAACAATGTCTTTGGATGCCTCTTTCACGAACTCTGAATTTAGAACTTCATCCAAAACCAACACATTTGTTGCCTCAGTCCTTATTTTCTTGAGATTGATCTTCAAATGCCTTTATTATCTCTGTTGATCTTGGCTAAAGTGAGAATTCCATCAATCTTAATAGGAGCTGTTGTTTCAGTATTTGATGACTGTAGGGCATGGTCTGATAGAAGTGTTTAAAGGAACTTTCCAAAGCACTTGATTGTACAAGATGAATCCTCCTTCAAGTTGCTCTATGTACTGACTTGAAACACAAGCTTATTCAGGTATTAAGAGTTGAGTTCGGATCCTTCAAAGATATTATGACAGCCCGAGAGAGAGAGTGATCTTCTTCAGCTGTTCGGATTCGTTACCATCTGCAAACTAGTTCTCCTTCTTTGCTGCTAGAGACAATGATTAGTATTGTTTGAAGCCTTCAGTAGACACCTGAAATTCAGAGCTAGAGGAACATTTGACTTCATTTTTTCTGCGGCTGCCTCAGAGGAACTTTTCGTAAACTTGAAATAAAACTCCACAACATCTCTACTACTGCACCCGAACTCAGAGAAATAAGACACTTACTGCTTCCTCAAAAAATCAGATATAAAGCTTGAAAACTTGTTCTGAAAATTACTCCTGGGGCTACCTCAGAAGAGCTCCTTCTAACCCGAAATTCAGAGCATAATTCGCACTAATTCTGCCCAAAAATGAGGATTTTTGAACCTTTATTTATACCATTCGAGTGCTATATTTTAGGGCCGATCTATCTTATTAAAAAATTATTAAATTCTCTTTTCTTTGGTCACCTGACCCAAAAAATGAGGTAAAAATACCACATCAACTTTAAAAAATACAATCTCTTCAATCGTGAGGAATTAGAGGGCAATCTACATATCATCGGAAAGGGATTAACGAGAACTTTCCTTCTATGAGAGTCTTGCTTGCATTGAAAAAATCCTTCATTCTAATTTTCTTGAATTTGTGTAGTACATTAGAAATTGACTTCAAATCTCTTGATGGCTACTTTAAGTACTATGAAGGGAAATCATGGGCTTCTAAGACTACCAAGACCCAAAAATGGATGGGTAGAAAGACCACACCTTTAATCACAAGGGTTTCAACGGCTCTTTCAAAGATATCATGCAATTTTTTAACAAGGTGCTTTCCAAGGGCTTCAAGGACATCATCAAAAGAATAAAGGGATCCATCATGTATTCCATCAAGCTTGTGGGATGAAGACGAACCAAGCATGGTTTCAAAGTCTTGAAGGACATCCTCATGATAACATGAAGACTTCATTAACAAATGACCACAGAATGGGTCATTTGCACCACCAAGTGCTCCAAAGCACACACTATCTGTGAATGGGATCCAATTCCCAAGCTACCACATCCAAACCTGTGCATCGGCATCATCAAGCCTAGTTTTCACTGCCATTCATTATCATTGTCTCGGCTCATTTTCCACATCATCTCTTCAACAACCTTTGTCATTAATGGCTTTAGCCTTGACATCAATGACAACCTTGTTCATCTTCTCAACGAGGGGGTGATGACTTCTATCAAATTTCTCAAGCTCTCATTTCTTTCCTTTTTGAGCATGGATTTAGACATTTAGCACAAAGAAAAAAATAGTAGCAAATGTTCAGGCTCTTCTTGGATGATGGAAAATGATCTTGGCCTTAGGGGATCCCTTGCATATCATTGGAATTTATACATTGCTGGCTTAAATCATCTTGGTATTAGGCTAGAAGACTATGAAGATGAGATCAATTGGACATGGAACAAATCCATAGGTCAGGTCAATGCTAAAGCTACTTATGATGCTATTATAACTTCTTCTGTCATTTCTTCAAGAAAATGGTGGTATCATAGAATTTGGAAATGGAACCTTTCTTTAAAGTTAAAATGTTTCTTTTGGTTATGTTTATAAAATAAAATCATGACATGAGATAACCTCATTAAACGTGGAAGAGCTGGTCCAAATCTGTGTATTCCCTGTATTTTTTATGTTGAATCAGTAGACTATATTTTTGTTTAATGTGTTTTTTCACATAAAATATGGAATGAGATCATGACTGGTTTGCAAATAAATAAGATTTGGGAGCCTTCAACTTTTGAAAACAGTTTGGAATTGTGGTATAAAAATGCTCCTCTACATAAAAAAAAAATTCCAATTTTTATCTGTTGGGGAATTTGGAGAACATGAAACTCTATTATCTTTGAAGATATTACAACAAATGTATCAATCACCAGCTCACAGATTTTGGGTTTTTATAAAGAATATTCTAAGAAGACAAAATAGAAGGTGTCGAAGACTATATTAAATCTCTCTCTTTTTTAGGACTTCCCAATGGTCCACTTTGGCAATGCTTCACAACAAGGTGAATGTGGTGGAGGGATGTGGTTGCAACTAGACAATAGACAATGCTTCCTCTTGTGGATGGGTTGTAGCTCTAGCTCTAATACTAGAGCAAAACTATTGGCTTTGTGGGGACTTATATTTTGTGTCTAACAAAAATATTTTGTCTCTAAATGTATTGGGGGACTCAATGGTCTTTGTTTATTGGGATACGGGAAAGACATCTATCTAGGTGGCAATTTTGGAACATTGGTGCTCCACGGTTAGAAATCTATAGGCCTCTTTCAATGATCTCACATTTAAACATATATATCATCAATCAAATGTTCTAGCTGATAATTTATCAAAAAAGAAATTGGTTCTCCTAAAGGACTATTGTTTTATGAATAAGTTCTAGAGAATTCAGTGGTGGCCAGAGGATCTCTTATGGCTTATTAAGTTGTATGCAGTTTTCTTGTATGGATTGATGATCTTTTAGTTTAAGCAGGTAAGATTGTATAAACTTTTTTGATGTGAAGGGCCACTTAGTGGAACTGTTTTGAACCTATAGACTGGCTAATACAGGAAATATGTTGTTACGTACAACATAAACGGTGACTAGTTTTAGTTTTTTATTGTACTTGAAAAAGTTGTCTTTGATTCCTATGGAATAACAAGTAATTGGTTTTTTTCTTGTGGAAATATATATATATATATATATATATATATATATATATATATTTCCATAGGAAAAAATCTCTTTATTCACATCAAATAAACGTTAACAGCCCTCAACGGGATTACATCATGTTTTCAATCCTTTATGGCTTCAATACAAAAAAATTGTTGTAGATTAGATTTATGCTATTAGCACAAAAAGAGAATTACTCTCTTATAATTCAACAAGTCCTTCTACTAAATCGGATTAGAAAATCATAAATTGATCTACAATCTGTCCATTGATCACCTTTTCTACCTCAATTAGACCTGGTGGAAGAGCTAGCGCCAATTTGGACAAAGTATCTGCCAGTATCTGCTTCCGTGTTCAACTCCATGCATATATGTTCGAAGGAGAGCGATTCAAAGGTGGATACCTGATCTCTGATTGCTTTCAATGCATGTTGAATATGTGGTGCATTAATATGAATTCTTCCATTGTCCCATTCTACTACCATCTTGGAGTCATCGAATAATTGTAACTGCTTCACCTGTTTTTTGGGTGGCTACCTTGAGAACAACCCATAATGTCGAGAGTTATGCTTTACTGTTTGAGGCTCGTCCTGGTGCAAATATTACATTGAGTTTTTTCTCTTCGGATAGGTGTACAACTCCACCAGCACCCCCAAGCGATGGCTCTCCCTGGCTTGCACCATCAAAATAATCCCAGGGGATTATTTTATTTATCTCTGGGTGTGTTAACTTTCTCTGTTGAAATGCTTTGGGATCAAATCAGTGCTCCGTGACTTTCTGCATAAGCACAGTGACTGTTATCTCTGGTGGAATCCAATTATTTTGAAAAACTACCCTGTTTCGTGCTTCCCAAATGTTGTAGACAAACAATGTGGGGAAAGCTTTTAAGCTAGGTACCCCATCATCTTGTCGCCAATGTTGTGTTCGATGTTCCAACGTTTGATCAAATATGGAAGTCATCAAACGATTCAATTTTTTGGAAGCAGTCTCCCATACATACCCTGCATATGTACACGAGGAAAACATATGAGATGTCGCTTCTTCAAAGGAATTGCACCTCACACACACACTCGGGCCCTGAAAGCCTCTCTTTTTTAGATTTTCCCAGGTTAATAATATGTTGTTCAAAGTGAGCCACAGGGTTAGGATTGGTTTCAGCGGGCCAAGAATCTTCCATATTTTTTCCCACCACCGGAGTTGTTCTCCTTCCCGCAAAAATTATGTCGCAACCTCATACCCAATTTTTGCTGAGAAACTTCTGTCTTTGCCACTCTTTCGAGATTAGTTTGTCCTGTTCATCCTCTTTCGGGTGAATAAACTAGGTGATGAGTCTGGTCGCATAACGGTTCCACTCTACTACTAGCGCTCCCTGCAAACCCAGTTCTTGCGTCGTTTTCCAACTAGATCTACCTCTTACTTGGGGTTGTTGGGCTTGGGCATCTGCCAATATCAGCACTCTCTTGTCTCTTTATTGATTAATTACTTTAATTGATAGTCTGTAATATTCGCCTGAACCTGCCCATGGATCACTTCCTAAACGTACTCTTCTTATGTCACCTATCTTCCACGCTACCCAATTTCCTACCAATGGAAATGCCTAAACAAAGCCCTTCCATCCAATAGATACATTTTTGTGCAATTTATTTGGTTGTTGAAACCATTCCACAACAGAGGACGTTGGGAAATATTTGGATCTCATAGTCCTTCCCCACAAGGAGTCTGGGTTTTGGGCCAACCTCCATAGTGATTTTGCAGCCAAATATTTACAGAATAATTCTGGATTCTTGATTCCCCATCCGCCCATATTTTTTGGAAGAGTTAGGGTAGACCATTTTACCAACGAAATGCCCTTTGCTTGTTTGCTTGCTTTCCAAAGAAACGAGAAACACTTTTTCCTTATTTTTACTAGTATGCCTTTCAGAATATATGCTATAGATTCCCAATATATTTGTATGCTCTGAAGTACTGCTTTGAGCAACACTAATCTGCCACCTCTTGAAAGGAATAGATTTTCCCACAAGGATATTCTCACTTCAAATTTCTTATATAACCAAATCCAATCTTGAAAGGCATAGGAATTAGGCTTAAGAAAGAATCCTAAGTACTTGAATCCTTCTGAGATAGGAATCAGAGGAAAGGGAATTATGTCTCTAATCCTGGGCATCATTTCGTCTAGAAAGTTATTGAAAGACATACTTGATTTTTCAATATTTATAGCCATCCCTGTTACCTTCTTATATTTCTCCAATATCTCTACAAAGGCTTGGATATTTCCAAGCATGTCTTCCCCCAAAAGGAGTATGTCATCCACAAACAAAGTATGGGTAAGGTCTTATGTACTTGAGAGCCTTACCCCCTTTATCTTTCCATCATCTTTTGCTTTGGGAATAAGACGACTTAAAGCCTCTGCTACAAGAAGAAACAAAAACGGAGAAAAGGGACACCCCTGTCTTAAACCTCTTGTTGGTCTAAAAAACGAGATGGAGCACAATTTATTAAAACTGCATAAGAGGTTGATTGGATGCAACCAATATCCATTCCACTACTTCTATCGGCATGCCAATTTGAACCAACAATAAATGTATAAAGGTCCAACTTACCCTGTCATATGCTTTGGAAAGATCCAGCTTGAGAGCAAAGGCAGATTGTTTTTTTCTTTTTTTATGGAATGGATTGCTTCTTACGCCAGGAAAAACTGCATCATGAATTTGTTTGTTGAATAGGAAACCAAATTGTTCTCCATTAATCACTTTGCTGAGGATGGGTTTCAACCTCTGTGCTATGATCTTTGCTATGACTTTATAAACTAGTGTATAGCACGCTATTTGTCTGAAGTCGTCAAAGGTTCCAGCTTTATGTTTCTTGGGGACTAAACTGATAAAAGTAGAAGTTATGGCTCCTGGTATCTTCCCATATCTCTGGGATTCTTTGACCACCTTTAGTAAATCCTCGTTTATCAAGTCATAGAAACCAAGGAAGAACTCCAAGGTAAAACCATCAGGACTTGGACTCTTCCATTTTTGAAAGGAGTGGAGAATCCAGTTCAACTCTTCCTCAGTTACTTCTTTAGTTGATTCCTCATTCATTTCTTCGTTATTAATCTGGGGAAGAGACTCAAGACCTCCAAAAATTTTGAGATTGGGCATCCCACTGGTGCTGAAAACAGAGAACTCAAATGATTTATTGTTGCCTTTGCTTTGTCCTGAAAGGACTGAGCTATATTTCCTTAAGCGTCCTTTATTTCCAAAATAGTATTTATACTCTTCTGGTGCGCAACAAAACGATGGAAGAACTTTTTGTTCTTGTCCCCTTCTGCTAGCCAAAGGGACCTTCTTTTTAGTCTCCATTGTTGCTCTTCTTTATCTAACAGAACGCTTCTTTTTCTTTCTAGAGTCTCTAAAGATTCTAATTCCTCTCTAGTGAAAATTTATGTTGTGTTTGCACTGTAGAAATCTTCTATCTTGATCTCTATTTATCTCAGCTCTTTTTGAGAGAAATCTTTGTGCTTCTGACCCCACTCTTTAGAGAGTTTTTTTTTTTGGGCCAAATTTTCTACAAATTGTTGCATATAAGTGACCAGGGTAGGGTTTTCTAATGGCTTCCATTTTTTTGTGACAAGATTTCGATAATCCTCCTCTTCCAACCATGCTAGGCTAAATTTGAAGGGGGGAGGAGGTTTTTTTTTCGGCTTTGCAATCGATAAGGTAATTAGTCTATGATCCGAGAGTCCGCCTGATTCCACTGTTGATTTTAAAACCAAGTGACCTTTAACTAGGCTCTCTGCTACTAAAAAATGGTCTATCCTTTTTGTGATTGCTTGATCTCCACTTCGATTATTTCTCCACGTAGGTTCCAATTTTAAAGGCTCGACATCAATAAGTTTTTTCTCCTCAAATAATGCACAGAAAAATTGACTTAGCGCATCACTGCGAACATTTTTCCCCCAAAATTCCCCTGTTGAGAGGGTTACGTTCAGATCACCCGCAAGAATTAAGTTTGAATGGTACAACACTCCATAATTGTATAAATTTTCCCAATAACCTCTTCTTCCGTGGAACGGCCCATGCACGTTCAAAAAGGTCAAGGGAGCTCCGGTCTCTGTATCCTCCAACTTTGTTTTTAATGCAGCTTCGTAAAATGATGTCGAGATGAAGTTCATTTCAGGACTCCAAGCTGTAATTAGACCCCCTGAATGACCATCCACCTCTATAGCTTCCATCTTCCAATCTTTTAAAAATCCACTCAGTACTTCCTTCACTTTCTTTCCTTCCATCATTGTTTCTTGCAATGACACAATTTTAGGTTTTATATTACTTATCAATCCTTTAGGGCAATTAATTTGGAGGCCCCCCCTAGCCCCCTTGTATTGAAAGAGAGGGCTATCATTAAGGGCCCTTTGACATGGCTTTTTCAACTCTAAGATCCTGACCAATAGTTATTTGCTTACCTTTTTTTATATCTATGGCAGCTTGTTTTTGTGCCTTGGATAGAAAATATTTCCTTCCCGCCTGAGCCCTCTGAGTTTGGCTGAGAGCTAAACCCCCCGAGGAAACTTGGTCCTCTTCAATGAGATTCCTAGACTTGGATCTTAAACCATACTCTCGTTTTGTTGCTTGTGCTTTCCCTATTGTCTCTTCCTTACTTAACTACGGGGTTACTCTAGAGTTTGGAGATGAGTTGTCTTTTGTCTCACCAACCTCATTTAGAAAATTCTCACCCTTTCCAACTTCTTTATGAGGAATTTCTCTAAATAAAGAATTATTAGAAAAGCCAGTAAAAAGAACGGAATTACCTTCTATAACCGTTGGTTCGCTAGGACCAGGACTGTGGTCTATCGTGCCTTTTTTCTAATTCTTTGAGCTTGCGTCCATCCTCACCTTCCATATCTTCTAGAATGCCTTTCACTTTCGAATCTGCCACCTTCTCTTTGGAAACGACGACCATGTCAGAATCTTCCAAATCATCTTCTAACTCAATTGCATGTTCTTTTGGTTTTGTTCTCTGAGCGACACCCTTTTGCTTTCTTACCCAGACCTTTTTAAAAATGAGGTTTATTATGATGTTCCTGTAGATCGGTGCAATCATTCTGTAGATGGCCAACCTTTCTACAACTGAAGCACCTAAACAGCAGCTTCCAATAATTCAGTCCTTATGTCCATGAGCTCCCATGCATTTCTATTTGGATCTCTTCGAATAAACCATCTCTTACGTCCAATTCTACCAGGATTCGCGCACACCTTCTATCTATCTTGGACTCCTAGTCAGCCTCTAACGCGATGAATTTTCCCAACTTGTTTCCAATTGCTTCTAAAATGCATTTTTTCCAAAACACCATTGGTAATCCTGGAAGAATCACCTAAATTTATTGTACATTGTGAGGTTCCTTCCTTGCATTAAAACTTACATGCCATTTTTTCAAAATCAGCCTCAAAGGACCCCATCTCCAGATTTGTTTCAGCAATTTGGTGCCTTCGTCTTCCTCCTTCACTTTGAAAAGGAACCATCCCCTCAGAAGGATATGGAACTCCGGAGTGTATCCAATTATGGGTCTCCAATGTGTTTCCATCCACCCTGTTAATGTTGCTCTACCCGTCACCTTCCCACGGAATCTACCTACCAGGGAAAAGGACAGGTATGTTGGAATTTCAGTGAACTGTATGTCTCTCCCAACTGATAGTTCCGCACATCCTGCTTTAGGTATGATCCCTTTAGCTTTCTTCACTCCTCGATTCTGTTGCACCAACTTTTCTCTGGATTCATCATTGCCATAACCTATTGTCTGTGAATCGTGAGAATTTAATGGTGGTGTACCTTTCATTGCAATGTCATCCTTATCCTTCGTGGTAGACGTCGATTCCTTACATGGAGTTAATACCTCATTATTCATCTCCCTCTTCGTACACCGAAAATCGCTATCCGAGCATAAGATCGGCCCACATAGGGGTTCCTCCTCATAATCTACTTCATCAACATGCATTATGCCTCTGTTGCTTGATGACGTCGTACTTCGGGTGAAAGGCATAAAGCTGACTCCTACTAAAACTCAAGACTATATATATATATATATATATATATATTATTTTTGTAAGGCTCGTACTCACAAAGTTTCGAACGAGTGACCTTATGTAAGGAGTGCCCTAACAATACACCCATTCATCGTCTATTCTACGCCCCATGGGCTTAAATTTTAAATTTTAAAACAAAATATTACCATATTAATTTTAATTGACTAAAACTAAATTAAATTTTTGAAATAAAAGAAAATTTTGTTTAATATTTATTTAAAATATAATATTGAAATAAAAGAAAAAAAAATTATTTAATATTTATTTAAATAAATATTATTATAATATTTTATTTTTATTTTTTTAATATACACATTTTAAAATTTTGTTTCAAACTTTTATTTTAATTTTTAATTATTTTAACTTTTTTATGTATACTATTATTGGATTTTTTTTTAAATTTGTTTTATTTTTTAAATTTCAAAATTGTTTTTTCATTAAAAAAAATTACATTTTGAGGTCTTCGTCTTTTCTATTCTTCTTAAAGTAATTTTTTTTTAAAATTGAATATATTTTTTAAACTGCGGTTTCAAAATGCTTATAATATTAACCTTACAAAAGAAATGGTTGCTATTGGTAGTAGCCATTTTCAATTCGGGGGTTGATTTTGGCATTTTTGTTGCAACAAAATCGACTATTAAGGTCACGGTTTCAAAAAAGTTCTAATTTCGACCTCAAAAAAAAATGGGGATGTCATGGTATTACCATTTTTCCATTTGGGGGTTGATTTGAGGGATTTGATTGTAGCGACGCCAATTGTTAAGGCTAGGGTTTCAAAGAAAATGTTATTTTAACCCTAAAAAAAAAGGTGCTACCAGTAGCACCCTTTTCGATTCAGGGGTAGATTTATGGTTTTCATTGCAATGACACCAGTCGAGCTTTAAAGTTGTAATTTTAGCCCTAGAAAAAAAATCTACCAATAGCAATAATTTCCGATTCAATTGTTTTTATGTAAAAATATAAATTTTATTATTAGAATTCTTCTTTTAAATATAAAATTCTTATCAAATTATATACTATATTTTAATTTTCTAGAAAATATAATTAAAACAAAATATTATATATATATATATAAAAGCATGATCTTGACCTAAAATCTAATTTTAAAAAGTTATGATTGGGACTAGAGTGTACATAAGGAAATATGTCAAGTACTTTATGCATTTATACAAGTAATCATTCTATCAAGATGACATGATTTTATATAATCATAATAAGAAAATGCTTATAATGAATTTTCTTTAATGTTTTACAAAATTGTTAATTTTAAATGTTTCAAGGTTAGATCATCGGTTTAATAAATGAATAAAAGATCAATAATGTAACAATAAAATTTGTATTTTTAAGAAAGCACTCTAAAAATTTAAACATTGATCTGATTTTCAAAAAAAAAAAAAAAAAAAAAAAGGAAGAAGAGTTGAATCATACCTAATCTACTGGAGTCAATATGGAACATTACCGAGCTCATCTCCAAAATAATTTCATTCAAAATGCAAAAAAAAATTGAGAAAGAACTTTGGAAGGAAGATCACAAAAATAGAAAGGTAACCCATTGGTAGGGTCTGTGGGGAGAAACAATAGAATCTTCTTTGTTCTACCCTTGGAGCAAACTTGAAATTTGAAAATTGAAATGAGCTCAATGTTTACCACTCAGATTCCACGATAATAGGGTACCATTCAATTTCATGGTTCACCAAGTCCATTAACGAGCAGTAAAAATTGATGGAATCCCCTGCCACCCAAGAGTCATGTCCAACTCTGTAGCACATAGCAAACATGTTGTATGAATGCATGAAACATATATGCTAAGCTTGAACTCGACCGCAGTCTTGATGTAATTTGTAATTGATAGGGATTTGTGTAGTTGGTGTGCTATGAAAGGCTATTACTACCACTAACATTACAGGTTGGGATGCATTACAATCTTCAACCATCAACAACAACCAAAATGACAGCAAAAGGGAAGAAAAAATATCAATTACTTAGCTATGGTATGTATCGAATATAATAGTGTAGTGGGGACAAGCCCGCCAATGGCCATGCATAATAACTAGTATGTATAGGCTTACACCCTCAAATAAGTATTAAAATTTATGATGGGAAATGTAAACTGGTAGCTGCCAAATCTACAGTATAAAACTTTTTATGCATGTCGTTGTTGATGTGTCAATTTTATGGCTAGCTGTCAAATACGTTCTAGAAAGGGAAAAACGTTCTACATACCGTCAAATTCCATCCCTAGTGAGAAGTATCTTCGATTCTCGTTGGAGGAAATTGAAGCTATAAAGTCAATTGGAGACTAGTACATATTGGAGGAGAGTTTAATTATACATGGAATATCCACAACTCCCATGCTTCGCCCAAGCAAGTGTTGATTCATTTGTTGATATGAGAGATAGTAATTTAGACTGTGTTTCATGGAGTAGTTGCAACGCAAAGGAAGAGTAAGATAGAGATCTAGCCCAACTTTTTATGGAAATCAAAGATTATCAAATCTTTGATCTAGCCCAGGGGATCAAATAAATCCTATAAACTTGGCTCCAATTCAAAACATAGTTAATTGCATTTATCATCAAAAGTATGAAACCTTGGTGGGCATAGAAGCAAGTAACTCAAAATATTCAAATAAAATAGGAGTGTGGCCTAAATAGAAATGGTTATTTCCATCAAACAAGGGGAATGGCATGAAAAACATTAGAAACTTTCCACTATTGGACTCTGCTTTCTTCAAATCCTATGAGATTTGGGAGCAAACAAAAAAAACTTAGCCATGGACATCTCAAAGATATGGAAAATTCAAAAGGAATGAATTTATAAAGGACTCAAAGGAAAAATAGATGTTCATGTTAGGCCTCATTCTAGAGGGGATAGAGATCTAGCAATGCGTTCACTCTATGATCTCATCGAGAAAGTTGAACAAAACAAATGAAACAATAGGGAATGATGAAAGGAACTTAAAAAATTCCCCTTTGGTGTTTGTCGTTAGGAATTAAAAATATGTCATGCAAGTCGAAACAAGCTTTAATATCATTATGTCGAAGGATGGCTTTGGTGGGGCTTCTGGGGTTTCTTAAGGTTACTAAGTTGATAGTGCCTTTTGATATTGGACCAATAATTCTAATACATGATCCTTGCATGGGTCCTTAGGCTGTCATAAATTCATAGTCTATCTAAAGACCAATTTATGGAGTTGTCTCATCTGTATGCATTTATAATTACCACATTATAAGATTATTGATAATCTTCCTAATGATTGTTCCTTAACCTCCCTTACAATAGTCCCTACTCTCGCGTAAGGATGCATTTTTCACATAGCAATAAATGACATACTTTTAATAGGATTTTCACCTCGTTTGGATCTCCACTATATCCCCCAAAGGTCCTTCTCGCACATTTTCTTATATAATGTATGTCTTTTATGAACCTTTTTACAAAATGAGCATCATAGTAATGGTGCTTTTAATTACAACCTATATGTAGATTTCAACTAATTTCAATGAATCTTCCTTGAAGCTTTTAAAGTGGTCATAATTAGAATTTTCCACTACTACTCTAGTGAGCGATCTTTTAATGTCCTCTTGTTCCACCTTTTCCCCACTTTCCAACACCATCCTTGTATGCCTTCTATGTTATCAAAGCCATTATTTAAAAATGAGGGGACTATCCAAATAAGCCACAAAATTATTCCTCTTTAAACCAATTCAAGTATTTAATTCTAACTCGTGTAGTTTTCTTTAAATCTTGCTAAAAACTTTCATTATTTTCTCTCAAGTACCCTTGATCTCTTAACACGAAATTGGTGTCTATATCCTTCAAATATCTTTCTCAAAACCTCTTGTCATTAAATAAATAGGGGAGCAAACAATCCCACTACAAATTTGTTGCCTTCTTGTTTTCTCGCATTTATGGAATTATTGACAAACATGTCCTTTTAACCTCCATTTGTTTTCAAAGTTTCAAAGTTTTTTTACATTATAGAAAAGTTTTATCTAGTAAAGTTATGTACATACTAATTTTGGTACCTATATACTCCTATAATTTTTACTGAGGAAAACCTTGTCCAATTCCCCCTCTTCCCTGGAATATCAAGATGGATGACAATTCAATCACTAACAAGAATAACAACTATTAATTCAACACTATCAAACTCGAACCCTAACAAGATTGCCCAACAGTGAGTTTCTCTACCAATCTCAACCTACACCTTCAAAGTTCAATGCACTTCTATAACTTGGTACTCTAATTGCTCACACATTCAAAGCTAAAAGTTGAATGCATTTGCCTTGGTTTATTGGTTTTTTGTTTCAGTTACAGAAGAATCATATTAATGATTATATCATCCTCAAAATCAAATTACCTTTTTAATCAATTAGATCACCTATTGTTGCCAAATTTATTTTCATTGTTTCAATAAAGACCGTGTTATACTTTTGACCAAATTAGCCTTTTAAATAACTCTTGAACTTGTTGAACTTAAAGGAAGACCTTAGACTTGGACTTAAAACCTTTTGTATTTTTATTTCACATTCAATGAGATCAAAATACCCTTTTATATAACTCTTGACATCACCAAACTTAATTTTGAGGACCTTATACTTAAACCTTGTGTACTTTTATTTCACATCGACATTTATTAAAAAATAGTATAGAAAATTAAATATTCAAAATGTAAGTGTGCACCAAATATCCTTGTAAATCAGCCTTTCAAACTTAATCACCAATGATGTTATTTCACATTCAATGAGATCAAAATACCCTTTTTATATAACTCTTGACGTCACCAAACTTACTTTTGAGGACCTTATACTTAAACCTTGTGTACTTTTATTTCACATCGACATTTATTAAAAAATAGTATAGAAATTTAAATATTCAAAATGTAAGTGTGCACCAAAGATCCTTGTAAATCAGCCTTTCAAACTTAATCACCAATAATGTTAAACATATGTTTTGATATGTCCAACCACTACCAATTACCTTTAATTACAATTGGCTGGTACTATATGAAGAAGTGCAAAAACAAGCAATGATTGGAGGAATTTTGAGATCTAAAATGGGCCTCACAAGAAATATAATATTATAATCACTAAAATAATAAAATAGCGTATGAATATATTTAAAGAAAAGTTAAAATTCTATTTTTCTTATATTTCTTTGTTAGTTTACACAAATTTTATTTTTCTTATATTTCCTTGTTAGTTTACACAAATTTCGAGTATTAGCACTTGTTGTATACAAACATGATTTTTATTGTATTTCAAGTTTTTTCCTACCAAAGATCTATCAAAAATATACCAAGTGGTTACTCGTTGGATATGGAATTTAATTCCACATCCAACAAGTATTAAACTCAAAATTTAAATAAACCTACAAAAGATCGAAAATATTAAAAAAAAAGTAGCTTTTTCTCATTCCTTGAAAAATTCATAAAATATTTACCAATATGGTTTGACATCATCAAATGACAAGTAAAATTCTAAATCAACATTAAAAAAATCAAATGATGGTGGTGCCGAACATTATACTTGATAACAGTAGAATACATGAAAACACACTCAAACAGAAGGTACAAGTGACTACACACTGTTCCGGCAGAAAATAGACTTAAAATAGTCCAACTGGCCAACTTACCTGCCATGTATTCTTGACTGATGTACTCTCCACAGCCAGACTAGGCTTTAAACACCAACAATAAGACCATTGCCTTACAGTTTTATCACATTTCAACTTTCCTCTCCTCATCATACAAGATCAGAGGTTCATGTTGAAATGGCAATGGCTATGGCAATCAAGTGGCTTACACCATAGAGGTACCTTTCAGACATTTTCTTGCGGCAACCAGTCTTCAATAATCCCTCTTGATACAACCACAGCCTTCAATGATCCCACATGGCAGTCAACTAATAAGTTCTTCCGTGTCACTAGTATAACATATCAACATCACAACTCAATATAAAACAAAATTGCCATGACCCGACCCTAACATGCAGAGCTACCTTTCAAACATTTTGTTGATACAACCTTAGTCTTCAATGATCCCTCTTGATACAATCACAACCTTCAATGATCCCAAATGACAATGAATGAACTCATAAATTCTCTTAGTCACTAGTATAACATATCAACATCACAACACAGTATAAACCAAAATTGCCATGACCCGACCCTACATACAGAGCTACCTTTCAAACATTTTGTTGATACAATCATAGTCTTCAATGATCCCTCTTGATACAACCACAACCTTCAATGATCCCACATGACAATGAATCAACTCATAAATTTTCTGTCACTAGTATAACATACCAACATCACAACGCCATATAAAACAAAACTGCCATGACCCGACACTAACATACAGAGCTACCTTTCAAACATTTTCTTGATACAACCAGTCTTCAATGATCCCTCTTGAAACAACCACAACCTTCAATGATCCCACATGACAATGAATCAACTCATAAATTATCTCCGTGTCACTAGTATAACACATCAACATCACAACACAATCTAAAACAAAATGCCATGACCCACCCTAACATACAGCGCTACAAGTTTTACTTGTTGAGGCCAGATAATAAAACTTCATAGAATCCTCTCAATAGAAACACCTTTCAATATCACGGAAAGCTCACTCATAGAAAGGGATTTTAAGCACCGGGAGCATTCTTATAATGGCATTTTCCAAGTAAATCTCAGGCATCACTTAGTCCCAAACAGAACATCGCTTCGCCAAGGAAGCCCAGAGTGTAGTATCATGAAAAAAATGAGTCTAGATCAATTATGAAAGTAAAATGTAACTTTAACTTCAGCTTAAGTCATGTTATTACGTAGCTATTGTTTAAAATATTTAAATGATGCTCTACAACTATGACATGCAGTTGACCTTACATTTGAAACACGACTCATTTAACAAAATTCAAGCACTTTAATCCAGACTGATCATCAGTACCGCATATCCAAGATGGCCAAAATAGAGTATGGTAAGTTAATAAGATACTGTCACTACAACTAGATATAGTAATTAAAAAAATAATCAGCCAATGCACTGCCATGTTGAAATGAATCAATTGCGTATATTATTACTCTTCAAGAAAACTAATAAAATTCGTCTTAGACAATTATAAATGACCGTTTCAATAAATTCCAGCTTTCCATCCAAGTAGGAAGGATGTGCATCGTATAAACAAACCCAATAATGTCCAAATAAACTGTAAGAATTAACAAGGTATATAAAATGTCTGAATACAAAAGAATGTACTGTTCTTTTAAAAATACATTTTGATTTCTTAAAACCTAGAGTTCAATGAATGAGATATCCACAGGAACACGACATTCAATTCACAATGAATGTACCTTAAAATAAAAACTAAAATACACAAATTTATAAACCTTGATGAGACTTTATCCAAGAGAAGGCATACAAAATATGTTCTAGACCCACATTGAATGCCACCTATGGTGCAGTTACTGGCCCAGCAGCTACCTGGATTGCCCCATCTGATCTGTAGCCCCTGCCTCTTCCACGACCCCTTCCTCTGCCACGATCCCGTCCTGTAAATAAGCAAGTTAAAATTATATCTTACTCAGATGCATCACTTACGTACGAACCTCTCAGGACATTTCAACAAACAAAAGCAGAGAGTTTACACCTGGGGACCTCCCCAGACGTATAAGATGTTGTGTGTAGTGCTTAAATAGCACTAGCAAAAATATCTCAAATTCCTTAATATGTCTTTAGTAGCACAGTACGGAATCTCTTGCAAGCAACCTACAGTAAACCAAAATGGCAAATTGCACCTAGGAATCAAAAGCCTGTTCTAAATCATATGTTTTAGATTCATCATAGTTGATAATACTTTGCCAATTCTTTATTTGAAGCAGTCCTATGGAAGGCAAAGATGTATCTTATGAAAGGGCACGTCTCAAAAGAAAAGATGAGATATAAACCAGTGTAAATAATATAACCAAGGTTGTGTCTTGGTGTGACAACTACACATTAATGAAAAGCTACATTTATCCACCAATGTGCATGGTTGCTAAGTGTAATTATCAACAAGAGATTCGCATGGCAACTTATGTTTAGGTAAATTACTGGTACATTAGCTCCAGACTTCCAGTTAGTTGACAGGGATGTATAGTACTTTATTTAATAGCCTTGTAGGTCCAATGAGCCAAATTGATTTAAGTAGGACAATAAAAGGATACTTCATCATTTATATGAAGACGCATTAGGGAGATTTTGACACACTACAGAAAACAATTTTTAACAATTCATAATGAGTTCTTTCTTCCATAAGATGGATATGCTTGGCACATGTTTTATAGCAACGAAAATATGTAAGATTTATATTGGTTAGTAATCTTTGAAACAAACAAGGTACTTGTTGGGGAACACAATGGCAATGACTGTAGACGTTAAAGTATGCTCAATAGGAAACAGACACTGAACTGAAACAACAAAACCAAGTGTCGACTTACTCTATGTCATTTTTTCTAGCAGTGAAGACAACGTGGTAAATATTTAAATCATGTCAAAATAAATTCAATTGTAACTTTAAGGCAACAATCGTCATAATTATAAATAGCATAAGAATGCAATTTCCTTGAAAACAATAAGGCGACTGATCAGAATGGGTCAGAAAGCAATTTCATGGTCCAGACTCCATTCATAATTGCTAATACTGGGCTCTTTGAATTACAGATTTTAGTTCCTTTTGAAGCCAACTAAGCAGTAGGTTATTTCGATTTGGGAAATAGGACAACAAACACAAAGTTCATATTAAGGACTGCTGAAAAAAACATATACATCTAGTCGACAACTATCAAACCTTGAACCCAGTGATCACTATGCTAATATAGATACAGACACCTGAGTTAAATTTAAATATGATTGATAGATTTAAGCATCTTTTTGCAAAGGAAAAATTGAAAAATTGAATATCATAGGGTTGTATAATAAAATCTCTTGAATATGCTTACAGGCAGTTTTTCATCTGCAAATGATAAAATACAAACCAAGTTTTGAGATCGGAGGTCCAGCAGATAACACAACAGAACTTTTAGAAATACATAAACAATTAGGATTGTACAGAAATGTTCCTGTACATCAACAAAAATATTGCAAGATGTATTTCAAGTAGCAAAAGGATTGGACAAATCATTTTAATTTTATGAAAATGATCTTCTCAAATCATTTGTACTTTTCCTTCAGCCTTAAAATTATGTCTTTTGTATAACTTGAAAACTTGATCTTGCTTTGGAAGCTTGAAAATCATTTACCATGTGCCACCCACAATCATAAGAAAGCAAATATTGAATAATAACAGCAAGCCTCAACCCGCTAACATAAAACAGTATTATTTACCCCAAGCTTTCAGAAATTGGCATCTTTCCAACAAATCAAGAACCAAAAATGACAACTGAATGTTGCCTTGGAAGCTTGAAAAATCTTTACCACACAACACAATCAAAACAAAGCTTTCAGAAATTGACATCTTTCCAACAAATCAAGAACCCAAAAATGACAACTGAATGTTGCCATGGAAGCTTGAAAAATCTTTACCACAACAACACAATCAAAACAAAGCTTTCCGAAATTGACATCTTTCCAACAAATCAAGAACCCAAAAATGACAACTGAATGTTGCCTTGGAAGCTTGAAAAATCTTTACCACACAACACAATCAAAACAAAGCAAGCATGTACAATATAATTGTATATATCAACACAATCATACATAATGGCATTATTTATCCCAGGCTTTCAGAAATTGACGTATTTTCAACAAACAAGGCAAAAATACAATTCAAAGGGATAGCAAAACTTACAAGGATTTCCTATTACATACCCAAAAAATAAATATCATACTCATCGTAACAAAAACGCGAAGACAACGCAATCTCATGAATCAAGTGTGCTATCCATTGTTAAATTACCACATCCTTGGCAAGGAATCACTGGCATACCAAGTTTTTCATATTTACCTGCATCCTGGTTAGCATCTATTGTACTGTAACCTCTTCCCCGTCCCCGACCACGACCCCAACCTCTTCCTCGCCCCCGACCCCGACCCCTTATATAGGTCCCATCACCATTATAATCACCACCCATCACAAAATTTCCTGTGTTGATAAGATAGTATGTATTGATTAGAGCTTGACAAAATGAGACAAAGCATCTCAATAAACAAGTCAAAAAAGCTGAAATACCTCTTCCTCTACCCCTACTCCGACCACCACGGCCCCTACCCCTTCCACCAATAGGTGAGCCCTCTATAGCATTCAGGAGAGAAGAATTAGATTGATGAAAAACAGTACAAAGCAAACTAAATGAAATAACTTAATAGCTAAAATGTTATATTTGCAAATACACAAACAAGTAGTACCTCCATCATACTCAAATTCAATCAATGGTTTAACTTGATCCACTGGCAATGGGGATTGATACCTGCATCACTGATAAATAAGGCAACATTCTGAAACAAACTTGTGCACCAAGGATCAGAGAGCTTATACAGTATTCCTGATAATGAATAAATATACAAGTGAATACCCAGTAGAAGTCTGATCCAGCTCTTTGGTGGATAATGTAATTGTAATCATGGATACATGCCGTGTGGTTTCCAGCCTGCAATTATATCATGCAATGTATTAAAACTATTATTAATGTTTATGGAAATAGTATTGAACGCAAATATCTGAAAACCAATGCAATGCTTACATATCCCACTAGCAGAGACCTTTAGTATGGGTGCTTCACAAAAAGGTACAGAAGATTAAACAGTTCTTCAAAAGTTAATAAGGACATACGGAAGAAGGCCTTCCTCCAGTGGTTCCCATGAATCAGTTATGTCAATTGATCCGATACTAGTAATTTGATGCAGACCAGCAATCCTTCTCTGCAAGGCTATGTGAATTCTTTTAACTTTTAAGCATTACCATATCCTTCCAAATGGACGAATTTGATTTCAAGTATTCAAGTGAATCCACATTCTCGTATAAAAAAAAAACAGCACATTCATTTGAAATTTGAGAAAATATATATACCCTGAAAAGGTCAATTTACTGTAGTTGCATGGGTGTTTACCTTGATAATCTCTGCAATAGTCACAGTCTTGTTGATTGCCCTTCCCATTGCTTTTAGAATTATTTCAGCTGAGCCTTTTTCCTTCTAGAGAAAGACCAAAGTTTATTATAAGCATTAGTTAACACCAAACATTTATTGCTGCATTATACACAAGAACTGAAGCCCGTATATAAATTTCACAATTGAAGGAACCTAGCTTGCATGTTTTGAAATTGGTCCATCCCAGCTGCAATATATGATGGACAGATGTATATTTTGAAATACATGTGACAGTGCTCACTGCCAGGAAAAGACTACTCAGTTGAATAACCAACATAATAATTTCCCAACAATTTTGTTAAAAATAAAATATTTTTTTCTGTGGTTATTTATTAGAATACCAGGCCCTTGGTATTAATCCTACTCTTAGGAACCCTTAAATTTTAAAACATAATCATTGGGAAATACATGAAACAGCAAATTTCAAGGGAAGATTAAGCCATCATAGTCTTGGCCCTCAATGTTATAGATAATAAGTTACAGCAAATTTCCATGATAAAAGGCTCAAAACAATCCTAGCATACTACATACATCCTGCAAGTTGACATGATTTAATCAGCTCAGAGATGACACTATAAAATGATTACCCTGCACTTGAAAGTTGATACAAAACAGAGGTTTTAGCAACAAATCGTGAGAACGAGAACATAAAAGATGGTGTGCAAATTAAAAGATAAATAGAATTCCACACTTGTGATCTTCAAAACTGGGAAATCACACGGAAGGTTCAAGCTGGAAATATAAGAGATCCATCTGCTGTCCACTTAGTATCTAAAATCTAAGGTTTATGCAAAAAAATATTTACACAAGCTTGAAATACATTAAACATGGGCCCAGATGACCCCAAACTGGCCTGGTAGGCCAGTTCATGCCCAACCTGGTCCCCTGGACCAGAACCGACTGATCCAGACCAATCCACACCCAGACAAACCTAAACAGGCCTGTGAACCAGGCCGGTATGTCAGTTTGGGCCCAAACCAGTCCTGAACCACGGACACACCAGCATACCATTTTGGGAAAAAGATAACATGAAATAAAGGGGGGAAAAGGAGAAAAATCAGCCATAAATGGTAGTATTAACTTCTCTTTTATCTTCCTTTTCTATCCTTTTACCTAAATTTTTAACATTACCATTTATAGTTCCAGGATGTTTCAAAGTGGTTCCAACCTCATCAGGATTCATATAAAGAATGTAGAATTTTATATCCCATTCACAATTCAGCAGCCTCGACAGTTTTCAGAATTTCAACATTTCAATCCTGGCACAATTGCAGCATTTCAGGACTGGATTCTATCATGTATGAGTATATGGGATTGGCATATAATCAAAAGCAAACCCTCTATGTACCCTGATGTTGATGGTGTTGGCCGTTGCACTAATCTGTGGCCGTTGCACTAATCTGTCAAGACCTTCGTAAAAAATGAAATCGTACCCTTCACTAAAGCCAAAACCACTAATTAGGCATATTAAGCATTCTACCTCATTTTAATGTTTGTATTATAAGCCAATCCCATCGAAAGTGGAGGGTGTTAACTTGAGCAACATGGTGGGCAGACTCGGATCCATTGATGTCCCTGGAGTATCAATGCAGAGGCCAGATGAGGAGGTAAAGGATCCCAGTATATGTGATGATTTTGAAGATATGTAGTTATTTGTTGTAATATGAGATTTTTTGGACTCTAGAATCCATTTAGAGCCTCATTGTTTATGTATTGTGTTTCATATATGTATCACACTCTGCCATTTTGCTATATTCATCCTTACATGTTAAATGCATTAGCAAACTTTTTATATTTGGTGTCTAATGGTTTGGATTTACATCGATTTACATGAATATGTTTTTTTTATCAAATTTTGCATATGCTATGTATATTTTGGTAGACCAGTTCTTCAACCCAGTTCCCCTGCCAGTTATGGTCGGATCCCAGTCTAACCCTCAACTGGTTTCATTTCCGGTTCTGGTTTTGATAACTTTTAATCAGAAGTCCGGAATTCTTAGCAGCCATGTTATGGGTTCCAAAATGCACCCATCATGCACCTATTTCAACCACAATTTTGGATGCATATGTAAGGTAAGTTGGATGAGTATTTGCCTCAGCAAGAGCACACTGACTAGCAATAGCAATTTCAACATGATAACCAGCCCTGTTGTGTGGAGTTGAAGAGGATGAGATGGTTGCCTTCAACTCCATGGTGAAGGCAAGATTGTGCATACAACTTCATCCGTGTCTCCATCTTCACCATCAAGACCTTCATTTGTCATTAGAGTGACAGCAGGCTTATATGGATAGTAATCTCAACTTGCCTAAATATGGTTATTACAATTTATTGTCAGTAGAAAAGGGCATCGATCCAAAGTTCACTTTGAAACATTATGTCTTTTCATATATTTTTGTATTATGAAACTGAGAGCTTTTTCCACCCTCGGCCTCTCAACATAGGGTTTCCATTAATTACGGTTAACCTTTCTAAAGACCTCATGGAATTGGTTCTCATTGATGTGTAAGAACTTGCCAGTCATATACATCAATTTGCCCAAACTTGCTTTCATTGTCGAAGCGTGGATCATCATCTCTCATAGATGATAAAATCACCAAAAAATCGGCAACATCACAATTTTTCACGATGTAAACCTCGAAACGAAAAAACAGCACAAATTTTGAAAAAATCAGCACTGGAAAAAATTGGGAAAAAAACAGCAAATAGTAGGAAAAATCGGGAGGCAATTTTTTACCCTATTAAAGTGCTGATTTTTTTTGAACTTATCTGTCTTTGCAACTGCTGGGGAATGAGGGGGTGTTTACCATCATCAACAACTCCAAACCATTGTTCTCATCAAAATAGAAGTTTTTTTGCTTAGAGACATAACTTCAATTATTGTCTTGCACACTTTACGTGACCACCACCTTCAGCTTTTGCAACACTACAATTCAATAGGAAGACACCAAAACATTAACATCCTATGTATACATTCATCCTCATGGATCTAGGGTTTAGATTGCAATTGCTTTGTGTTTGTAACTTTGTATTCATGGCATGGCTCAGATACTTCAAACCGAAGCCTTGAGAAACACAAAGGGCTTATGAACATGGTTAAGAGGACACACCTTTTCATTGATTGGACCGCTGACCATACACCTTCCTGGACCCCTCCCTCTCAATCATCCTATACAAATGCCAAGTGGCACACCATGGTTTGACTCATGATTATGAAATGCATTTATATATTTGATGTCGTTTTGTATTGGTTGTCCACTTTTGAGTCCTTGATTGGACAGCTATCAAGGTTTAGGATTTAGCATTGACTTTGATGCATGCATTTTTTATTTGATGCATCATAGTGTTTTTCCTATATTTATGTGCCAATGTGTTTATTAGATGTTGTTGATTTATATGTTTAAAAATCTGAAAAAAATGAATTTAATTTGTATTTTTTAATGCTTGCAATGGTTTGTCAATTTTTCTCAATTTTTTCACCGAGGTTGCCGAGAAGTTGTATTGGAGACCCTCTTCGATTTTTTGCCGATGTTGATGTTATCAACTATGATATCTTTGATTGCAGACTTATTACCTAGGCCAAACCAAAGATGGCCCCACCCACCAAAACCCCTCCTAAACCCAAAGCTCCCCAAGCAATGAAGGATGAAGGTGTAAGGACTTAAAATTGTCTGTAAAAATAAAGGTAATGGTGAAGCAAAAGATCCTACCCCAAAGACCCTGTCTTACGAGGCCACAACCACAAGCCATGCAACACAAAAGTAAGCAATTGAAGAGAGAACTCTCCTCCATCACTCCTACACTCACAAGAAAATAAGCCATGATGTTGAGGGCCACCAAAAGTGGCCAAAGCAAGCTACTCTTAGTCATATTTCGTTGAACCCCTCCCCTACAACAAATTCCTTTTATACTCTTTGGGACCATGAGAACAACGAGGCAGATATGCAAAATGCCACAAGGACTTAATAAAAATGACTTCATGGGATGTCTTAATAAAAATGACCTCATGGGATGTCCAAGGTTTGAATGACCCTAGAAGAAAATACATTGTCCACATAGAGTCCACTTCTCGTGGTACGATAGATATTTTATGTTTGCAAGAATTCAAAATTGTAGGAACTCTATATTGTATTAACCTGACAATAATTTGGCCATGGGGTAAATATTTTTGTTCTAATCATTATAATGGGAAAGGCAACATTGCTATACTGGCCTCTCCACAATTTGTTAACATTTTCGTTGATTGGGGGGGTCTAACACATCATAATGACTTGTTTGGATATTGTTCAATTTGTACGATCGATTGCTAGGCCTAACCAATATCCATGCTTCTAATGACTCAAGAGAGCATGCAACATTTTGGCATTGGAATGTTGATGAACTCCATGACATCCCTTGGCCTCTCTATGGGGATTTCAACACGGTTGAGCATTCAGAGGATAAAGAAGGGGCATTGTTGATGTGCCTGCCAACTATGAAAAAAGAAGCCTAGCTATGTTTTTAAGGCCTGCCATGGGCTATATGACCTTGACCAACATCTACATCACATTCTACAGAGGCTTGGTTCACTTAAATAAATTTCAAGAAAGGGCCAAAGCAAATTTATCAAAGAATCAATAGGGCTCTCCTCTCATTACAAATCTCCTATTTCAATTCATCTAGAGGTCAGCCAACTCAAGTTGCTGGCATTGAGCCTCCAATACATCTGGTTCATAATATCTAGGGGAGTTGAGTGCATGTGGATGCCCCAAACCCAATATATCATGAATATTTCTTACCTCCAAAGCCCAAGCTCCCTAGCCTACAAACCACGTGTGGGCAATGGTTGGATACTCTGGTGGGAAGACGCCATCTCCTAAAAAATTGCCTATAGTATGGCAAATAAATTGCTCAAATTTGTCATAGTACCAAGAGTGCAATGCTTAGTGAACTAGAGGCTTTCATGTGAGGAGTTGCAATGGGCCCCTTATGACAAAGAAGAGCAAGCTTGTGTAACAAAGGTGTGCAACATGATTTAGGTGGACATGTTTGTTAAGCAAAATGATCTCAACTAAGAGATCGACTATACATTACCTCAAGAATAGGTACAAACCTATGAAAGCTTTCTTTAAGGCCCTTACCACTAAGGAAGATAGTAAGACTATTTCTTCTTTAAAAATTTATTTGAGTCAAACCTCCAACCAAGAAGAAATTGGAAGCATATTTGTGGAGCATTATAGAATGGTATTTCAAACACAAGGCCTCTCTACAAAAAGGAAGGAGGCTACCCAAGTATCTTGATCTGATTCTATACAAACTTAAAGAAGGGCCAAGGCAAGCATGTGACCTAGCCTGCATGAGATGGTCAATGACAAGGCCCCTGTCCTTGGCAAATTCTTTACAAATTTTACAAGGCAATGCTCTCAAGCCCTAGAGTTGGGTCCATCTTTTATAAACAACATTGAAACCCTATTTGCATATGCCTTAACCTCTATTGTTATTAAAAAATGGTCTTTCAAGGAGGTCAACCATCAAACTTTTCAAGTCTATCAGATATGGGTGCCCCTAGCCCTAGCCCTCCATGTCAATTGTTGAAGCCCTTGGCTATTTAATTGGCTCTGGGGTGAGTTTGGATGGTAATTCAAGGGATTCCTCTCCCAGAACTAGACATTGGGCAAACGATTAAAAGTCACTTTGTTAATGACTCCTTTACAATCTCAAAGGACCAAACCTCCTAGGCTCAAGCCTCAAACCATGGAATACTGGACACCCTCTCTGTCACCTCAATGTCGAGCATTTAATGGGATAAAATGCAGTGCTCAATATCAAATTCAACAATATTGCCATCATAGACACTACCATTGCCACTGCCACTATGTTCTCCTCCCTCCTCCTACGTATCCATTCCAACTATTGGTGTGGGAGATAACCTCTTAAGAGGATCACCGTCATCAAGAACTTAGCAGCAAGATTCAGCTATATTTGCATTTGGTGTACAGAAATTTGCAAGGAGCTCAAAATTCGATGGATGTTGGACACTCAATATCAAATTCAACAATATTGCCATCATAGACACTACCATTGCCACTGCCACTATGTTCTCCTCCCTCCTCTTACGTATCCATTCCAACTATTGGTGTGGGAGATAACCTCTCAAGAGGATCACCGTCATCAAGAACTTAGCAGCAAGATTCAGGTATATTTGCATTTGGTGTACAGAAATTTGCAAGGAGCTCAAAATTCGATGGATGTTGGACATAGTACAAATACGATAAAAATTAAGTAAATGCTTAAATATATTTACAATTTTGAATTTTTAAAGACTGACAAAATGTTATTATGTGTACTGAAATATATTTATTATTTAAATGTTTAAACTTAAGAGACTAGCACATTGTATGCTCGTGCTATAGTTTAACCATTAACAATTCAACATTGTGGAATTTTAATTAGAATAGCTAAGCTCACGTTGTAGTTTACCTTTTAACAATTAAAATATTTATTAATTGTTAATATAAGAGTGGAACAAGAATGTGGGAAAGAGACTAAATGTATGGTGTAATTGGTGGCTATCAAGAGGAGGTAGACTAGTGCTAGTGAAAGCAATTTTAGAAACCACACTGGTTGATTATATGACTTTATCATGGATTCCCTAAGGTATTTTGGAGGTAATTAGAAAATTTGTTTCAGTTTTATTTGGTTTGGATGGAGAGAATGAAGGAGATTTTACTTGTAAATTGGAAAAAAAAAAAGATAATTGTTCCAAAAGACATGGAGGGATGGGGGCTAAAAAATATTTATTTTCTCAAAAGCTAGCAGCTAAAAGTGCATGGAAACTCATACAAGGGAAAGGACTCTGGTATCAAGTGGTGAAGGAGAAGTGCATTGATCTTGATTCTACGAAAGATTGGATAAGAAACCCTATGAAGAATATACATAATAACTCTATCATATGGAAAGCCATGGTACTAGCTTTTCCCTTCATTGGAAACTTGCTGATATGGAGAGTTGGTCATGGACAAAGGTCAAAGTGGGGGAGGACCCATTGGATAGGTTGTGGAGAGGATTTCAGGCTTCTAGTTCATATTATATAGGTCTTGAGAAATAGAGGTTATTACAAACTAAATAACATAGTTGATCCAAATATGACTACAATATGGATTCAAGAGTGGATTCATGGCAAAAAATAGGCCTCAAAGGGGAGGATGGGATCATATGGGAAAATTATATTGCCAGACATAAGTCTAGTCATGTTAGATTAAAGGAAGAAGAGGACAGTTTAATTTCATCTTTGAGTCCTTAGGGTTTTTATACTCCAAAAGAAGGATATAAGCCTTTAGTTTCACAAGGTAAAGGGGATGCAAAAGTGGTAGTGGAAAAGGTTTGCAGGTTCAAATGCCCTTCAAAATCTTGAATATTTATGTGGTTATTTCTCAACAACACAACTTTAACTTAGGAAAATCTCTAAAAAGGAAATAGACAAGGTCCACAATAGTGTATATTGTGCAAAATAAGTGTGGAAACAAATTGTCATCTTGTCATGTTTTGTGCATATACAAGACATGTGTGGAATGAAGTTGGGGGTTTAATTGGTTTAAAGGATGTTTGGCGAGGGAACTCCTTTGAAGATGGACTGAGAAACTAGTGTGAAATGAAAAGGCCAAGAACTTTAGAGAATTAATTACCTTTGATAATTTCTAGGGGTATATGGTTAGTAGGAACGCAAGTCTCTTTGATAACTAATTTATATCCCCTATTTACTGTGTTGTTCAAGGTTTAAATATTTTGGCTAGCTTCAAACAGGTTAAAGAAGCAAATCCACCTAGACAAATTGTTGAGGACACCACATATAAGTTTGGAGCATGGAGTTTTTTTTATGGAGCTTCACAAGGCCACCCTCATCCAATATAAGTTGGGGGTATATTATTTATGAATGAGTCTCACTCTTTTAGTTGCAAAGCAAGAATCGGTCCAGGACGAAACAATTATGCCAAGCAAAACATTACCTATCACTTTGGCAGCAAAACATGAAGTTAACAATCTACAAGCATTTGGATATTCTTTGCTTGTTATTAAATGGATGAAGAAATAATATACTTTAGGAACTTACTCTACAACCATTGTTGGAAGAGATCATGGATATAGTAGCAGGTTTCAATAAGATCCCTTTTCATCATATATATTGAGAAGGGAATCAAGTAGCATATGTATTCAAGGATGGCTTACTACTAGCTATGGGGGGATGGACATAATCGAAGAGAACATCGGACATATCACTGAATATGTTCATCAACTCTTCATATAAGGCCAAATTTGGAGGCGTCTTGTCTACTTTGGCAATGATTTATCTTATTTTGAGAAGACTGTATAAATGGCTTGTTATGATTCTTTTTTTTCCATGAGATACATATCCCGAGGAAACCCACCAAGTACTTCCCCTCATTTCAAGGATGGTACCCAAGGTTGTGCAGAAGCTTGAACCTTTGTCAACATAGGGCTCAAGGCCATTACAACAATATACTCATTTAAGAGCTCAACATGTCATTTACGAGAATTAAGCCTGGGTGGGGAGGTAACAACACGAGCTAGAACCATTTGATGGCCAAATTTGGAGGCATCTTGTCTACTTTGGCAATGATTTATCTTATTTTGAGAAGACTATATAAATGGCTTGTTATGATTCTTGTTTTTCCATGATATACATATCTCAAGGAAACCCACTAGGTACTTCCCCTCATTTCAAGGAAGGCACCCAAGATAAACTGGATTATGCAGAAGCTTGAACCTTTGTCGACATAGGGCTCAAGGCCATTACAACAATATACTCATTTAAGAGCTCAACATGTCACTTGTGGGAATTAAGCCTAGGTGGGGAGGATAACTACACGAGCTAGACCCATTTGATGGCATGTTATGATACTTACTTATTATGTATGTCTTTATGTATTTTTTATCTATCTTTGTTTCATTTTTTCTATATGAGGAACAAAATTTGAAACGTGAAATTGGTAAAAGGTTATGGAAGTTTTATAGGATGGACATTCATGGACATTGTAATGTCTCTTTTTTGGCTTGAAAAAGAATTTTTAAATGTTGAAATTCAGGGATAATTTTAAGGACCCATACTTATTTAAAAATGTATAAACCTTGGCGAATATTACCAATTCCCAAAATGTGAACTATAAAATATTTGGGGATATTTTTCTAAAATTATTTCAATTTCTAAGGATTTTATATAGTTTATATAATAATTTGGCATTTTTTAGAGAAAAAAAGTTTACCCCATCAAAATTGGGTGAAACAGGGCTTCAAAAAATGCAAATTGGCGAATCATTTTTTGGAAAAAATCATGGAAAAATAGCCCATGGGCTAAATTTCGCCCCTGAAATTATCTTTGGTTGAAAAGTATCTATGATACGTAATTTTTATCTATATGAATAACATTACAAATTTTTTATGTGGAAAAAAGAGTGGAACTAGAATAGCAGCACAACAAATGTAACTCACACTGTTCATAACTTTTATATATATTTTCATATAAATAAATATAAACTCAAATGGCATAAACAAAAACGATTTTGCAAAGCAAGACAGACGAAAAACACAAGAATCATTTCAAATAAATGTGACTTGTTCCACTTAATCTTTTGAATGAACATTGACGTCACACACTTTGCTTAATCAACCTTAAAAAAAATACATAGATTGAAGCCATTAGGCTCAACTTTTAACTCATGATTCAAAATTTATCTATGTCATGTTGTTTCATTTGTACTTTTACCTTAAACATTTACGTGTTAAACTCCATTTTTTTACGCTAGTAATTTCATGAAACTGGTGAGGGGATGAGGATGATCACATCATGTATATATTATATGCTATGTTTCAAATTGCTCACAATGAAAAATGAATGTTACTATAAAACTTTGAACAGGTTTATGTATATTTTTAAATTTGAAAAGCTCATGTTTTTGTATCTATAAATGTCTACTTGCAATATTTTAACAGGTTTATGTATATTTTCAAATTTGAAAAGCTCATGTTTTTGTATCTATAAATGTCTACTTTCCATATTTTAGTCTTACTATATTATTTCGTTGCATATTTTTTCCATTTTCGAACCTTGCTACTATGATCAGGCTTTATGACCAATGCATTCAGATCCTGATACTTTAAAAGTATTTGACAACTGCCAACGCCTGGGACATCAACCATAGACCAAAGTCAGGACACGTGTACCCTCAGTGTCAGACATGCAAGGGATACGCCTTCCCAGAGTGCCCTAATCAGGGCATGTGTCCCGTGAATGTCCAACAGTAGGATCATGAACGTCTCTAATGTATAGGTGTCCGAAAATGAGACATAGGTCACGTGACCAAAATGGAGAATGTCCTGTGACTTATAAAGGTACTCTGTTTACGTGGTGGTTGATGTACCCATCTGTTCTTCCACTGATAAATAAATAAAAAAACAGCGCTTACTGACCTGAAGAAGGCTGGTTGCATATGTGATATAATTCCGCATTTTCCCTTGGGTAGTTATCCGGATTTCATTTTCATTTATTGGAGTCTCCGGTCGAGGTTTCTCCACCCTCTGGTACCGATCCATGGTGTCTTAACTACGGCTCGCTGGCCCAAATATTCCTGTTGCCCATATCAGTATTCGCTTTATCAGAAAAATAAACAAATAAATAAAACCCACAACCTTAAAGATGAGGTGGAAGAGTATGGAATAGTATCATCAGTCAAAATCTTCCACGATAACCTATTGTTTTAGCAAGCTGGTAAACAAAGAAAAAAAACCATTCTATTCAGAAAAACCCTACAATGCATAAATATTTTTCTAAGTAAAGTCTATTCGAACCGGATCTGCTATCAAACCCTCTCACTCGAAAAAATAAGTATACTAAAGCACTTCAAATACAGGTTGAGAAGCTATAAACGCCAAAGTCTGAACTCTGTATTTTAAGAAGCACAACTCGGCCTCTGATTAACGGATCTCGGTTTTGAAAACTTTGAATGAAATGAACTGAGATTGAATGGTGAGTTACCTGCGATTTAATCAAACGGGGCGTGCAAAGGTACAGATGATTAAGAGGGTTTCTCTTCTTCTTATCCGTGTTTCTTCTTCTGTTCAGCTCGGAAGAATAAATTCTCAGCGCCCCTAAACCCCGCCTTTTAGTGGGATGGGAGCTACAAGCAAGCGCTGGTCACATGAACGAGGACCTTGCCTTAACAGCAGGATAGGGTTTTCTCCCCTAATGAATCCTAATATGGAACGAAATTCTAAATAAGGATGGCCTAGATCTCAACTAAGTTATTAATTCTCTATGGTTAAAAAAATAAAGTATAGGAGGATGCTTTCTTTTATTTTTTTAACAAAAACAGAGGAGTTTATATATATATATATATATATAAAAGGTTATGCACAGTCATTCATTATAAAAATTGAGCCGCTTTAGAGAGAGGGAAAATGCAGAATTTAAAAAGGTTTGGGCCCTTAAAGTCTTTACTTCTTGTTTTCTTGAAGGTTCTGTTCATTTTACTGGGATATACCCTTACAAACTGTTTACATAATAATAGGCAAAAAAACATTTAGAAAGTGGAGTTCAAAGGGAACCTGTGAAGAGAACATTCACCAAAGTTTCTAAGAAGAGAAATTAGATGTAATTCTGCTACAGAAAAGAGGCGGCCTCCAGCATTCCTTGATTGACTGATGGCGCTTCCTGAACATGACTGAACTGGGTTTTGCTGATGAAAACAGAGAGGTCTTCTTTGATGTTGTCAACCTTCCCCAAAAGATCAATGGTATTCCTATCTATATCATCCAGACGAGACTCTACACAAGAGAGGCGAGAGTGAATATACTTGAATTCTATATTCTGCTCTTTGTTTTGGTCCACAATGGAGCAAACGGCCGAGTACGTTCTGCTCAGATAAACCTTAATCTCCAAGGTAAGCTGACTGAGCGTGGCAAGAGCTTGCCTAACCCTGTCCATGTTGCTGAGAGTCGAGTTGCTGTAGGGAGGTTCTTCTTCAAGAATTTGCAGAGGGTCGAGAGCAGAAACCGAGAGGCTCAACTGCTTGAGCTCTGTACCGAGGGAGAGAGAGTTAGATCGCTCCATGCTTCGAAACGAAGCCCAAATATCTCCCTGATGCATTAAATGCTTATGCGTGGGAACTTTAATGCCCATGGTGGAGGCACATGGCCGTTGTCGTGTCGACTGGAGGGGGACGCGGACAGGAGAGGCCGGGTGCCCACAACGGGGGGATCGTCCCCAGTAGACCATAGGAAATGGGTTTAATCTCATTGTCCAACTCCTCAAGGGATAAACCTATACTCCAAAACTTTATTTTGCAATAATTGACCTTTTTCCAATGTGACTCCTATGTTGGCAAGCTTGTCAGCTGTGGAATTAAGATTTTTGAGGACGTGGAAAAAAAGAGTGTCGGTGGGAAGAGGAAGGAGCTCGATTCTTTTTCGAAATCTTTGGCTCTTAGATCTTCTAAGGGAGCCATTCCTCATAGCTTGGATTACATGCCTGGAGTCTCCCAAGACCTGTAACTTTTCCATGTTTAAGGTGGAAGCTATCTCAAGTGAATGATGCATCGCCAACCATTCTGCTTCATTATCAGTTCTTGAGCCTAATCCCCAGGAAAATTCAGCAACTTTGCTTCCTTTAGATTCAAAAATAATCCCCCCCGCACCTGCCTCCCCTAGGTTTCCTTTGGAAGCCCCATCAAAAAAGATTGTATATCTTTCTTGGCTTTTCCACCATTTGTTGAAGGTCTGTTTATCTTTTCTTATCTCCCATTCATGAAGGATAGGTGAACTTTTGGACTGAAGAGAACTCTCTTTTATAAAGTTTTGACACCACTGAAATTCGTGCCAACTTAAGGCTTCTTGTTGCTGGATTGTTATCCCCTTTGCTCTCAGAGATTCAGAGGTGAGAGAAATGATTTTATTAGCTATTTTGTTCTCTGTCTTCCTTTTTCCTTCAAAAACTCTTTGATTTCTTTCCAACCATAGCTGCCAGCATATGTTCATCGGGAGGAGTTTTAGGATTCTAGTCAAAGTTGGTTTATTCTTTCTTCCTCCCTAAAGACCGTTGGTCCATTTTTCTGTCATTTGCTGAATTTGCTTGGGAATTGAGATGACATTTGAGAGAGGGCCGAGAACCAAGTTCCAAACTTGTTTGGCATAGCTGCATTCAAGAAATAAATGCTGAGAACTTTCTTTTGCGTTTTGACATAAATGACATCTAGAGGGGCCTTCGATTCCACGGAGCTTTAGATTGTTTGCAGTCAACTGATTGTTATGTGCCAATATCCAATAAAAATAATTGTTTTTGGGATGCTGTCAGGGCTCCAAACTTTCTGCCAAATTGTTTGGGCTGGAGGATGAATTGAAGTGAGGAGATCGTATCCAGCTTTGACTGTGTATCTTCAGCTTTCCCCCATCCTCTAACATCCTTAGCCCTAATGCTTATTGGGGCTTTCCCATGCAATAACTGAAGGTAAACTTTGTAGCTTCAGCTAGATTATCTGGTGGCTCCAAGATTTTCCAATCCTTCCACCTCTCTGTAGGCGTCCAGCTTGCCATATATGCCAATTTCTGTATTCCTAATTCTTGAAGCCAGATCTTAACATTTTGAATTTCATGGATTTCCCCTAAGGGACAATCTCCATTAATGATGTCCTTCCATATGTTGATTTTATTCCCATTGCCAAGAATCCAATACAAATTATTTTTTATTAGTCTTGCTGAAGAATGTATTAGCCTCCATATAGCGATTCCTTTTTTCTCTTTCAAATTGTTCAGGCATCTTTATCTGGATCCCCTAATATACTTTTTCCTAATGGCCTCCTTCCACCATTCTTTTTTACCTGTTATCATTCTCCAAGCTATGTTGGCTCCCAAATCCTTGCTCATTATTGTTGGGTCTCGAATTCCCAATCCCCCTCTTTGGCGTTTTTCCTTGACTATTTTCCAATTGACTAGATGAAATTTCTTGCCCTGTGTTTTCCCACCTTGCCATAGGAACTTTCTGATTTCCAAACAGATTGAATTAGTAACAGAGATTGGAGCCAATAGAATGGTGTAACACCCCATGTTTTGGCAGTCATTAATTAAAAACTCTAATGTGAATTAGCTTAGCAATGCATTGCTTATTATTTGTTTGACGGAGATATATTGATTAAGATGATTGTTAAGTGGACATGCAGAATCCCTTGAGGTGTGTATGGTAAATGGAATTTACTATTTAATTTATTAATGGTAATGAATATGTTACTTCGTATTGAACATGCAAATTGAATATAGAATTTATCCATATGTGGAATGCTAATTTAGTTGTTTGCAAAAGTACTTACATGATTATTTGTAAATGTTGTATTAGTGATATGGATTAACAATTGAAAGAGTTGGGTATGGCTATATATATGTTTCATGTTAATGATGAACTACTACACATGTTGATTGGCTATGAGATAGGCAGATTCCTATATTGCCAAGGGGAACGAGATGTATTGAACATCCTGAGTATAATGATGTTATATAAAATTTCATGCTATTTCATTATGAATTCAAATATTTCTATGACTTGTGGGTGAGTGTGAGTTTTGACAGGAATTGTAACTTTCTCGAAGTGGTTTTTCAATGACGGGACCCCTTAGAACAGTGATGACACAGTATGGTTGATGTAGGGTGTTGACCCTAGTACTATTAGGGGGGGTGGAGTAAATTCCCACCGTTTATCCCCCAAAACCTGGAGTTGTGGGAGGTTTGTGTTGCGCACTCCCCTAGACGTGTGATGACAACTAGCGGATGCCTGCTGGGGACGCTTGGTTGATGTAGTCGATCGACACTTCCGCTTACGGGTTCTATATGTGGTTAGGTCGTGCAGTCGACGCCACAGTATATTGCAGCAGAGGACGGGATGGTGAGGTCAGGAGATGGAAGTAGTGGTGATTTAGGGGCTGGATTACTGATGTGATGGATGGTACCAATGATGGATTGGATGGTGTTCTTGATTGTTATTAACCATCATGATTATATGTTTGATTTCACCATTATGTTTATCTAATTTTGTCTTATTGTTTCTGTATGAATGATTATGAATGATGAACGATGCAGTGTTTAATTGTTCTTCTATATGTTGTTTGTGAGGATGTAATAATGATTTATTATGAGCATTAAATGTGATTATTAGTACGCACGCTTAGGACGTGTGCACTAGCCATGCATACGTCAATTCATGATTACATTACTATGATTGGTCGATCGATGAATAAATTAATATGATTATATTATCTATTAGTAACTTGGTTGATGAATTGATGAAATCATTACTTGTGTGTTGAAAGTATGAGTTTGTTGACTTGTTTAATATGATTTAGATTTATATAAATTGATTGGATTATTAAATAACATATATAATTATATACATATAATATAAAATATGTCATAGTATAATATAGTATATGAAAATATCTTATTTGACTTATGAATGAAAGGATAATATAAATAAATGGATAGATAGGATTTGCACAAATTTTTAGAAAATGGTTGTCATAGTTGCATTAAGATGGAAGCATGACAAGTGAGACTTTGCATCCATGTTTATTAATATTTTAATTATTTAAATCAAATTTATATTTTTTTGGAGAAAATGAATTTATTGATTGATGATTATTATTTATGGGAATTTATTGATGGATGAGGAGGATGATGAGGATTTTTTTATATAGATATGAGACTTGAGAGTGGAAGGAGGGAGGTTCTTTTTCTCTTGAAGATTATTTTGGTGAGAGTATTCTAGGATGGAGAATTTTGGGTATTTTGGGGTATGAGAAGTTTTGAAGAGTTGGAAGAGTTTGAGAACTCTTGGAAGATTTGATACATAGCCTACTGGTGCATCACTGTTCTGTTCTCTGGGGGTCTCGGGCACGGAGGGCCAAGAGCCATTTGGATGGGACCATTTAGATGGCTTCCTGGGGCTAGGGAGCCGGCTAGGCCCCTAGTTGGCTGGGAGGTAAACCGTGGTTCCACTTTGGGAAATGAAGATAGAAGCAACTCGAGATGAAGAAGGAAGCTTGCTTGAGTTTGGACTTCGTCACATTCTTATATCGAGGTACTTTTCTTGTGGTTTCAAATTGTTTATAGAATGTTGTAAATTTGTTAGATGCTATTGTAAAACGCTTATGTGTTGTTTATATGCTGCTATGATTACATGATGTCTATTGAGCTTGTATTGACATTCTTATACATTTCAAAAATAAATAAATAAAATAGATACTTAATTAGTTTAAAATTCTTAATGCCCTTGAGAGGCATTACAAATGGCACCAATGAAGATTGGGATAGAGGAGAGTACGGCTTTGATTATAATAACTTTACTTGACAAATTTAGCTAGCGAGTCCCCTAGGAGTTTATTTTGCTTTTGATTTTTTCGAGAATGGGAAGCCAAGAGGAAGAAGTTGTTTTTTTGTGGGAAATTGGGATGCCCAAATACTTAAAGGAAGTCCAATCAAAGCAAGGTTTACAATCCAAAATATTGGCTAAGTTCCTGAGATGAAGGTTGCTACAATTCCAGCTGTAGATATTGCATTTTTTATTGTTTGTTTTACCCCCAGACACCCCCAGGAAGATGTCTAAGTTGAGTTTAAATCTGGAAGCAATAATGGGAGAGGCGTTGCCAAGCAAGATGGTATCGTCTGCAAACTGAGCATGATTTATAGGAGGGACAGCTTTGGCGATTACAATTCCAGGAAGGGAGCCAATGGCTTGAAGACTGTTTAATTTTATGCTAAGTGAGTCTGCCATGATAACAAAAAGACAAGGAGAGAGAGGACAGCCTTGCCTCAGTCCACGAGACATGCAAAGAAAGGATGAGGGTCTGCCATTAACAAGGGGGGCAATCCAGGGAGAACCGATGCAAGCTTTAATCCAGCTTATGAACTCTCGCTCAAAACCAGATTTTCCATAACTGTGAAAAGAAAATCATGTCTAACTCTGTCAAATGCATTTTCCATGTCAAGCTTAATGACCATACCTGAATCTTTCCTTTGAGTGCTTGAATGGATAACTTCTTGTACTAGAAGGATGTTGTCATATATTTGGCGCCCTGCAATGAAACCTCCTTGATTTGGAGAGATGATTCGAGGAAGAAGACCCTTAATTCTATTAGCAATGACTTTTGTGAGGATTTTATAGGAGGAATCACAAAGAGAGATAGGCCGATATCTTCCTATAGAAAGAGGGTTTTTTTCCTTGGGGATTAAAGCAGTGAAGGTGGAGTTGGTAGCTCCCCCAATTCTTTCTCTTTTCCTGGTCCAATTTAGCATTCTGATGAGGTCTTTTTCTAACTAGTGCCAGCACTTTCTGTAGAAATTGATTGTAAAGCCATCCGGGCCGGGAGCTTTATCCGGATGAAGAGACCATATTGCCTTTTTAACTTCACTTTCATAGATCCGATCCATTAATCTTTTGTTATCAGCCTCAGAAATGAGATTCGGAATTTCCTTACTCATTTGATCCATGTCTTCTTTGAGAACAATGTCATTGTTGCTATATAATTTTTCAAAATGGGCTTTGGCTTCTCTTAAAATAAGATCCTGTCCTTCTATTTTCACTCCATCCTCCTTTGTGAGACTCTCGATGTTATTCTTCTTGTATCTCTCCTTACATTGAGCATGAAAAAATTTGGTGTTTCTGTCTCCTGCTTTTAACTAGAGACTCCTAGACTTTAATCTCCATTCTTCCTCGTCCTTTCTGGCTGCTTTCTGAATTTTTTCTTCAAGATCTTTTTCATCCCTGAGCATATCTTCAGTAATAGAATTGTGCTCCATTTTGAATTGATGTTTTTCTAAATCCTTTTGTAAATTTTCATGTTCCTCTCCAGGTTTTATGTAATTCTGCTTCACCTAGTTTTTTAACGTGCTTTTCACCAGCTTTAGCTTTGATTCCCAAATATAACCCAGGGATCCAGGGATGAATTGCCTCCAAACGACTATCACTTCTTCCATACAACTCTCATTTTCAAGCCAAGCAGGATTGAATCTAAAAGGGAGGGGACCTAGATTCTCAGGGGAGGAAAAAAATAATGATATGGGTCTATGATCGGAGACTGCAGAGGCAAGAATATTTGAATTTGGGAGCTTAGAACCGGAGAGTAAAGAAGTACTTATTAGAAACCTGTCTAATCTGGCTGCTATGTGGTTTGGTCCTATTCTTTTGTTATTCCAAGTAAAGGCGCCATGCTTGGGTTTGATGTCGATAAGACTCCAAGCGGTCATCAAGTCTTCCATTCTTTCCCCATAAGGGTCTCTGACTTTGGACCCCCCTTTTCTCTCGGCCGCTGAGATAGTGACATTGAAATCTCCAGCAAGAATGCAGGGGAGATCAGCAAAACTGTGATTTAAACCTATTAGCTGGTTCCAAAAAAACTCCTTCTGCCCATAGACGGTGGGAGCATATATGTTTCCGACCCAAAATTTCCTGTTATTTGATATTTCTTCGAGTTCAATAAAAATCCAATGACAATTTGAGAAAGATGCATTACTTTTATACATACCCTTATCCCACAAGGTGATGAGTCCTCCAGAGGTTCCTAAGGCTCTCACAACATTCCCTTCCCCGCTGGGCCAAACTTGTTTCATGAGATTGATACTGTCCTCGTCTTGCATTTTAGTCTCCTGGATCAGAAGAATTTATAATTTTTCCATTTTTTTAATTCTTTTTATTGCTTCTGCTTTTTGCTTTCCGCCTAATCCTCTGCAATTCCAGGAGACTATTTTCATTATTTCTTTGATGGTTGAGGACCTGCTTTGTCCTTCCTTTCCTCCTGTGCTCCTTGCTGCTGCTTCCCATTAGAGATTATTCTTACATGTTGATCCAGGCTGGTTTGCTTACCCGCCGCCTTTTCTGTAGCTGCTTCTTGTTCTATTATTGTTTTATTGAATCTTCTTCCTCTTTTTACCATAGGTTCCTATTCTTCATCTTTACTATCTGAAGTTTCTTCCTAGAAGAGTTTTGCTTTGGCTCTTGTTATTGATCCTCCTGAGTTTAATGATGACTCTATTTCTACAGTTGCGTGCTGATGCGCAGGATTGATGAGGTCCTCTTTTCTAGTGTCGGCTTGTTCCTCATTTTCTTGCTGCTCCTCTGTTTGCTTCTCTTTCTCCTGCTCCTCATCGCCTTCTTCTGTAGACAAAACTTGAAATTTGTTTGTATTTTCTTTACTTTTCACGGGGGATTTGGAGGCTGCATTTGCATTAGACTTTCCCCCTTTTTTCCTTATGACTTCATTCCATTCCCCTCTTTGGGTTTCCTCATCTTCTGGAATTTTTCTTTTTGGGCATAGCCTTGCAAAATGGCCGTATTCATGACAAGCCTTGCATTTGAATGGTATTTGCTCATAGTCAACTGTTTGTCTATGACTCCACCCGTCCATTGACAAGTCTATAGCTTCTGGTAACCCCTTTTCTAGATCTACTTCGACACATATTCTTGTGCATGGAAACATTGGGGGTTTTGGCTCAGATTTATATATGTATTTCCCTAACGAGTTCCCGATGGCTCGAAGATCTTCATCGTTCCAACAATGCAGAGGAAGATGAGGCAGTTTAACCCAGACTGGAACTGCTGTTGGGATGTCTTTCTCTGGGTCAAAGGAAAGGTCCCATTTGTTGAGATACATTCCTCTTGGCCCCATGAAATAGGAGCCATTCCTAAAAATTAGATCTCGGTCCTCCTTTTTTTCGAAATAGAAAACAAAGAACCCCTTACCGCAAAAAATTTGTTGAACTTCCCCTTGGATTAAAGGTCACCAGTTTTTATTAAGCCATGTTTCTATTGAGCGAGGCGACGGCCATAGACCTGTGAAATGACCGACTAATCCCTTTTTAGCTAACGCCACGGCCTTGCATTTTGAAGCTGTTGATGTCAGTTTGACTTCTGGGACATCCATTTTTTCACAAACTTGGAGTCATTCGGGGCAGACGTTTTTGGATTAACTGGTTGAGAAGCAACCAACGTCCTGAAGAGATCCGAGATGAGGGGGCGAACTCCATCTGAAGCTGCACGCCCAGGATCCGGGGGCGGATCCATACCAAAAACTGTGAAACCTTGCCTACTTTCAAAAACCCTAATCTCTTGTTTTTGCAAGTATAGAGTTTTGTTCAACAATACTCAACCATGTAGCTCCTGGAAGCTTGATTGATAGCTCTCCGCTAAAGATTGAGGATGCTTTCTTATGAAAATGTTTTATAAATTATTTTTATGTTTTTACCAATGTGCTTATGTAATAACCATCACTTTCTCTTTTTTTTTGTCCATTGGTTGTAGGTTGGGTGGTTGGGAGGAAAGATTGTTACCCTCCCCACCCAGGTTCAATTCTTGCAAGTGACATGATGCTCTTGTTGAGCCTTATTGTAATGATTGTATTTCAAACTTTCCTTGATTCTTTGGAATAGCAGGAAGGTGATTTTTCCTTTGGAAAAAAAAAAACCCATCACTTTTTAAGGCTTGTCCAAGTTTATAACGCATGATAAATGGTGATGTTAATAATGAAGCATGGGATCGTCGGATTTGAATTTGGGCCTAAATCCCAATTAAGCTATTATTATTTATGGTAAAAAATAGTAAATTACGGGAGGATGCTTTTTCATGAAACTGTTTTATAAATCATCTTTGTATTTTTATGAAATTTTAAATAAGGATGTGCTTATGTAACAACCACCAAGTTCATAAGCATGATAAATGGTGATGTTGATAATGAAGCATGGGGATTTGAATTTGGGCTTAGATCTCGACCAAGTTATTGATTTTTGATGGTAAAAAAATTATAAAGTATGAGAGGATGCTTTCTTATGAAAATGTTTTATAAATCATATGTGTGCTTTTACAAAATTCTAAATAAGGATGTGCTTATGTAACAACCACCAATTCATAAGGTTTGACTAGACTTATAAGGTGTGATAAATGGTAATTTTAATAATAAAGTATAGGATGGTCGAATTTGAATTAAATTATTGATTTTTTTATGAACAAAAACATAGTAAAATACGAAAAAATGTTTTCTTATGAAACTGTTTTATAAATCATTTAGGTTTCATATTATAAAAATGATTTTTTTTCAAGAAGAAAAAAGTAAAACTTTTGTTATTTCAGAGAAATTAAAAAGTACAATACCATAACTGTGTGTATATAGTCCAAAATACTTATTTACAAAATATAAACTATATTTGCATGAATGTTTAGACAACACTTTTCTACCAAAGAAAAATTCTAAATAACTCTTTCTGACTCTATAACCCAAACAAAAATAGCATCGAAACCTTCTATAGTCTAAAAAAAGTCTACAAAAAAGAACATGGAACCAAAATGAGTGATGATATCTTCAACTCATTCCTCCCAATATAAAAAGCATGCTTCTCCATCGAGTGTTTCTTTAGAAAGTGCATCTGCTGCATCATTGATTTCCCGGTATATGTGATCAATTGTCATGTCATAAAACCATGACATCATCTTTGTAAATCTATCACACCAATGATTGTATTGTATGATGTTCAGCTTGAATTTCTATTTTGCTCAGTTAACAATAACCAAGGAATCACCGAAAATTCTGATAGAACCTAAATCACAAAGGATAGCCACTTTTAATATTCCCCATAGACCAAGCAATTCTGCTTTGGTATTGGAACCATGCCCACATATAAATTGGAACTTGTAAGTAAGATCTTCTCCACATTTAATAAAAAAACCTGCTCCACAATTCAAATGAAATTATTTACAACATATACCTTAACACAAGCTTTTAGATCCATATTCACTGGTAGCACAGATTCTGTAGCAACAGAATCCACGAGAAATAGCAGTAGCATGGCTCGGCCACAAAGCCAGATCATAAAGAAGCCATGAAAACCTGGAAACAGACACAAATGCGTAGAGAGACGAATGAAAAACCTAGTCAGAATTCTGCCATCACGACCTTACAGGTAGGGTGGGTTTTGGGGGATTTGAAGGCAAAAGGCCCAGTCTTTCTTTCGTTGGAATTGACGCCATTGTTGTGGGTTAGGAAGACCAGACCGCGGTTGTTGTCGGTTTGAATGTTGCAAGTAGTGGGACTGCTTATTGTATACGCCTCACAGGATTCATGCTCATGTTCACCCTCAACATCGATGTTGAAGAGCCCATTACTGTCGGTGCGTTCTTCATTATAGAACACCTTTTCCCGACACGATCCTTACACTTAACAGCTACAGTGGCACCTACAAAGAACCCGTAATATAAATATCAAGAACCAGGCATTGGCCTCACTATGCAATCTACAGAATCTACACTACACTCAAAAACCCATAAATGAGAGCAGTATTCCTATTAAAGAACAATTTTGAAGTAATGTGAGCTCCAGAACAAACGGGAAAGTCTATGCATCGCAGCAATAAACCTATCCAGAAAAACACAAACAACGTTCTAAATAGAGAATTGCAATTCAACACCAGATCTAGTCTGGAATAGAAGGACATAAACGTATGTTGATTCAATTCCAATATACAGTACAATTCAAAAGCTTCCTGTCAAAATACCTTGTGAAAATTGATGTTGTCATCAAACTGCACAACCCATCCAAGCTTTGTAGAACGTAGCCATGTGATGGAAATTTGTTTATCCTGCACGTGGAGGACATGCATTCAACTGCATGACATAAATCCATGCACACATAAATCCATGCATGGAATCATTTGATCTGAAGTTGCAGCCCTCAGAAATTGCAGGTGATTGCTTGCACGACAACTAAGTTAGAGCGTAAAGTTTCAGGTAAAGTTTTAAGGTAAGGTTTTATTTTTTATCTATTTATTTATTTATTTTAATATCGTGCAATGAGAAAAAATAGTCAATTCAAAGTTATTGTCCAATTATAAAATAGTAATTTCTTTTTTCTAACTAATTATAAATACAAATTTTATGTTAACATTAATCTAACTTTAGAAGAAAAAATATATATTAATTGCAATTAATAGAAACAACCGAAACATATAGTCTCCTACCTACGACAAGGACTAACAATATTAACATAAATATTTATATTAACACAAAATATTTAAAAATAAAATATTAGTGTGAAACAAAATCTATATATTTAACATTGGTACGTACCAAACTAAGAAAATATTTAATTAAATCAACATGGGAACTAGGGCCTCAAAGCTATGTGTTATGTGGGGACCAAAGGTTTAAGAGATCCCCATATATCCAGAGTTATGGTCTCTACATTATTTATAATTTGTTAATTTGTTACGATAACACATATTGATTTATCTTGCCTCCCTCCCTTTTGTTATGGGATACTATGTATAATCAATTTACATTCATTTTAAGTATGGATCTAAAATAGTTAAAATTTTAAATTATATCCATTTTAAGTATGTATTTAAAGGAATCAAATTTTAAAAAGTAATTTTTTTTTAAATTATAAAATTTTGAGAAAAAAAATTACTAATATATTTCATTTATTTTTTGGCTTAAAGAAGAGGACAAATGAGAAAGCAAAATACATAATAAGCATGTACTTAATAACCAGTCGACTTTGAGGCACCTTATAATGGAGTAGCCCAAGCTTATTTAAAGGCTTTGCCATATCAAATACCATGTGGAGTAGCCCAAGCTTATTTAAAGGCTTTGCCATATCAAATACTATGGGTAAATACCAGAGATCAAGTAAACCCATCAATGACCAAATATGCATTAACCTAATTACTTTAGCATTCTCTACTTTAAACTTGACTAGGGGCAAATACTTAACCCCTTCAAAGTTTATTGACAAGGTATGTGGGCATACATTAGCATAGATCCATCTTACATTGATATCTAAAAACTTGTATCCCTCTAGGTGCTCGATAGTTCCACATTGAAGATGGATCTAGGTTTTAATTTTTACCTTTATGTAAAATTTAAAATTGAGTAGAAATATGGTGCCAAATAAATTTATTTGATTTTTTGTTGTCGCCACGTCGCCCACATTACGCGAGAACATCTCCCCCATATCGGACTATAGAGAACCTCGCTACTCTATGTGCAAACATGCCCCCTATCACCAAAGTATATGTTGAGACTTTACATAGCTAAATCATCAAAATAGGGGTATGCATGCCTAAATAGGTCTTACAACGATATGTCCATTTACAAATGTGATTAACTTACATCTCCATAAAAGTGCTTTCAATTGTATGCTCATGTGATGCTAAAAAACATCAACTTGTTTCAATGTCTGCATCCCTCTTACTCCAAATATAATTGCATAAACCCAATACGTCATGGTCCTAGCGAGGAAGGTGCCTTGACCATCACCCCTGACCACAGAGAATCTTCGATAGACTTGGTGAGTGATCGACTTGGTGACGGATTGGGCATCCCATGGTGGGGAGTGGGTGCAAGACACCTGCACCCCTTGGTTGAACACCCATGACAAGCAGGCGGTGGGGACTTAGCGTAAGGAAATCCAACGAAATGGAACATGGGCATGGAACAAAGCAGACATGAGCAGCATGAGTTGGGAGCCCGAGGGCTTGACAGTCGGTAAGTGGACCTGAGAGATGGGAATAGCACCCGCAACAAGAGGCAAAGAACTAAGCAGCATAGGCTGACAAGTGGACTCATTGGCACGACAAGGGATTCGACAATGTGTGCGGCAAGGTAACAAGTGGATGCAACAAGGGTAAAGAGCCCGACACAATGGGTGAAGGGGCCTCAACGGGAGAAGCCTGCAAGACAAGAGAGTCAAATCACCTTAGAAGAGGGTGCACCCTTAACACAACTTAGAAGTTATATATAAGAAAGCATTGAAGCTCAAATGAAAGAGGAAGAAGCAAGTGGAAGTGCAATCAAGTGCGAGCAACAATTAAGGCGTAGTCCAAGAAGTGGAAGGTTATTTTGGGTAGAAGGGTGCACTACTAGTAGCAAGCAGTCAAAGGAACTTCGAGGAAAATAATATGACTTGGGCATAGTCGGGTGCACTGGAAATCTAAGATGAGAATGCAGACAGGTGTCGCAGGAGGCAGGCCTGCGGGTGCGACAAGGGAAGTTTGTCGAAGTGTTGGGTGTGACTTGTGAAGGAGTTGTGTCAAAAATGTAGGGTTCCTTAATTTGTAAGTGGAGTTGGAAGCTAGTTTGGGTGCACTCCCGAGGAGGTAGTCAATTTCGGCGCACTCCTAGGGAGACATCCAGTGGATGCTCTCCCATAACTTTTGCATTGTACTCTTGTAAACATACTTGTGTATATTGAATTTGGGCATGCTCCATTGAGTCATTTCCCATCATACTTTGTGTTATTCTCTTGTGTCTTCTTTAGGCTAATAAGTATAACTGAGATGGGAATAACTAAAAATGACTAAGTAGAAGAATAACGACTAACTATGAGAAGTGAGGCGTAGTCTACATTGGGATTGGTTCGTGGGAAGTGACACATGGTATGGAGAAGAATGGGAACCCTTGGTTTCCTTATGGAGGAGGTGTGACCGAAGGGTTGCAACCCTTGGTCGCACCCCCTGGCATGACTTAGGCTCATATATATGAGAGAGATTCATTTGGAAAAATGGAGACATAACAACACACCAGTTCATGGTCTGCACTTCAAAGGGAGCACACTCCCTCTGGAAGGTGCCCAAGAAGGAGGGTGCACTTGTCTTTTCATAGGGAGGTATTGGTGTTGGAAGTTCTGAAGGTGGCACTTCGTGGAGAGATTAGGAAAGACTTGGCAAGTCTCGGGTCTTGGAGGAGGCACACTTCTTGATTTTGGAGGCACTCTTGCCTTTATGAGATAATCTTCCATGAGAGGTGTTGGACTTGGTGGAGATGCTCTGTTTGGAGCCTAAGTGCAGTAGGGCCCACCAGGGAAAGTTAGGCAGATTATGTGGGCTGCGAGCAAGCAGATGTGTTGGACAGAGGCTTGTTGGGTGCACTCTCTTGGGCGCAGTTTGATAAGGGAGTTGGGCACAAGTGAATTTGACAAGAAGGTGGTGGAGCGCTCCTCGTCACGAGACTTAGGACGAGTGCTGCGTTGAGGCAGCCCTACAGATGTGACAGGGTTCAGTTGAGACTTCGATTTAGATTGTGATTTGAGTTGTTATCATTGAGGCTGTGCTCTCAGAGAGTTGTCAAGTTGTGGCATCCTCCGCTTATTATAACTAAGTTTAGTTATATGATTATTTGGGTGCACCCCATTGAGGTGTTGCCACTGTATAATTGTGTCTTCTTTGTTGTTGCCATCTTTTTTGCGTGCAAGTTCACAGGTTAACTCAAATAAGGTTGAACTAAAAAAAAAACATAATTATAATTTGGGAGGCGTAGTTTCCTAGCTTTTGTCCCAGGCTGGTCTCATCACCGGGAGTAGTTCCTGGGTAGTGTCGCATGGTAGGGAGAAGAGCAAGAACCCATGGTTTTCGGGTCAGACTCTATAAGACCGTGACACAATACTTATACATTACCATTATATGCCCTAGCAAATGAAGCTTGAGGCACTTTACAATGGAGTAGGCAAAGCCTATTTAAAGGATTCATCATATCAAATACCATGGGAAAATACCACCAGCCACCTAATATCATGGGTCTCTAAACCACCAATCGTAGACCATTAATGCCCAAATACACATTAACCTAATTACACATCTCTCCCATACTAAGCAATAGAAAGTGTATTTTTGTTGGCTAAAGAGAAAACTCAACACCTTATAATTTCTCATTTTCAACCCTTAGTTAATAAAGTGTCATGAAAGGTTAATACTTTGATAAATAAGGCCTTGAAAAGTATTCATCACCTTGGGCATTATAAATACTTTGTTTCAAAACGTTGGTTGTTAAGGTGAATGTGAAAGATATTTTTTGCTAGTTGGGCATTGTGGGTGTGATAATATAGCAATTGGTACTTCGTTTCAAGGTACAAAAGGCCTTGGAGAAGATGTGATCTTTTAAGTATTTCCAAACATAAAAATGAAGTCTAACCTTGTTGATGCAGGATCACCCTTGTCTATACCCTTTAAGATGGGTGAATAAGTACGTGGAGTTAAAAGTTACCAAGCAATGCAATACTAGATTTGTTATAAGTACAAATTTTATTGTTGAAATAAAATTTGATGTAGTACCCTCATGTTGTTTGTGGTACAGTGCTTGATAATTCCTACATACATATGAGGGATGGCATCTTAATGAGAAGGGAAAACCATTATTGGTTCAAGAAATCATAAGACCAAGCACCTCACCATTTACCAAAATATGACAAGACTTGGAAGAATATGCATTAACTACAAAGCTCTAAACAAAGTTGCCTCAAGAATCAATACCCTTTGCCTAACACCTATGACTTGTTGTTTAATCATATATCTTTTAAGATTCCTTGGTATACAAAAGTATCGATTAAATCCTTAAGATAATATGCATTAAAAAAATTTAATTTAACATTTCGGACGTAAAAAATGGAGGAAGATAATAATTGCTCTTATTCTATTAATACCATTTTATTTAACCTAATTGTTTGTTTGTTTTTCCAAGGAATAATTTCATTGAAAACCCTCTAAATACTTCCCCATGATTCATGGATGGTAAACGAGGTAAATTGTAGGCCCTGATTACGGAGTCAAGCCCTAAGGGGATCAAGAGAGTCGAACGCGTGACCTCCCCAATTTTAAGGAAAGGGATCTAACATTTGGCTCATGACCACTTGAACTAACCCTTTGGGCTCACCTAATTGTTTTTTTGCTAGAATCTCCCTGACTTGAGGGAATGGCCTTTGGTCTAAGAAACCATGACCCAGGGGCATCTAAGCCGTCAAAATCACCTCGGGATCACACCCGTCCTAGGCCACACCAACCCTCAACTGGTTGGATTTTTGGGTGTCTCCTCCCAACTAGCTCGCCCCTAAGGGGAATTGAACCCAGGTCACCCTGTTGATGAGACCCACACCTTAATCGAATGAGCTAGCTAGAATTGACACCTATTTGTTTGTTATTAATAAGTATAAGATAATTATTTTTTAATATTTATTATGGTATAATTACTAGGTATTAGTTAATTTATAAAACAATTATTAATTAATATACTCATTAGTTAATAGTCATTGTTAATTTAGACTTTAGTTAATATAGTCATTAATAGTTATTATTAATGCAATTACGAGGTGACCATAATTATTGAATATAAGATTGATGTTATTGTTAGGTTTTCATAGTATCTTTATTTTATTAGTATTTTTAAATATAATTATTAGTTTTATGGATATTTGTAATATATTTATTATTTTAATATAATAGTTAGGTGTATGAAGTTCTTGGTTAATAATCATTTGGAAGTTCTAACATCAACAACCGTAGTCATTGGGGTTCTTTCTTATAGTAATATAATTTAGTTATTACTCACTTCCCAACCACCATTTTTGTTTAGGTTTTGGGATGCTTGACAATATTGATATTTGACGACCTTGATCAATTGTAGCATTTAATGTACTTCACCAAGATGTATTTGAAATTTGGATATCAACAAGTCCTTATTAATGTAGAAGACACTTGGAAGACTACCTTCAAGATGAAGCAAGGTCTGTATGAATGGTTAGTAATGCCTTTCAATCAAAGTACTTCACCAACTACACTTTTATGTGTTTAATGAATGATGTGGAGAATCTATTCATAAATTCATTTGTCATAGTATACTTCGATTGATGTGGATATTTAGTCAGATACATAGTAGGAGCATATTGTACATTTGAAGTAGGTGTTGGGGAGAATGAAGAAACATCATTTGCAACAAACATAAAGAGGTGTGAGTTTGTTGCGTATTGCTTGGTGTACTTGGGACATGTGATTGGTGGAGGTTGTGAGTTGAAGATTGACCCTACAAAGATAGAGGCCATCCTTAAATGGCCCTCTCGTACTAATGTCATGAAAGTTAGGAATTTTGTGGGAGTTGCCAAATGTCTAAGAAAGTTTGTAACATCGTCTTCAATTGTGGAAACCACTTTTGTGGCCTATTTGGCGATTGCTTCACTTCATACTAAGTCTCTAGACTGTTGGTGGAGGTGGACTCATAGGCTTTGGAAGTGGAAGGCTCCACTCAAAATTATTATCTTCTCCTGGCTAACACTTAATAACAGGTTACTCACTGGGGAGAATTATACCAGACGTGAAGGGAGAGGGACGACCGGTTGTCCACTTTGTTATCGTTCTCATGAATCTGTTGATCACCTTTTTACCCATTGCGATGCCACAATGCAGATTTGAGAGGAGACCTCAGTCAAGTGGGATATACAGTTTGATCGGCACTATCAAACACTTGATTTGGCACTCTCGAGCTGGTTTGAAGTGAAGAGAAAACATTCTATTTTCCCACTCAGTTTTATTTGGGGTATATGGTGCTTAATGAATATGATTATGTTTGGGGATTTCCCACTCTATATTGCTCGGGCATGTTCCTATTTAGACATATTTATCAGTGTCCCTGCATTGAAGATGAAGGAATAGGTGAGTAAATTTTTTTCTCCCCCTATTACTGAGCTTAACATTATTGTGGGTCATTCTGATGGGGTGGGACAACTTACCTATTGGGCAGGGTTCCATACTAATATAAACAGAGGCACGTATTATGAAGGTTTCTTTGGATGTGGCAAAGGCAGTAATACAAGAGTTGAATTACTTTCACTATGGGGATTACTCTACTTTGCTAACTATGTTGGTTTGAAAGAATTATTGATATATGGTGACTCTTCGGTTGTTATTGATTAGATCAGAGGCATTAAGTAGCTCCAGGTTGCCTCTCTTTATAATTGGAAATGCAAGACTGAACAGATCCGAGAGAACTTCACTTCTCTGACATTTGGACATGTTCCAATATTTTATAATTAGCAAGCAAATATACTATCCAAAAGGGGATTATGAGGTATGGAAGGGGAGTTACATTTCTCCTTTTTTGACAATTTTGTACTACAGCAGTCGAGATCCTATTGGATCTATTAGTATTAGTTTTTTATATTTTAACTTTCTTTTTGAATGAGCTCATGGTATTTAAGGGGCACATAGAAGTTATGGACTGTGCAAATTTTGAATTACCCTACACAAGACAAAGAAATATATGCTTTGATGTGGGCAATGAAGAAGTGGAAACACTATTTATTGGGTAAGAAAACCAATTTCCATATCGATCACTAGCTTTTGAAATACTTGCAAACTCAAAATAAGCTCTGGAAAACAAGATATTTTGAATAGATGGGATTATTGCAACGATTTGGTTGAATTGTTATCAAGGTCACTAACACCAAAAATCCAAACCCCGAGTCATTATGCACATGGATCCATCCATACATTAGGAGTATAAAGAGGAGTATGCAAAAGATGAGGACTTCATGGATAATTGTAGGGTCAACAAGAGCAAGCAGACATGGACAACAAAGTTGATTACCACCTCCAAGAAGGATTACTCCAAAACCAAGCAACAAAATGAATTGTATTTCTTTGCTTACTATTTGTTGAACTTAGCCAGACTGATAGGGCTATGTTTTTTGGACATATGGCGCTACCTATACATGGAAGTTATTGTAAGTTTATAGTTATATCATTAACAATGGCAATTGTGTGATTTACTTCCAACATGTTATTTTAATTGAATATTTGTGGTACGTGGATACCACATTGAGTTATATTTGAATGAATAATTAGGTGCCATACACATGATAAACAAACTAGTTTTTTTTTTACAAGAATGAGTGACGAGCTTTTGTATTAAAAAAGAAGAAGCAAAGTTACAAAATATAGTCTGGAATACTGTTCCCAAAATTGGAGAGCTGTCATAGTAGGCTCATCCATTTCTCGTCTTTGGAGTTCATACACACATTTAATTCTACGACAACTATAGATCCTTACAAACTTCCCTAACAGAAGACAACAAAATAAATACATATCGAGTAGATAGACAATTAACTAGCTTCTTAGAGCCATTACAAAAGGACTTTAACCAAGCAGTTTTGGAAAAACCATGGAATATTAGACAAAACACTAGTGGCCGATTTTATCCTTGCTGCCATTCACTGTTCCGATGTTCTCCTCGTTGTTGTCGTGGAAGACTGAAGAATTGTTTCTAGATTCAGACCTCATGCCATCGAGCTTTGCTTCGACCACTTTTAGACTATTGTGCAGAGAGTTAATATGCGTGTTGATATCCCCTGAACAAGGGAAGCCATTATCCATTTTTCCCACAAGCACATCAAAGTACTCCTTCATTTTCTTGCAGCCATTATGGATTTTAAAAGTTGATATCTGGACGAAGGTGGTTAGGTGTGAAAGAGCTTTTTTCTGATCGGAGTATTCACCCCTGAGCCATCGAACCTGACTTTCCAGCTCCAATAAGTGAGATAGGACTTTTGAAGATGGACTGTCCCGCCCATGTGAAGATTCCAAATTGATAAACCCACTATCCAAACCTTGCGGGGAGGCCCAATTCTTGTTGTTACCAAGATCACTGGAGTTCCCACGAACAGAGTGCTGCAATACCCCTCCCAAGTTCTGGCTGGTGCCTAGTTCAAGAGGGGTCCAACACTTTCCATTTCTAGTCTCGTTGAAGAGTCCACGAGCAGTTGGCTGCACTACACCACCATTGCTCTATCTAGAACCTAACTCAAGAGGTACCCAATTTCTACCATTGCCAGGCTCATCAACCCTGGTGAGACCACGAAGGAAATTTTGTCCTGAACCACCACGAGATTGCCCATTCCCCCGCCCCTGGACCACGGCGAAAGCTGACAGGTAACGCTTCACTCCAACCCCCCCTTCATTGTCCTGAAGATTCTTCCTGCAACGGGGACACTGCAGGGAAGAAAGGTTCATACCCTTATCCTCCATAACTAACTAGTGAGGACCCAAATTACGAACCCAAATAACTACATATGGCTCCTATAGAACCCAAATCTCAACAATTTGAATTTGCAGAATGTCGAGCATACCACCTTGTGGCATGATATAAGGCAGGGCGGAGGGTGGTGTTAATAAATGCATGCATGCGAGGTAGGTGGGATGAGACCGGTGGAGATGCCAAGTGTTCCAGGAGTACACGGGTGAAGACCGATGAGGGGAAGGAGATCTTAAGGCAATCTCGCCATTACTCCAAACGTGCTCCAAATGCAAATTTAAACAACTCTATAGTTCGAGGGGTGAGAAATATGGTTCCAACCCATGAGAGGGGTCTTAAGAATCAAGGCATTCATGGGAAAATGAGAGAGGGGACTAAGGGACCCAGTTAATGACAATATTTAGACCATTAATGGTCGCCAAACCACAATCCAGACCAGCACCAATGTTTGCCATGTTGTCTGCTTCCTTGCTTTTGATTATCAAGATGTGGAGAAAGGAAATGGAATTAAATTCTTTAGCCACATAGGTGAAGAGGTGTTGAAGTTTGGAGATTAGTTTTTTGCGATTGATAGCCAAAGATCTGGCCTCCCTAATAACTAGCATGGAGTCTTCGAAGGTCACTAAGGTCCCTGACATCGTCATTCCTGGCAATTGCCATTCCTTTGATCAAAGCGAGCCATTCCACCTCATTGTTAGTCCTCTTGCCAATTCCCCAGGCATAGTCTTTCTTTTTGTTTCCATTGGAGTCAAGGAGGACTCCTCCCGCACCTGCCAACCCAGGATTTCCCTTCGAGGCACCATGAAAGAAGAGAGTATCACTATTGAAGGTCTTGACCCATCGCTGGAGCTCCTTCTGGTCCATTCTGACATGGCAATTTTTGGGTTTTTGCTTCTTGAGATTATGATCCAGGAGAGGACAAATTGGGGAGTTCAAAATATCTGCCACCCACTTTTTTTCTTCCACATTTAAGGGTTCCTTGCGAATATTTTTCAGACCTCTCGTGGAGAGTGAGTCCATTCAAAGAGCTTTGGCAGAAGAGAGAACTTTACCTAGTGTGACCTTTATATCTTCAAAGATTTCTTTATTCCTGGCTGTCCAAAGTTTCCAGCAGATGAATTTGGGAAAGGCGACCCAGGCTCTTTTGAAGTCGGGATTTTTAAGCATCGAGTTGTGGTAGTAATTGTGCCAGTTATCAAAGAGGTCGTTCCAATTGATTGGGAGGATTAAGTTTGGTTGGATATCCTGGTAAGCATGATGCCAAACCACTTTTGAGAAACTACACTCTAGGACCAGATGATCTATTGTTTCCTCAGCCTTCTTGTAGAGAATGCATCTTGTTGGACCTTCTATCCCCCTTTTCCTGAGATTTTCAGCAGTTAGAGTCTTCCTGTGCGCTAGTATCCAATAGAAGGCGTTAAATTTTGGAATCCCATCCCTGTCCCAGACTTTGTTCCACTTACTGTCCTTGATGCTGAGATTGTTATGGGAATCCAGATAACAATACCCTGCCTTTACCGAGTATGTGCCCAATTTCCCCCATCCACGCTTGTCTCTCAAATTTAAATGATTTGGGAGAGAGCCATGAAAAAGAGAAAGGAGAGTATGATAGTTCCGAAGAAGATACGTCGGGAGATCTATATCGATCCATCCCGTCCATTTCCCTTGATTGGACCAAGAAGATATGTCAAACAGAGTTTTAATATTGGCTTGCTCCATCCAAATTCTTATATCACGGAACTCCTGAGTGAAGTTGTCGGGGGACCTGGTGCAAAAGTTGTCTTTCCAGATGTGAATTTGTTTGCCATTGTCGGGAATCCAATAAAGATTATTTTGAATGATGAAGGCTGCTCGCTTGCAAAGTTTCCATATAGAAGACCTTTTTTTATTCTAATCAATGTTTTCCACACAACGACTTTTGCTTCTAGCCATATACTTTTTGTAGAAAATTTCTTTCCACCAAGCCCTTTTACTAGAGATGATCCTCCAAATAAGTTTGGCGCCAAGAGCGAGGTTCATAAGTGAAGGATCTTTGATCCCCGCCGCCCCACATATTTTGGGTTTGCACACAGTGTCCCAGCTGATCAAGTGAAATTTTTTGGAGTGATTGGTTTTACCTCCTTGCCATAAGAATTTCCTTAGTTCTTTGATAATCTCCAGCATCACAGTTTTTGGGTCGAGAGAGATGGAGCAGGTGTAGAGGGGAAAGGCTGAAAGAATGGAGTTGATCAAGATCAGCTTGCCAGCAGGGTTGAGCCACCTGGAGCCCCAAGAATTGATTTTTTTTTTTTAAAATTCTATCAGTCCTTGTCAATCAACAACTCTTTTATTCCCTTTAAAGATAGGAATGCCTAGATAATTAAAGGAGTTCCAATCTAAGATTCCTTCGAAACCCAAAATTCTAGCAATTCTTGCAAGAACCACCGGGGAGCAGTTCCAGCCATAAATTTTGGATTTGTTTGAGTTGATTTTTTCGTCGGAAGCTATGAGGAAGGTGGTAAGAACATGATTGAATCTTTCAGCAATGATGATGGAGGCCCCCCCAAGAAGAATGGTGTCATTTGCAAATTGAGAGTGATTGGTCGGTTTGACACCTCGGGCAATTTTTATTCCCTTTAATTCACTTGACTCTTGTAGCATATGGAGTTTCCTACTCATGGAATCGACAACTAAGAGGTAAAGAAAAGGAGACAAAGGATAGCCTTGTCGCAAGCCTGTGGAGGCACGGAAGAAGTTGGTGGGTTTGCCATTGACCAAGGGGGCAATCCAGGGGCTGCTTATGCAAGCTTTTACCCACTGAATGAATCTTCTTGAGAAACCAAATTTGGACATGACTTCAAAGAGAAAGTGATGATTAACCCTATCAAATGCATTTGCCATGTCAAGTTTGATGGCCATATCTTGGTTCTTTTTTTCCATGCTGGAGTGTATTGCTTCTTGGACGATGAGGATATTATCCAGGATTTGTCGACCAACAATAAATCCCCCTTGTGCGTCAGTGATGAGTTTCCCCGTAATTTTCTTCATTCTGGTGGCAAGGATCTTGGAGAGAATTTTATAAGAGGTGTTGCAAAGAGAGATTGGTTTGAAGCGGTCTATGGTGCAGGGAAGTTTATCTTTGGGGATTAGAGCAAGGAAGGAGGAGTTGGTGGCTCCTCCAATTTTGTCCTTTTTCCTAGTCCAATTGAGCATACGCTTTAGATCCTCCTTGATAATTTCCCAAGTGGCTCTCTAGAAATTGATGGTGAACCCGTTGGGCCGAGGAACCTTATCAGCCTGAAGAGACCAAATGGCGTTCAAAATTTCATGCTCCAAGATCGGTTTGGAGAGGTCTCTATTAGCATTATCCGAGACTAGACTGGGGATGCTTTCCAAGAGATCAGCTTGAGCTGCTAAATCAGAGTCCCCACTATCCATGAAGAGATCATTGAAATGATTGAACGCGTGATTTTTTAAGTTTTCTTGCCCGCTTATCCTTTCTCCGTTATGGCCCTTCAATTCCCTTATAGCGTTCTGGCTGCGACGAGCTTTAGCCTGGTTATGGAACTATTTCGTATTGTTGTCCCCTTCTTTAAGCCATAATTGTCTAGACTTGATTCTCCATTCTTCTTTGTCCTGTTTGGCCGCAATGAGGATGTTAAGATCCAGATCTTTTTCCTAACTTAAAAGGGAGGGCGTCACTTCCACCGTCTCCATCTTTTTATGGAGTTCAGTAAGGTCGGAATGCAGGTTAACTTTAACAAGACAGGGGTTTTTTAAGGAGGTCTTGGCCCAACTCTTAAGCAAGGACTTTACAGCCTGTATCTTGGATTCCCAAATGAAGCTAGGAGATCTGACAAAATTTGAGTTCCAAGCAGATCTGACAAGGTCAAGGAAGACGGGATCCTGGAGCCAGAGGGAGTTAAAGCAGAAAGGGATCGACCCGAGGTTTTCAGGGGGAGAAAGGGATAAGGCGATGGGACGGTGATCGAAGGAGGCATAGGTAAGGGTATAGGAGCATGCTATAAGATCATAGCTAAAGAAGGAGGAGCTTACCTGAAAACGATCCAACTTAGCTACGATGTGCCCGACATCGCATCTCTTATTATTCCATGTGTACTTTCCATTCTTCAGTGGGATGTCCATTAGATCCAAATCAACTATAAGATCCTCCATCTTTTCACCGAAGGGGTCACGGACTATATTGCCTCCTTGTTTTTCCTGCTGAGATTTGGTGACATTGAAATCTACAGCAATGATGAGATTTTTCCCATTCATGCTCTCTTTAAGATCGCTGAGATCTTCCCAGAACTTGTTCTTGTCCTTGTAGTAAGTGGATCCATAGACGTTGCAGATGAATAATGGATTTGCACTGCCATGCTCTTTGATTTCACTTAGCAGCCAGTGATTGTTCTCAATAGAAGAGACCAATGAGAATTTAGGAGATATTAATGTAGCAATTCACCCATAAGCTCCTCGAGCACCAAGAGCTTTTCCATGGCAATCCTTCCAAAAGGAGCGTGAGAGGGCCATGACCTCTACGTCCAAAATTTTTATCTCTTGGATTAGCATAAGGTCAGGCTTTTCAGTTTTAATCATATTTTTAACTGCTTCAACTTTGTTCAAATTGCCCAGACCCCTACAATTCCCAGAGACTACAAGCATTACTTCTTTGCTGGTTGAGGTCCTGCTCGGGACCTGCCATTTACCCCGGTCTGTGATTTCGAGTTCTGAAGCAGTTTTGTTTCTTCAAGGCTTTTCTATCTTCCCAATTCAATTTCTCTTTCAGCTTCAAGTTCTCTGTGATACCTATGTGACTTTCTGCCTATTGTGTTAGGTGGTTGAACCACATTTGTCTCCTCAAGGGATTCCGAAGAGATGTCGAGAGATGAGGAGAGTGGAACGAAATTGCTCTTTACCTTATCTTCCCACGAGCTACCAGGAGTGCTATATCCGTCGATACTTATTCCAATATGCTCCTATCTAGGGGAAGAGGGGGGGATGAGGGCTTCTTCTTTGTCTTGTTCTACTGGGACTACTTACAGTGCTGTAGTTTTCCTTCCTTTTTTGACCTGCTGCCAGCCTTCTTGAGTTTTTTCTGGTACCTCTTGGACTGTCTTTGGACAATTTTTGACAAAGTGATCGTATTCGTGACATTTTTTACACTTGAACGACAGTGGTTTGTAGTCAACCTTCTGCATATGCTCCCATCCGTCCATCAGAAGGTTTACCTCTTCCAGCAGACCTTTTTCCAAATCAACCTCTACACGGATTCTAGCACAGGAGAACAGGGGTCCTTTTGGCTCAGCTTTATCAATATACTTCCCAAGAGAGTTCCCAATGGCTTGCAGGGTTTCATCATTCCAACAATGTAAGGGCATATGAGGAAGGCGAACCCAGACAGGGACCGCAGAAGGGACATCCTTCTCAGGATTAAAGGAGAGGCTCCATCTATTTAAATACAAGCCACGGGGGCCCACAAAGTATGAGCCGCTTCTGAAAATGAGATCTCTATCAGCTTTATTTTCGAAAAGAAAGGTGAAAAAACCCTTACCGCAGAAGCAATGTTGCAGGCCCCCAGTGATCAGAGGCATCCAGTTCTTGTTGATCCAGGCGTCCATGGATTTTGGTGACGACCATATCCCCGTAAACTGTCCAATCAAACCACGCTCGCTCAAGGCAAGGGCCTTTAATCTGGAAGTTGCCGACAGGATCTGAATACGTGGAGCTGCTACTCATTTGATGAAGTTGGTTTTAGAGGGGTCCGACGAGGAAGAAAGGGGAGGGGTGGAGACAACGAGGGCGCAAAAGGCAGCATCCAACAACCGTTCCTCCGGAGAAGGGGATAGGGGAGGATCCATAGCGGCCTGGGAAGGAGAAGCCGAGAGTCTTAACAAACTAGCTTATTACATTGTTATCAGTTAGTAATTTGGTGATCACTTGAAAACAATTATATGTTTATGAATGATCTTGTGTCTTGGTAGACTAACCTATATGTTATATGGGCTAAGTGATAGTCAATTAATTGTGGTATTAAAGAGACACAAATGTTGTTGACATTGAGAAATAAATGGTATATATATATTTTTAACAAGTACAGATATATTGGCATTATAAACAACTGAAGAAAAATCAGGAGCAAAACATTACAATAGTAAAAAATGGGGCTTTGAATTTTTTGGAGATATTATCCAACCCATATATATTCTTCCACAATCTTATATCTATTTGCAAAAAACTATCTACAACTATAATGATTTAGATTTTAACACATTGACCTAACAACAATTGACAAAAAAAGTTCATAAAGAACTAAAATTAAGAAGAACTATGGCCATTTTCCATGACTTGATCTTCCACATTTTTCGTCGGCCTGCTCCTCCAAGCTTGAAATGTTCACTACTGCATAGATGGGTTAATGAACGGCGTTGTCTTCATTTCACCTGCTTCCAGATTGATTAGTAATTTTGAAATGTTTTCTAGTCAAGAACTCCTCATGGCGGTCCAAGGTTACCATCATCGTATCAACTTGAGCTCCATATACTCTAATATTTCCTTCAACATCATCTAGGCAATTGTCCAAACAAGACATATGCACTGTGATCTGATAGACAACCTCTAACACTCCCTCTAGTTGTGAATTCATCCAGCATGGATTGCTTATGATGTCTCAATTATCTTCTCGGACATCTCTTATGCCCTCTGAAAGTTCCTACAATTTTTCCTCCAAATCTACTGCGACCTTCATTGTTGATGACAGGTGAATTAAACACACTAGAGTTCCATAGTCCCACTCTTCCCAAAAAAAAGAAAGGATAGGCACCATATTACTAGGCCTGCAAATAAAGGTTAACTCCTAAAAAAATTCCCATGCATGCCCAAAAAGGTCTTCAGCCAAGAGCCTCTCCCCTGGGGTGTAGGGGAAGGCATCAACCTCCTCTGAAGCCGGACTCACCATCCTAAAAGAAAAATCAACACAAACTTCCCCTTCACAACTCTATGCTTGAAAATCCCAAATGCATTAATGTAACTTGGACAGGAAGGAACATAAAGCAAGGAGTCTCGAAACATCCTCGTGGCCAAGATGTCCATAGGATCCTCCACGTGTGAAGGACACCGTTGCATTAAGACCTGGGTTGAAAGCATAAATCGATGGTTGATTGAATTTAATGGATATGAGACCATATTCCTTGGAGTTATAACCTATTTAAATGCAAACCGCTCCATAATAATTCGATTTAATGACCTTAGGGGAGCCAACTTGAGGTTAGTTGGCCCCCATTTTTAATCATGCCCCCTCTTACCAATAGAGCCGCATTGTTGCAAGTTGATCAACTACTTGATTGTTTTCTTGCCGGACATGTAGAAGCTGGACATCAGGAATTTGGTTGAGGAGCCAATTGATACGGTTTTGTAGCCTTCGTGCTATTTTGTCTTCGAGATTCTTTCTTTTCCTAGCTTGAGTAATGATTAGGAGGGAGTCCCCAATTACGACAGTCAATTGGATCCCAAAAGAAACAATATTTTCAAGTCCTTGATATAGAGCATAACGCTCTACTTAGTTATTGGTAGTTGTCCCTAAACCCCATTCAAAGGTTAGTACCGTACTTCCTCTAGGATCCAAAAGGATCCCTCCCACACTTGCGTCCTTGTGAGAGAGAAATGGTATACCATGAGGCATTAATTCGTGAGTTGATTATTGGTTCAATACGATGTTATAATATCTAGGCCAATGAAGGTTTTACAAGAAACATAGTATGGTCAATAGTAGGGTGTTGACCTTAGTTCAATTATGAGAGGTGGAGGTATTGCCCGTTGTCTATCCTTCAAAACTTGGAGTAGTGGGAGGGTCATGTTAAGTCACACTCCCCAAGTTGTGTGATGGTAAATACTAGTTTCTTGCTTGGAAATTTAGGTTGATATAGTCAACACTTATGCTTAAGGGTTATATTTGGGGTTAGGTCAATAAAGTTGATGTTCCAAGATATTCCGATAAGGAACAAATGGGACGTGGAATATGGAAGTAGGTTAGGAAGGAAAGATTATTCAAAGTAGTTAACGATGTTGTTTAGGAAATATATACGCCACTTTTGTTTTGTACTTGGTTCCTGTCGTGTTTACATCACTTATTTCATTCATCAAGGATAAATCTAAGTATAATATTCAATTGGCATTGGTTTACTATGGCTTAGTTAGTAAGATTTTACAATGTTGTGTTTACTTGATCATTGTATTGGATGTGTGGCAGGATCATTAAGGAACTGTGCATTAGAGATGGTGATGGTTATTGTCCATACATGCACAAGCTATGTGTGTCCTAGCTACGCATACATACCTTGCGTGCGTACACTAGTATTGTTTTAATATATATTACTTATTGAATCATTATTATTATTGATGGTTGATGCATGATGGATGTACTAAAAGGTTAAATTATATATTTGTATTTGGCCTTTTGTTTGTATTAATTTACATTTCATTTAGATTCATTTACCTTTCATTTTGTACAAGTTACATTTCATCTTAGGATTTACATTCATTTAAGTGGGTGATAAGATGTAGAAATCTTACCAAATTTGAATTGATGTGATTGGAATTTATCTTTTTCAAGCAGAAAAAAAAGAAAAAGAAAAAAAGTGCTTTTGTTATTCATGGAATCAAAAAGTACATATCAGTATGTTGAACATCTTGTTCATAAAAAAATTTCAACCCAAAAGTGTCCACAAAGTCCCACAGGAGAATATTACCAGACTACTACTTAATGATCATTCCATCACAACACATAACCACTATTCAATCCCAAAGATTCCTAAAAAAGGACAATAGACATGGACAAGTTAATAACCGACCAAACACAGTCACCACAGTATCAAGATAAATAGTAAATATAATCTCTATGAACTAGAGATTCTTCCACAAATTCTTCCCAATGAGGTATGCCTTCATTTTCATGAAGTGCTTCCTTTGAAAGTGAATTTGCAATGATGTTTTGTTCCCAGTAGATATGTTCAATGTTCATACCATGGAAAGATGCCAACAATAAATTTGTCCTCCCACACCACTAATAAAGGGAGATGACCTGTAGAGAGTATTGTTTCTTCACCCAATTCAGAATTACCAAGGAGTCTCCATAAATTTTCAAAGTATCAATACCGAGAAAGGAAGAAAAATTAGCAAGGCACCATAGTGCCATAAGTTCCGCTTTAGTATTAGAACCCATCCCATAATTCATCTTCATCTTAAAATAGTGCTCTTCATTATTTTCCAGTAAAATGTGAGCACCACATTTTTTTTTTCTTGGGCATCACCATAAAAAAAGCCAGTAGCATCAACAGAAGCATGGAGAGAAATTATCTTTCTAATTTTCTTCATTTTCACCTTCGATGAAGTATAATCTATATACATGCTAATGATTCTTAGATAACTTGCATATATGTTCACTGATTTTTCTTCAAAAATGGTATAATTCATAGCCTTCCATATATCCCAACAGATGAACGCTAACAAAAGCCTATGTTCCAAATTATTTTTATACTACCCAGGAAATTTTCTTCAATAGAATCATGTCCCCAATTATGTGTGATATTAAGGGATTCACATCTTACTTCAGAGTATTTATAATAAATTTATATTATATTATATCTTGACCAAATTGTAACTTCCAAGATATGAATTGGATCAAATGTGAAATTTTCATTGCTAAGTGGATTGCTAGGTCACTGATGATTGGTAGGTGAATTATTAATATATTATATTTGACCTTCCTAGGGCCTTTCTTGACAACGCTAGGAAGGCGATGGATAAAGTTGATAAAAGTAGATTTCGGGAGAAGGGTCAGCGGTTATCACTTTAAGAGAATTACTATTGGAGAGGGAAAACTTGGAAGATTACTAAACCTTGAGATTTGGAGCTTGAGGTTTAGTCACTACTAATGTTGTTGTTGATCCAGGTGGATATCGGTGGCGGCCCACCTCTTCCAACTGGCTCAAAACAGTCTTCTGGCAATTTTGGTAAATTACTATTTTTAGCAGTTTTTCGGGTCCTGAACTTCCGGAGCCATTTTGAGGCCTTAAACGACATTTTTTGGCGATTTGGGGGACCAAATGGCTGCCTTCGGTGTGCATTTGGGCCCAGTCGAAAGTTGTAAATCTCGGATAGACCTTCCCAACGGGCTACCGAGCGCCCCAAACGGAGATCATATGCAAAAGTTATGACCCCGGGAAGTTGACTGTTCAACTAACCACCTTGGGGCCGCAAACTTTATGACGGTTCATCTTCTACGGTTAGGTTTTTGGATGTTCGGGATTCTTTCCTCATGCTTATGATAAATAGGCCCTTTCGGCCTCTCTTTGTATTCATCTTGGCACGAATGAGCATAGCGGCCACATCTCTTCTCAGAGATAGCTACCACCATTCTAGCTATTGTATTTTACAGTCTGTTCTATTTCCGCTATTTAATAAAATATGTGTTACTGTATCACTGTGTTATTTGCAATATATCTTTGTATATGATTCTGTATATGCTATCTTTTGTTTCGTTCCCACATAAATCCAGATCAGTGGTATCAGAGCGGTCTGCTCTTTGATTGTTTCTCGGTGCATGTCCCCGACGAGGTCAGGATACAGAGAGTTGGGTCTCGAACTAGTTTCACTTGGGGAAGACCACTCTCGCCGCCCCAAACGGCCTCCCATGGCGGAAGAAAAGAGAGACGACAGAGCAGTAGATCCTATCAAGTTGTTGCTCGAGGAAGCCCTCGCGCGACAGAGGAACGAGATGATGGATAACTTCGCCCAAATCCTTCAACGCATGCCAACAGCAGCGGCAAATGCACCCTCAACGAGCAGCCATTTCGGAGATACGACTCCCTTCAAGGTACAAGTTAATTTTGATATCCCTTTATTTGAAGGCCAAATCGATGCCGATGCTCTAGATAAATGGTTGAATCTACTAGAAGGGTATTTCTCTGTCCACCGGTTTTCCGACAGGGAAAAGATCATCTTTGCGCTCCTTAAGGCCGTCCCCCATGTCAAAAATTGGTGGGAAACTTATTGTGAGCAAAACTCATCAGACGAGTCTGGATTGTTTGAATATTCCAATCCCACTTGGGCCTCTTTTATAGATGTCGTCAAGGAACAATATTACCCTGTTGGAAACTATGATGACCAGTACACAAAATGGACCATTCTGCATCAAGAGAGGGACCAAACGGTGTCGGAGCACACCAACAAATTTCATACCTTGCGCACAAAGCTAGGTATCAAGGACTCCGAGCGACACCTAGTACTGAAATATCGCAGTGGCCTACACCGGTATATCCCAACCGAGATGGATTTCCTGGAAATCTCTTCACTCGGATCCGCCTATCGATATGCTGTCAAAATTGAGCAGAAATTTCAGCAAAAGAACAAGCGTGACTTCGGATCTGCGCAGAAGCAGGGCAAGGGAAACTCTAGCTCGCAGAGCACGGGGCAGGAAAAGGACAACCAGTCCCAACCACAGGCGAAGAAGGGTAAAGAAAAGACAAAGAAAGACACCGGGAAGTGGTGCGAGTTCCACAAAATCCCCTGGCACAACACTGACGATTGTCGCTCAAAACAATCATTGGTGGCTGAGATCAAAGCTTCAGAATCAGATCTCAGTTTCGATTCTGACTCGGAACCTAATTTCACAGCCGCGCAAAAAGGGAAGCAGATCATTGATGGAGAACCCAGTGCCGTTGTTGCCACCACACAGATTCAGCCAGAGGAGTCTGAAGAGTCGGAGGCAGAGGAGCGCCTTTTCCACTCACAGATGTGGGTGAAGGGAATTCCCCTACACTTTGTTGTGGACAGCGGCAGCCAGAAGAACCTGATCTCAGAAGAAGTCGTCAAGAGATTGGAGCTACCAATAACGCCACACCCACAACCATACACCATTGGATGGCTAAGCCAAGGACGAAGGATCTGTGTCAGTCACCAATGTCGCCTACCATATGGCATCAAGCCCTTGAAAGATGAGGTATTGTGTGATGTGGCCCCACTTGAAGTATGTGATGTTCTTTTAGGACAACCATATATGTGGAAGCGTCATGCTGTATATGAATCACGACCTCGCAGCGTCATTGTCACTTTGGGAGGACAACTCCATCGGATACCAGAGATAGTTGCACCTGCCCCGAACGAGCAGGGAAGGAAGATAATCTCCCACACTGGAAAATTTTCCCTATTCGCAATTGCCACTAAAGGTGAACATCAGATCGCGGAGACATCCACAACCTCTGCAGATTATCCTTCTACTCAGCAGAAACAAGAACACAAATTCAGTGCCGCATCGCCTATTCGGGTACCTCTACAGTGCAAGGCCACGCATTCAAGGTGCTCCTCCAAAAAGAAACCATCCACACTGGTGCATACCAAGGATACCACAACAACCAAAACTGTTGAACAGCTCCAGCGCATCCATCAACAACAATTACAACCCTCTGAAGATGTCAAAGTAAGGCAACCTTTCCACTTCAGCAAATGTCGCACCAAGAGCTCAAATCGACACACAGCTCGACATATGATAAGGGAATTAACGCAATGGAAACCATTGCTTCCTAAGGAGGGAGGATTGATCCAGGTGGATATCGGTGGTGGTCCACCTCTTCCAACTGGCTCAAAACAGTCTTCTGGCAATTTTGGTAAATTACTATTTTTAGCAGTTTTTCGGGTCTTGAACTTCCAGAGCCATTTTGAGGCCTTAAACGACATTTTTTGGCGATTTGGGGGACCAAATGGCTGCCTCCGGCGTGCATTTAGGCCCATTCGAAAGTTGTAAATCTCGGATAGACCTTCCCAACGGGCTACCGAGCGCCCCAAACGGAGATCGTATGCAAAAGTTATGACCCCGGGAAGTTGACTGTTCAACTAACCACCTTGGGGCCGCAAACTTTATGACGGTTCATCTTCTACGGTTAGGTTTTTGGATGTTCGGGATTCTTTCCTCATGCTTATGATAAATAGGCCCTTTCGGCCTCTCTTTGTATTCATCTTGGCACGAATGAGCATAGCGGCCACATCTCTTCTCAGAGATAGCTAGCACCATTCTAGCTATTGTATTTTACAGTCTGTTCTATTTCCGCTATTTAATAGAATATGTGTTACTGTATCACTGTGTTATTTGCAATATATCTTTGTATATGATTCTGTATATGCTATCTTTTGTTTCGTTCCCACATAAATCTGGATCAGTGGTATCAGAGCGGTCTGCTCTTTGATTGTTTCTCGGTGCATGTCCCCGACGAGGTCAGGATACAGAGAGTTGGGTCTCGAACTAGTTTCACTTGGGGAAGACCACTCTCGCCGCCCCAAACGGCCTCCCATGGCGGAAGAAAAGAGAGACGACGGAGCAGTAGATCCTATCAAGTTGTTGCTCGAGGAAGCCCTCGCGCGACAGAGGAACGAGATGATGGATAACTTCGCCCAAATCCTTCAACGCATGCCAACAGCGACGGCAAATGCACCCTCAACGAGCAGCCATTTTGGAGATACGACTCCCTTCAAGGTACAAGTTAATTTTGATATCCCTTTATTTGAAGGCCAAATCGATGCCGATGCTCTAGATAAATGGTTGAATCTACTAGAAGGGTATTTCTCTGTCCATCGGTTTTCCGACAGGGAAAAGATCATCTTTGCGCTCCTTAAGGCCGTCCCCCATGTCAAAAATTGGTGGGAAACTTATTGTGAGCAAAACTCATCAGACGAGTCTGGATTGTTTGAATATTCCAATCCCACTTGGGCCTCTTTTATAGATGCCGTCAAGGAACAATATTACCCTGTTGGAAACTATGATGACCAGTACACAAAATGGACCATTCTGCATCAAGAGAGGGACCAAACGGTGTCGGAGTACACCAACAAATTTCATACCTTGCGCACAAAGCTAGGTATCAAGGACTCCGAGCGACACCTAGTACTGAAATATCGCAGTGGCCTACACCGGTATATCCGAACCGAGATGGATTTCCTGGAAATCTCTTCACTCGGATCCGCCTATCGATATGCTGTCAAAATTGAGCAGAAATTTCAGCAAAAGAACAAGCGTGACTTCGGACCTATGCAGAAGCAGGGCAAGGGAAATTCTAGCTCGCAGAGCACGGGGCAGGAAAAGGACAACCAGTCCCAACCACAGGCGAAGAAGGGTAAAGAAAAGACAAAGAAAGACACCGGGAAGTGGTGCGAGTTCCACAAAAGCCCCTGGCACAACACTGACGATTGTCGCTCAAAACAGTCATTGGTGGCTGAGATCAAAGCTTCAGAATCAGATCCCAGTTTCGATTCTGACTCGGAACCTAATTTCACAGCCGCGCAAAAAGGGAAGCAGATCATTGATGTAGAACCCAGTGCCGTTGTTGCCACCACAGAGATTCAGCCAGAGGAGCCTGAAGAGTCGGAGGCAGAGGAGCGCCTTTTCCACTCACAGATGTGGGTGAAGGGAATTCCCCTACACCTTGTTGTGGACAGCGGCAGCCAGAAGAACCTGATCTCAGAAGAAGTCGTCAAGAGATTGGAGCTACCAATAACGCCACACCCACAACCATACACCATTGGATGGCTAAGCCAAGGACGAAGGATCTGTGTCAGTCACCAATGTCGCCTACCATATGGCATCAAGCCCTTCAAAGATGAGGTATTGTGTGATGTGGCCCCACTTGAAGTATGTGATGTTCTTTTAGGACAACCATATATGTGGAAGCGTCATGCTGTATATGAATCACGACCTCGCAGCGTCATTGTCACTTTGGGAGGACAACTCCATCGGATACCAGAGATAGTTGCACCTGCCCCAAACGAGCAGGGAAGGAAGATAATCTCCCACACTGGGAAATTTTCCCTATTCGCAATTGCCACTAAAGGTGAACATCAGATCGCGGAGACATCCACAACCTCTGCAGATTATCCTTCTACTCAGCAGAAACAAGAACACAAATTCAGTGCCGCATCGCCTATTCGGGTACCTCTACAGTGCAAGGCCACGCATTCAAGGTGCTCCTCCAAAAAGAAACCATCCACACTGGTGCATACCAAGGATACCACAACAACCAAAACTGTTGAACAGCTCCAGCGCATCCTTCAACAACAATTACAACCCTCTGAAGATGTCAAAGTAAGGCAACCTTTCCACTTCAGCAAATGTCGCACCAAGAGCTCAAATCGACACACAGCTCGACATATGATAAGGGAATTAACGCAATGGAAACCATTGCTTCCTAAGGAGGGAGGATTGATCCAGGTGGATATCGGTGGCGGCCCACCTCTTCCAACTGGCTCAAAACAGTCTCCTGGCAATTTTGGTAAATTACTATTTTTAGCAGTTTTTCGGGTCCTGAACTTCCGGAGCCATTTTGAGGCCTTAAACGACATTTTTTGGCGATTTGGGGTACCAAATGGTTGCCTCTAGCGTGCATTTGAGCCCATTCGAAAGTTGTAAATCTCGGATAGACCTTCCCAACGGGCTACCGAGCGCCCCAAACGGAGATCGTATGCAAAAGTTATGACCCCGGGAAGTTGACTGTTCAACTAACCACCTTGGGGCCGCAAACTTTATGACGGTTCATCTTCTACGGTTAGGTTTTTGGATGTTCGGGATTCTTTCCTCATGCTTATGATAAATAGGCCCTTTCGGCCTCTCTTTGTATTCATCTTGGCACGAATGAGCATAGCGGCCACATCTCTTCTCAGAGATAGCTAGCACCATTCTAGCTATTGTATTTTACAGTCTGTTCTATTTCCGCTATTTAATAGAATATGTGTTACTGTATCACTGTGTTATTTGCAATATATCTTTGTATATGATTCTGTATATGCTATCTTTTGTTTCGTTCCCACATAAATCCGGATCAGTGGTATCAGAGCGGTCTGCTCTTTGATTGTTTCTCGGTGCATGTCCCCGACGAGGTCAGGATACAGAGAGTTGGGTCTCGAACTAGTTTCACTTGGGGAAGACCACTCTCGCCGCCCCAAACGGCCTCCCATGGCGGAAGAAAAGAGAGACGACGGAGCAGTAGATCCTATCAAGTTGTTGCTCGAGGAAGCCCTCGCGCGACAGAGGAACGAGATGATGGATAACTTCGCCCAAATCCTTCAACGCATGCCAACAGCGGCGGCAAATGCACCCTCAACGAGCTGCCATTTCGGAGATACGACTCCCTTCAAGGTACAAGTTAATTTTGATATCCCTTTATTTGAAGGCCAAATCGATGCCGATGCTCTAGATAAATGGTTGAATCTACTAGAAGGGTATTTCTTTGTCCACCGGTTTTCCGACAGGGAAAAGATCATCTTTGCGCTCCTTAAGGCCGTCCCCCATGTCAAAAATTGGTGGGAAACTTATTGTGAGCAAAACTCATCAGACGAGTCTGGATTGTTTGAATATTCCAATCCCACTTGGGCCTCTTTTATAGATGCCGTCAAGGAACAATATTACCCTGTTGGAAACTATGATGACCAATACACAAAATGGACCATTCTGCATCAAGAGAGGGACCAAACGGTGTCGGAGTACACCAACAAATTTCATACCTTGCGCACAAAGCTAGGTATCAAGGACTCCGAGCGACACCTAGTACTGAAATATCGCAGTGGCCTACACCGGTATATCCGAACCGAGATGGATTTCCTGGAAATCTCTTCACTCGGATCCGCCTATCGATATGCTGTCAAAATTGAGTAGAAATTTCAGCAAAAGAACAAGCGTGACTTCGGACCTGCGCAGAAGCAGGGCAAGGGAAACTCTAGCTCGCAGAGCACGGGGCAGGAAAAGGACAACCATTCCCAACCACAGGCGAAGAAGGGTAAAGAAAAGACAAAGAAAGACACCGGGAAGTGGTGCGAGTTCCACAAAAGCCCCTGGCACAACACTGACGATTGTCGCTCAAAACAGTCATTGGTGGCTGAGATCAAAGCTTCAGAATCAGATCCCAGTTTCGATTCTGACTCGGAACCTAATTTCACAGCCGCGCAAAAAGGGAAGCAGATCATTGATGTAGAACCCAGTGCCGTTGTTGCCACCACACAGATTTAGCCAGAGGACCCTGAAGAGTCGGAGGCAGAGGAGCGCCTTTTCCACTCACAGATGTGGGTGAAGGGAATTCCCCTACACCTTGTTGTGGACAGCGACAGCCAGAAGAACCTGATCTCAGAAGAAGTCGTCAAGAGATTGGAGCTACCAATAACGCCACACCCACAACCATACACCATTGGATGGCTAAGCCAAGGACGAAGGATCTGCGTCAGTCACCAATGTCGCCTACCATATGGCATCAAGCCCTTCAAAGATGAGGTATTGTGTGATGTGGCCCCACTTGAAGTATGTGATGTTCTTTTAGGACAACCATATATGTGGAAGCGTCATGCTGTATATGAATCACGACCTCGCAGCGTCATTGTCACTTTGGGAGGACAACTCCATCGGATACCAGAGATAGTTGCACCTGCCCCAAACGAGCAGGGAAGGAAGATAATCTCCCACACTGGGAAATTTTCCCTATTCGCAATTGCCACTAAAGGTGAACATCAGATCGCGGAGACATCCACAACCTCTGCAGATTATCCTTCTACTCAGCAAAAACAAGAACACAAATTCAGTGCCGCATCGCTTATTCGGGTACCTCTACAGTGCAAGGCCACGCATTCAAGGTGCTCCTCCAAAAAGAAACCATCCACACTGGTGCATACCAAGGATACCACAACAACCAAAACTGTTGAACAGCTCCAGCGCATCCATCAACAACAATTACAACCCTCTGAAGATGTCAAAGTAAGGCAACCTTTCCACTTCAGCAAATGTCGCACCAAGAGCTCAAATTGACACACAGCTCGACATATGATAAGGGAATTAACGCAATGGAAACCATTGCTTCCTAAGGAGGGAGGATTGATCCAGGTGGATATCGGTGGTGGTCCACCTCTTCCAACTGGCTCAAAACAGTCTTCTGGCAATTTTGGTAAATTACTATTTTTAGCAGTTTTTCGGGTCCTGAACTTCCGGAGCCATTTTGAGGCCTTAAACGACATTTTTTGGCGATTTGGGGGACCAAATGGCTGCCTCCGGCGTACATTTGGGCCCATTCGAAAGTTGTAAATCTTGGATAGACCTTCCCAACGGGCTACCGAGCGCCCCAAACAGAGATCGTATGCAAAAGTTATGACCCCGGGAAGTTGACTGTTCAACTAACCACCTTGGGGCCGCAAACTTTATGACGGTTCATCTTCTACGGTTAGGTTTTTGGATGTTCGGGATTCTTTCCTCATGCTTATGATAAATAGGCCCTTTCGGCCTCTCTTTGTATTCATCTTGGCACGAATGAGCATAGCGGCCACATCTCTTCTCAGAGATAGCTACCACCATTCTAGCTATTGTATTTTACAGTCTGTTCTATTTCCGCTATTTAATAGAATATGTGTTACTGTATCACTGTGTTATTTGCAATATATCTTTGTATATGATTCTGTATATGCTATCTTTTGTTTCGTTCCCACATAAATCCGGATCAGTTGTTGTTAGAGTTGTGGGCACAAAGGGATAGGAAACCAATAGGTTCCCTAAAACTAGGAGCTTAACTAGGAGGATTAATCCCAATTTTGGTAACACGCTATTTCAGACTAGACTACAAAAGATTGGAGTGATGAACTACTAAAGGCTATATTGGACTACTTAATTAGCCAATTTCTATAAGTAATTTATTATCTTTTACTTTGTTCAAGTTTAATTGAATTGTAGAATTTGTTATGAACAATTACTACAACTATAAAAAATTATTAGTTAGATTAAGATGAATTATGGTTGCAAGATGTACTATAAATCAAATCAGTAAAATTGTGCCTATTAATTTAGAAATTGTGTTAGGAAAGAGTTTTCATATGCAAAATTTACATTCATAATTTATAGATTAATAAAATGGTTTGATTGACATAATTGACTAGAAGTTATATTAATTAATTAACAATCATTATAAATACAAATTATTATAAATGGTATCAGAGACTTAGTTTGAACACTAGAGCCTTAAGGCCCACAATCATGCCTTAGAATTGTTATTTCACCAACAATTTTTTTAGTTTCCTACACAAGTGAGAAAATTAAAAATAGAATATACATTGAACAAAAAACTAATTGGTGAAATTTTTTATATATCTTTTGAAAAAAAATGAAACGACCGAATCCGGTGTTGAAGAAGAGGGAAACTGCTTCTGTAATTATGAATAAATAATTATTGAAGAATGATGATATAAATTACAAGGTTGGCCCGCTTAAATACAACTTGGGCTTACATTTGAAAAGTTGTGTCCTCTTACTTTGATATTTAATATCCATTACTATTACTAATTATTAATTAATTATTATTTAGTTGTTATTAATGTTTTTATATTTTTATTTACGTAACATTGCCTTCCCCTTAAGGGAAGCTTTGTCCTCAAAGTTGAATTTGTTGGCATCGTCTTTTGTTCTTGATTTGTGTTGATTCTTGATTTGAGACATGGGATCTGGGCTGATATCTCTGTCTTGATGAGGGTCTAAGTCCTTCTTATGCTACGACTCTTTCTGCTTGGGTGGCGAACTTCTCGGTCCATACAATCGGTACTTACTTCCATTCCATTTAAATTCCATGTACTGTTTTTGTAGGTTGTTAGAGTAAGTCGCTAGAGATGCTAACTAGTCGACGCCTAATACCATGTCTACTTCCTTGAGTGGTAAAGCAATACAGTTGAGCTGTAGGTGTAAGTTTTGTATTTGCAACGACACCTTATGAAATTTTCCCACTTCTTCTAAGTGTTGATTGGCGATGATTGATGCTTTAAGCCATTTTGTAGGGAACATAAAAAGATTAAATTCCTTTGCCTTGTTGATATCAATCAAATTATGGGTACTTCCATAATCAACCAAAATTGTGATATCCTTATTCTTAATTGTCCCATTAAGTTGTAATCTCTTTGGCCCTGACTTCCTTGATTTTGTTACTTGGAATAGGAGTTGCTCATCTTTAAGGATGTCACGACTTCTCAACTGAGGCGGGATATATTTCCTTACGAGTGATTGGCTTTCCTTTTGTTGGGTGTAATTTGTCTTAGGTGTCTCGAACCCTTCTTCCTTACAAGCTTGTTGAATACATGTAATTGTCACAACTGATACGTCGGATGAGCTTGTGTTTGCATCCGAATCCGTTGTATCTTCCTCTATTGATACCTGTACTTCTTTCCCATTTATGATTTTGCAGTGTACTGTGTGATTGGTTTTGCATTTATGGCCTAGGATCCAATCTTCTCTGCATCAACAACAAGTATTCTTCTTCTTTTTTCCATCATTGTCAGAGCGATTGGTCGATGTTTTTGAACCCTTTTGAACTTCATATCCATATGAATGATATTTGTTGCACTAATCACCAGGTGACCATATATCTTTGCAATGCCTACATTGTGTCTCGTGTTGTAGCAAATATCCCTTACCAAGGTTCCCTTGTTTTGATTTTTTAAACTTTTCATCAATAAGTTTTGCCTTACACCTGGCCTTATCCAGATTGGATACATTATGTAATTCTAACTCTTCTCTTATGTATGTTTTAAGACCAGATACATATGTTTGGATTCGTTGACCATCTGTTAATTCTTGTACTCGCGTCGCTAATGCTTCCAAGTCGTAGGAGTCGGAACCGAGCTCGAGGAGGAGTGAAACCGCTCTGGTACCACTGAAACGATCGAATTCGGTGTTGAAGAAGAGGGAAACTGCTTTTGTAATTATGAATAAAGAATTATTGAAGAATGATGATATAAATTACAAGGTTGGCCCGCTTAAATACAGCTTGGGCTTACATTTGAAAAGTTGTGTTCTCTTACTTTGATATTTAATATCCATTACTATTACTGATATTAATTAATTATTATTTACTTGTTATTAATGTTTTATATTTTTATTTACGTAAAAAAAATCCCATTTTCATGCATGTAATGCTTACTCTAATGATATATATTGACTAGGAAATAGTAACAAGACCAAGTTGTGTAATGAACAACTTTGCGCGAGGAAAACCTAGAGCTTTTGGTCTTAATAACTAGAGCATTCAATCTCTTGCGGAAACAGTTGATGTTGAGTAACCTCATGGCGACCTTGGGAGGGAGGGGCGGGGGATCCCTCCTTCAAGGACATTCTATCATCTACTAGGAAATCAAACCCCTCAAGAATTGATCTAGGAAAGGGCTAGAACAAGTTACTAAAGGCATCGTGGGATAGGGAGGCGTAGAGAATGAGAAGGTTGTGCCAAAGACCTCAAAAACAACGAAGGAACCTCAACAACTAAATCTAAGAGCCGGGAGTTCTAGTAAATGCATACCCAAATCAGACAAAATGCCTAGGTACAAGGTAACTTCATCTTGAACAAGCTAGTACATTTGGTTTATGCAGGACCATGTTGTGATAGGGAAGTTTATGGGCATTTGGCCAACAAATAAAGCTCTAGCCTAGTGGATCAAAACTAGATGGAAAAAACAAAGGGCATATGGACCTAAAGCTAGGATCCAAAGGGATTTCACAAATATTTTCACTGATATAGAGGACGATGAGAGAGTATTTGAGAAATAACCCCATTTTTGTAACTCGCTTGGTTTATATCTTAGATTCTAGACTAATATTTTTTTCCCTAAAAAGGAAGACTTCTCAGCTGCCCCCATTTGGATCAAAATTTATTCCCTTTCGTGGGAGTTTCGGGATGAGGAGACACTTGAAGGGACATACAATACCCTAGGGACCTTTGTTAAGACATCATAGGTTACTAACATAGGTTGATATACTTCCTACACCAGGATATGCATTTACTTGAATGTCCTAGCTGCATTGCCTGACTCCATATGTCTTAGTTATCAGGATTATGAGTGGATCCAATAGCTTGACCATGAACATATTATATTTCAATGTTGTTGCTTCCTAGATCCACACGTGAACGTGAGAAAAATATCAACCCACTGAGAGCGGACAATCAATCCCTGCATCAAGAAGGTTCACAATTCGATGCAACTCCTTTTAACAAGTAAAGTCGATCCTCGCCTCTACGAGTTCACAATTCGATGCAACTCCATTTAACAATTAAACTCGATCCTGGCCTCTACGAGTTCACAATTCGATGCAGCTCCATTTAACAAGTAAAGTCAATCCTTGCCTCTACGAGTTAACAATTCGACTTTGATTTTTCTTTTTAGTTAGATACCATTTAATTTATGCTGGTAAATTAATCTTTTAGTGTAGATTGAGAGCTTTGTAACTCCATTGTTGTATCCTTTTTAAAGCATCGGTCTACAATTTATTTATTTAAGAAAGCTTTGAATCACTTGGTAAGTTATTCTATTAGATTTGTTTCCTAGAATAACTTATGAACTCCTAAGTCACCTTTTCAAAGGTGACCATCCTAGATTTTTGTAGGGTCTATCTTCCTTGGCTTTTGTTTAGGAGTTGGCCTAAACAAAAGGAGTCAAGTGTTGTGGTGACAGTTGGCACCCGACTCATTGAATTTCCCACAAGGCCGCTCTTAGTGGGTTGATATTTATCTCGCATTCACATGTAGATATAGGTAATAACAAATGGAATGAATTCCATGAGCATGGAAACCCCGTCAGGGATTGTCATCCTTCCAACCCAACTGAGATTGTGGATCAAGAAAGATTTGTCAAAGTCGCTAAAAAAAAAAAGGAAAAAAAAAGGAAAAAATCCAACCCTCCAGAGGATACCATTGTTTCAGAACTACCAACAACTCCAATTCCCTTGCAGAGGGAACAATACCCAGATAAAATGCAACTTCAAGCCTTGACCCATCCCCATATCCTAGTCACAGTGACAGTGGGAAAGGATTTGATCCAATTGAAGGCATTAAAAGATGCAAAACAAAGGATCGCCCCATTCTTCATATCAACAATGGTAATGAGATAGACAGAGCCATGGCAGAGGAAATCCTAATATAGTCTGATGACTGGGAGAATATAGAATTGGGTGACCTTCATCTTCAAGGAAAAGCAGATGTATGCGAGCATCATGATACCCAGTCCATCATGGAATGACAAATGCAACTTCTCAAGGATAGTCTTCACTGAAGCAAGATAAAGAAACATCAACAACTCCCAAGGAAAAGTCAACCTTCAACCTCTCTTGGAGATAAAATGTCACGTCCCCAAAAATCATCAAAAATTAAAATTTTCCTAAGTGCTCTAAAATACCAATAATTTCTATGTGGAAATATAAAGTGTGGCTTTACTTTCTTCAAATACTGCTTACGAATAATAAAAACTTTGCGACTCTTATTCCTGTTATAAATGTCTTCAGGATAATCAATGAAAAAGATCCATTAAATGTATTTTATGTGCGTTAAGTATTATCTCCCGTCATATTTGCACAATTAAGATAGACATTTTTATTTCAACTATAATCCGATTCTTAACTTGAAATGTCAACCATTTCTTAAATCTTCCGGAATACAAAATGTCACTGTGTCTTAACATACATAACTTTTCTAAATTCAACACCTGTTTTCTTCTTTTCGAAACAACTAACTCTTCACATGTGTGCACAAGATACAACCTTCAAAATTTAATAACAATAGTTTCATTTTTACTAAACTTTTTTCCTTCCTGAGGATATAGACCGAGAAAACAAAGACAACTATATTTAAGCCCCATACTTCATTTAAACAATTCATTCAATTATTCATCATAAAAAAAATGCACTTTAAGATATTAATTTATTTTTAAGAAGCATGTACATCTTTTACCAGTTAATCGTACCAAGAGAACAACCTAAATGATAACAACATTAACATAATCATAAGGGGAACATATTAGCATTATTCATCATATACATGACCAACCTTCTATATGAATCACATACATCAAATTAATTATAAACATTTTAAGAAAGAAACAAGTACTCATACATAAAGACGCAATGAGGAACATTATAGGCAAAACCAGGAGACCAAAGATAACGTGGTTCACCCATACACGGGCTAGTCCACAAAGGCAGGTTAGGTCTTTTATTAGAAGGCAAAAATTATAGGACTACATCAAGCAACAAGCTTTTTTTAATAAGTCTCTTTTGTATAGAGCTTATCATGGATTGATTCTATGTACAGGGCATCCTAAGTTAAATCCACATTAACTTCATGGTGACAAAAATAATCGTAAATAAATAAAAAGCTAGAAGAGAAACTTCTCTTCATACTAAAATATAGACAACTAACACATAGATGAAATTATCCTTTATCGTAGTAGTAAGGATAACTAAATTTATATCCCTTGATCTTTTTTAACGTTCTTAAATTAATACATACCACTATTCTAGTCGAGACATAGTATAACATATTCATATTTCTATTTAAATATGTTACTCTCCTTTTAACATGTATTTACATAAATTAACCTTCACTTTAATAAAGTGATGAATGAGGAGTCATATATAATCACATACTACGCATCTTTTTACTTGCTCTATATAATGTTTCCTCTTAACTATATTCGTTGTTATGGTCTTATTTATTAGATTACTTTAAGAGATGTCCCTTTCCCACATAACTCTCAACGCTTTTACCTATCATTACTGTATTATATAAAGACTCTCGTCTTCCTCGTTGGTAGAGAAATCATGGCTCTTTTAAGAGAGCCAGATGGCGGTGAAAAAGATTGAAGTATCCTCCACTAAGGTGACATTACTCCACTACGTAAAATGACTAAAACATAAGACTCCAACGGAGCTTCCCTACTATGCTCGAGTCTAAAAAAAACAAATGTACCACTCTCCCTAAAATCGATGGTAGTTTTTATCCACTAAAAAAATCATTTAATGGAGGACATTTAACCTTCCACTATTACCCAACTGATTTCCCACTTGGTGACAAATGGCAACAAGAAAGTTTTAGTGCTCTCCCCCACTTTGAAGACACGGCCCAAGAAACTCTCCAAGAATTTCCTTAAAGAGTGCAAGGGTGTTTCCCCCACTAAAGTTCGAGTCGGCCCCATGAGGATACCTTAATCTTTTAAGATTTCACTATAAATTTTAACGTGTGACCTAATGTCTTCCATATCTAATATATACTCAATCAATAATTTAGTAGATTTCATCCTTAACCTTTATATGAAAGAGCAATATTAAATATATGTATATATTATTTTTTAAGAAGATAACCCATAATATGTAGTTCCTTTAAGGGTTTTCTAGAAACCTTTAAAAGGTCCTATTAATTTATTTTATCATCTTGTGCATAATAGTTTATATAATAACCTACTAGGTTAATATTACTCATTTCCCAATTCTTTATAAAGCTTAGTTTGACCTCTTTATATATACATATATATTTAATAGCTAAATATTTGTATATATATATTTAATAGCTAAATAGTTATTAGAACTATCTATTTACATTTTGTGTATATATATATATGACACAATTATAATATCAATCACTTTTCATATATATGTATAAATGTGTATATCATTAAATAGTTATTCCCACTATTTATAATGTTCATAATATATTTAAATATTTTATATAAAATATTCATAATAAGCTAGGTTCCCTTTAGCAGATAATAATTTATGTGTTTTCTAGCACTTTGTATAAATACTTATAATAATAATAAAATGACCTTCTTGTTTTACTTAGGATTATCAAATCTTAATGATCCTCATATCGGGAAGGTGACACTCTTAGTATTTGTGTGTCACTAAAACCACCTTACCTTAATTACTTATGGGCATTAAAGCGACATAGGTCATCTTTGACCTATCCCTATCCTAGTGCATTTCAAATGCCCATCGTGTATTTGTGTCACTACTTCGAGTGACCTAGGTTACCACCTATGTTTTAAAATCTTTAGGAAAATAAACACCATTAGATATAGCATTCACTGGTGGGGCCTTGGCCTTGAGCTCCTCACCAGAATGATTACAAAATTATTTACATTTACAAAATAATAATAATAGGGGTGAAATTGAGGGATGTTACATAAAACCTCAACAATGAACGACCAGATGAAACCACCTTGGGACGAGAAGAAGTGAGGGTGCAAAAGAAACAAACAACTTCTCAAAGACCTAGGTGAAAAACTGGTGGATTTGGGATAGTATGTCCCAATGACATATAAGTTTATTTTCTCTCCCTCCAACAATTAACAATGATATCAACACATGGAACATTAGAGGTCTCAATGATAAGAGAAAGCAAAGGACTCTACACGGTAAAATTATAGTAGAAAAACCCAATATCCTCATGATTAAGGAAATCAAATGTATAGTGGAAATGTTAAACCAGATTGCAAACTACAGTTGGAAAGACTACCGAGAAATGGTAGTGGATGTCCAAGGAATGTCTTGGGGAATTGCTCCACAACTTGAAAACTCATGGACCAATTTCATGTGGTAGGGAATGCAACTACATGCTTTTTCACTAATGTTTATGAACCTCAGCTGATAGGGGATAAAATCTAGTTTCTTCAATCTATACAGGACATAAACAATATCATAGGAAATAAAAAATGGGTTATAGGAGGGGACTTTAACATGATTGCTTAGTTAACGTAAAACAAAGGTGGCATAAGAAGGTTTGAAAATCACAGTGGCTCTTTCAAAGATACCATTCAAACCTTACAATTTGTCGACATTGAGGCAATGAATGACACTTATACCCAGAATAATAGAAGAGGTGGAAATCACTAGGTTGCACCCCTTTTGGATAGATTCCTTATACCAAAAATTATAATGGATCATGGCCTTATGATGGAAGTTTCCATCCTTCATGTTCTAGGTTTGATCACTAGCCAATCAACTTTACAATATATTGTAATGTCCCTATTTTTGAATTTTGACATATGATATGTAAACGATGCAATATCATTGATGATTATAAGGAACATGGCCAATTTCATCTTGGATTGGTACATTGCACACACATAAAATAATCATAAATCATAAAAAATGGCACGACATGTACATAATGCATAAAAACAAACACATAGATAAGATCCCACATTCATCCATAAGAACACAATATGTATAAATCCGTCAATAGAGTCTATATATATCAAGTCGGTACAAAATATAAAATGTAGTGCTGATACAAAAATCTGAAGCATATAAGCTTTCAGTAGATATCATCTGATACAAAATCTGAAGCTCATGGCTTTCAGTATACATATAAAGCATGAGTCTAGTCTCTGGGATGCTCATGATAACAGACAACGGCCCTCGCTACTCTCCTGAGCAGTGAACCAAAATGCTCGGACACACCAACTATGTGTCATTGATAGTTGCGGGGGAGGCCGGAATGGACTGCTAGATCCTCGATATCTAATGTCAGCATTCGGAGGTTCTCCTCCACCTCCTCCATCTCCACAATGGAATATTGTGCCATGGGATCTATCTCCAACACCGCCCCTCTCCATGTAATAGGAGAGACTTTAACCAGCTGCACCGAGCCCACATCTGCATAAAACATGCATCGATCATCAGTACTAATCCAAAAAAAATATAATATATATAAAATGAAGAAACACAGTCAAGGTGTTGTTCTTACCTATATCACCCCATTGTGCCCCCTCAAGAAGCACTAAGTCGGGATCACCTCTAAAGTCAGTCCCGTTGTAGGGAAAATCCTCGACCATGAGGAGTTGGCCTCTCAACCAACTGAAAAAACCTGCACTGAAACCAATAATGGGACCCTCGCCACCGCGGTGGGCCATCACCTCTACCCTTCGAATCATGTGAAGGTCCCATGATCCCGATCATCGACCTCAACCTGTGGACACAGGTGCGATACCCGCTCCAGAAAGAATGAGACTACCATAGAACCATAACCAAATTGCTTCAGCGCCCCGCGTCGACATTTGATCAATTGATCTCATAAACTAGTGAGAAGTCCCTCACACCAATTGAACACTGTGGGGGCCATACACTCCTCGTCATACATCATCTGGGATTTACTCACCAGATGAGGGGATATTTTTCTAGCCACTCTCACAATGGTGAATAGGACGGTCCGAAGTGGTCGATCTCTCACATCCTTGATGGGAATTTTCCCACCTTCCATCTGTGTACCGGCATGGCACCACTGATCTATGAGATCCTCCACAGTGCGACCACCTCCTCGTGATCCAGACAGTGCTACAAGATTTCCCTGTCGGGACAACCCCGTCAAGAAATAGATGTCCTCAACATCTATTGTCAGAGTGTGCACGTCGATCTGAAAGTGTTGTTGCACCGGATCCCAACATTGGATCAGGTACTCCAATAGTGTAACTTGGGCCCTCATACCCAGAACCTGGAAGTACTTCAGTAGTCCGCAATTCCTCAATGCAGCTATGCATTGGGGGTCGTTTTCCGCTTGGGCATCGTCGAGCTCATGTTCCCTTTCATGCCACTCGATCATTTTTATCACTCCAACCCTGTCCAATAGCCCATAAGAACACCATTAGAATCTTTCCAACTCATCAAAAACACTTTTCTTTGATTAGATTTTGAACATGCCATATGCACTTCTGCCGACGCCGACCATCCTTGCGAACAGGGTGCCGCCGACGCAAGACGCTAGTTCAGGATTTGCGTTGGCAGAGGCTCGACGCAGTTCCCGAAAGGGGAGACTGCGTCGGCCCGCGAGCGCAATATCCCCCACCAAGCAAGCTCAAAACCCAAGAAAATGCAAGAAAAATAAAAATGTAATCCACTAGAAAGAAAGAAGGCTAAGTTTAGGGTTACCTGTCATTGAAGGCGCAACAAATGGTCGATCGTAGCTTCCGGAATCAACACTGGAAAAATAACTCCAAATGGTATTTCTCACCTTTCCAACTTGGTAAAAACAAATAGTAATTGATTTTCACTATTTACCCCATTTTATATCAAAAAGAGCATATTCATTTTTTTATTTTATTCCGTTGTGGGTTATTTTGTTATAGTTGAGATTATTTCTATATTCGGATACCCGATTAATCATTTTGACCTAGTTTCGAAGCTTGCAGGTGAAGTTAAGTACCTTATTAATACTGTTTTTTCACAATTATAGGTCATGTCACACGTATTATCAGGTACAAACAATTCACTGAGCGTTTTTATGTCATTATCGCTCATTAAATTTAATTATTAATGACAACGAGCTAACTCTTTGTTCTTTCTAGTGCTCGTAAAATGATGAGAATAAGTCACCGAGTTATAGTTTATCGCTTTTTCGGGTTCGTTAAACTTCCATGAAAAAGGAACCCCTTGGAGTCTTTCTTTAAGATCTTTTCGGGCTCTCAAAATACGAAAAGATCACCAAGAGAACTTGATGCGTTCACGCTTGTAAAAATATTTGAACGATCATCTTTCTGGTGATAGTTTACCCCTTTTTTGGACCAGGAGGTACTATTTACGAAAAAAGGAATACTCCAGCCAATCATGACTGGAAGAGTCCTCTCTCGCGTTGTTTTACCCTTTTCCGGGCGAAGAGGCTAATTTTACGAAAAAGGACCTTTGGAGTCTTCTTTAGTTCTTTTCAGACTCTCTAAACTTGAAATGACACCGAGTTTACCTTCTATGGACTCGTTAAAATTTAACATTGAAGGGACCATCATGGGACGAACCCCTCCTATCCTAGGTTCGTAAAACATTTGGTATTGGACTCGTCCATGGGAGCTATACCGAGCATATGTTTACCCTCCTCAAGCTCGTTAAAAAACAAAAGAGGCACTCATCAGTCATGATGGGGAAAAGGAAAGATTTTGTGTTACACTATAATTTACAGAAGTACATAGTCGCTCTTGAACATGGCACTCATTTTCATTTGCATTCAGTACTCGGGAAATATGTTTGTCTTCGAGTCCTGCTAATTTCACAAGTCTTATCACTCCTTTGGGTCATCCGAAGAATGCTTCCATCATCAGTTTCATTGGGGGTTGGTGTCATTCTCGTTAGGTCAATACTTCCAAGTCATTCCATGCCCATGTTCAAGAGATGTTCATTACTCATTATCTGCAGTAAGTACACCTTCCATCATGTTGGTCTACCCTGCGTCAGTCTTGCATGTTACTTTACCTCCGATCTACTCCAAACATCTGTTATCGAGTTTCGTGTCGATGATGGGGGATTCATCATGGCCCTCCTTCGACGGATTCATCCTCGTCGACTTCAACACATCATCCAAGGATTGAATCTAGAAACCAATCAAGTACCTTGGGCTTGCATGCCTTAATGGCAAGTTACCTCGCTTTCAACATGAGTTTACATCATTGACTCTTGATTGAAATATTTCATTGAGCGTTCGACCTCAACTCATTGATTCACGCACGATGATTTTTACTATGATACCTTGGGGATCATTGACATCAATGATGATTTCCCTCGCACTTGTTAACGATATACATCAATGACCGGTAATCTAGTGGTTTCTACCATGTTCGACTCCAAGACATTGTAATCACATGGATAGATTTGTATCATTGCGGGTTCGGCTTGAAGATCCTAGGGAAAATCATATCTTACCCAAGTTGCGATGGAGATTGTTTGAGCCATATTATACGGATCCAATTTGTATTGATCATGGCTATGTTATCATCTCATCATGGATCCACAATTGTGTTTAGTAGCCATGATTTTGTTCAATCAATTCTTACTACCATGGATATGCATTGTATTGGTTGACATCCATGTTGAGAGTCATGTGAGACTTGGATCTCAGAGTCAGTTGTACTGCAACAACATCTTCCAACTGGCAAGTCCTTGCCATCCATCTTTCAAAGCATTTCACCTACCTTGTTTTGCTAGCTTCATGATTTGGGGGGCAGTCTATGACACCTAAATCTCGTCATCATGAGACCCATGTCAACTCAGTGCTTTGATCCCTGAAGTCTCCCTGATCAAGTAGTCAATTAGAGCAAGTTGTTGGCCTTTGTCCATAATTCCAGTTGGGCCGGCGCAGGTTTCCTTCTAGCAAGGAGCGCCCAACTAGGTCAGGCGCAGATTGCCTTCTGGAAGACTGCGCCGGTGGCTCGGGTTGCCTTTGAGCATCCCACGCTTTCCCTCTCAGGTGCAAGTTTCCCTCATACAACATGCATCAATGTTGGTTAAATTGGATAAAGGCAGCTTTCGAGCGAATTCTAGAAGGTGGATGAGGTGGATATCTATCCCTAACTCGTAGGATGAGTTGTCCTACGGTTCCCTAACCTCAAGGGATGATCCCTTAATCCTCTCCCCATAATCGTCAACCTACTCTATCCACTTGGTCTTATAAATATGAAACGCTTCTCCATTCCAAGGGGGAAAGTCTATAGCACTTACATGCTGGTGGAATTAACCTAAGTGATCCCTATCGATCTCTTGGGTGGCATACATTTCCTTTGGAGGCATTGGCTTGGCTTGTTGAAGGAAGATTGCAACGTTAAGGCTTGGATTGTAATCGTCACTCTTCTATGTATTTCTCAATCATTTACAGTAATATAATCTCTTTCCATAAATGTCTTTCTGTTAATGATATTTAGAGCTCACTTCCTTAACTGTTTGGTTAGATCAGTTAGTGTTTAGATACGCTTTTACTACTTGTTTGTCTCTACATGCTTTGACAGGTTTTGTAGCTATGGATCTGATGACCACGAAGCTTGGAGCAATAACGAGGAGAAAGATTCACGAATATGAAGGTAAGACGTCTATCTACCTTTATCTCTAATTGATCTAGGAAAGCAGTTTTATATTCTGTCTCTATTTGTTCTAGATCCGCTTGGACTAGGGAGATCATGCTCACGTCCACTAGAGTAGATTGTCCGAAAACAAGAAGGCCAAGATAACATTAATACAAGGTAAAAGCATCATGAATGACATCTCTCTCCATTAATTCGAATTTTTATTAATTTTATTTAGAGAAAATTCTAGAATGAGGGGGAAAGGTGGAAAATGAGTTTATAAAAGGAATGTAGGAACGTTGGGAAGAAATTTTGGTCATTTTCAATTCAAATTGGAGATCCATAGTGCTTCTCAAGCTTGGGATATTTTCCCCTTGCCAATGTAGCTAGTTTCAGTGATGCAATATTTCACCCTAGCTAGCCATGAGAGGAGGAATCACTCTAATTTCTCTATGGAACTGTAGTGAGTGAGCTTATGTCACTCTTTATTTGCTGGTTTGATTTCATATTGGAGTGTTTGGATCTCAGGTTGTGGTAACAATAGTTTTATGGTGGTTTTCTGGTGGTTTCAAGTGTGTGGTTGATGTTCTCTTAGAGGATGGCGCACCATTGTTTGTGCAGATCTCTCGAGGATGATATATGGGAATTATAGCTTCACTATTTTATGGTGGACACTCCCTTGGGAGAAAATATGAGATTTGTGGGTGGATATAATTCTCTAGGAGGCGCATTGGTGGAGGAAAAATTGTCATTTGGTGCAACATCTTCTCTTCTTCTTCTTTGCTACACTTGGCAGCCTTCTCTTCTCTCTTGTTGCAGATTTTTCAGAGATTTTGCAGCTACTTGGAATCTATCCATGTAATGTCTTATTTCTCCATTTCATAATAAAGTTTCATGGTCTTTTAACTTCATATTGTATATCATTTACAAGCAACAAGTGACTATGTGAAAAATTTGCAATTTCTGGTTTATTAGCTGAAGTCTGTCCTTGTTTAACCATCTTAACCAGATGTTTAGAAGTGCTCAATGGGTCAAGTTGGTGCATTTGAATGTGTAGAATCCCTGCATACATTGTTTGGAAGAATTCAAGTCAGTTTGGTGGTGTTTGGGATTACTAGTTGGAAACAATACCTTTTTGTAGCAGAATTTTGACTAGTCTTGCCTAGTTTCAAATTAGAGTTAAGTTGGATCAAAAATTTTCGAGTCTAAGGATTGGGTACATTACAATTCAACACCATCAAAAACCCTTGGGGCACCCAAAATTTCAATGTTTGAGAGTTGTAACCAGGATTTTAAAAAACTTTTGTCGGATTTTTTCAAAATTGTGAAGTAAAAAAATTTCCTTTTGAAATCGTAGAACTTTTAAACTACGCGTTTCATTATAGATAGGGGCTTGCTACTACATGGATTATCTCCCTTGTTTAAAATATTCTCTTTCTTAATCAATATTCCTATATCTTTTTTTGAACTTTTTCATCATTGATTTTTTCCCTTTATATGCCAAATTAATTATTATTTTTTGTTATAAAAATTCTCCAAGCAAATCGCTCTTAGTTCATTGATTTTACCTATGCAGATCCTCTTTATTAACAATCATACAACTTATGTGTTTTTTTCTTTCTCAATATGGGAAGCAATATAAGGGAATCGTTTAAACCACCAAAACTTAAGCCTCTTCCTTCATAAAATCGCTTCTCTTTCCCTTTTCCTCTCTAAAAGACATCTTTTTTATAGGATTTTGATTCTTGGAAATTCTTTTGTATTTCTATGGGGATTAGATAGGAAATTTCTTTTATAGGATTTTGATTTTTAGATTTTTTTTGCATTTCTAATGGATTAGATTCTTTTTTTTAAACAAAAATTGTAAAAGATTTATATTAAATAGCCGAGCATAGTGATCCTTAACAAAGAGGTAAGATTCTCCAAAACTCTAACATCTAAAAGAAGATTCCATTCAACAAATATCTCTGCTGAATACACATATTTTCCAAAAGGTTTTTTATCTACTTCTAAGGCCTGGGTACTATATATTTTAACAAACTGTTTGCAAAAAGGATCATAGAAAAACATAGAAACAATGACTGTTGTAAAAAACCATTTGAACTATTCATTCCTATCCATTCTTCCACGGATTGAATGAATTTCTGATACTTCGCCCATAGGCCATGCTTCACTTGAGGGCGATTCTTGGAAATGGCTACAGTGATTCATTTTCACAAGCTTCTCTAGGTCCTTTCTTACCTCGTCCATTAAGGCAATTTGTTCATGCATATTACCATCCATATCGTCAATGCGAGACTCCAAGTTGGATAGAATCCTGGCATTTTACCATTCCTCCTCGGTTAAGATAGCAATGTTCTAGAGAACCCCCCCAATTCTTTCATGAATGACCCGTATAATTATTTTGAAATCCTCTAGGTAACCTCTGAAGCTCCCATAAATTTTCCTCCAAATGACATGGTTCCTTCATCACCTACAATAAAGGAAGAGGGGCTCCAAATTACAGATGTATTCTGGCTAACCTTAACTCCAGACTGGGCTACTTGCAATGTATAATCTAGGTGCTTTCTGCAAAATTCTAGAAATGTTTTAGAGAAGAGAATCTCAAGCTCATCCTCCCGTCCTGAGAGAGACTGATCACTAAACAAAGGGGAATCGATTTGTTCTGAAGTATCGAAATCAAAGGTGGACATGCTGTGATAGAGGTTCTCTTCTTCAGTGGATTTTTTAGACTGTAACTTTTCCCAATTAAAAAAATTGGTCATCTTCCCTACCTTTCAATCACTCTTAATATCCATCAATTCACGTGTGCAAACCTAAACGAATAAAGGTACGAGTATAGGATAGCACCTACAGCGGTCTTAATGTAACCACATTCACTACACTAATCCCTTGCATTAACTCTACCTCGTTCCCGATTCTTCTGGATGCTTCCACATATCCTCCGCATGGGTTGGTCTCGAGACTGGAGTCTTGAGTGGAATGAAAAAATACTCCCCTCCTCTGATTTACACTCAAGGGAGAAACCATACTTTTCCCTTGGGTTCTCCCTAGGCTTGCAAACTTCACATTTGTCATGGGATCCACTTTCTTATTAAGGTTTTATTTTCAAATGCTATCATTCCTCGATCAATCCTTGATCCTTGGTTTGCCAATTCATCTTCTAACCAGTTGTTTTCTCATTTGACATGATAAAATACAACTTTGCTGGAGATATTGAGATTAGAAATTCGCTTTTGAATTCTTCCACAAGAGGTGGGATTTTCCTTCTAAGGGCTACGCATTTTTTGGATCACATACCTGGAGTCTTCGAAAACAAGGAGTTTTGAGATGTTTAATTGAGATGAAATTTCCATACCTTGCAGTGGGGCCAACCACTCTGCTTGGTTATTGGTTTTTCTTCCCAATCCCCATGCAAAAGTTTTCACAATTTTTCCCTTAGGGTCCATGATGACCCTTCCCGCTCCTGCCACCTCGATTCTAAGGGATTAGATTCTTAAATCTTCTTTTGTTCTTTATTTTTTTTTAAATTTGGATGTAAAATGTTTTATATGTCTTTATTTTTTTGCTAACTACCTTATAAATGACTATATATGGCTTTGATTATACTCTACAAACAAAAAAACAAGTATAATATAATTGTTGAGTTAAAATAAAATAGCCCAACACACACAATTTATAACCACAAATTTTCGGTAAAGAGCTCGAATTTATTTGTATTTATTGATAAATATTATCTAATTTACAAAAATAGTGTATTGATATAGTGTGTAAATAGTGCTTTGATTGCACACACAAAAATAATGTATATATATCTTTTTTTAAAGAAAACCTAGGGAAGAACTTTAGTGTGTGCACATGCACGTGCCTCTCTCACACACAAAAGGAAAAGAATCATAATTTTTTTTATTTTATTTTAGTCTAGAATGAAAATGACATTATGCATGTGCACAAGGCACTTTAGATACTTCGATAGTTACCATACTCTTCATGATATAATACATAACTTAACTGCGTGCTACCCCGGAAACTAACTTAAACTACCTAATATACAATTACATATTCCTAAAAAAAACTCAAAAATAATTATTGGATTGTTAAAAAAAACTACATAACCATAGGTAACATAAATAACATATTGGTAAACACCATTATAAAAAAAAAAAAGACATAATCTAAGTATGATGGACATATTGAAATAAACTAAACAATCATCCTTCTCAATTAAGACCCCATCCCGAAACTCTTCCAAAGATAATATGCCAACCTCCAATTGTTGTCCCTCCTTTGCTAATACATATGCTTATATATTCAATTTTTGAAAGACATGAGTGAAAGTTATTTAATAAACAATTGTGAAACCACTTTTAATTAATATACTAATGGATGCAAGCCAACATTATGAATGCCATTTTCTCCTTTGAACATCTATTAATAACCATTATTTGAAGTTTTTGCATCCCTTTATCTAAGGCAAATTTTAAAAATTCCTCAAAGCCATAATCTTTGGATAATTATTTGTACTAGGACCTAAACCAATTTTAAATTTTAACTAATAGGTATAAAAGTTGAAGAGTAATCCACCAATATTGTCGTAACCCTTTTTACATTCGTAGGCCCCATCAAAGAATCCCCACAAGATGGATTTATCAATCAACAATTTCCATATCTTTCCTCGAATTTTCTTTTTTCGAACCATTCTATAATCTTTATAATCTTGAAATAATGTACACACTTTACCAAATTCATAAAAAGTAGGAAATTGTTTGTTTTCAAAGAACTAAGCATTACATGCTAACCAAATTCCCCAATAAAATAAGACAAGGGATAACCTAATACTCTTTAATCCCTTGTCTAAAAAAACCACAACTTTAAGCATTCCTCCATATCCTTTCCAATCCATCCATCAGGAAAACAAATCCATTGGCCTACATCTGTCCAAAGTTATTAAGCAAATGGATAATAAATAACTAGACTGATAAATAGTTTCCCCCTCATTCATACAATACATACTAGGACCCTACCTATTCGTCTTTTGCATCACCTCCCATGTCAGAGCTTTGTTTCTTAATATTAGCCACAAAAAAAATCCTGACCTCCTTTGGGGTCTTTACTGCTATATTTTTGTCCACCACCAACTACTCTCTTGGGCATCTGAGGCAATTAATACACATTATAACCTAGGTTAGTGATATACCTACTAGAAGTTTTGTTTTTAGTCCAAACCAATGAATATAGGTCACCCCTTAGTCTAATATGGCTTCTTCTTAACTCCGACATAAATAAATTGTAGCTATTTTCCCACACATCTTCAGGTTGAAGTGATTGGACAAACTTCCAACCTTAGTGTCGAATATGAATAGTGAGCGAATCCATAATATGATTTAAGTTAAATAGACCTTTATCTTGAATATGATGAATCAAATCAAAAGGAAGAATAATTGAAATCCCATAGCCCATAATGGAATGTGCCCCTCTCCTCACATGAATGCCATTACCTATTTTCCATTCCAAGTAGCTTCCAATAATTGGAAAATCCAATGCCGAGGATTTCCATTGATTAGACACATTTTTATGCTCTTTCTAGCACTCATGAACCAAATTAGAAGTGGATATGGAGTAACATATTTATGCACAATAATTTTTTTCCACAAACTTCCTTAGTAATTAGATTCCAAAGGTTTCCCAAAAAGATGGATATGCTTCAAACTATAGCCTCGCTCCCAAAATGTTTAAAACCTTCTTGCAATTCTATAGTTCTAAAGGGAAATAGATTCTTCGGTATCTGTTAATCTCCATCCCTCAACTCATTAAAGCAAATCTTAGGCTTCCATATATTTACCCCCCCTCTCTTTGTGTATACACACACACACACACATACATGAATGATTCTTTTGATCAGGAAAAACACGAGTCAAGTGCTCTCCCTAGAGCATGACCACATTATTTTTTCTAACACAAGTATCCAGATCACAAAGTTTAAGCAATTAAACACGCTCATAAGCAAAATATAGCCTTGCTTAAGTTAATTGCCTTAATTCGAAGTCATGTCTACAACTAATAATAAAATTTATGTAGATGGTACTCGACCAAGATTAAGCTCTTGTTGTACCTCACATGGTAGATTGCCTAACTAGTATTGAGCTTAGGGCACCTGAAATGCCCAGTACTAGTTTTCCAACCATAAGCAATTTTAGGTATGTGTCTATGTGTATATGTGTATTTCTAAGGAAAACCTTGTAGGATCCTTCACTCTTCCCTTGAATTTCCAGATGGAGGGGCTCTCAACTACCAACCACAATAATAACTTATAACCTAAGGGGAGTCAACCATACTTGCACCTCAATTAGACTAGAACTAGAGAGCTCACTATGAACTCCACCTTGATACAATTTATTTGAACCGATTGAGATAGTCCATTGGGATTACACACACACACACGCACACACACATGCATTTTTTTCAAGGGAAACCTTGTAGGAAAACCCTTGGGCACTTCCCCACATTTTGTTGATGGTATCTAGTGTAAACCCATCAACATTGATGACAATGCCTAACCCAGTAGAGACACCAAGTGATACACATAATAGAGGAAACTAGTCTAGGGGATTGACCTCAAGTCCTCTTGCATGAAGCTCAAAGCACTCAACCACTTGAGTTAGTCCATTGGGCTATATATATAGCCCCAAGGATTAGCTTGATTGGTAGAAGCTCTTATGCTATGTCCATATAGATAATTTGAAGTTACTAGTAACCTATGTGATTAACAATCAATCCACGTTCCATCCAAAAATTTTAAGGGAAGAAGAGGAAAAAGTTTGCAAGGATTGACTTGGTACCAACAACCCCATTATTTAATTAAATGTGTAAAGATAGTGTAAGACTATAAAAAAATTCAATTTATACCTCTTTGACCGTCCAAATTCCATTACCTATCAAACTCATGGCTTCCTAAAATTTATAACTTTTTATCTTCAAAATTTTGTCTTAAAATTCTAAATCTCCTTATAAATGAAACTTTATAAAAATTCTACTTTTCTAAAAAATTTAGTTAAAAAACAAAATAACTATACTCAAATCCGTGCAAACCAAGTCCCTTTAAAACAAACAAGGCTTTTTCAAATCTTTTTTTCCAAGGAAAAATATAGCTTATTATTAATACCGCGAAATAGTAAATAGGTCCAATTACATCAAATCATTAAAGCATCAAGGTATGTGTCATACCAATCCCGGGCACAGATTAAGCCCAAGTCTCAAGCACAATAGAACCAAGTGCTATACCAAATCCCATACATAAGTATCATAAAGATGCCAAAAACAGAGCATCTATCACCCAGCAGCAGAAACAAGCCCAAACTAATACGGTCCCCATGTGTCATAGTATCATAAGACCATAAAAGACATACATAAATAAGATAAAGACATATACAATAGATAAGTCCAAAACAGCCTATGGCCTGGACACCAAAGTCATATAGCTAGCAGAAGTAGAGCCGCAAATCCAAACGGATCAAAAATCCAACAAGAAGTTGGAGGAGAGTGACTATGAACTTGCAAAAAATAAAGCCACATATATAATCATAGGAGCACATATAGATAAGATAATACCGCAAAAAATACCAAAACCTGAGTATCCGGTCCAATGCAAATCAACCAAGCCCCGTGAAAAGATAAAGTCCCCATGACATTCCTCCCATATGATAATGCCAGTCGTTGAGTTCATAGCCATCTTGGAAAGCAGGCCCGCCTCCACATTTACCTCGCGATAAACATGGGCAAAATGAATATGCTCAAAGTCACAGATGAATTTTCTGACCGCATCCAACCAATGTGTAAGGAGCATCACATTGATAGGGGAGATGCCCGACGCCCAAGATATTATGGAGGAAGAGTCACCCATAATTAAGAGAGATGAAACCTGCTTGAACCGAGCAAAAAATAATAGGAGCCAGAGTGCACATAATTCACTGCGGGTGTTAGTCCCAATACCCAAATTTAAATGGATACGAAAAAAGATAGTGTTGGTAAGATGTAATACCACACCAGCCCCGCTATTACCCCTACCTCTAGCTGCAGCCCCATCAAAGAACCCACATGGATACACTAGAACCGGAGGAGCTAACCGATAACCAGGACGATCAACAAGTAAAATATTCTTACCACCCGAAGGATCGGTTATAGAAGTCAACTCCTTATAAGAAGCAATAGATCGACTGCATAACCAATCCAAATTTGGAAAGGTACCATAAAAAACGCAGCGATTTCGGGCCTTCCATAATTCCCACAACATAAAATATGGAAGCTCTAACCATGGAAAAGATAGTGAATCCCGGAACCACAGGCCAAAACAATCAATCAGTGTGGACGAACGCCAGACAGCATGAATTCCAAGGGAAGAGGCAATTAATAACCACATATCTTGAATGATCGAGCACGATGAGAAAAGATGATCAACAGATTCCAAATGAGAGTAGCATAATGGACACCAACCAGGGCCGTTGAAACCACGACGGCATAGGTTGTCCCATGTAAGGATATTATTACCCAAATCCAGCCAGACAAAAAATTTGATCCTCAGAGGAAGAGCAAGTTTCCAAATCGCAGAGTGCCACCAAACATTCATAGGCCGATAGTCCACAAACAAAGAATCATATGCAAGTTTAGAAGTGACCGCGCCGCGTGCAACATCCCACGACCAAACCAATCGGTCCGAGGAATCAGATAGATGGATATTGGATTGACAAAGGTGCATAATATAATCCGACCATTCTTTTCCCATAATCCCACGGATTCCAAGTTGACTAGCAGTGATCCATCCACCATTATTAAAGGAAACTACATGAGCAAGATAGCAGAGCCCCCTGGCCCGAAGATGTGCTAATAGTTCAGGAGACAACTGATAAGATGGAGATCCCCCCAGAACAGGATCTGTGCCAAGTCTGATATCCCGGCCATTACCAGGTTTCCAAGTAAGCCACTGTGCAATGATAGTGAACGAGCCCATGAGCCCCCGCCATATATTTGAGGAGCCAATAACAGAAGGCTTGCCATTCCGAAACCAATTTGCAACTGGAACATGCTTAAGATATTTAACCCGAATGATTCTTCCCCACACAGAGTTGACAAATAAAGCTTGCCACAGGCTCTTAGCATGAAGAGCCATCACAAAAAGCTCCAAATTCTTTACATTCCAACCCCAAGTGCATAAGGTTGGGCTAATGCTTTCCAATTAATCAAGTGAAATTTGTTCTTCTCCCCTCCACCAGACCAAATAAATCTAAAGAATTTCCCCCAAATAATACGCAAAATGGTCAAAGGAATTTTGCACAGGGAGAACCAGTATACTCCCAGGTTCTGTAAAACAGCTTTTTCCAATGTAAGTCTGCCACCCAGTGATAGATACCTTAGGCTCCAATGTCCAATACGCGAATCAAATCACTTGACAAGCCAATGCCAATCATTTATCCTGTAGTTTGATGGTTTGACAAAATAGCCGAGGTACTTCGAGCCATTTGATAGCTCCTTGAATTCCAAGGGTAATATACTCCTGATTGATCGTTCCATATTCTCCTCCAATGAGTGCTTTAAGAAAAAAGATTTTACCATACTAATGAGCATACCAGTTACCGAGCAGAAGAAATCAAGTATTTTCTTATACTGTAACCATTCAGCCAGTATACCCAGACCAAAAAGCTTTACATCATCCACAAAGAGGGTGTGAGTAACAGTAACACCCACCGAAACCTTGATGCCCACAATAGTGCCCTCACATTTAGCTTTGTGTATGGAGAGGCTCAAACCTTCAATGACCAGTAGAAACAGAAGGGGCGAGAGTGGACAACCCTGACGGAGGCCCCTAGATGCCTTGAAAAGTTCAGTCGACTGACCATTGATAATAACAGCTAAGTTAACAAAGGTAACACAGGCCATAATCCACTTCATCACCTTCCAAGGCAGGCCAATTTGAATAAGGATCAATCTGAGAATAGTCCAGTTTACCTGGTCATATGCTTTAACCAAGTCAAGTTGGAGGATAAGTGCATCCAGTTTCTTTTGATTAATACTATGGAAGACCTCCTGAGCCACACCAACCGCATCATGAATCTGCCTTCCATCCAAAAAACCATATTGTTCCATTGAAATGAACTTTGACAGGATCGGCTTGATGCGTTTAGAAATAATCTTAGATATGATCTTGTAAACTAAATTGCACAAGGCAATAGGACGGAAATCATTAAAGTTCTCAGGATGAGATGATTTAGGTATTAGTGCCAAATAGGTAGTATTTAGCGCCCCAGATACCAGTCCCATAGTCCGAGATTCATCCACAGCATCTCTGAGGTCCTTCCCCATAATATCAAAAAAGTGAGAGAACAGTTCCACTGTCCACCCATCCAGGCCAGGCGATTTATCCTTAGCAAACCCCCGAAGGGTATTTTGAACTTCCAGAATAGAAATAGCCTAAAAAATATTGTCCCCCTCTATGTCATTGAACATCCGAGGATATTCCTTGATAATCTTGAACTGTTCAGGCAGGGATATATTTTTAGGATCAGTAAAGTAATCTTGAAAATGCAGAGATTCCTCCGACATCAAATCCTTATCACCACGAATTCGCCGCCCAGCATGATCATTAAGATCCCAAATGTTATTTTGAATTTTGCGAGAATCTGCATAGCGATGAAAGAACTTTGTGTTTAAGTCACCAGCTTTAAGCCAAATAGCCCGACTCTTTAAACTCTAGGATTCTTCATGAATGAGGAGAATTTTGAATTTCCTTTCCTCCAAAATGGTGAGTCTCCCCCGATCAATGTGAGATATTCCCAACCTCAAAGATTGATCCATTAAATCGCCAATTTCCGATTCCAGCTCAATGAGTTCTGTAGCCAACTCAGCTTTCTTGGATCGTTCCCACTTAATAGTAAAATATTTTAAGGAATTTAATTTCACAGCTAGCTTATCCATAACCGACCGCTCCCCTGAAACATCAGTGTTCACCCAGTGGGAGCGCACACCCACATCAAAATCCAAATCTTTTAGCCAAACATAATTGAATTTAAATGGATATCCATGATGCTTTGCGTCGGCTTCAAATTGCAAAATGATGGGAAGATGATAACTGATATGGGTCTGCTGAATCCATGATCTATATGATTTAAAGGAGCTTAAAAGAGACTCAGATATCAAGTAACGGTCAATACGTTTGGATATCAAATTCTCATCTTTTCTACCATTAGACCATGTTGGTGCCAATGGCCGAGGTTCCACATCAATCAGCGAGGATGTAGAAAAAAGATTCCTGAAAAAAGTCCCAAGAGGGTCCCTTCTAGCTGCACGACCCCAAATTTCCTCAGCCCCCCAAGAAAAATTTAAATCACCTGCAAGTATCAAATTTTCCAATTCCAATAAATGCCCCGTACATGCCAGATTCCAGAAAGCTTCCCTGTTGCAGTAAGGGCCATAGCAATTTACAATATTTATATCTTTTTTATGAGCCTCTAATATTGCTAGACAGAAGAATGCCCATAGATATAACGAAAGGATTTAACCTAAGAACCCCCAGGTTCCATGCCGCCAGGAGACCACCAGAAAGTCCCACAGCATCGACAGAGGACATACACCACCCCGGATTAATCTTGCTGAAAAATGAACGAGCCGTTTCCCCACAAACCATTGTTTCTTGTAACAGGACCAAATCAAGATTAATAATATGAAGGACTCTTTTGAGGGCCAGTTGTTTGGGCAGACCTCCCACACCCCTGATGTTTAAAGAGATAAAAATCATTAACGACCCCTGGCTCTTTGATTCCTCTAAGAGCCCTGGTATCAGGAGAGACAGGGGTAACCGAAATGTTTTTGTCTTTACCCCCCAGAGAGTCGACCTTCGAAATTTTCCTAGCACTTCTCGTTTTTAATGGAGAAAAGTCTGTGTCCAGCCCGCCCTGCTGAGCCCCCTTCACGATACATTGGTCCCCCAGAGAAGCCAAATTTGCATCAAGAGGGATATTATTCAGATCCCCCATACCCAGAACCAGAGCCACGAAAATCGAGGGTTCGTCCACCATTTTATTACTCGGGCCACAATCGTCAACAACCCGATTTTTGTAGAAAACAGGGAGGGAAGATTTTTTGACCATCTCAGAGTAAGATGGGATGAGTAACACTCATTCCTGGGACAACAACTCACAATTTAACATAGTATGTGGGGGAAGGGATACATACGGATGTTCCGACGAAAACTCATTCAACGCCCCATCCCTAATTGGAACGGATTTAGACAATGGCACCTCACGATCCGATGATAGAATAATAGTGGGACTGTTAACAGTGGCCGACACAATAGGAGAAATAGGAATGACGGACGAGGTCCCAGGGGAAGAATTTAACACCGAAAGAGGAATATCATAAGTGGGAGACTCATTATCAGACGATGCATGGGGATCTTTTTCAGACTCCGAGGTAATAGACAACATTGGATATACCCGACTCAGATAGTTTCCATTATTACCATTATTAAGCTCCAAAGCATTAATGAATTTGATATCCAAATCATTCAAAGAATGATAAAGAGTTGGCTCATTTGATTCCAACTTACCCAGTAAGCCCATGGCTGGATGATTCAGAGTCGATACCCGATTGGAAAAGCCATCAAGACCGCCATTAGTATCCAACTCTTTGTCGCTGCCATCATCCGAAGACCAAAAGGGATCCGACCCCACCAGACAACCGGAAGAAAACCGCTCATTGCACTGCCGCCAAAGATGACCCACCTGTTTGCAGTTAGAGCAACGAAAGGGGATGCCCCATTAATCAATGATCAAGTCCAGCTTGCGGCCATGCTAATTGATGTGGAGGACATCAATAAGCCCCAATGAGATGTCTACCTCGACCAAGAGCCTCCCCATATGACGGTCGAAACCAAATAAGTGCTCCTCCTCCACATGAAGAAACCATCCCAGACTGTTTCCAATGGCTTCAAAAGCCCCCCGATTCCAAAGAGCAAGCAGAAGAACAGGGATGAGTACCCACAAATGGCGTAAACGCACAGTAGCCGAATCCGGGTCAAAATCAGTATGCCACTTCTGTAACATGAGGCTGCCCACACCATAAATCCAAAGCTGATTTAAAATGGTAGAGCAGTGAACTTCCTGCTCAAATTTGAAACCATACCAACCACAAGACATAGCAAAGACCTGGGGGGTATATCCCACAATGGGCTTCCATTTTTCAGTGACCCAACCCACAATATCCTTACGGTTGATTGCAAAAATAGGAGAACTTACCCACCAAAGCTGTGAGATTGAAATCCACGAGCTCTTCTAAGCCGAGATCCCTGCCCATTGTAAGCCAGGTCTCCCCAAGACGACAACAAAACTTCTCACTCAAGCGATGGGCAGCTCGAGAAACATACCGAGGCTTCTTCCCCTGCGCATGTGACGGTAAGGCCCGACCACTGTCAACCGAGGGATCAGAGCCCGATGTGGACTGAGGAACCCCCAACAATGGCAAGTGGCCTTTTTTGGACACTTGTTTGGCACGTGGAGCTTTTTTCCGACTGCCTGAGGCAAGTGGCCGTTTTCCATGAAGCATATCCTTGAAGTAGGAGTCAGGTTTAAATAAACCAACCTCTTCTATTCTGAAATACGAGACGGTCATGGGGTTATCTGCCAAGGGTTGGGAGGCTGCCACATTATCCCCCATTTGTCATGAGATAGCAATATAATCACACCACAAAAACCCAGATGCCGTGGATTCCAAACCCCAGGTAGCACAAATTCGAGGAAACCAAACCCCAGGTAGCACAAGTCCGTGTTTAAACAACCACAGCTGATTCCGGCAGCAAAAATCCGGGCAGTAAAAGAACACCCAGTATATTAACCTATCAGCAAAAAATCGGGAAGAAAAGACACATCCAACAAGCGTATATACCTGGGACCGGCACCACAACAAGAAACGACCAAGAGATAATGAAACCCGAGACTAAAACCATAGTTTAAGACTGGTCGGCACCAAACCTGACAGTTAGTGCGCAAATGCCACCCCCACCAAGGATCCTGTTGCTGTCTGCAGCAGTTATAAAAGACTTCGAGAAGCAAACAATCCCCAAACGACCAAGCCGGTGAGAAACATGAGTATGCCTGGGCACACACCCAGTTCTAAAACCAAAACCCCAGGAGGAGCGTGAATACCTAGCAATATATAAATCGGCACCCGTAGAAAAATACCCCCCTCTATCTGAGCAGGAAAAACCAAGCTAAAATTGGTATTCCGTAGAGACCCACTCCAGCCACCACCGCCCCAACCATTCAAACCCTAAAACCTCCATCTCCAAAACCCTATACTCTCAGTCTCTTCCAGGTCTATTCCCCCGTTTCAAAAGGCATTCTAGATTGTAAACGCTCTAGGCTTTTTCAAATCTATATAATCTATATATCTTCAAAACTACATAAAGTCATTCTTTTCAAATCTATGTAAAGTAAGACTCTTCAACTTTATAAACCCTCAAATTTGCAAATCAATATTTTTCGCTCAATAAGATGTTGATGCTAATGCATCACTTTTGTATATTTATGATATCATTTTGGTAGGTTTTCATATTTATAGGACCATCACGCTGCCAATTGTCAAACATAAAATTCAATACAAATTCATCAAAGATGGACATGCATATGTTGTGACCAATTTAAAAAGATCCAACTTTCGTAGTGTTAGTATTTGACAAAAACTTAAAAATTCATTAAGACCTTAAAACACATTGTATTGCTTATTCTATGACTTACATGAGATAAAATAACTCTTTTATTAGTGTTAGGCATAATTGTTGTGAACCATATGATATATATATATCTTCTAAGCATGTAATTGAATATTTTATATAAAATAACAATAATTTAATTTTAAGGTTTTGATTTAGCATTTGAAATATATGTTATTAGTTATTAATTTTATTTAAATTATATACTTTAATATGTCATAAATAATTATTTTTCCTAATCAAACATTAAAAATTCGTTATTAAAAATAAATAAATAAAAAATAAATTGCATCTATCTCAATTCTTTTTTATACATATTAATCATCATATTAGTTTCAAAGAAAAATGCCATATGGGGAAGATATGCATGTACTAAATCAAGTTATACAATATTATTTTAGAAAAGAAAATCATTGTATGGCTTGAAAGTGAATGTAAGTAGGCAAAAATGCAGGCGGGCCGTTAGAAGGCATCACTCTACCACGGACCACTTCATTACGCTTAGGATTATCGTGAAGGAATGTTGTAATATTAAGTCCAATCTTTTTGCCAAATTTAAGAGCAATGAGAGATGGTTGAAAGATATTAATTGTAATATTGGAGTTAAACAAGGATGTCCCCTCTCCCCTATCCTTTTTGGCATATACATTAGTAAGCTAGAAAGTTGTTTAGAAGAAGCAGGCTACGTTGGAATGATCTTAGCTGGAATAGTTGTCATCCTACGTTGGAATGATCTTAGGGCAAGGTGCCTCTCTGACCTTGATAAACAATTAAATATTCTCAAGGATTTTGGCTCTAACACAGGTATGTCTGTTGAGACCGACAAAACTAAAGTTATAATTATTAAGTCCAAGAAAGACACCTACGCTAATTTTCAATATGGCAATAACATCTTGGAGGAAGTGTCCTCTTACAAATATCTTGGAATCGATATCCATCACAAGCTCAATTGGAACTATAACATTGAGAAAATGATTAACAGAGGGTCGAAAGCTTATTTTGGTCTAGAAAACAATTGTAAATCAACAAACCTTGTGATGTGGGATAAAAATAAGTTCCTTTTTGAAACTCTCGTCACTCCCGATAACTTGTAAGGTTGTGAAGTTTGGGGTTGCAGCATCTCTCGAGAATCCTGGAGAAAGATTGAGCAAATTCAAAAGCGTTTCTCAAAAGTAACAGCAATACGTCATGTCATATTCTCCTTATAGAAGTGGGTCTTCTCCCCATAAAAAACATTGCTATGATTAGATACTTGATGTATAAGAATAAAATAAATAACATGGAAGACTAGAGACTCCCTAAAATTACTTTAAATTCCCGTTAAGGCCATCTACAACTCAAGAGAGGCTCGTATAAAGATGCCATGGCTTGGTTAGATCATTGGAGGATTGAGAAAAATGTCACTTTGCAAAATATCAACAACATAAAAAATCCTATCACATCTAAGTTTAAAGAGAAAATGTGGGACAAGAAAGATTTAGAGGTTAAAAGAAAATTAAAATACTACAAGGAGGTCATTAACTCTAATCTGGAAGATCAAAAGTATCTCTTTGGCTTAACTAGTTCGAAGAAGGAAATTAATATAGCCAAGATAAGGACAAACTCCCATGAGCTTCATGATGAAAAAGGGCACTAGACAATTATTAAAACACTGTGGATGGAAATGATTTGCCAGCGATGTGAGACTATGAGCATTGATGATGAGTGTCACTTTCTCTTAGAGTGCCCTACGTACACCCACATTCGATCGCAATTTCATAATCTTTGCTACAATAGTAACCTCCATAATCTTCTAACATGTCAAAACTATGGCGACCTATGGACGCTTCTTTCTAAGGTTTTTGATTATAGGAATAATATTTTACAACAAATCCAAATAATCCCTATCTCTTTTAAGGTCCGATAGACCAAGCGGGTCTCAGTGGACGTTAATCATCATCAACATAACATAATTATGAATCGTTATTCATCATCCCATATTATTATGAATTATATATCGTTATTCTTCACCGACCTAAAGTTTGGTTAGAACATTATATTTATGTCAAGAAGGAAGACACTTGGAAGATAACTTTTAAGATGTATAAAGATTGTTCCAATAGTTGTGGATGGCAATGATCTATTATATATAAAAAAGAAAACGTGTTTATATGTCACCCAAAGACCAAGAAAATCCAACCTTCAGTACATTAAGTTTACATAACACTATCTCCCATACTAAATTTTAAAGCACCTCACTACTCTCAATACAATTCATTCCAAATTAATAAAATTTATTGTTCACTATTCTTTTTTCCCAAAACTACTACATACAATCCAATGAAGAATTTTGCCAAAAGAAACATTGCTTCATTATGCAAGCTCTACTGAAGAATCACATTTTCAATAGTTCCATACCTTTGTATGGATGATTAGTTTGTGTAGGGTTTAGTCCACATCGGAGCTGGTTTAAACCTGTGGGGTTTCAGTCTCGATCACATCCGTCACTGGTTCAACCTCATAGTGAGGGTTGAAGATGGGGGCTGCAACTTTCGTACGGGGTGATCCATCCAAATTTAAGCGGGCCCAGATTATATACCCATCCATCCAAATTTAGGCCGGCATGGGGAACTTCCTGGATTTGAAAAAGGACGATTAGTTTTTGGAAAACATACGTATCATGCAGAGTCCTGCCGCGAGACGGAGCTCTAAATGACAGGTAGAGTCGTGAATGATATACAGCTCTCGTGGGAATAATGTGCGCTGTCCTTAAAAGAGAGGTGTGGTGTGGTGTGCCGTGCCGTGAATAAATTTGAGAATTGGCTTCTTCTCTTCTGGTTTCCCGAAAGAATGGCAACAGAAGGAGCGTATGTGTTCGGCAGCGTGGCCAGAGATTATGTGAATGCCAGACCTCGTTATCCGCCTCAGCTTTTCTCGTTGCTCGCCTCTCTCACGCCCAAACACCAACTTGCCTGGGACGTCGGCACAGGGAATGGTCAAGCTGCCCTTCAGGTGAGTCTGTGCATAACAAAACCCGGTTGAGAGGGATCTCGTCTCGGCTATTCAATATTTATAACTTTGCTTTTGTGTTGCAGATTAGCGAATACTACGAGCGGGTGATAGCCACTGATATAAGCGAGCAGCAGTTGCAGCACGCGGAGACGCGGCCCAACATACGCTACGCCCTCACGCCGCCCGTCTTAACGGACGACGCACTGAACTCGATCGTCGGGCCGGAAGGGTCGGTGGATCTGGTGACTGTGGCCGCTGCTGTGCACTGGTTCGGTCTGAACACATTTTACGCGCAGGTAAAGCGCGTTCTGAGGAAGCCCGGGGGAGTGATTGCAGTGTGGGTGTACACGAAGCCGTCCGTCAGTCCGGCGGTGGACGAAGTGTTGGGGCGGTTCTTTGAGCGTGTTCTGCCCTTATTCGAGCCGTGCGGGAGATTGGTGTTCGAAGAGTACAGGACTCTGCCCTTTCCCTTCCCCTCTCATCCCGCCGCGGGAGGAGAGGCGGTCATTGAATTGGAGATTGAAGAGATGAGGACCCTGGAGGAGTACCTGGGTTTCTTCAGAACATGGTCGGCTGTACTGGTGTATAAGGAGGATCTGCTAAGCGACGACTTCGTTCGGCAGTTCGAGGAGGCGTGGGGAGGCCCTCCTCATCTAGCCCGGACTGTCAAAATTCCGCTTTTCTTAAAGGTAGGCATGGTTTGAGAGGTCACATGTTCAAAACAGGCAGGGTAGGGTTGCTCATTGGCTCTCGTTGGGGGTAGGGTTGCTCATTGGCTCGTTGTGGTAAGGGGCTCGAAGGATAGGTGACCCCTGGGATAGAGGCTCTCCTATGGGATAAAGGGTCTCGTCCCTGCTGAGTCACAAATTTTTCTGGTATATCTGGCTTGCCTACTGACTTGCCCACTGTTGGATATACCTTTGAAAGGTTGCTGTTCCATGATTAAAAATAAAAATAGACATAATTTGAATTTTTTTTTCAAAATCTTAAGCTCCCGGGGCATCAAGTAGGTGTCCTTAGGTTCAACCATGGGTGTGTCTACAATCCCTCAGTTGGCCATGATTTGAACTTATGGCTGTGTTGGTTTCTATTCGTTGTCAACCAAAAAAAGAAAAATAAAAAATCAAAGGTGTTAGCCAAATTTTGTGAAATCTCAATCACAATTATCGAAATGATAATTTTTCATAATTTATTTATTATTAATCAAGTAGGTGTCCTTAGGTTCAACCATGGGTGTGTCTACAATCCCTCAGTTGGCCATGATTTGAACTTATGGCTGTGTTGGTTTCTATTCGTTGTCAACCAAAAAAAGAAAAATAAAAAATCAAAGGTGTTAGCCAAATTTTGTGAAATCTCAATCACAATTATCGAAATGATAATTTTTCATAATTTATTTATTATTAATGGATTATTTTATTAGTAAGGCTTTTTGAATAAGAGTGATGACCAAGTAATGGCTCCCTTCATTCCAATTTCACAATTTAATTATAATAAATATTATAATCTTTTTAAGATAAAAATGAAATAGTGCATTTCTCATTAATTTTATTATAAATTTAATTTTACATATTTATGTTATTTTACTAATATTTTCAAATAACTATTCAATGATAGTAGAGTTTTATTTTCACTAACATCTTAATTATTATTTGAAAAAATTGTACTTTAAAACTAGAAAACAAGGTTCCATATACAATTCAAAACATAAACTAAATATCATCATAGGACCCTAGAGCCCAATTCAAAATATTAAAACTAAGCATCATAATTAGAGATATTGACTATCAAAACCTTTATTTCTTGCGCATGGTTGCTTATCTAGGGCTGCTTCTTCCGCAGTTTGAAAATCTTCCTAGTGGTCATTTGAGCAAGCAAATTGATCCTGGAAATGAATTCTCTGATTGCCTCCAAGATACGGTTTAGACTGCCATTGATCTTGAGGATCTGGTCCCAGTTCCATTAGGCTAGGGATTTCGCCTGTTTGGTTGTATTCGAGCACCCTCGGTGAGTGACCATAATCACCCCACCCACCAAGGCCTTCACCTGTCAATACATTAGAATGATTTTTGCATTTCAGGTCTCTCTGGTGCGAGTCGAGCCCACGTCCTCCACCCATGCCGCTCATTCTTCTTGCTCCTGCAAGGAATCCAACATCATTCCTCCTTTCTCAATATCCACCTCCATATGGTCCAATATCTTCTTAATCCTTGCATCCACCACCTGGTGGTACATTTATTTAGCTTCGACCACCTCCTTATGAACCCTCGACATGTGGTCACCTCTAGCGTTATGGGTCTGCACCTTCCCTTTCCTTAGCCTTTCCATCTCGATCTCCACTCTTTGCCCATCACCACCAGTGTCCCAGACTCCCTGCTTTCTCAGCTAATTAACCACTTCACTCTCCTTCTGCCCCTAACTCCCAAAATTGCTCGTGGTCCATAATTTCCCTTCAACAGTCCATTCCTTCCTCATACTACCGCTAAATGCTCTCTTTGCATAATCATCCCAGCATATCCACACTAAACCATAATTCCACATGATCCCTTTCTCTGCTGCATCAAAATCCCTCGTTGCCATCCTCGTTGTCTCGACCTTCATTCACCTACTCTTGCTTTAATAGATCCGGCCCTTGCCAAGCTTGTCCCATGAACGACGTTCGGCCTTGTACTCCTCTCGCACCTGCCCCTTGTTGCACATGGATTCACCACATTCTATCATCTCTTCTTCAATGCATATCAAATATCAATTGACGACTTGTGCGGATAGATGCCCCCCCCGAGCAACCGCCACTAAGCCCCATTCCTTCCACCCACATCCAAGAAAATTTAAAATATAGATTATCAAGATTCTTATGAAGTATCAATTTTATTGGAATTAAAAGGGTTAGAGTCCTTCAAAAGAGGGAATTTGTGGAGTGGGGATGATCTTATTTATCAAGAAGACTCATCAGATAAACTCAAGGATGGCGGTGGGCAGAGGTAGTAATACCTGGGCATAATTTTTAGCCTTATGGGGACTCCTATGGTTTGCTAGAAGGAGAGGTGTATATAGAATCAAAGTATTTGGCGATTCAAAAGTTTCTATTGATTGGGAAAATGGTATGTTCCAGATGCACATTATAAAGATGGAGCACTTGCTGAAGAGGATCAGGAACCTAATGAAAGAATTCTCTATGATTTCATGTGAACATATCTACAAGGAATTAAACTGCTAAGCATACACTCTCTCTATGTTGGCTATCGATCCACTAGATGGACATATTATTTTTGAAGAATACATTATAGATCGGATGGTAGATTCATGCAGCTACTAATATATCTTATGAGTTGTATTGACAGCTATGTTGTTCAGTCTTCTAGTAGCAGTTTGTTTAGTCACTCCTATTAGTAGTTAACTTTTAGTTGATGTGTTCTTTGTTTTGAGACTCAGTACTGTCGGATATGTTTTTTGGTGGCCTTCTATTAGTAGTATGGAGTGGACTCTTAGGTTGTCATTTTACCTATAAAACTTATTTTAGACTGAATCTCTATAACTTTGATTTTTCATCAAATAACAAGTTACTTTTTTTTTTCTTTGAACAAAAAAGAGTCCCGAGGTCTTTTCATTTGCTTTAGTGGGACATCACATATAACTACCACTTTCAAGGGAGAAGATCCTCTTTTTATTTTTCCTTTAAAAAGGAGGATATGATTCCTCATTTTGTACTTTTGGACATATTGTTATTTTGCTATGACATTATGGTTTGTTGATTCTTGACATTCTTATTAGTTTTGGGTATAGTCCATATGATGGTTATCTTTTTGGTTTTGTTTTTTTTCTTTATTCCTTTTGAGTAAATATATGTTTGGGAGAAGAATCTTGGAAATGTTGTTGACATATTTAATATCAAAATCTTAATACACATATTAAAATATAAATAAACTTACAATTTGTAAGTATTAAGTATTGATCCAAAGATATTCAAGATATCAAATTCCAAAAATATAGGGACAAATGTAAGAGATGGATCCAATCATACATTTTGGTAACAAACATACTAATAGGTTATAAATTTCATACTCATATATAAATAAACTTAAATTTTTAAATATTAAGTATTGATCCAAAAATATTATATCAAATTCCAAAATTATAGGGCAAATGTAAGAGATGGACCCAATCATGCATTTTGGTAACAAACATACTAATAGGTTAGAAATTTCATACCCATGAAGTAACAAAAAAAAAACTGTTGTTCATCCTCTTCAAAGACTTTATGTCAATAAACAAGATTGAAGAGTGAACAATGAAACATTTAGAACATATATACTTCATCGTGCTTTTTCTCGGTTGAATAAATCCAACGTTATCAATGTTTTTTAAGATTCAAGATCGTGTGAATAAAAAGTAATTAGCTCACGAAGAAAGTATGTATCTCACAAAGTGATTTTTAAATATTGGTAAACATTATAATTTAATTAACAATTACTTTCACATGAATATGAATGATTATATTTATAAGTAACCATTGCATTTATCAATATGGTGTAATTTTCATATATCATTTATTTAAATTCAAATCTTATTTTATAAATCTTATTTTATAACCTGTCCTGCAATTTTAATATACCATTTAGGAGTTCTTTAAAATTTTGATGATTTGGATTAGACGACTGTTTTTAGCCGGAATTCAGTGTTTTTTTATTTTGCAAAATCGAAATTTACATGTTTTATTGGGATTTTTGATGGTAGGAATTGATTGAGCACCCTAAAAACCATGGACACCAAAAATTTTAGAATTTGAATGATGTAACTTGGATTTTGAAAAATTACGGCTAGATTCTTTCAAAATCATACCTGAAAAACTCATATATTCGGACTCAAATTATAGAATTTCTAGACTAAACATATCATTTATTTAGATTCAAATCCTATTTTAAACATGTTGTGCAGTTTTAATTTACTATTTATTTATTTTCAAATCCTATTTGATAACATATTGTTAATAAATTATATATTATTTATTTATGAATTATTATTTTAATATAATTTTTTTCTTAAACATATTAATTAAAAATATATAAATATATTAAAATATTTATTAAATTATATTAAAATTTAAATTTAATAAAAAGTTATAAGATAAACAAACTAAATAACAAAAATTAATTGGAAGTGGAAATTAAGGACTATTACAAAGTTTAAGGAATGAGGGAAACTAATATGAAATTGTAATTATATGTAGACTTGAACTAATTATAATACTTCAACATTATAGTTTTTCAATAGAAAAAAAAAACATGTAATTTGTTATTCAAAAATGGAATCAAAGTTACATAAAAACCGGTTCTTCTTTTGCCACAATACTTTCACAATCCAAAATAGACCTCCAAACATTCTATACTTCCATAGTCCAAAATAGACCTTCCATATAAAAAAAAGTCCCTATCCAAGAAACCATAATAGACATAATTGCCGACTATTCCACTTACAAGATAACTAATAAACTAATAAAAAACTGTCCTAACAGTCTGAGATAAAAAAAAATATATGACCAAACCTCTAGGTCCATTAGAAAAAATTATAAGATCCTGTATTGATCAGATCCATGCAGACATTCTGAAAATTGTAAAAGACCGAGCATTTCTCCAATAGCTCCTTTTGATAAAGAATCAACCTCCTGGTTGAAAATTCTATAAATATGATTGAAGGAGACGATATCAAAATGTTGAATGAGTAATTTCACTCTCCTCATCCCGCTAGTCAAAACCAAAGACCGCAAAGAGTTCAAACCATTCTCCCAATCTATGATTATTTTGGAGTCACCTAACACATATAACTCTAAGATGCCACACTTCTTCGCGAACTAGAGCAACCCCCATAATGAAAGAAGTTCTTCCATGGTATTAGTTCCCTTACCAATTCCCATACTTAGCTTAATAAAATGATTTCTTCTCATATGTAAAACCATACCTGCTCCACACCAGCCATCATTATGTGATCCATCAAAAAATCCACAAGGAGAATAAATAATAAGGGTCTAATGTAAACCTTGGAAGGTTTCAAAGTCTCAACTTTTTTCCCTTCCCTCAAATCAACATATATCTTAGAAATTGTATGATACAAAGACGACTTAATATCTTGGAATATGCAACCATTATGAACCTTCCAAATTTCCCAAATAGTAAAGAATGGAAGGTTCTTTAAAGAATTCCTTTGATTGAACCATCTAAACATACTATCCTCGAGACTAATCACCCCCCATGGAAAAGAAACCGATAACAGACTGCCCAACTCCATCCAAACTGAATTGAAGAAATTACATGGACAAAAAATATGTGAAACAGTTTCAATGTCTTTCCAACATAAATAACAAAGACCGGGACCATTGAATCCACGAGCTTGTAAATTGTCCCAAGATACAATTTTGTTATTAAGAGACAACCAGTTGAAACATTTGATTTTCAAGGGAATATGCCTTTTCCACAACCACTTTACCCACCACTTCGGAGAATCTTTAAGCCTATCTTCCACTTCAACATTATAAGCCAACTTTGGTGTAACTTCTCCATTTTTTTTTTCATGTCCCACACAATACTGTCACCCTGATCTGTAAGCAAAATACCAACACGAGAAAGAGAAGAAATATAACTATTCCACTCATCGACCACATATGATGGGAGCTTTAAATTGTCCACAAAAAGCCAATACCCATCACTTGGACACTGATTATTTTTAACCTGAGATAAAACCTCAATATTCCTCTTATGAAGTTCAGAGATAAGAAAATATGAGAGCATATAATTCTCTGTAATACTTCAAATCATATCAATACCCACGAAAATATGAATACCTCTTCCAACCTTCCAACTAAAATGGTTACTCAACATCGGAAATATCTTCAAAAAAATTCTCCAAATGATAGACGCCCTATGATTAATAGAGACAGGTTCATGGATCCATTGAAATAAAGAAAATGATTTGATATATTTCGAATAAATTACCTTATTCCACAAACTAGCTTGGAAAATGGCTCTCCACATGCTTTTAGCACATAGTGCTTTGTTGAACCAAGACAAATTTATTAGCCCCCATCCTCCCAAATGCTTTGACAATGCAATACTATTCCAAGATGCTAAATGAAACTTTGATTTCTCCAAACTACCAGCCCACAAAAATTGAAAAATTCCTCTTCTAATATGCAATTTAACTGAGACTGGAACTGAGATCAATGAAAACCAATAAATTGGAATGCTTTGCAGCACTGTGTTGGCCAAGACCAATCTACCACCAAAAGAAATCCATTTGAACAACCATCAATTTATCCTCTTCTCCACTTTTTTTATTAGCCAATTCCAGTCTGCTATCACATAAGAGTTTGTCTTGAGAAAATAACCAAGGTACCTGAACCCCTCATTGATAGAGGACATCTTAAAAGGAAATATTGTAGCAATCTGATTACGAATAGCTTCATCTTCATAGTTATAAGAAAAATGAGATTTCAGATCCTTAATAATCATCCCCGAAGCAGAACAAAAGGTGGTAAAGATATCTTTATAATGCTTCCATTCATCCTTTGACCCCTTCCCAAATATCAGATATCATCAACAAACAATAAATGAGTAACATAAAGAGAAGGAGAGAATCTTGTTCCTTTTATCCTTTTATCCTTTTTTCCCTCATCAATCTTCCTACTTAGCCCTTCAATCACCGGGATAAATAAAAGAGGGGATAGCGGAAAGCCTTGCCTAAGCCCTCTGCTGCTAGTAAATAAAGAAGAAGGAGAGCCATTTACTAATATAGAAAAGCTAGTTGAAGAAATACAACCCATGATCTACCAAGTAACTTCATAAGGAAGACCGATTTGCAATAAGATAAAACGAAAAAAAGACCAGTCCACAAGGCCATATGCTTTTACCAAATCTACCTTCAAAATGAAAGCTTGCATCTTCTTTTGTTTTACTGAATGAAGACACTCTTGTGCTATGCCTACTGCATCCAATATCTTTCTGTTGGGAAAAAAAGAAAACCCTTCTTCCAAAATGCACCTGCCGAGAGATGGTCTTATTCTATTTGCAATAATTTTGGTAATAATTTTATAGATAAGGTTGAAAAGTGAAATAGGCCTATAATCGTTAAAATATTTTGGCTTGTCCCTCTTGGGCATAAGGACCAAATAAGTAGGATTCATACCAATAGGCACCTGTCCCAATATTTTGGATTAATTTACCACCATAGTCAGCTCTTGACCAAAAAGTTCAAAGAAATGAATAAAAAACTCCACGGGCCAACCATCAGGCCCGACACTCTTTGCTTTTGCAAATTGGGACAAAACACCTTTAACATCTGCCATCTACACTTCTGCACCGATCTTCTGTCCTTCTTCCTCACTAATGAATCTAGGAAAATTCTTTAGTAAATTAAGTTGTCGTTCCAGATTTGAAGTCCCTTCTCCACTATAAATATGATTAAAATATCTCACAACTTCTTGTTTAAGAATCTTCTGCTCATTTATAATATCTCCATTTTCATTCTTGAACATCTTCTTTAGTTCTATGCTATTAAGATGTGGAGCTATATTATGAGTAGATTGATAATGTGACACTGTCAAATCTAGATTGATGTTGTGACAGGTTTGGTATGTAGTCTTTGCTGAAAGGATTAATAGAATCATTCATTCATAACTATTGTCTTTTAAGATTTCTATTTTTTTGTTCAGTTTTAGATTTCTTTCTTAATTTTTTTATTTGCATAAGTTTGGAAATGTTCCTACATGATACAATTTTGTATTTCTAACTACTACTAAATGAAAATACAAGCCATTATGTCCATGAGAGATGTTAACCCAAGATTTGATTAAGTGTTCGAGATATGTTAACCCAAAAGTTATATAAGTGTTCATAAATACCACTATGACCAACTTTTTTATATGAACACAACCTATTTGATATGGTATGATTATGACCAAAACATAGTTGCAACAACCTACCTAAATGAAGTTATAAGTATTCATAATCAAATCAAGCCTCAAGACCTCTATCAACCAACAAAAGTCGGGGAAAACCCTATTTTGTTTCCCTAGTTGTGTCCCCATTTGCTCACCATGGCGGCTGAGCCATTAGATCAATGCTCTCCTCTTGCCCCGGGCGAACTTGCATTTCGCTCCCTAGTCTCTTCCTCAACTTCCCCTAGTCCAAAAGCTTCTCCTTTGAAATTTATAAAGAAACTTTCTGAGATTCCTGCAGTAGATATCCCTTCCCATCCTTCGAGTTTTATGGCTTTGTCTATGCTTGAAAGAGGTCTCATTGGAAAATTAATTGGAATTTTTCCATCTCCACGCTCATTGGAAATTTTGGCCTAGAAAAATTGGCATCCATTGATCAAGAACAATTTTTCTACATCTTTTTGTGAAAGAGGCTTCTATGCTTTTCTCTTTGAAATCAAGGAAGACAGGGATTTAATATTCCATGGAGGTCCCTACTTATTCAATAACATACGAATGTAATTAAATTGTTGGACTCCATATTTTAATCCGAAGCTGATTATTCATTTAGCGGTCCCAGTTTGGGTGAGACTCCCTCACTTGTCATTGCATTGTTGGGGTGAAGATGTAATGAGGAATATTGGAAATAAACTTGGCAAATATCTAGACAAAGTTGAGCCGAAAGCAAATATGTTTTCCTGTGCAAGAATATGTGTTGAAGTGGATCTAGAAAAGGGCCTTCCCAAATCCATTCTCCTTCAACTCAATAATTGACAACATGTGCAACAATTGGATTATGGACAATCACCCTTCAAGTGTAAGGCACGCCACGAATATGGATACTTTGTAAAAGATTGCAAAAAACAGGGGCAACAACCAACAATAACCCCCTCGCTTGAAATACAATGGAAACAAGTGAAAAATAAAATGACCAACAAACAAACAAGCCAAATGGAAGCCTCGGGAGCTGGCCCTTCAAACTCCGGTAGACCCCCTATGCCCTCTGTCGCTTCAGCCTCTGTAAATGATCCTTCAAATAACCCTTCTTCAAGTCCTATTCTTCCTCCCCAAGTCCAGATCTCTAACAGATTTGAAATCCTCGAAGCATCCAAGGAATATGGAGTGGAGTTATCGTCTTCCTTTCAGAACTAAGCCCCTTTGTCACAGTCGGAAACCCCTCCCATCTTTGTGGAGGTAGTCTCGAGATCTTCTTTCCCCCCAATGGTTCCCTTCTTCCTAACTCCTCCACCCAACATCCAAGAAAATTTGTAGGTAATATTGAACTCGCAACCAAATCCAGGTGAACATGAAGATATAGACACAAGACTAGAACCACCATCACGAGTCTTCACACGCAAAATATCCTAGCAAATCTACATCGATTTGAAAGAGGAGGAAGAAGGAGAAATTCAAAGGAAAAAAAGTAGGCCGGAGATTAGAAAAAGAAACTTGGGAAGAAACAACCAACAAGGAGAAGATCATGGGGCGACAAACTACCCTGGAACAAACAATGCACATCTCTGGAAAAAATGGAACTGAGAAAAGCACGGGAAGCCAAGGAAATCAGAGGGGAGGAGGGGAAAAATCATCCCTAGGTAAATAATGATAATAATCTCCTGGAATTTTAGATGCCTAGATAACAAACACAAACTTGAAGCAACAAGAGATCTTATAAACTCCAAAATACCCAAGGTGCTTCTACTCTTAGAGACAAAGACACAAGTGAAATAAATGGAAATAAATTGGAAAACAAATTTGGATAAAAAGTCAAGAAATAGTAGTGAGTTCAAGAAGAGTCGTAACATGTTGGAACGATCAAGAGTTAGAAATGGTGAAAGCCAAAAGTACACAACACTGTATCTTCACAAGCATGGTATGCATATATACTGGCAAGTCATATAACATCATTAATATTTATTCTCCTCTCCATTATAAGGAAAATAAATCATGCTTGAACACAATAAAATAGTTGAAGAACAAGGTGGGTACTCAACACTGTATTCTAGTAGGAGATTTCAATCTAGTTCTTTATCAATAAAAAAAATGGATGGGAATGTAGTTCGAGACCATTTTTGAGAAGCAATAGAAGCTATCATGATAGATTGGGATCTAGTGGATATTTCCTTAAAGAAAGGAAATTTTGCCTGGTCAAACAAATGGTTGGAGAAAGGCCATATTGCTTCCCAGCTAGACATATTTTTGCTCAACAATAGTTTCATGGAAGATGAAATGGAAATAACCTCCTATATTACTCCCCCCTCCATTTCATATCATAAACCTATTAAGCTATCGATGGAAGAAGCTGGATGATACAACCCCCTGCCTTTTAGGTTCAATCCCCTTTGGCGTCAATCCTAGAAGGGGTTAAAACGATAAGGCAGATTTCGAATCAAAGAGTCACTGGATCTCCTCGGATCATCTTGAAAACAAAGTTGAAAATGGTGAAATCTCATTTAAAAAAGTGGTCTAATACATCTTACACGAAACCAGGAGAAGAAAGGAAAAGACTCCAGGTCTGACTAGAAGCTCTGCATCAGAATATGTATTCCGAGGAGATCGAGTTTGAAGTATTGAGATAGGAGAAGGTGTTAAGCCAAAAAAACCATAAATCCTTTCGAAATGAAGAGGAACACTAGAGACTTAAATCAAGAAGCCTTTGGTTGAAATCATGAGACAAAAATACTACCTTTTTCACAAACAATCAAAGGCAAGGTAGCAATAGAATAACGTAAAGGAAATAAAGTCAACAAGAGGAGAAATGCTATTAGAGATAGAAGACATCAAGAAGGAAGCCTTTTGCCACTTTAAATCTATTCTCTCCAAATAAGAGAATGAATATGACCCTCAGATGGATGATTTGTTGTATGAAATCCTGGAGCTAATCACCCTAGAAGAAAATGCAGCGCTCATAACAAAAATATCGGAATCAGAGCTGTAACAACTAGTCTGGGTCTGGAACCAAATAAGGCTCCAGGAACTAATGGTTTCTCCATTTCTTTTTTCAGGAACTTCCGGGAGTTGGTAAAATACGACCTCTGCAGAATGGTACAATGGTCTAGAACAAAATGTGTGGTGGGGGGGACACCAACTCCTCCTTCCTTTCCCTTATCCCAAAGGAATCTAATCCAACTTCTTCCTCCAAATTCAAACCCATTTATTTATGCAACTCCACTTACAAAATTCAAACCAAAATCATTTCTAATAGGCTTAAGATTCTTCTCCCTAGAATCATATATGAAAATCAAGGGGGATTCATCCAAAAACGCTAGATCATAGATAACATGCTATTGGTTCAAGAAGCTATTCATTCAAGCAAATTAAGGAAAGAAAGAAGAATGGTAATCAAATTGGATATGGAAAATGTGTTTGATCGGATACACATTCCTTTCTTTTTATAGTCTTGAGAAAATATGGATTTTCTAACCATTTTGTTCAATGGATAAAATCCTATATTGGAGAGCCTTGGATTGATCCACTAGTCAATGGAAGGTCTACAGGTTTCTTCAAAAGAAGTAGGGGGATATGTTAAGGGTTATCGCTTTCACCCCTTCTCTATGTGATTATGGCTGACTCTTTTAGTAGAAAATTAGAGGCTAAAAGAAGATTGATATCTCTCCCTGGAATCCTGATTATCAAAGGGACAAAGGAGTTGAATCTCTTCCAATTTGCGAATGATACTCTCTTGCTAGGATGGGCCTCTTAGATAATTGCAACCCATTACAAAGGAGTTCTTGATCAATACCTTAATGTTTCGGGAGGGGCAATGGATAAAGGAAAATGTTGCATGTATGGATGGAATGTGACCTCAAGGAGACTTTGACTAATAGAATCTATTATGCAATTCAAATGGTTAGAAAAATGGACTTGCTTCAATTATCTGGGGATATCAATCTTTCAAGGAAATCCCAAGTCTACTTATTGGAAAAATATCGTTGAAAAAATCAAGAAAAGAATGGATCAGTGGGGAACTAAATGGTTAAACCCAACATGACAAATAGTTCTCTTAAAATACGTTCTCTTAGCTTTACCCCTATATCAAAGCTCAACTCTCTTGGCTCGTACTGGGGTGTTCCATCAGATCTTCTCCTATGCAGAAAATTCCTATGGCAAGGGGGAAAATCTAATTCCAAAATATTTCATTTGATATAATGGGGAGCTGTTTTGGGTCCATACGAGCAGGGTGGAATAGCTATAAAATACCCCCTTCTGATGAACAAGCCTCCCAATGTGCTAAGATCCTCTGGCGTCTGGTATCCGAACATAAGGCATGGTGGGAAACCATTATAACAAAAAAATATCTTAGCCCAAACAGACTAAGAATTTTAGATAAAGACATAAAAAATAAGTAATGCTCCTTGCTTTGGAATTTATGCAAATCAACGTTATCAATTATACAAGAGAAAATTTCAGGGGTTCCTGGAAATAGATAAAAAATAAGGATTTGGACTGATCGAAAAGTGGGGAGTGAGCCACTAACACTATAGATGATCTTACTCCTTAGAAGTAGTGGATGGAGAGATATGTACTTTGAACATTATTCGATACTTCTCAGTGGGATTCACAAGGGATTTGGAGAGATTGGAGGGTGGAATATCTTCCTTCCGAGTTGGTCGTACATTGGTTGTCTCTTCTATCTCAATTAAGGAGTAAAGCTCCCATAAAAAGGATAGCCAGTGACAAAAGAGGTTGGGGGCCAAAGGGAGGAGACTATTTTGTGAAGGCTGGATATAATCTTCAGATGAGCTTGAGACTAGCACTTCCAAGACCAACTAACTAGAAGACGATGTGGTTGAGTGAAGCAATCCCTAAAATTAAAGCCTTTAGTTAGTTCCTAAATCACGGGTGAATCCTTATAGAAGATAATATTAAAAGAAGAGGTTTCCAAGGACCCTCTCAATGCCATTTCTGGAAAAAGGAAAAAGAAATGGCCCTGCATCTCTTTTTGGAGTGTGAATTCTCTCAAGCGCTTTGGATACCATCCTTGTCCAACCTCCTACAGAATCCCATCACGCCTGTAAGTTGGAAGGAAGTATTCACATTGTGGCATAAGAAATATCCAATTTTATTATTATAAAAAACTACTTTTAAAGAGAGTCCGGAAGGCTCTCCCTTTTTCATCTATTGGAAAATTTGGCTATCAAAAAATTCTATTGTATTCATGAGTAAATAGATAGTAGTAAGTAGAGTAGCCTCCCAAGTGTGGCCCAAGCATGACGTATCCTCTATTTTAAACTCCTCCTCATATCACCATTTGAAATCAAGTAGGAATACCTCCTACTAGGATTGGATTATAAGAATACCAACAAAGGAATTAAATTCTTGGATCTAGGGGAGACATCAGAGTATTCTCTTTTTTGATGGGGCTTGAAAGGAAATTGACGGGTGGCAAGTGCAGGAGGGGGGGGGAAGCTAATTGACCCCGTAGGAAATAAGGAAACCAAATACCCTCAGGGACTGGGAGTGTCGATGAATAACAAAGCAGAGGCACTCGCCCTATGGAAAGGTCTAGATCTGGAAAGGGAAAAATGGATTACAAAGATAATAGTAGTTGGCGACTCAAAATTATTAATTCAAGGTCTCATTAGAAAGTAGGTCAATAAAGATACAACTATAGGTAGAATTCTAGAGAGTATTCATCAAATGGTAGAAAGGTTCAAGGAGGTCCGCCCTGTTCATGTTAAGAGATTGCTGAACTCCAAAGCATATAGGAAAGCAAATTTGGCTTGTATGTTAAAGAAAGGAGAAATAAATTTGGAGGGGGATATTTATCTCGCCCCCATCCCATAGGTCCAATCAATTAAATGAGTGTTCATGATGGTGGTTTGCGGTGGCATAAATAGGGCAGTACAATCCCATCCCAACTCAATCAGGAGACACATGGAGGCCTTCACATATTCGTGTGTGAGGAACCCATAAATACTAAGACAAGGTTGGAATGATTGCTCCCATCATGATTGTAGCGTGCAAAGGAGAATCATGGTGGAATGGAGAAATCCCCTAGATGAATATACATGATGCCAAGGATTTGGAATGGTGAAGTAGGAGCTGGAGACTAGAGTTATAAGGTGGTGATCCAATTCAAGTCAGATTATGGGAAATTGGTGAAAGATGAGGCTCAATTAGCTGAAGGAAGTGGGAAAAGGAAAGGATGGCCTAGTCTCCCCCTACCGTATTGCTTGGTGAAGATGCAAGTGAAGGATGGACGAAGTGCAGGAGTTGATGGGATATTTTTCTAGTGACCTGGAAATTTGGAAGAAGGACCTGGAGAGGAGGAAAGAATAGGAGTTGCAAGCAATTCATCAACAACAAAATAGTTTGAGCAGTTAGAGAGAGAGACAAACCACTAAAAATATGTTAATGGCTTCAGAAATTTGCATTCTAAGAGGGAAACTCAAGGAGTAGGAGGATAAATCTCATAACATGCAGTGGGAAATCAGATATATGAGAAGAGAATTGGCCCTAAGGGTATGAATTGTCAACCCGACAACCCAAATTTCAGTGTGTTCGAGGAAAGAGGAACCACAAGTAGACAAAAAATAAACATTGGTGGATCAACGTCGCCTACATCTGCACTAGTTGGAAGAAAGCACACTGAGATAAACCGCCCCGTTTGTCAGTGCTTTCACACTCCAATAGGAAAAAGAGGAGGGTTTACCATCTTAGGGAAGCCAAGATAGAGAGAACACAAGAGAATGTCTCTTGCGGCACTGGTGTGTGAAGGAAGTGTGGTAACTGTGAGTAAAAATTAGTAAAATGAAAACTAAACTATGCAAATAAAAGTATAAGCTAAAGTGTGATGGCCTATGAGCCATAAATATAAAACAACTGAAAATGTGAATATCTATTAGTAAATGCACACAGTAACAATAAATAGTAATTAGTAACTGTAAATGGTAAGGAGTACCAAAGCAAACACAGTGAACCCTTCACATCTATTTACGCAGTTTCCATCAAAGAATAAATGAATTCCTTTTTCATTATTAAAATGACCGGGCTTTACATATGGTTTCAAATTACCTCGAAGATTATTGGGACCTTGCTGCTACGCGATAGAAGGTACTCCTGGTCTCTAATTGTCACTGGTTCTCCACCTCAAAACTCACTAGGTTCCACTCTGTGATGCACCTGCAACAATTAATTAATACGAATATGCGAAATAACAGAAATGACAGAACTCAGAATCACTTTTATATTGATCACATGCCACTTCGAGGGGGCAACCTCCTATGAGCAAGCTCAATACAAATAACTTCACGGTGCCTTCATAGGTCTCAACACACACTTATATACTAAGTCTAGGCGCCAATACTATGGGTCAAAACCATGGGCCACTACAAACTATGGATCAACAATACTACGGGCGACTTACAAAGCATATGCGCCAACAACAATAACACAAACTATTGATCAACAAATACTACGGGATGACTTACAAAGCATATGCGTCCAACAACAACATACTAACAAAGTAAAGACATGGGTTCCTAACACACTCTCAACAGGGGTTCCAAGCTAAAGATGGAAGCTTAGGGTTTCTGGAGTGAAATGGACAGTGTTTCAGTAAGGAGGAAAAATATATCAAATGGGGGCCTCCACCCCTCTTTTTATAATATTTCCAACCAGTGGTAACTTTGCCCTTGGTTTTGGGCATACCATGGTATTGGCACTAGGTTTCATAACTTTCCTGCTCTCCTTTGGTTTTTGAATATTTCCCCACTTTTATTTTATTTTCTTTTTTCTTTTTGAATTTTGGGGATTATTTGTGCGGGAAAATAAATATTTTTTCCAATATAGTCATGTAGCTAAGACTTTTGAGTTGGTGGAGGCCTAACTTTCGGGAAATGGATAAATGAATGATGTGGCTAAGGGAAGTGAGCTAGATGGTTGAATTTTTAGTGTCAACAGATTCCGACCTGATGTGTGAGGGCATGACCTCATTGTATGTCCGATATACATCATAGGATATTTACTGTTCAACGAAGATGAGTAGAAAGGTGGTGGAAAACTAGACTTGTGTCGGAGGGTGGAGCACGCGTTTCACACGAAATGCAAGGGCCATAATTGGAAATACAACTCCTCAATGATGGTTGAGGTACATATAATGCAAAATAGATAAACTAGGTGGGCATCCCCATGCTAGTATAATTGTCTCAATATATACAAATAGTGAGGCCCATAGGGGGACCTGAACAATACATGGATAACTGCTGTGTACATCATGATGGTCCAAAGGGGACTCAAATATGGAATGTGATCATGGTCCAACCATGACTGATCTGAAGAACTGATACATGGGAACAATGGAATTCATCCTGAATGCAATATTAAAACAACTGACGCTCTGCTGGATCATAAGAGGTCCAACAACTAGATGGAATCAATGACTGAGAGTTGAAATCTCAGAGGTACACTAGACTGCATATGAATTGGATACTCTAGGAAGCATATTACTGAGGGGATTCCAAACACTGTCGCCAACGCAACCCGGATATCCATAGGAACAAAATACTGGAAGGGTTACAAAGAGACTCACCAATATGCTAGAGTTGGGGGACATCCAGGGTCTTCGACCAATAACTGAAAGGACCAACACCCTGTACGATTCTCAATGGTGCGATGATAGAGATGAAGTTGAGCATGTGAGAAACAACCATGTTAAGGGGCACTAAGGACAGGGTGTTGAGCCTTGATGGTGATGAGGCCAAGGTACAAGGACCTTTGGGTCTATCCTCTAGAATAGATATGCTAGCATCGATAGAGGCAGACCTACAACTACCAAGGAAATGATGTTTCCTTGATAGGAGCACAAGGGATACAACCAAGATGTGATAGAGATGGACATGGGACTGGGACACTATTATGGGATGCAAGGGCCGTTGAGTAATGGGACTCAAACTTCCTTTGTTCAGAATATGATGGCAGCGGCTGTCTGGGAAACTAATATTAGGGAAGGGGATCATATCTTAGGGGGTCAAATATGACTCATTGCAGAATACTCTGAACAAAGGTGACCGTACTGGGGAATGATGCCATAATATGGGACTATATATGATCTGTAAGGGCACCAAAAGGCACCGTTTGGGCCTTCTTCTTATTTTAAGGAGCTCAAAGAAGGGATATACGTGTGCTCGATATGGTACCATCGTGTGGATTTTGATGAGCCTAGGACGTTGAATGTTTGTTGGTGCTTTCAATTTTAGAGAGTCTGAAAGCAGGAAGAAGACTCCGAGGGTGGTCTTTTTCATAGGTTAGTCCCCAAAGCCCAAAAAAGCGTAAAAGTATGTAGTGGAGAGCTCTTCTAGCCGAAGGGGCTAGAGTATTCCTTTTTCGTAATTAGTCCATCTGGCTTGAAAAATGGTTAAACTTATATTGGATAGACACCCTTTCAAATACTTTAACGAGCATGAAAGTAAGCAAGATTGCTCGACGATATTTTCATTCTTTAAGGAGTTAGAAAAGAGATTAACATAAACTCCATGATGGGATCCCAGGGAATGGAGAATTAGCGATGATATGAGGAAATGCATGCGGCTTCAGCTCAATATGTCAAACTACAGGGGCTCCCAATCCTAAGAGGGAATTGAATGGCATGGGTTCCAAATGCAGGGGGTACTAAAGCGATCATCCACGTAAGGTAGGCTCTACTGTTGAGCAAGGGTAAATGCAACGGTGGCTGGGATGGGACACTTACTCGGACAGGGGAGTAGTCCTACAAGCGTAAAGAGGGGGTCAAAGAGGTCAATGCATGTGATACCATGGAATAGATGATGACCTATATGCCAGTTGAGAGATTATACCTGCAGGGAGAAGCTGTCGTCCGAAACACGTGGCGTTGAATGCGACGTGGACCTGTACACATGGAAATGATACCAAGCATAAAATGTGTGGCTGGAAATCTAACCAAACATACCAGTGACACGTGACCTCGTAAATGGTTGAGATCACACATGTGCAAAAGTGAGTAGGGTTAATGACCTGCCCCCATGCTATGTGCATGGGGTTTGTTATTGTGGATCACATTTGTGTTGGGTTGGGTGATGGGCTCACTGAAAGATTGATATAGATGTGATGGGGCAGGGTCAAAATGATTGAGCATTCCCCCTATCCTAGAGTCGAGGTAATCAATTATGCCCCCTATCCTAGAGGTGTCAATGCGGTGTGGATGCTCTCTCGGAGAGGGATCAATAGGGCATCGACCAACTGCTGGTAGGGAGTGTAACATGAGGCTATTGGCCATGGTGGCACACTGAAGTGGTGATATGATGATGGGGGATGCCCCTTGTGGGGAGGATGCCCCCAGTATCGTCGACGAGAATGACGACGATGATGAGTAGGAAAGTGTGAGGGCTTGCCCCCATGCCGTGGACATGGGATTTCCTCATCGGTTCGAAAGGATATAATAGAAAGGTATAAGGGACTCGTGTCTATTGACGCAATCATATTGGTATGGGTTGATGATGAAGGGTCATCAGAGGATGAGATGAAACAAATGGTATTCGTCTCAGTCGACGAGGATCTTGGGGGTGGATTTCCTCAACAACGGTGACAAATGATTCCAAGGACAGCTGACGCAACTCAGCCATCATCGATCGATATTCCAGTTGGTTAGGGAAATGGTGGGAGTAATGGCCATAAAGGCCACAAACCGCACACAACTGATTGGTCCACAGTGATTTATTACGTGACGGTGGAGGGGTTGGCACTTGAACAACCGGGATGTTCTTGTCATCATCCAACGTCTGTATGTGGGTATGAAGGATGGGAAATTGTGGACAATCCTGGGTAGCATGACCCAAGACATCGCACAAAGCACAAGGTGTAGGGGATCGAGCTGAGGTAGGGGAAGGGGGATTCATGACTTTGTTCACCGTTTCCTTGGCATTGGACTTCATGGATTTTCCCCTAGTCTTCTTGGGAGGAGGGGGAGTTGGGTTGGATGAAGTTACTGCTGACACAATAGGAGGAAAATGATTGGTGGTGGTGATTGGTTGGACGGGTTGGAGCATGACCTGAGGGGTCGGGGTCGGGTTTGGTGCAGGTAAGTACCAAACGAGAAGCCCCAGTGTCAGTCCTGACAGGTTCAGTGTTGCCATTACAGGCATGCTTACAACTCTTGATGGTGGGAATAAGAAGGGGATCATGTGTATTGGGGTGGAGCCCACAATATGGTTGGGAACCGATGGAAGTTGAGGTTGGGGTAGCCGCTAGGGTTGCGGTTGGGGTGTCAATTGAGTGACAGGCTGTGATTCAAGGATCGATTTGCGGGATGAAATAGTGTATAGGTCCGATATTTCGACAGCTGAAGGAGGTAGGGATAAGGATATAAATGTGGAGGTCATTGGGGCTTCAACATAAAGACCATTGGGGCTTCAACATAAAGACCTATCCCCACCGTGGAAATCAAAGGGGTAGATGCACCCAGTGCAGGTTTGTCGACCATGGGGATGACATTCTCGGGAGTAGCGGGTGCGTTGGGGTCGTAGTAGGTGAGTTGGTCAAGTTTGATGACCCATCCCTCATGGGGAAACATCATAATTTGAAACACGGATGAGGCGATGACCTTCATTGCGTACATGTAGCTATGTCCTAAAAGGAGATTGTAGTCGAGTTGTTCATTAACGACTTCGATGTCGATCAGGACAATTTTAATGGTTAACTCAACGGGGACGTTTGCGAGCAGACCTTGCGGTTGAGCTTCACGAACATCATGAGCCCGTAGAGATGTCGTGGATGGTTGCAAAGGAGGGGACCCGAGTTTCTACCACACGAATGTGGACATGACGCATGTAGAGGTTCCATCATCGACTATGCATCGATGTATAACTAGGTTTCGTATCGAAACTGAGACCTGAAATGCGATGGACGAAGACATGTGAGGTTTGGATTGATCCAAATCGAATGCCATCAATCGTGAGTCAGAAGGGTCGATCGCACCTAAAGCATAAAACAATGCTTTTTGTTTCTCTGGTCAATTCTTTAGAACTTCCAAGGCTGACATGGCAGTGGGGGATGGGCCAAGTCATCAACGATATTATAATTGGGGGCAGCGGGAGCATTGGGATTATTAGTGATGCGGCAAAAAGGAAATTTGGGGGTTTTATGGGATCCTTCGTTCGGCAGTGGTGGGAGGCGTAACGACTGGTCAACAGGGGGTTGATGTGGTGGCCTTATCTCCTGGTATGGTTTCGATATCCAAACCATATTGATTATGGCGAGTTTGGAGGTTGACGTCGGAAGAAGACATTGTTAAGAGATGGTGGACTCCCGACTCAAGGACCTGACTCGAGGAAGCAGTGTAGGTAAGTGGTAGTTGTGTGGCAACGACCCCTTGGGTGGGTAAGGGGTTTTGTAATACCATGGGTTGTGCAGTGACGACCCCTTGTGCATGTAAGGGATTTTGTAACACCATGGGTTGTGCATTGGGACATTATGGTTTTGGTGGTGCCAGGGGTACAACGGTCCCATGGATCCCACGGCCGGAATGGAGGTTGAATTGGCGATAGGGCCACTAGCGTGTCCACCGCCAATGATCCCTCCGTAAAATTGGTTAGGATTCATACTGACCATGGGACTAGATGGTGTTATATGTACATGTGACTTTGACTCAGAGTAGTCGGACGTAAAATAAGGGGCGTCGGGATTAAAATCTGGGGATGAAGCTGTGCCTCAGGGGTGCGCGATGAGAGGGGTCCAATGGACTGTGCTGTGGGGGCTACCCCCATAGTCTACGGGAGTATATCAAGGGATCAATGATGGCATATGTCGTAAGTGCAGAGGGGGCTATAAAAAGCGCTAAAAAATCCAACTGCCGCCATGTGTGCAGAAGGAGAGCTCTCAACAAAGTGACACTCAGGCCAACAAGAAACTGTAAAATTCTATTACGATCATGCTTCATAGCAGGTGAGTGGCAAAGAACGACCAGAATGCCAACAAGCAACACTACCTAAAAATAAAAAAGACTCCCTAACCTATGAGGTACGAGAAAATGCAAACACCTAACTAAATAGATGGAAGCCCTCACACACTGTATCCTCCGCAGGGTGATGAACTCCATTGTCATACAATACGGTCTGAAAGACCAAAGTGGCTAAGGGATATCCCCCTACCGAGGGGGATCCAGGGTATAAGAGCCCTAGGAGAATGGAAACTAGGCTACTTCTTCATGGCACGTCCAGAAAGGTAAATTCGTCGCTTCAGTCCTTGGGTCGCTGCACCCCTGTTGTGGAGGCCAGGTAATACAACAAGGACTACGAGTAGGTGTCCTTCAGAACTAAGTGGAGAGTGACATTCCACCTAGCCTTTCGAAACTAGTCTCACGACCTTCCCTCCTCAGGGAGAGGCCTTTCTAACAAATTGGCTTTAACCGTGCCAACAAATACTAGGGGATTTTTTATTCCCTAAGAGACAACATCTATGTTTCAGATGTAAATGGAAAAGGGGGGTTATTCAGGATGCCTACCCCCAGTGCCCTACCTAGCTATCAGATTGTTTTTTGGTCCCTAAGTGGGGTTATATGTGTGTTAAGCAAGGTTAATTATTTTTTAGTCTCACTTGGGTATTAGGGGGTGAGTGGGTGCACAAGTGGTGTGAACAATCCCAATATATGCTGAGAATAAATACTGAAATAAACAACTGAAATTGAAATACTACGATAACCAACCTACTGTACTAAAGAGAACATTAACAAAATCTACTATGTGCAACAGATACTCATGCATGGAATGTGCAACAAAAAATTAGTTCTATGCAATACCAACCACTCAAATTGACGACGACAACCAATATAAGGAACTGAAAATGGTCACAGCCAGAAGTCAAACAATCAAACTGAACAAGTCAAGGGCCTGGATAGCAGGTTTAGAAGTCTGTAAGTTAGTATCAGAGTGCTTTTGTCTGAGGAACAAAAGCGTTCTGGGGCACACACTGTATAGAAACAAAGACGCAACAAAAAATAGGAGCAACAGGTCTAGAGCGCACCTTTTGGGGAGAAAATGGCACTCTAGGGTGCACCTAACTGGGCGAAAGAGGCGTTCTAGGGCACACTTAATCAATGAAAGGGGGCACTCCAGAACTGGGCGAGAAGAAAAATAAAAAACAACTCAAGCAGGGGTTGAGCAGGGGGTCTAAGGGATGGGTAAGGCTGGTTCTACAGGCCAGAAGTCAGCTGGGGGGATAACAGGGGTAAAAATTACTCAGATTAAGATATCTATTAAACCAAAAACTTTAAAATAAAACACATCCAAACAAAGAGGAAAAACAACCGGGGATCTGTAGGGATCGACCCAATGATGGTCGCTAGTTTTGTTGTTAGTGCTTTCGCACTCGAACAAGTGAAAATAGGGGTTCTACCAACTTGAGGAAGCCAAGGTAGAGAGCACACAAGAGAATGTCTCTTGTGGCTCTGGTGTGTGAGGCAAATGTAGTAAATCAAAGTAAAAATAAGGAAATTTTATGCTAAACTATAGAAATAAAGAACATGAAACAAAATGTCTCTATGCATTATGTTGTAACTGTAAAACTGTAACTATCTAATTAGAAATAACATTTACCACAGTGAAGACTAACACACACATAATATTTCTTTCATTCACATTAATAGAAAGATCTGCAAAATAATTGATTTTCTTTATATTTCCAATAAATAAGCTCTACAGTGGTTTTAGATTACCTTAATGGGAAAAGGGTATGTGCGTCCGCTTGAAGTGGGTGCATATCTCAACAGGGGTTCCAAGCTAAAGATGGAAGCTTAGGGTTTCTCGAGTGAAATGGGTAGAGTTTCGGTAAGGAGGAAAAATATATCAAATGGGGGTCTCCACCCCTCTTTTTATAAGATTTTCAACCGACGGTAACTTTGCCCTTGGTTCTGGGCATACCATGGTATTGGAATTAGGTTTCATAACTTTCCCACTCTCCTTTGGTTTTTGAATATTTTCCCACTTTTCTTTTCTTTTCTTTTTCTTTTTGAATTTTGGGGATTATTTGTGCTGGAAAATAAATATTTTTTCCAATATAGTCATGTAGCTAAGACTTTTGGGTCGGTGGAGGCCTAACTTTAGGGAAATGGATAAATGAATGATGTGGCTAAGGGAAGTGAGCTATATGGTCGATTTTTTAGTGTTCACAACCCCAGTAGTGACTCTTGGTTCAAAAAATGATCATGCTTTTCTTTGAATCATGTTTTATAAAATTAAGCTTTTAGGGAGCAATTTTGTTAGAATTTATACAAGTCATATAGGAAGTAAAACCAATGATAATAGTAGAATATGTGACATATATAGAGACTTCAGAAACTTTGAATTTTGGTCACCGGTAAGTTAAATTGTCTGCAAATTTTGTATCAGAGCCTGGACGTTCCGCACACAACCTTCTTTTTAATATAAATACAAATTTATCTTGTTTTGGTTTAAAAAAGTATTCATAATCATATTCACATCATGATATCCATTTCGTATAAATATGTGAAACTTTAAGAGAGAGATTTAATTCTATCTCAATATTTGATTTGTATTATGTGATATTTTTTTATATTGAGAGATTTAATTAGAGATTTTGATGATGTAAAGACACATGGTATGCTGTTTATTTTTACTTTAACAACAAAATATGTAATCATTCATGTTACAGATTAAATATATGTCATAAATGTATCATTCACATATATATATATTTTCTATTTCAAGTCAAAGACCTCAGTCATGTTTGTCTATGCATTCACAAAATGAGTCGGTGCAACATGTGCATTCACACAATGAATGAATGAAACATGTGTAGAAGTAATGGAAAGAGAAATACTAACTAAACAATTTAACCCAATGCCATTGCATCACTATCCAAATAACCACAATGTGTACCTTATCTTTGAATATTGCATTGAATTGTAACAATGGGTTGTTTTTCTTGAATGAGGAATTACAAAAATTCATTGCCCGAAAATAAAAGAGTAGAGAAACAAATCCCAGTATTGTTGAATAAAAGGAACATTTGCCCCCATCCTTCTTCATGCAGCTCAATTATTATGCTAGTTTTAAAGAAAGACGAATAACTAATTACATATGCAAGTTCAATTTTTCTATATTCCACACCTACTCAATGCATTGAGCTATAACCATGTCTAATGCAACTTGGGAGTTGAGAAACGTGAAGCATTCAACGAGATCAAGGAAAAGGTAGTAAGTACTCTTGTACTTAAAATTAAAATCCGTGATGTAAACAAACATTCAAGAGGTGACAAACACCAAGCATTCAAGTTTGAGATGGATATTTCAAAGACATGACATGAATAGGTGTACTTTTGATGAAAACGACTTGTTGCAATCCACTCTAAAACATTTTGAAGTGTAATTTCAAAGTGTATGATGGTGAGATCATATATAATAAAGAGAAGAAACTGCACAACCATCACATGTTTTTTTACTCTGGAGTTGTTTAATTATTGGAGGTTTTGGACCTATTTTGATAGTATATTAACTTTTTGATCGTGATTTGACAAGTTCAAAAATGACACACATTAACAATTTGTTGCAATGTAAGTATTGTATGGTAACAATAAACATGATTGTAAATTTCCTACCTAAATCCCTAATAATGAGATTCCATTCATAATTGAGAGCCATGGGGTTCTGGTTATAATCACTATTGGCTATACAATATTTGGTTTAATTGTAATTTTTATTTCTGAAATTGCATTCATGAATGCATAAATGGATTCAACACCCTCAAATATCCCTATTGCAATGAGATTGTACAATCTAATATGATATTATTGTTAGTCATTTAATGACATCTATGTAACTAGTTATATATACATGTTATTTTGATAATGTTTTATATGTGATATTATTACCAATTCCAAAACCTAATCAAATTTACCACAATTGTTGGTGTACCATTATAAGTAAAGATAGTTGGGCATGCTAGGTGGTGCCATATATTTGTATCCAACACCAATATAACTTTGTTACTTTCAGTTGATATTTAATTATATCTAACCCACATCATTATGCGTTTGGTTCAGAGTGCAACCTTAGGGGTATCCCAATAATAATGGGGAGATTGGTGCTAGGATTTGGTTCCAGTGGAACCCATCCTTTGATGGGACTTTGATGAGTCACCTATGATGATATTTACATCCAAATATTCCTTAGGCTGTAGAGCATGGACAATGAGAGTAGGGTTATCCTATTAGTATGATGTTTAATTGATGAGAGTATTAATATGCTAAGACTTTGAGTTTTATATTGTGATTTCCACGAAGAATTTTGTTGGATTATTTAGATAGTCACTTTACTACTGTTGTCGGCAATCGTCCTATTGATATTATTAACCTAGAGTTATTTAGGGTAGAATGATATTGATTTAGATTTTTGGTGGTTGAGTGTTACACCTAAAATCTTCCCATCATGAGATTCAGTGCATACACCCCTGGAGTTACCTTGATTGAGTGATTAACCTGGAAGGATTTGTACCCATTTGTACTAGGTTTTGAGAGGTCGTCGCAGGTTGCACTCATGCAGCATGCGACGTCGCAGCTTGCTCTATTGCAGGGTGTGCCGATGTCAGTTAATGGACAAAAATAACCCTTCGAGCCCTTTCTTGAAGCTTGCTGACTTGGGACCCTGTCACTGACTTCTTGGGAGAGCTGACACTCGATTCGTATCACCTCGAAAAGATCCCTTAAGCCTCTCCTATCATATCTCAACCTATCCTATCCATACCCTATCCACTTAGTCCTATTTAAATGAAGCTCACTCCCATCCCAAAGGGAGAAAGTCTATGGTGCTCTTATGCTGGTGAAATCAAGCTCAATAGATCTAATACTCTAGCTTGGGGAACATCTACTTCTCTCTAGGAGCTTTGGCATGGCTTGTCGGAAGGAGCTTGCAGCGTTAAGGTAATGGTTATGATCTTCTTTTCTATTGTACTTCTCCACTCTTCAATACAGTTAATATAATTACTTTCCATAAATGTTGTCTCCTTGATGATGTTTAGAGATTTCCTCCTTAACTGTTAGCTTAGATCTATCATATGAGATATATGCTTTCACTTCTCGTGGTCTGTCACATGTTCAATAGGGTTTAGCTACTTGCAATCTGGCAGCGCTGGAGTATTGGATCAACGAAGGAGAAAGGGATCTACAAATCTAAGGTAAACGATCTACTCTTACATCTGTATTTATATACGATCTAGGAAAGTATTTTATGTTCTATCTTATTTGTTCTAGACTTACGTTAAGCTAGGGAGATCAAGCCTTGAGTCTGCTCTCGATAGATTGTCCGCAAAGCAAATCTAGCGACCATACTGGGGAAGTATCTTGTTCTATAGTTGTCAATCTGAGAGTCATTTTCAGTTGATTGCCTGATGCAAGCCTTTTATTTGTCATTTGCTTCTTGAGTTGATTTCACTGTCAGATCTTCATCTTGAAGACTCTGATCTGCTTCCTCTGAGTTTGTACTACTCATTTTCAAAGCATTTCATAGTTCATTGCTTGGAGATTTGATTCATTTTTGAACTTAGATCTCGCCTGTCGCACCTGGTTAGTGAAAATAGAGCGACACTGTGTCTTTGTTCTTTGTCTATTAGCCACTTGTCGTAGTCCTCTCAATGGTATACTGCGACATCGTCGCACTTCCCGCATTGGTGAACTGCGAGGTCGCACTGTGTATAAGGACAGAGTGCGTCGATTTGTCGAATTTGGCATGCAAGCATCCCATCTCCATTTCTTAATCTGAGCTTTGGTTTGCTGCATGAACTCCCTCCGTGCTGCAAGATCCAGCCAGAGATCCCATATTTGATTTGTGTGTTGAGTGTTTGGTTTTGTTTGGATTGATTTTGGGTTCCGTCTTGGACAAGTCTGAGAACCGGTAGTGGTGGATTCTCTTGTCTCCCCCACCTTCATCCGCTCACCCTTGCATTCCCTCCTCTCCTTAACTGATCTGGTTACTGCATCAGATCAACTCCCAGACCTCATTTACATTATTTTTTGAGCTTTGCTTGCTTGGTTTGCTTGCTACTGTCTGACTTTGAGTCACGTGTGTCTTTCAGTTTGATTGAGTGCTTGTCTTTTCTTGAGTTTTCTGAGTGCACTGAGTGCTGCAAGTAGTGTTTTCTTTTCAGGCATTTACATCTGAAAGTGTAGTTGTTATCAAGCTAATCTTTTGATGCATCCATTGAAAAGTTAAAAGTGCTTCTTTCCCATCATTTCTCAAGCATTGTTGAAGAAAATTGTTCGTGCATTGGAATGTTTTGCTTATGCATTTTTTGAAAAAATTGAATGAATGTGTGATCGTTTGTGTTTTTCATGAATTATGAGTTTCTCATTTTCTTGAAAAATCCAAAGTTTATTTCAATTTTTGCAAAATTAGTTCCATGCTAAGGAAAGATAGATGCATTTTTAATTCTTACTGCTTTTAGGCCATTGAAAGTGAAATTGAAAAGCTTGCATACTCCATCTTAGAATCCTCTTTTTTCATTATCTAGTGTCATTTTACTTTGAAAAGAAAAAGAAAATGAAAAAATGTTTTGATTTGGATTAGTAGTGTTGTAATTCTTGCGTTTCACACAAAATGAAAAGAATGCTTTTATAGTCAAAATTGTTTGAATTGGGAATTATTACATTGTGTTGTTTTGGCAATCTCGTTGGAAAGAAAAATATTTCTCCTTCACATAGTTAGAGTTCATTAAAAGAAAATAATATTTCGTGCATGTAGCTAGGCCTTGCATTATTTTTCCGATTATGTACTCACCTCATGCATTCACCTAACCGTCCAAATAAAATTAACGATAGAACTAGGTAATTTTTTTTGGCAACTTGTGTGTAAGTTAGAGACGTGTTCCGGCATCGTTAAGCGTGGCAGCTGTCGTTATTTTCCAGCACTGTATCCCGGGGGTATTGTAGTCTTCCACGTACTTATTGGTATATCGAGCTCCTTCATGTACCCACCAAGTACCATAATACGTACTTGGCGTATATCAAAGGGTGTATCACGTACTCGGTAGTATATCGGAAGGTCTCTTGCCGAACGGTTGTGCATTAGACAACACCACTACAGATTTGAGCTCCCACGTACCTTGCGTATATCGGGAGACACCACTAGGATTCCTGAAACCAACTGAGTTAACCATTTGGATGTCTTGGCAAAGCAATGCATCGAGAACAACACTCGGGGAGATTAACACGCATGTACTGTCCAGGTAATCGGGTATGCAGGAAAGGGTACGGTCCCGATCCTCCTTGTCGCGTCATATTGTTGGAACCTGCAGTATATAGCGGTTTGCGATGCCTTGATAATCCTGTGAGGTTCTAGAATTTCAATCCACTCTATCACATAAGTCTGCCTGTTGCCTTAGTTTGAGTAGGTTTTTCTGGATTGATTTTCTTTTGTAGCATACCCTTAGGAGAAACGCTGTTTCAGCCACTCTGGCTGATTTTCCTGATGCTCTGGAGGATTTTCCGTTGAGAAGATCCCGTAGGATCTTAAACTTATCACCCGAATATCCCCTTAATCCGGAGGTTATTTCGAGGGTAAGAATGGATCAGTGTAACACGATCGTAGTTACTAAAGTTGAAAACCCCACCTGAAAGTTGGGGGACTTTTGTTTCCCCCAACTCCACAAGATTCATCCACCTCCAACCCCCCACAGGGTGAAGAGGTGGACATTTCTACTTCACAAGACGATACCCTCTCGGCAGTTATGCCGGGAGAGGCTGGATCATTGGAATGGATAAATCAACCCCAGGATGACCCCACAACAACTGCTGGTCCAGATGCAGCCTATTGGACATCTTCTATCGGTCACCTAGTGGCTCATTTTTCCATCGCATCCCCACCCAACCGGACTACTCCAGAACTCTCTAAACCCTTCTATAGGCCCGACCTCGCCGAGATTTTCGGCCCTATTCATGATCGTCTGGAACGATTACGTGTTAGGGGTGATGAACTTCGAAGACAAAGTCTAGAGCAACGACTATCCCTCAAGCACCACCACCCCCAATTGATCCACCCCCACCTCCTGCTGGAGGCATCGGGCCCCCACCTAACTTGGGAGGAGGCGGAACTCTCCCTTCTGGCGGAGGTCCAACTCATTTTACCAACAATGGCCCCCACCCTTCCGGCGGTGGCGAGAATGGTCCACCCCCCCCAGGTGGAAGCGACGGAGGACCACCCTATTATGGTGGAGGAGGACATTTCACTTCGGGCGGTGGAGGTGGTCCACCACCCTGTCCAGGCGGAGGCGGTGGCGGATCTAATTATTATGGTGGTGGTGGAGACCCTCATCCTTCCGGTGGCGGAGGTGGTGGGGGCCCCCATCCTTCTGGCGGCGGAGGTGGTCCACCACCCCCTCCAGGCAGAGGCAGTGGTGGGCCACCTTATTATGGTTATGGACCCCCACCTCCTCCCGACGGTGGCAGCGGACCTCCACCTCCTCCCGACGGTGGCAACAGACCTCCACCTCCTCCCGGTGGTGGAGGTGGAGCCCCACCTTATTGGAATGGACCACCCTATGGTGGCATACCCCCTTACGGTTTGGGCAGCACACCCCCTATGGTTAGTTTCCTTCGTGGTCACCCTTTAATCAGTCGATACGAGGTCCTACCAGTCCTTACATGCCTTATCAGTACTACCAATACCTGCAGCCTAATCAACAGCTGCCCTTTTTGGCCACTTTAGACCTACCTGATCTATCTCGACTGATGAATGACCCCATCTACCATGGAACTAACTGGCCCCCGATTCCGGTGAAACTTCCATTGGATATCCCTAAGTTTAACGGTAAGTTGGATGAGGATCCCAAACACCATGTGATGACATACCATTTATGGTGTTCATCCAACTCTCTGATGGACGACTCGATCCGTCTGAGATTATTTCAACGGACTCTCACTGGTTCGGCTGCCAAGTGGTACATCGAACTACCACCTCATTCTTCTCATGATTTCGGTTCTCTTGCTATGAAATTTTTGACTCACTTCTAACTGCCTATACGGTACGAAACTGGTACGGACTTTCTCACCTCTCTCCGCCAGAATACCGCTACTCATATCTCTACTCATATACATGAGTGGCGGAGGAGAAGACGCTTGATTAAGGCTCCCATTCCAGACCAACTCCTAGCAGATTGGTTTTCGAAGTCTCTCATCCCTCACATAGCTCGAGATGTCGCCATGGGTGGTGCTGTCACTGAAGAACAAGCTATCGTTCGTGCCCATTACCTAGACTTGGTCTATGCTCAATCGGGCACACTGTTTGAAATTCTTCCCGACGCACCCTGCGACACTTATGACCCCACGAAACCTCCTAAGGGACCCCAAACTGATGGCATCATTGGATCCCTTAACACCCATCCTGCTTCTAACACCGTTGGAGCGTCGAACCTCCATGGTTCCTCCCCATTACCAGCTTAGGCTGGCCACAACACCACCAAATCGGCCACTCCTGCTGTAACTGAGGAGGTGAAGTTTGTCCAATCAGCTTCATCTCAAAAGTCCGGCGGCAAGAAGAAGAACAAAGGGAAACTTAAGAAGTCTTCCGCCCAGCAGGAACAAAAGAGCACTCCTGACGACACCAAACAAAAATGGAAACTAAAGTATCCTTGTCTACTGTGCAGAGATGATCACTTCTCGAAAGAGTGTCCTCAATGATCCGTTTCCCACCCAAAATCAACAAATGATTGCTCACCCCCCCCATCCCAGGGGGAACCATCCAATACCGCGCATGTTCTCATGGTGCGTAACGAAATGATCAATTTGAACACTCGCTCGCGATCATACGACTCGGTCCCTTCGAAGGAACCTGTTGGAAGTAATACTGAAAAAGCTTCCAACTCCTTACCTGATGTCACTGTACCATCGACTTCTCTCACCATTGAGAAGCCGTACTTAGATTCGATATTACGACCGCCCAAAAGCACGATTCGAAAAGTTGTTTTCAATCCTAATGCTCGGGCAACACAAAATTACAATATCGTGGAGGACTTGGCACAATCTCCTTGTGCCATGTCCACACTGGAAGTTTTGCAGAATTGTCCTAATCAACTCAAAACTCTCCTTGCAGCAATCGGTGCCATCGACCCTAATTCTTCGAATACCATCATGTTCCAACTTGACTACGCCAAGCCAAGGATTTCCCATCAGCTCGCATTCCAAGTGGCTACGAACATTGCTGGGAAAATTGTCCATCGTTCCATTTTGGACAAAGGCGCCTCTACTTCTGTCATGTCGATCGCCTGTTGGAGAGCCATCAACTCTCCTGAATTGAATCGTTCTCCTACCATGTTGAAAGAATTTGACGGGCGTGGCTTTCAACCTCATGGGCTCCTACAAGCTCTCGCAGTTGAGTTGGGCGGAAAGACTGTAACCATTAATGTGGAAGTGGTCTCGGACCCGATAGATTATAATATCTTGCTTGGTCGCAATTGGTTTTACGCCATGCATGCGGTAGACTCTTCAGTCTTCCGCGTAGTACAATTCCCCCACCAAGGATGAATTGTTACTGTTGACCAATTAGATTTTTGCACACCAGACACTACTACTCATCCTAGTGACCATGTTCCTTCCATTGGACAAACGTCAAAACAATATGAGAGTATAGGGGTTGGCCTTTTGAAAGATTCATCTCTCATGGGCATTTTTCCAATTTCAGACCCCCCTAATCATGTTGCCTCGGTGAACATGATCTCCACAGAGATTTCCTCTCACTCCACTGATACTTGGCTTGTACTTGACGAAGCCACAACACACCTGATTGGAGACGCAATGCCTCTTTCACCCGCTGAACGTATTTACGAGGTTATCTAGTCAGCGCCGGAGAACCACTTAACTGTGACTTCCCCATCATGTTCTCTACGACGGGCATCATCTCTACCTAATCTCTTACTTCAGACTTTTCATTCAGACGAGTCCATCATGGAAGTTATGAATGTTGATGATGGTTCGTGGGATGACCTCCACCATAGGTCATCTTTTCTTCCTCCTTTGGAGTACATAGAGGACAACATTAGCACCATCTTTTCACCAGATATCTACCTGTTCCCTCATTCCCCCATACTTACATGTCTTTCGGACACTGAGGGAAACTTGGACAACATTGAGCCTACCACCCCGGTAGACATCTCAGTGAAACCTGGTGTAGTGGAGCACATTCGCATAGGACAGAAGTGTTCCTCTGAATAAATAGCTATTGGTACGGCCTTATTTAAGCGATTTCGAGACATATTTGCTTGGTCCTATGAGGAGATGCTTGGGGATAGACCCCGCGATTGTTTCTCATGAAATAAAAACCTATCCCGACATCAAACCTGTATGCCCAAAGTTGAGACCGGTACACCCTCGGAAGACTGTGGCGATCAAGGCAGAGATTGAAAAGCTCTTAAAGGCTGGCTTCATCTATCTTGTCCCATTGACGGATTGGGTCTTAAACGTCGTCCTTGTGAACAAAAAGTAGGGTACCATTCGCGTCTGTGTCAATTATCGGGACCTTAACAAGGCTTGTCCAAAGGACAACTACCCGAACTCGTTCATTGACCAGATTATCGACAATTGTGCTGGAAGCGTCATCTTTTCATTCATGGATGGATTTTCCGGTTACAACCAGATTGAGATCAACCCAACCGACCAACATAAGACGACATTCATCTATCCTTGGGGGACGTTTGCATACCGCAAACTCCCGTTTGGACTTAAAAACGTTGGTGCCACGTTCCAGCGGGCCATGTCGTATACCTTCCATGACATTAAGGACTTTGTGGAACCTTACCTGGACGATCTCCCTGCTCATTCGAAGCAGCGTGAGTTCCACATGGATCATCTTACGGCCATTTTCCTCAGATGCAGACGGTACAATATTCGTCTGAATCCTCATAAGTGTATCTTTTGCGTTGAGTCTGGATGCCTCTTAGGGTTCATTGTCTCGAAGGATGGGATCCGCATTGATCCCTTAAAGGTGGAGGCCATTGTCAACCTACCACCTCCAACTGATGTGACGTAACATCAAAGTCTCCAAGGGAAGGCGACTTATTTAAGGCGTTTTGTTTGTAACTTCACGGAGAAGACTAAGGGGTATATGAAACTGCTTAAGAAGGTCGTCCTGTTCATTTGGGATGATCAAGCTCAAAAATCCTTCGACAACATCAAACATGCCATCACGCATGCCCCTGTAATCCAACCGCCAAACTATTTCTGAGATTACATCTTATATCTCGCCACTTCTGCTACCACTATCGCCATGGTTTTGCTACAGAAGGATCAAAACGCCCAGGAACATGTAATATACTATACGATTAAGGGTCTCATTGACACCGAAAGTAGATATTCACATGTCGAGAAGCTTGCTCTTGCGGCAGTCATCGCTGTCCAAAAGTTTCGGCACTATATCTTGCTCCGCACCACCACCATCACGCAGACTCGAACTCCATGTACCACGTACTGACACGTCAGGTGCTTGGGGGAAAGTACTCACGCTGGATTGTGACACTGCAAGAATTTGACCTTCTTTTCGAGAAATCCAAGTCTAAAAAGTCCTTGGTGTTTGCTGAGCTTATTTGTGACCTTCCCTGTTATGATGTAGAAGTTCAGCACAATGACTCTTTTCTGGATGAATCGTTATTTCTCATCAGTACGACTGATCCATGGTATGGAGATATTTCGTTATATCTTCAAACCCAATGCTTCAACCCTCAACTCTCTCGCGATGACCGTCATAGAATACGTCACCATGCAAAGTATTATCTGATCATCAGTGATACTTTGTACCGCCGTGGCGTCGATTCAATTCTTCAACGTTGTCTAGTTCACGATGAGGCTGAATGCGTTCTGAACGACTGTCATGTTGGGGCGTGTGGCGGTCACCTCTCTGGGATGGCTACAACCCAGAAGATTTTGCGCGCAGGATATTATTGGCCTACTATCTTCAAAGATTGTATCGAGGCCGTGAAAAGATGTCCCCCATGTCAACACTTCCATACGAAGAAGCGCACCCATCCCGCCTCGTTACACCCGGTTATTGCCGTGGGCCCCTTCGCAAAATGGGGCATCGATGATTAAATGTAGGATGATTATGACTAAGACCCAATTGCAACAAGCTACCTAAAATAAGTTAAAGTATTCATAATCATATTCACTATTCATAATGATATCCATTTGTATAACAATGTGATATTTTTATATTTAGAGATTTAATTCTAGGTTGACATTTGATTTATATTAAGTGATATTTTCTTATATTGAGAGAGTTAATTAGAGATTGTGATGATGTAAAGATAAAGGGTATGTTGTTTATTTTTCCTTTAACCAAAAAGTTGTAATCATTCATGTTATAGATAGAATGGATGCCATGAATGTCATACTTTTAAATTTTTTCTTTTAATCTTCTAATTCAAGTTGAAGACACCAATCATGTTTACGTATGCATTCACATAATGAGTTGATGCAAGATGCACATTCACACAATGGATCAATGAAACATGTGTAGAAGTCACACAAAGAAGAACAATAATTAAACAATTTAATCCAATGCCATTGCATCACTCTCCCAAGAACCACAATGTATGCCTCGTCATTGAACATTGCATTGAGTTGTAGCAATATTTTATATTTTCTAATAAGGCATTGAAAAAATTTCATTGTTGAAAAATAAAAAAAAATAGAACAACAAATCCGAGTATTGTTGAATAAAAGGTCCATTACCCTGAAGATAAACTATTATGCTAGTTTTAAAGTGTGATGGTACATGGAAAATTATGTGGACTATAAACTTCTTGATAATTCATACTTAGTAACATGATCACATAAATGTTAAGTGACCTCTACCAATAAATTTACACTTATATAATAAGTATAAAGTTTCGATCAAAGAAAAGGTATTCATTAGTCTTTGTACTTCAAATTTGTGACATATAACAAACATTCAAGAGGTGGAAAACATCAAGTATTCAAGATTGAGATGGATATTTCAAACATGCCATGAATAAGTGTACTTTGATAAAGACTTGTTGCATATAATTTTTTTCTTTTAATCTTCTAATTCAAGTTGAAGACACCAATCATGTTTATGTATACATTCACACAATGAGTTGATGCAAGATGCACATTCACACAATGGATCAATGAAACATGTGTAGAAGTCACACAAAGAACAATAATTAAACAATTTAATCCAATGCCATTGCATCACAACAAATCAATGTATGCCTGGTCATTGAACATTGCATTGAGTTGTAGCAATATTTTATATTTTCTAATGAGGCATTGAAAAAATTTCATTGTTGAAAAATAAAAGAATAGAACAACAAATCCGAATATTGTTAGATAAAAGGTCCATTTACCCCGAAGATAATAAACTATTATGCTAGTTTTAAAGAGTGATGGTACATGGAAAATTATGTGGACTATAAACTTCTTGATAATTCATACTTAGTAACATGATCACATACATGTTAAGTGACTTGTACCAATAAATTTACACTTATATAATAAGTATAAAGTTTCGATCAAAGAAAAGGTATTGATTAGTCTTTGTACTTCAAATTTGTGACATATAACAAACATTCAAGAGGTGGAAAACATCAAGTATTCAAGATTGAGATGGATATTTCAAACATGCCATGAATAAGTGTACTTTGATAAAGACTTGTTGCATTTCATTTAAAACATTTTACATTTTGAAGTGTACTTAACATATGTGATATATGATATATAACAAATGGTGTGTGATAATTAGCACTCAAATGGCTCTCTGTTGGTGATGAAAAATTTTCCGGGGAGGCACAGTTCTACCTCTTCTCGATATTTTTTTGGAATTTCGATTATCTGGGTCGTCTTAAAATGAGCCAAAATCCTTAAGGTCTCAATTCCATAGCATAATTCCTCAATAAATCGGATGGAACTACGATTCCGCCAATTTTTATAACCAAATCTAGAGAACAAATCACCAAAAAAGCAAAACAATTTGAGTGACATTATCCAAACCATAACAAACATTCTAAAACCATAACAAACATTCTAAAAAGTGGAAAACACCAAACATTCAAAGATTGAGATAGATATTTCAAAGACATGCCCTGAAATGATATGTGTACTTTTGATACAAACTCGTTACATTTCATTTAAAACATTTTGAAGTTATTTCTCATCCTACCTTTCATTAAAAATGCATTTGACTGTTAGTTTTCGATCTCCTTAAAAACAGATAGCCCGTGAATAAAATGGAGGATTTGCTTCTCAGCTTATTATCTCTGTAAAGAATGGTAGGAGGAGCAGCATTTCTGTACGAGAACGTGGCTAAGGAGTATGTGAACGCGAGGCCTCGTTATCCGCCTCAACTTTTCTCCTTGCTCGCCTCTCTCACGCCCCAACGCCGACTTGCCTGGGACGTTGGCACAGGGAATGGCCAAGCTGCCCTTCAGGTGAGTCTCAAGCTCTGAGATGCCATAACAAAACCCGGTTGAGACGGGTTTCGTCTCGGCTATTTATATAGCTTTTGTTTTGTGTTGCAGATCAGCGAATATTACGAGCGGGTGATAGCCACAGACATAAGCGAACAGCAACTGCAGCACGCGGAGACGAAGCCCAACATAAGCTACGCCCTCACGCCGCCCGTACTGACGGACGATGCACTTCATTCGATCGTCGGCCCGGAAGGCTCGGTGGATCTCGTGACGGTGGCCATCGCCGTCCACTGGTTCGATTTGAACACATTTTACGTGCAGGTAAAGCGCGTTCTGAGGAAACCCGGGGGAGTGATTGCTGTGTGGGCGTACACGAAACCCTCCGTCAGTCCGGCGGTGGATGAAGTGTTCGGGCGGTTCTTTGAGCGTGTTCTGCCCTTCTTCGAGCCGTGCGCGACATGGGTGTTCGAAGAGTACAGGACTTTACACTTTCCCTTCTCCCCGCGCGCATCCCGCGGTGGCAGAAGAGCCGGTCGTTGAATTGGAGATCGAAGAGACGAAGACACTGGAGGAGTATCTGAACTTCTTCAGAACATGGTCGGCTGTGGTGAATAGTAACGCTCTGTTAAGCGATGACTTCGTTCGGCAGTTCGAGGAGGCGTGGGAAGGTCCTCCACATCTCGCCCGGACTGTGAAATTTCCGCTCTTCTTAAAGGTCGGCGTGGTTTGAATTGATGTTTCTGGCTGGGTTTGTTTCTGATTTTATCCTCTGTCAACAATCAAGCCGTGTATGAGAAATTAATCAAATATTAGTGTGTGAGATTTTTGCTTTATGAAAGCTCGCTCAATCAACCATGGGACTGTCAGTATCCATGAAATTTCCAGCACAGATCCACATTGGTTTGATACGCTGTAGACATTCGAGGTTGCAAGTGTTGATAGCTCTTCTTTGCCATAATTTGAGTTGTCTTAGCTTAGCACAGTACAGGAACTTAATTTGTGCTAGAGTGAATACATATGAATAGATCTCACACATATATATATATATATTAATTTAGAACTATCTTTATAAATGATAATACTTTTGTTTCATTTTAATTATCTTATTCGTTTTAGTGAAGAATTTTATAACCCTCATAACAAAACTTATCATGCTTATATTTAATTATAATGTATATATAATGTGAATTACATGGATTACATTTAAAAAAAAATTATTTACATTTAAAAAAGAAAACATCATAATCTTGTCGAAATAGGAATTGGGAATTGCATGTTAACTAGCGATCTTTATTAGTAATATTAATAATATATATTTTTTTGTTTTTAAAAAAAATATTTATTTACATTTAAAAAAAGAAAACATCATAATCTTGTAGAAATAGGAATTGGGAATTACATGTTAACTAACAATCCTTATTAGTAATATTAATAATATTTGATTTGTTTTTTGTTTTTTCAAAAATTACTATTTGTTAATTTCAACAGCAAGTAATCACCATTCTTATAACCTTGCTTAAAACCATATTAAATTATGAATTTTCACTTTAAAACAAACAGCATGTGCACAAGATTATGGGTTTTGAGATGTATCTAAAATACCATTCATAAAAAATCAAACTTCGGTGAAATCAAATAATATTTTAAATATTCACTGTTTTCTTTAAAAACAAAACCCAACTCATATATCTTGCCCTATCATTACTTGACCATGATGTCATGCATTATGTGGAAAATATTTTTTTTGAAGGATTATGCTTTTTGTCTATTATATAATAGATATTACAAAACATAATATTAAACATAATACTAAGCAATACAAGTATATTGCAAAGTTATGGGATACTTTTGTCTACTACTATCATTTTCCTCTTTAGATTATTTCTCTTTCTTTCTATGTTAGATGTTAATATCTCCTGCATACTTCTACTCAACCTATAGAACAACAATGCCATTTAAAAAATGTGATTCATTTTCCTTCTTATTAGGTTTTTGATAGCTAGAATTAAGGCTAAGTTCAGGGTTTTAAAACCTTTTTGGAATATTCATGATGCTTATAGAAGTTTTTAGTGGCCTCTAGGCATTTCTAACCCTATATGGATGAGTCATGGTGACATGACTTCCAGGGAAACGCTAATGACTATCTTGTTAGGGCTATAACTTTTACATATGCGCTATGTTTTAGGTGCATGCTACCTTTCTCAAAAGATCTCAATGGTTTATTTTTTATTTTTTTGTTAATACTAAGAAACATTCAATAAGAGCTATGTTTTAGGTGCATGATAGCTTTCTTAAAAGATCTCAATGATTTTTTTTTTGTTAATACTAAGAAACATTCAACAACTCTTACCTGTAAAAGGGCCCAAAAATGATCTTTGGGCCTAAGAAATGTGTTAAACGTTGAGTTCTTAAGATTTGACATAATTAAGAACATCTCAGAGATGTCCTAATTTTTAATCTCCCTAATATAGAGCATCAACATATTCATATGGTAACTATATAGATCCATTGTGGATCATCCTTCCCCATTTTGGGATGCTTTTGACCTCCAAAAGATTTAGTATTAATGGAAATGATGAAACAATTCCTTAACTTTCTCCTTGAAGTATCTTTTAGCCTTGGTTGGTAGTTGACCATTCAGTCCCACTTGCCAAAGTTCTTGTTGAGACCTTTTAGTCTTTCTGATCTTCTTCTTAGAACTACGTCCTCTAGTAGTCATGTGTATTATACATTTGGTGCTAAATATTCTATGGAATGCAAGACATCAAGGCGCTCGCCATCCTCATCAAGCATGGATGCCTCGTGGAGTTTTATGTTCTTTACATTTACTATTGAGTAAATGCACATATGAGGTGGAATATGAAGTCTATAAGCATCGTTTCCTACTTTCTCCAATATTTTGAAAGGTCCATATTTTAGGGCTTTCATTTTATTTCCCAGTCTCTATAACCTTTCCTTATTAAGGTGCAACCAATCTTTGTCTCCTACTTTGAAGGTGTTTTCAACCCTACGTTGATCATGCATGTCCTTGCACTTCCCCTAAGATTTATTCAACTTCTCTTAACATGTAGGTGTATCTACCTAATCCTATCTATGAACTTCTCTGCCTTCAATGCATCACTTGAGGTTAATGCTACTACTTTAGGATATCCATATATAGTATCCAATGGTGATGGTGGTAAATATCCAAAATAGATTTCAAAGGGGACTTCTTGTGGAAATGTGGACAACCATATTAAAGGAATGATGTATGTAAACCAAATTTTCATCCTATGTACTTAAATGCTTCTAATTGTAGTCTCTAATAAACTGGACCAAATTCCCATTCACAATCTTTGTTTTCCCATTAGTGGAAGGTGGTGGAATTTTTCAGTTTAATATCCAATCTCTCACATAATGAAGCCCAAAATCTATTGAGAAATATCATAACTTTATAAAGATGACACTCCATGAAATCCCAAAGTGCACTTAAACCCTTTGAAAGAACAAGCTTGCAATTTTTAATCCTTTGATGGTCTTCTTGAAATCCAGATTAACACACATCTCACTGAACTTGTCTACTACCAATTATAGGTTGTCATGCCCTCTCCTTTTCCTTGAAAAATGCCCAACAAAGTCCATGGATATGCGTTAATATGGCATTGTAGGGATTGGAAGTGGAATAAAGAGTCCTCCCAGCAAAGTCCATGGATATACGTTACTATGGCATTGTAAGGATTGGAAGTGGAATATAGAGTCCTTGCTTCCTAGTAATAGGCATAAGTAAAAGGAGGCCATAGGGATAGAGGATGGCTCCCCTCATGACCATGAAAATAGTACATGTGAAATAAACTATGAGAGACTTAAAAAAAAGGAGAGCTATGAAGGCATGGGAGGGCATGGCTATGAGGGTCATGGAGATTTGATTCCCCCTTCCCTAATTTTCAGTCACACATCATGACTCATCCCTATTTATATAACTTGGGATTAGTTAAGGTATAAAGCTTGGGATGAGTCATGGTGTGTGACCTTTCTGATAGTGTTGATATTTTTCTTTTCATTCTTTGGTTATTGATTATTTCGAAACATTCAACTTACTAGGTTAAATATATACAGTTTTAATGGTCGTATATATTCAATCTATGGAATATTTTTTTGGGGAACTCTCCAAGCGTTTCTTCACATTCTCTAAATGACACTTGAGGTAAATGTCATCGATGAATAACATATACAAGTAACCCCAAGACTTAAGTGAGATTTGACCTCGTGACCTTGGCCATTGTGGCTTTGACATGGCAAGTCAAACCACTTGTGCTAACCCTTGAACCTTTGTGTAATATATATTATTATTTATGTGACAATAATATATATATATATATATATATATACCCCATTTGTAAATGTGTCCTATAAGAAGCCTTGGAAGCATGAATATAAGTAGTCATAGGACATATTTAGAGTCAAATTGAAGAACATTTTACTATACTGTTATTTTTTGAGATTAAAAATGTAATATAATGTATATTCTAATTTTATTGTTGAAATATAATTTGTGACTCAAGTTATAGAAATAAAGGAACTCTATTAAGGGTATACCACTGGTCACTCAAGTAGGAAAATGTTACACCAATTTTAGGATCAACTCGGATGAAAGCATTGGGCACCTTCACCTAAATATGAAGAAGAGATACTTGATAGAATTTCATAATCAAAAGAACATAATATCATGCATCCTTACAATGAAGTCTTGCACAAATTTCTCTTCAACAAGGGATATAGATGATGTATCATATATGGTTGCTCAAGACAATAAAAGATCTCAACAAGAAAAACAAGATAGAAAAAATTGCAAAATTTCAACTAAAAAATTGACAAAATTTCTAATCTAGAAATTTGAAATGACACATTACTTAGAGAAGTAAAATACCAAACAACGAAAAAATATAAAAAGGGAAATACAAGTTGTTGAAAAAGATATATCAGTCAACACAATTGAATCAGGTTGATGTACAAACTACAAATTAAGAAACCTTAGCAATTGCAAAGTGTCACTACCAATAAAATATGAAACAAGTATCTGACGAAGACATAATACCTAAAGTAAATCAAGAGAACCCTAAAACTGAGATGAAGACAAATCAAGATATAAAGACACCTTATCCATCCTAATGACAAAAATAGATGCATTTACCAATCAACTCATCGACATCATTCTAAACAAGGACAATACTCCATTCTAAATAATCTTAATTCCTATACAACTTTGTCTCAAAATTCAAATCATCGTTGGAATCATAATAGAAAAGGTTATGTCCAAAAACTTACCATCAAACAATGCCAAATAAGGTTGATCTAGTCTAGATAGATCCATCTTGCATGCAATAGTGTTAGATCATATCAAACATGCTAAACAAAATCTTTTTCATGTTCATGACAACTTCTACGGGACCGTATGTTATGATTTGAGTTAGTAGGAAATACTATTTTCGATAGGGTTCACTTAGAATAATATCTAGTCTTTTCTTTCTCATTCTTTCTTTTCATAGTAGTGTGAAAATAAGGAAGGTTTGACTTCAAGTTGTTCAAATGAAAATAGTGGGATAGTGGTGTTGAGTCTCTCAAGCTTTTGGTAAGTTATTGTTCATTAGTCAGTTCCCCTTCTAGACGAGGGTAGGGAAGGTATATAGAGTGTCACCTTGATGTGGTGGAAGTCATTAGTTCGAGCCTGATTATCCCTAAACCTAATGTGATCCCTTCTATCTATTTTTTTTCGATTTTATGTCTCTTCATGTCAGTTCTCCTTCCATATGAGGGTGGGGAAGGGATATAAATCACCAATAGAGTATCACCTTGACGTGGTGTAAGTCATCAGTTCGAGCCTGATTATCCCTAAAACTAATGCGAGCCCTTATATATATATTTTCAATTTTATGACTCTTTATGTTAGTTCTTCGTGCATATGAGGGTAGGGAAGGGATATAACTCACCAGTAGAGTATCACCTTGACTCTTCTTATCGTAGGAGGCCTGTGGTATTTACATGATACGGTATGGATGGCTATACTGGAAGTGAGATCCAAGCCGATATGAAGTGAATGGATACAAGTTAAAGTTATGATGTTCCTAGTTCCTATCCTTATATGTGCATGTTTAGGAGCTCTTGTCCCAGATTGTCGAAATGGTATATATTAATTGATAAAGAGTAGAATGAGGAAGGGAGAACTAGATCTCCCTTGAACCATCACCCCGACCAACCAGTTGTTAAGCACACAAACCGGTTAGGCAAGGTCAAGTTGAGGAAAAAACCAACTAGGCGAAGTTAGAGAGTACCATAGTGAAGTGCTGTAGGGTCAAAGAGAGAAGCTGGAGGGTTGGATACCTCACCAATCAATGGGCTAAAGCAGAGGTTGGGTGCTTTTTAAATCCCCTCCGCTTCTTCTTAACCAACACCGAGAGCAAGGTTCTACAATTCTCTTGCCAAAAATCTCTCGACACAACTAGGAAAGGGTGACACCTACTCCTACTTACCCACCTTCCTACACACTACAACTCTCTATACATACATCCAACCTACTCCTACCTACCTATACCTAATTTTTCCACCTACTCCTACTCTCACCTAAGGCACATAACCAAGCTATGACGAGCAACTAAGTGGGTGATTTCCCTTGCATAAAGAAAAAAAATATCCTTAATTTAATTGAAAGTCTCTCTTAGAGGGGGAAATGGCTAATCCATTATTGCGCCTAAGATGAAAAACCAAGAAAATTGGAAATTTTGATCTATTGATCCTGGGATAAAATCTTTTCTCCAAGAAAGGAAATAATCTCTTCACTAATCTATATATATGAACCATCTGGAAATGTTAATCTATAAAGATTGGATGTAAACATTAATAAGATACACTATCATTCTATATATCTGTTTTATAAGGAGAATGACTATGAAAGATGATAAGAGAAATGGGAAAATGAGGTTGCACGAGACTTGTGAAAAATGGCCATTTCCTTATTGTGGTCACATAAACATATATCTCATGGACATAAACATCTAAGTATAAATAGGAGGGGGAATTGGCTCAATTCAATCTATATTTCAAGATTCCCTCTATAGTGTGAGCTTAGGTCTTCGGCCCAAACAAGCTACTAAAGGTTAGATGACCCAACTCTAAAGGTGTGAAGGTTAGGCTCCACATAAGCCGAAGGTTAGGAGCCCAACAACCTAGATAGACCCCACGAAAAAGTTGTTGAAAATATAACTCTGAAGGTCCTCCCTCATATTTTTGGTGTAGGTGTGATGAGGGGGACTTGAAGGCTTTGTCCCTTGTACATTTATGTAAAAAGTGACTTTTATATAAATAAAGTGTGATATTTTGTACTTTATGAGTTTGGGTCTCACTCAAGTGAAATATTTAATAATTAATTATTTAATTATTAAAAAGTGAGTGCATGTATTTTAGACCCTAGATTTTGTAATTTGATCTCAACTCTAGATTGGGTAGTTAGAAGTTAGTTACAAAAAGACAAAGTATAGAATAAAGAGAGAAGGGGCATTGAAGACACTCACCATCAGAGAGAGGAAGAGGGAGATTGAACACCAAGAAGAGTTCCCAAGCAAAGAAGGGCACGATTTCCAAGAGAGAGGAGTAGCACACATCCCTAGGAATCATGTAGCAGGCCATACAATAGCATTAATTACAATCACATGTGTGGGATCAAATCCCAAGGAAGCTGACTCGAATCCCAAGAATCTGATTATGCATTAAATGCAACCTGTACAACATTAATTGCAGGCACGTGTGGGCTCATAAATCGAGGCAGATCAAGGGAAAGCCATACAGTACCGTACACTACGTACAAAAGACCATACAATAGTATTTTGGCATGAATTTCGAGGTTGGCACAGATTTCGAGGTTGGATATGTTTTTGAGTTAGTTTGTTGTTTGTGAAGTTTTTCCAGTGAGGGTTTAAAGATAAATTTCATTGTATTGAAATTTCTTCTCTTCTTGATGAAAAATATTCTTCTTAGGATTTTCCCCAGTTTGGGGTTTTGGGGTTTTGCTCGGTCTAGGTTGACCAAAATACATGTGTTCTATGTGCTTGTTAAAATTTTAGTATTTGAAGGGATCTTGAAGTGGTGGTTTTAATTTAAAAGCATTGTGAGTTAATATTTAATTAAAATCCTAGATGTTCAAGTGTTTTCTAGAATGTGTGAATGGGAAACTTCATACTTATGCCATATTTCTTCAAAAGTGAGCAGTAGGGGTAAGGGGGTATGGGAACTTATTCAATGGCTGACCCATAACCGAATTCCCCCGAGGTGAATCTAATCCCGTACAAGCTAATGTCATCCAAGACAATATGTAAGTTCGGGTATGTGCTGTATGAGCTCTAATCCTTGATTAGCAGTGTGGGTGGTCGATTCTAGGTATAAGCATGTAAGAGTAAGTTTGATACAGTCAATTACCCACCCCAATGGACTAGATGTTCCGGCAAATTTCGTTTAGTTGTTCCAAGTACGCATGGTTCAAGCCCATGTTCAACATGCAACCATGTGTAAGCCCCAATTTCTCCTGGATATTTTTTAATGTTCCCAGCCCTAGTTGTTTCACCCAGTTAGTTTATATCGACTATAATGATAACATACCTGCCTTGGGTTAGGTGAGACAGTTTAATCGTACAAAGGTCAAGAGGTCTACCTACCTTAGTTAAGTGAGACCGTATAATCCTACAAGGGTTAGGAGGTGACCCTGTCCTTAGGGGAGAATAGACAATCGTTTCAGAACTACTTCCTACCTCTCCTCTACCCAACTCAATATTAAGGGTCATTGGAAAGAGACTTTGTGTCCCTTTGATACATAGAGTTAGTTGTTCCCATAAATTCTGTTATAATATTGAGAATATACATAACATACAACAATGCATTTGATAACATGCAAATCAAGAATATACTAGTATTGCTTTTGTTCGCGCAAATCAATGTTCTTTCCAGGACATCAATTTCATCAAACTATTAATTATCAAGCAGGGTAAGTCTTTTCTTTTAAATCCTGTCTGCACTGTATGTGCAAGTGTCAAATATTAATTCAATATGAATTTCAAAATATTAACTCTAAGAAGGGAAACTCACTCCAACATAGTTAAAAACAACTACTTACACTCAATCACACCTTTCTCAATACCAGTCCTTAACCCCTCTAAATGGATCCAACATAATTTTATGATTTTAATCAATTGCAAGGATCAATCACATCAATTAAATACAATCCCTATTCTTCCAGGCAGAGTTGGATTCAAGTCTTTGGTGTTGATTGGTTATGAGAGTTTGGATAATGCAAACATTTAAAATAAAGAAGATAACTTAATCATGAAATGAGGAACCAAACCTGATCTACCCAGGATTAATATAGGTTCAATCCCCCAGTTTCTGTGAAATATCTGTTTACACACCAACTTAAAATCACACATTCAAAAGGAAATTCACACTTTCAAAGAGAACTGATTTGTGATAAAAAATAAATAAAAAGAGAATAGTAACATCTATGATGATAAACTAAATATTAATCAAATTCTAATTCAAACACACAACTTTAAGAAAACCAAATAAAATATTCTACAACATTGTACTAGACCCTAGATGAGGGAGCCCTCCTCTCTTCGACATGGCACAACTTTCTTTTAGCTCTAATTACACCAGCTCAAATCAACACATGCTCACATGAAATAGATTAAATATTTTTATTAATATGGAGAAAAACATAGAATATATGCAGCACAACCTTAGTTCCAACACATCTAACTTGTCTCTCCCTTGATAAATGAGGCATATTTATACAAGGAAAAGAGGAGCATGGAGGACTCTAAAGAGTCAACTTGCTCTCAAACAGTTTAGCCAATTATTGTTAAAGATAGACTCTACGATCTTTACGACCGAGCTCATCAATACCCAGAGACATTCATCAAGCAAAATCTCGAACCAATTGTTGAGTGTACCAATCAAATCACAAAAATAGGGAAGTATTGACTTAGATCCAATACCATCACCAACATAATCATTCCAACATAGGGATCACGAGCTCCAACATAACAAAATAGAGTACCGGTCCAACGCCTTCCTTTCTTTGGCCAAAATTGGTTCTTCTGTGCTATGGTCAAGCATATTCATGGAAAAAGATTGTTGTAAATTCCTCAAAAGACTCTAACCATATCCATTATTAGCCAATTGACTTGTGCAAATAGTTAAACCAACGGTTCCTCTGACCAAGACATATCTGTTGCTTCATTTTGTGCTTTAAGAAGGATCTGCAGCTCCATGTTAAAAAATGTTATCTCAACCTAGAAACCTGCATCCAAAAACACATATAGGTAATTACAAGTATACTTTTTATCCAAAACCTGTCTAAATACATAAGGCAAGACTATTAAACACTTAATGTCAAGATTTATGCAAATGATCTTAAATATGGTAGCTCAGTTGTAAATAGCAATTGGAAAATGATAGGAAAATGGAGAAACAAAGGACAAAGTGAAGTCATTTCTGACTCCCAACAACCTTCTATATATACAAATAACAAATAACCATGTAAGAAACAAGAAATAAGAGATCAATACACTAGATATACGTGGTAAAACCTTAAATGGGGAAACATCCCCGAGAAGGCTTGGTCTTCTTTATTCTTCATAAATATCCAATCTTACAAGTGATCTCCTCTCACATATGCTTCACAACTTTACATCAACATAAGAATATAATTTACAACATATTGCCAAAGGCTCTCCTTCACCTCTATTATAAACCAAGAGGTATGGAAGAATTACATCCCAAAATACACGTGGGATAAATGTTTTTCCACCTCTTTATATAATGAATGGTAATAAGAGAATATTTCTCCATGATGCAGGTGGGATAACTCCTTTTACATAATATTAGAGGTATTTATGCCTTCCAATGCTAGATAAGACATCTTATGACATCATACTAGACATCTTGTGTAATATTACAATTACACATTCCAACACTCCCCTTTTATGATGACTGGGAGAACAACACATAAATGGAGGAAGATGGCATTACAATAGCATTCCCATTTGATGACAACTTCCCTCATTCCCAACAGATTGTGAAGATACACGAACTTTACTTCTATCATATATTTGGTGAAAATATTAGTTGCTTGCTTTTCTGTGGGACAATACTCCAAACAAATAACACCATCCACAACAAGATCTCGAATGTAATGAGTATCCAAGTCAATGCGTTTAGTGTTGGAGTGATACACTGAATTGTATGCAATATGGATTCACTTTGATTGTCACAACTTAATTTGGTAGGATATTTATGTACTAGACCAAGATCTGTCAAAACATACCGTATCCACACTACATCTTTAGCTGCTTCCTTATCTTCCCTATACTCTGCTTCACAAGAAGAAATACTAGAAATTGTAGGGTTATCAACTTCTTACTAGACCATGAAATCATACCTAAACCAAGCTGAAAGATGTACCCTACAGTAGACCTTTTATCTGAAGCATCACCTGCCCAATCAAAATTTGTGTAACGAATAAGTGAAATTGTATCCCTACTAGAATAGAAAACACCATAATGTACTATCCCCTAGAAATATATGATAATCCTCTTTGCTGCTTTCCAATGACTTTCATGAGGCTTTTGCATAAACCTTGAAACCACATTGATTGCAAAAGAGAGATCTTTCTTGCTATGTGTTAAATATATCAAACTCGCCACAAGTTGATGATACAATGTGGCATCAACAAGAGGACTGTCACAATCAACAATTAACTTTACACCAGACTGGAATGACATAGGTGAAGGCTTATAATCACTCATATGAAACCGAGCAAGGAAATATGTAGAATACTGTTGGAATATTTTATATTCCTTGGAAGGTAATAATGTCTTTGTATTATGTCGAAAGATATCCACAATTTTATGTATAAGAGTAATACATTATATCCCATATTCATTATGGTAAAATATACTCTTGATATTCATTATTATATAAAGAGATGTTACTATGGAGAATTATATTATCCCACATGTAATATGTGAGAGTAATTCCTCCTCATCTCTTAGTATAAAATAGAGTCAAGGGAGTCACATCGCTCATCATGATCTTTACTTATTCACACAAGTATTGCTATATTGTATTGGGGTTATTGGCATTGCTCTCTTGTAAGCTTGAGGGAGATATTCTGGAGATAATAGAAGACTACCTTCCCGTGGATGTAGCCCAATTGGGTGAACCATGTATATCTGGTGTACTCTTTTCTCTTGTTCTCTTTTTTGTACTTATTGTTGATATATTATTGTTTTGCATAGATAGGTAAACTAGTTTAGCTAGATCCATATCTCTGACAAATACTTAGGTTGAGAAAGCAGTATACCATCATCCATATGCCAAATCTGTAGACCCAAAAAGTAAAGCGCAATCTAGCTTCCAGTAATAATAAGGTCAACCACATAAAGTACCACAATGAGGACATCATCATCAAAGTTCTTAACATACATATTTGGACCAGATATACACCACTTTTAAAACCATTCTTCAAGATATAAGCATCAATTTTCTCATACCAATTTCTAAGTGCTTTGTTAAGACCATATAAAGACTTGTTCAATTTGCATACCAAAATTGAAGTTTTAGCAGTAATAAAACCAAGTGGCCATTGCAAATAAATGTCTTCCCAAATATCAACATTAAAAAATGCATCCTTGACATCCATTTGGTGTATTTCCCATAGATAAGATAGATCAAGAGAAAGAATAGTTCTTATTGTGTTCATTTTATCAACTAAAGCAAAGGTTTTGGTATAGTCAATACCTTCTTGTTGAGAGAGTTATTTTTCCACTAACTGAGCTTTATGTTTTTCAATCTGTCCGTCTGTAGTAAACTTTGTTTTATATATCCAATTACATCCAACTAAATTCTTTCTAGAGGAAGAGGCACATGAGTCCATGTCTTGTTTTTCATTAAAGAGACATATTCAACTATCATTGCTTTCTCCCATTCAGGTTTATCTTTAGCTTGAGCATAGGTAGAGGGATCATCTGTGGCTAATAATTTAGTCATACGAGAAAATTCAAATGTAGTTCGACGAGTATCAGAAGGAATATCAATCTTAGAACTTGCGAATTCAAGATTTTTTCGGGCCCAAACATGAAGAGAAGTAGTGGTAGTAACCACATTAGTATCTTTGGGACATTCAGGAGGATCACATAAAGAAGAAGTGAACTAGGATCAAGTGTAGGCACAAAAGGAGCAGAAGGGGTAATAGATATAGGAGCAACAAAAGATGAGGGAAAATTCAAGGTAACATGAGGTTTAACAAAATCAGGAGGAGGAGAGGCTTCATTGAATTGAACATCTCACCTAATGGTAACACCTTTGGGTAGATGGATCAAATAACCTGTATTCTTTGGATCCTTCAAAATAACCAATGAAAATACATTTATGAGACTTGGGTTCTAACTTTTTCTGTTTTTCATCCAGAATATGTTCCCAACATTCACTGCCAAATATCTTAAAGTTACTAATATCGAGTTCTCTTCCATTCCATTTTTCTTCGGGAGTAACCTGCAAAAATGATTTAGTAGGGACTCTATTCAAGATATGGTTAGCACAACAAATAAATTCAGCCCAAAAACGTTTATGTGATCCTTTAGAATAAAGCATACATCTATCCATTTCAACCAAAGTTCTATTCTTTCTTTCAACTACCTCATTTTGTTGAGGTGTATAATGGACAATCTTTTGATGTTGAATACTATGCTTAGATAAATATGCATTAAAATCCTTTTTAGTGAATTCCCCCCATTGTTAGTTGTTAAAGAACCTCTTAACCTTGAACTATATAATAGAAAAGAAAATCACAGAAGGGAACAATACTCCAAGAAGAACAGTGGTGTCTAAAGGCACCATTGCAGCACTTAAGCATAGAGTATTAAGATTAGAACATCACAATGCATATTGAGCATTTTTCAACATACTAGAAAAACCCATAGGGTTTTCCTTTTATAATTTCCATATCTAACGAACTCCATGGAAGTGAGGAAGATCTAGTCCACAAATAAGGGTCATTGGTTCTAACAGTTTCAACAAAATCCACAATGTCCCAAAGTGTAGTAGGCAATTGTAGCTGCACCGACCATGACCATTCAATTGTTTGTTCAACCAACTATTTAGTCATACTTGCAATTCAGATAGTCGGGACTCCAGTTGACTTCTCTACGAGTCGCCTGTCATCTAATGACTAATTGTCTCCAGAAGGTCTAGAGGTGTGATGAACCATCAAGACCTTAGGTTCCAACACCCCCCATCAACACAACACTCTAGATATTCAGGAGGTGAAATTACTTGCTCTGAAAACTCCCCCATATTTTCAACTTCCTAAAGCCCAATCATAGCCCGAAGTTTCACAAACTTAGCTTCTGGCAATGGCTTCGTAAATATATCAACGACTTGATCATCTGTCCTACAGTAAACAAGTGAGACAATATTTTCTTATACCAACTGTCTCAAATAATGAACATGTAGTTCAACATGCTTCATCTTGCCATGGAGAATAGGATTATCAGCAAGTTTAATAGTACTATGATTATCACAATAAACAACAGTCAGAGCCTGAACTGGAAACCCAAGCTCCTCGAGAAGCTGACAAATCCAAACAACCTCTATACTTACATTGACAACGCTAAGTCAAGAGAGAGACTACCTTTTGTTTCTTACATGACCAGACCAAGGGTCTAGAGCTTAGTCAAAACACATAGCTAGAAGTGGACTTGCGATCGTCATTTTCATCGCCCAAGTTGGAATCAGTGAACTCGACCAGTGGTTCTATATTGCGAGAATACTTAATACCGTACTGATAAGTACCCTTAAGATAGCGAACAATATTTGTATCCTTCCAATGGCTTTCTCGAGGATCCTACATGAACCAGGAGACCACACTAATAGAAAATGAGAGATTCAGTCGAATGTGAGTTAAGTAAATCAGGCTACCGACCAACTGATTATAGAGAGTGGCTTCGACTCATGGAGAGTCATAGTATTTTGATAGCTTCACTCCCAACTGATAAGGTGTAGCACACGACTTACAATCATCCATCTTGAATCATTTCAAAAGATCCAAGGCATATTTAAGTTGAGAAAGAAAGGTACCATCATCCAATTGCAAAATTTGAATGCCAAGAAAGCAAAGGTCAATCATTTCAAAGGTATATGTAAATTGTTTCTTCAAACCCAAAATCAATTTGACATTATTTCCAGTTATGACTAAATCATCAACATACAATGCCACAATTAAAGTATCACCATTAATATGTAATAGATAAATACTATGATCAGATTCAAAACGTTTGAAGCTAAGATTGACAAAGGAATGATCAATCTTCTCGTACCAAGCATGAGGTGTCTGTTTCAAGCCATACAACGACTTCTTTAGTTGACAAACAAGACCATAATATGTCACAAATCCAGGAGGTTTCTCCATATAGAATTATTTAGTTAGTTATCCATGAAGAAAGGCACTTTTGACATCCATTTGATGAAGCTCCCAGCCAAAACGAGCAACAAGGGAAATGACAGTCAAACATAGTTCATCTTTGCAACATGAGCAAAGGTTTCAATGTAGTCGACGCCTTCTTTCCGAGAGAACCCCTTTGCCACCAAACGAGTCTTGTGGCATTCAACAACACTGTCGGAGGTAAACTTAGTGTTATAGACCCATCGACACTTAACGCCATTCTTTCTTTGCAGTTGAGGGACAAGTTCCCACGTTCGATTCTTCCTCAAAGAATCAATTTCAGTAGTCATAGAATTTTCCATTCTTGCACATCCTGAGCATTAGCATAAGTATCGGGATCACATGTGTCAAGAACACGAGCCATTAAGGAAACACTGCTACATTGTTTCTGACTATGAGTCTGCTGACCAATACTAGAATATCCAATATCCGACCAAGCAACTTCAATCGTCTTAACATCCCACCGAGGTAAGTAAGTCGGTGATGATTCAGGTCGGCTATCCCCAGTTGTGTGGGTTAGGGAAGTTGAATTTCCGATTTTAGAAGTCACAGTATATTGAATACTAGTTGACTCAAGAGCATAATTCATTGGTTCGGTCGATACTCCATAGATAGGTATAGTCGATCCAGTCTCATCAAGAATGTCAAACGGATCACTGTTCAATAGACCAGATAAGGAATTCAATAAATTTTTCCTTGAAATATTTTCATCAAAGATCACACTTCTGCTTAAGATGATCTATTGTTTGATAGGATCAAACACTCTATAGGCTTTCGAATCATCATAGTAGCCCATCATGATGCAAGCATGACTCTTGGCATCCAATTTCTTTCTACAGTTATCACTGATATGCACCCAAGCAACACATTCGAATGTTTTGAGCTATCCGACGAAGGGTTTCCTTCCATTCCATTTCTCAACTGGAGTCATGTCAGAGACTGCTCTGGTTGGAACAAGGTTCATGAGATAATTGGAGCAGTAAACAAATTATTCCCAAAACTTCGTCGGAATATATTTGGTCTATAGCAGGCACCTGCCCATTTCTACCAAAGTCTGATTCTTCCTTTCCATGATGCCATTTTGCTGAGGGGTGTGAGAGACATATATGTTCCAAGAAATACCATTTTGCAAGAGATATTCTTCAAACCGTTGACTCACATATTCACCACCATTATATGATTTTAGTCATTTAATGGGTTGATCACACTGCCTTTTAACCAGTGCTCTAAATTCCTTGAATCTTTCAAATATTTGACTCTTATTCTTCAAGAAATATACCCATGTAAATCTAGAGAAATAATCAATGAAGTTCATAATATACTTTGTACCTGCTAATGAGGGTTTGTTCATGCAATAGAGGTCACTATGAATAAGCTCGAGTCGGTTCTGTGCACACCATGCTTTCCTTGAACCAAAGGGTGCTTGATGATGCTTTCTAAGCATACATACTTTACAAATTTCATCAGGTGGGATGGTCTTTGGAATACCAGTAACCATGTTGTGAGTTACCATCATCTTCAAGCTTCAAAAGTTTAAATGTCAAAGTTGTTCATGCCAGATTCGACTTCTATTGTCGGTTTGGGCAATGAGTGTAGTCGGTCCAGACGCTGCAATTGCTGTAGTTGATACATGGTAGGGAGGAGTCACAGAACTTATAAAGTTCCTCTTTGGGGTCCAAATACCCTGAAGCAACAACTGCTACACCAAGCCTCAAATCCTTTACAATAAAGCGATCCGACCAAAACTCAACAGTCTTCTTAGTCTTCAACAGTTGAGAAACCGACAACAAGTTTGCACTCAAACTAGGCACATGATAGACATTTGATATTCGACCCTATTGACATTCAACATCTCCACTTCCAGTGACTGTGAGAACATAATCATCAACAACATAAATCTTCTCTTTAGGGGCTCCACTTAAGGAAGAGAACAAAGAAGCATCATTTTCCATATGATGAGTACATCCAGAGTCAACTATCCATTTTGTCTAGGAAGTAGGAGCATGCAATTCCTGGAAAGTGTTAACATAGAAGGTATAGTTTCCAGGAGGTCGATTGTTCAACTGTCCAGTCAATGCACTATCCTCAAAGTACTTGACCTTTTCTTCTAAATCCTTCATCTTCTTCCAACATTTCTTCTTGACACGTCCTACTTTTCCACAATGTTGATAGGTCTTCTTATTTTGATGATTCTTCTTTGACAACGACTCTTTTGTAGGTTGGTCCATACATTTTGGTTGGTGATCCTACTGACCACGTTCTGTAAAGTTTGGGTTGACCTTTCTTTTTAGCAAGTGAGCATGGTGTTTTCTACTGAGCTTCCCTTCTTCAAGCAACTTTTGTTGGTCTTTAATCAATAGATCAGATAAAGTATCAAAGGAAAAATCCTTACCATCTTGTTTGTGTGACATCCAATTGGTGTGAAATGAGGAGCCAAAAAAATCACATGGTGTCTTCAAATTCATTAGAATCAACTCAATGAGTTGTCCATCCTTTTTTGAAAAATCCTTGCCACATTTGCCCAATTTCAACTGTAGTCCTTGATGCAAGATAAATATTCCACGATCCAATCAAAGGAAAGAGGTTCCAAAGAGATCATCTCTTTCTCTATCTACATAACTTCACATTCATTTATCTTGTTGAACTGTGTCTTTAGCTTATTCCATACAACATGAGGATAGTCGATCTCGCTTGTATGCAAGCGAATCTCCCTTGAAATGTAGGTCGTGATAACACCCACAACTTTGTCCTTTTTAACCTTGATGGTAAACTTGGCATTGGCATCCGTTGGATCAGCAATAACAATCTTCATGAACTGCCACAGTCCTTTGCTCTTCAATAAGGTCTCCATGTCTATCACCTAGATTACATAATTATGTCCATTGAGAACAACAGGTTCTATCTTAAACTTGAACTATATAACAAAAAAAATCATAGAAGGGAACAATACTCCAAGAAGAACGGTGGTGTCTAAAGACACCGTTGCAACACTTAAGCATATAACATTATGGTTAGAACATCACAATTCACATTGAGCATTTTTCAACATACTAGCACAACCCATAGGGTCATCCTTTTATAGTTTCTAGATCTAAGGAACTCCCTGGAAGTGAGGAAGATTTGGTCCACAAAAAGGGGTTGTTGGTTCTAATGGTTTCCAAAAAATATGCAACGTCCCAAAGTGTAGTTGGTAGTTGTAGTTGTGCCGACCATGACCATTCAGTTGCTTGTTCAACCGACTGTTCAATCATTCTTCCAACTCGGCTAGTCGAGACTTTAATCGACTGCTCTGCTAGTCACCTATTGTCTAACGACTGATTGTCTCTACAAGATCTGGAGGTGTGATGAACCATCGAGAACTTAGGTTCCAGCATTAGTTCTCAAAGTGACAACCGGTTGATTGTCTCCAGAAGATCTAGAGGTGTGATGAACCATCAAGAACTTAGGTTCCAACATTAGTTCTCAAAGTCTTAATATTTTTACGAGATCTTTTTTCAACCATGGATTTAAAATCTTGAAATATATACCAATGGTTTCACTTTATGCTTCAAAAAATAAACCCAAGGTTTACGACTAAAGTCATCAATAAAAGTAAGAAAGTAGACTGCATGAGACAAAGGAGTTTCAAGAGGACCACGAATATCACTATGAATTAGCTACAATAGTTCTTTAGCACGCCAAGCTTTACCATTATCAAACATTTTCTTATGCTGTTTACCAAGAACACAACCTTTAGTGAAAGAAATTGAAGGTAAGCCAAGTACCATATTAGGCATCATTTGCATTTTACCATAATTCAAGTGATCTAATCTTTTATGCCATAATTTACTTTGTTTATCATCATGAGTAACATAGAAATACAAAAAAATGACTTTTGCTTGAATTAAAACCAGTAAACTTATATAATCCAACATTATGATCAACATGACCAAAAGAAACGATTTTGAAGTAATGTTTGATATCTTTTAAAACATATTTATCAGGCCAAGCTTCAAATTTATAACCTTTCTGACATGCATAATAAATAGAAATCAAGTTGATGGGCATTCCTTAAAGATGAAGCACATCTTCCAAAGTACCATTAGGAACATTAACACTACTAGATCCTAAAACTAAAAGATGATTACCATCACTTATAAATACTTTATATGTTGTGTGTTTTTGAGTGTCATAAGAATTACATAAAGAAGTTATACCAGGCATATGGTTAGATGCACCGGAATCCATTATCCATTCCACATTAGAAGAAGATTTACTAGGTTGAACAAAATAGGCACACAAGGATACTTGTTGTTCATCATAAGACTTCTTCTTTGCTTTCGCAAGTTCATGTCTCTGTTTAAAGCAAATCGTTTCAGGGTGATTGGTTTTTCCACAATACTGACAATTGACCAGAAGCAATTAATCTATGCTGTTTATTTATCAAACCTTTACAAAAATATTCAAAAATTGGTTTCATAGTTCTTTAAGACATTTCAATATATCTATTCCTAGTTTGGATGAACATATCAAAACATGAAGGTAACTTTTGTTCTACAAGAATAGTAAGAACATTATCATTTTTCTTGTAATCTTTACCATAAGTATTTAACTTTTCATTATAGGTTTTAATTTTAGTAAGACATTGAGTTTGACCCTTGTAATGTATTGAATTAGATTATGTAAAATAATGCAAATGTGCTAGTATGGATTCCTAGTGCGGAGATCAAGGCCAAGGTCCGACTAGGCATGTATGATGTAAATATTTTAAGTGGATTGTGTGGCTAGACTATCATGCTAATTCGAAATGCTATGTAAATATTATGTTGAAAAATAATATAATGGTCCAAGATGGCTGTGTAAAGAGAACTAGAGGAGCTATGATTCCCCTATAGGGGAAGAGGAAAGGGGGCCTATGGGATATTTTGGAGACAAAGCTGCATTTATGAGGGAAAAAGAAATGGATGTAGGTGAGGTTAGAGGTTGGGAAATCTAGGGATCTTTACCCTTTGATTTTTGCTATTTTTTCATGCTTGAATGGCCATGAATTAAGGCTATAGGTGGTTCTCCAAGAGCATATAGCAAGTTGGACTCCTTTTATGCATACACTGGAAGCACTTGACAAGATGGTTGCCCAAGAGAACCATGGATCAATGAAGGGGATGCCTGAGCCCAAAAGGGTGTTGTGTGGAGCAAGTATTGTTGGAGCCAACGCTGTGATGGTTGAGTGAGATCCCTATAAAGCTCTGTATGAGCATTTGACTAAGCATTGTGAGCAAAATGGGTTGTGGGATGAGAGAGAGAAGCCTATAGGAGTTCCCTTCGCCCTGGTGTCTTCATAGCCTAGCTTGGGGTGACCTCTTAGCAGAAAGAGTATATGTTGGACAAAGTGCCTACGATTGGGTGGAAAATCACAATTACACAACCAATTGCTTGAATCTTCTTTGTTTCAAGATAATTATTCTCTTATATTTGAATATGCAATGATTTTCATTGTTATGCCCGTGCTAATGTGCTGTACATGCATGTGGGTGTGTGTGGATAGAGTTTATTTCTCATGTGTTTTTATTTATGTATCTGTACATGCATTTTTATCTTTATGAATTTTGTAATATGGCCATGTAACAACCATCACGTTTAACTAATCTCCATAAGTTCTTACTCCTGAGAACATCAATCCACTTTCTCTTCCAAGAGAGATAGTTAGATCCAACTAATGCAAGAATATAAACAACTTCTAAAGTCATAGTGTGACAAAATAATGAAACTCTAAATAAAAAAATTGACTTGTCGCAAAAAGAAGAAAAGTGATAAAAAACCGAGAATCTCTCACGGAAACCGAAGCCTAACAACAACTAAAAGACGGATCTGGAACCTTACAATAGAAAACCGAGAGTAGAGAATCAGATTTAGTGAAAACAATTCTAAAAAAAGGTATTCACACTCTATGCATAGAAAAAGCGAGAATAATTCATGCTTTTGCTTACGACAGGGCACGAATTCACACTTCCGTAGACCAAAAAGTGCGAATTTGTTCCAAACAGCCCAAAACCTATCAAAAAATTTGGAAAAGTGCAAATTAGTTTCCATCCCGCAAAGAAACCTAAAATAAAACACAACTAGAAAAAAACCATATCTGTCGCTAAACAAATAGATCCTTGATAGCAAGTTAGTCTACAATCAATTTTAACTCACATCTACTTAAAAAATCAAGAAAAAACTGGAAAACAAATTCTAAAAATGTCTAAAAATTAATGGTGAGGGTTAGGGTTGAAAAAAATAATTATCAAACTAGTAGCAAATGTTTAGATTTAAGAAAAACTGTAATGTCCCCATTCAAATAAATCTCAAAAGAGAAAATTCCACCAATCTACTAGTTTCCTAGGTTGGGGTGGAAACATTAGATTTGGAATAAGGAGACTATAAAACCCCAAATGGAAATTATCTTGACATAAATATATTAAAAGGGGTTAAATAAATATTTATGATAGGAAAATAAGGTGGCACTTGGTAATGGAGCTACATTGGTGGTGTAGGATCCACACAAAGCTAGATTCCTCATGCCACATGGCATCCTATTCTCACCCATTTGAATCCAAGGTGGAGTATAATGTTCTTGGGGAGTTGGAAGGTCAATATACTTGGCATGAATCAATGAAGGTCGAATTGGAGTGGAAGAGCAACTTCCATGGAAGAGGAAGAGACATTTGAGAGATATTGAGACACTTGGGCTAGATTCCCTAGCTATGGGTAATTTTTCCCATCAAATACAGATTATTTTTTTAAATTCCTGTCAAATAGAACTAAGGAAATGCTGAAACGTCTACACATTCTGTCAAAACCGTAAAAAATGACGGGGATATTTTTTTTCAAATTCCTACACTGACGATGAAGATGCTATGACACTTATGACACAAATTAGACCTGATTGCTGACATATGACATATATGACATGTCAAGGCTAAAAATAGCCTCCAAGAGGGCGCACAAGGGAGTTAGGGAAGCCAAAGAGTCATCCATTCAAATTGAGTGAAGGAGGAGGCTAGGAATGGAGGGACAAGTGGCACACATTGGAATCTCTTCCCAATTCGAGTTGGCATGAAGCTCATGGATGGAATTTGAGCTAATTAGCTATTTGGAAGTTTATAAAAGTCAAGAACAAAGAAGGAGAGTAGCTTTTGATCATTTCTCATTTTGCAAATTGGAGAGCATAGCTTGTCCAAGCTAGTAGAGTACTATTCTACTTGCCTTAGTACCGATTTTGAGGGTGAACGATTCCCATCCTAATTGGCAATTGGAGAGGCCATTTAGACCTTTCATTTGGATCTGCAATGGAGGTTTTTGTTGCAGGATGAAGCTACAGGGAATCTTGTGATTCTTTCTTCTTCAACTTGTTCCCATCTCTATCTCACATTTCTCTACATATTTTGTGAGATGCCGATCTATTTGTGAGAGTCTAATATCTACCATTTATTTGTATTTTGATATATATACTCTGTATTTAATGCTTAGAAGACTCTCAGGTCGAAATACCAAGTGAAACTATGTAAAAATACCAAACAATGCATAAATGGTGCCATTTTCCCTACATCTTGTTGTGAGAGCTTGAAGTTGCTTTATTTCGACTTGTATCAGTTCATCTCTGTGATTTTTATGATGTATGCAGAATCATTAATGTCTTGAAGAAGTTTCATTTACATTACATAATCTTTTGGAACATAAATCTCGAATTTCATAGCAAGTGGTGAAGTTTCCTATCATTTCCCCTTATGTGAAGACATGTCCACAAATCTTTGATCTATGGGAGTTGAAGAAGCCTTTAGAAACTGATTAATGATGCATTTGGGTGCCCATTGAATCCCTTTAACTAAACCATGTCTCTGTTCTTAAATTTGGGAGGTTCATACTACATTTGGGAATCCATTAGTGACCTCTACCCTTGGGGGTTTGAACCTTGAAATTGCTAGTAAAATTCCCCAATTTCTCCTGAATTTAAATAAATGTTGCAGAAGTCTTTTGAGAGTGTTCAAACATATATCAGCCTCATTTTTATGTATTAATACCTTTCAAATACCTTCATACCGAATTTGGAAGCATTTGGATCCATTTGGAAGCATTGGAGTCATAACTAGTCTAAGGGTCGAATTGGCAAAAAATTGCAAGTTTTTCAATTTTCCAAATTTATTAAAAAGGGACACTAGAAGTGGTATCAGAGCATGGTCCTTGCACCTGTGAATTAATATCATACCTTGAAGAATAATTGGCAGCCATGTCTTACTATTATGATGAATCCTATGAATACAATGCTTATGAGCAATATGAAGAAGAATGTGAATGGTACGAGGAAGAGGTGCCATCATGCAACACTTCTTACAATTTCATAAGGAATGAGGGTTATTCTTATGACCTTGAATCTGATGAAGATGAGTGTGTCACACTACCAAAGGATAATTCTATGAATGAATTACAAAGATTGAGAGCAACATGTAAAACCTTGCCCCAACAATATCGGGCATGTCTTGATGTGTACAAGGGAGATACACAAAAGGCCATTCCTTTTGAAGACTTTGCTGATTGGATGTTTGAAAATAGGCCAAAAAATGAAGAAGTGGAGTTAGTGAAGAAATGTCTATGCCTTTCTTGCAAAAGACCTTGGAAAGAAAATCATATGTGTGTGAGTGAAAAGAGCAGTGAAATCTCTGAAGCTTTAGGGAATGCATGTATTTCCTACTTGAAGAGAGTTTTTGGGTTTTCTTCAAAAAGAGATTCCAAATATATTCATCTTAAGGAAACCAAGGGGAAAAATGAATCAGCTTGAAGGAGCGAAAGGAGGAGACCCATGAGCCACCTAGTTCTGAAATAGGTGAAGTAGAAGAAGCAACACAAGAAGAGAAAAGTTTTTCCCTTTTGAGGGATGTGCATGATCCTACCCTTATGGAGCCTACAAATGATCACACTTTTGCATATTATGATCATTTGGGTGAGTTGGTTCATTCTCCTACATCTTACACTTCCCTATTTTGCAGCATTCATCCTAATGAAGTATGGGTGAAAAGTTTCTTTTTGATGGTTCCACATGAGGAGTGTGAAACTCCCACCTCTCCTTTTGAGGATGACATGAATAGAGCACCTCATTATTTACATTTGAAGCAACATCCTTTTTTACCTTGTGATGATACATATCTTCATGGATGCACTTATGATGTTCACTTGAGTCACTTGAAGACTCATGATTTTCCTTGCTCCTTGCTTAGTTAAATTGATGTTGGAGGAAATTCATTAACTACTTGGGTGAAGAGATGTATGATTGGAACAAATTTTTATTGGCAGGAACATCCCTTGTTATTTCTTGATGGTACACATATCCATGGATGCATAAATGGTACTTATGTGAGCCCCTTGAAGGCTCATTGTTTTCTTTGCTCCTTACTTGGTTCAGATTTTAATGGAGATTATTCATTCACTTCTTGGATGAAAGAACACATGGATGATTATTTTGATGCATCTTACATCTTTTTGGAGTAGCATTATAGGACATAGGATCTTCACCTATGTCATTGGAGCATATTTGATTGGTCACTTGATGCTTGTATGCACTTGGAAAATGGTGGTTTACTTGCTTGGAGGTTTAAGCACTTTCATGATGATTTGATGAGGCACCTCCTTGATGTACATTTTTATTATGTTGCTATGTACTTTGATGATCTATCTTTTGTACTTATGACGATTGGAAGAATGCATACAAGGAAATGGGATCCGAGAATTCTCGTACCAAATGGTATGGGTTGGAGAGCACTCTTAATTGTTGGAGTGCAATACAAGCAATGGGACCCCAGAATAATCTTTAGCCTCATCGGTTTCCAAATTTTTTTTGGGAAAGAAAGTTTTGGAAGCAAAGTTTTGGAAAGGAAGCAGGTTCTTAAACATCCATGTTCAAAATTGCTTGAGGACAAGCAATCTTGGGTGGGGAGGACTGTAATGTCCCCATTCAAATAAATCTCAAAAGAGAATTCCACCAATCTACCAGTTTCCTAGGTTGGGGTGGAAACAATAGATTTGGAATAAGAAGACTATAAAACCCCAAATGGACATTATCTTAACATAAATATATTAAAAGGGGTTAAATAAATATTTATGATAGGAAAATAAGGTGGCACTTGGTCATGGAGACACATTGGTGGTGTAGGACCCACACAAAGTTAGATTCCTCATGCCACATGGCATCCTATTCTCACCCATTCGAATCCAAGGTGGAGTCTAATGTTCTTGGGGAGTTGGAAGGTCAATATACTTGGCATGACTCAATGAAGGTCGAATTGGAGTGGAATAGTAACTTCCATGGAAGAGGAAGAGGCATTTGAGAGATATTGAGACACTTGGGCTAGATTCCCTAGCTTCTATGACAACAATGATGAAGATGCTATGACACTTATGACACAAATCAGACCTGATTGCTAACTGTTAGGATATTCCTATACTCCATCCTAGTCCCACCAGTATTTTGATCCTTTACATTTTCACTCATGCATGCACTTTTAGGGTTTGCATGCATTCTAGGGTTTGCATGCATTTTGCATGCATCCCAGTCATCAGTCCAGCACCTAGCCCTCAGTTAGCCAGCCCCCAGGAGCTTCTCACTATTCATTTTTAGCCCTCCAGTTGCTTAGTGCGCCCTTATTCCTTGATTTTAGGGAGCAACTCGCCCTTCTTCACCTACCAGTCCAGTTGTCACTAAGTTACAGTCAGTTACAGTCAGTTACAGTCAGTTACACTCAGTTACATTGAGTTACACTCAGTTACACTTAGTTACACTGAGTTACACCTACCAGAGTTAGTTTGACTGATGGTTGATAGTTACTTGAGCATTGATGACTCCACTGATGATGATGAAGACTTCCAGTTGCGCTCCGATGATCATGAGGACACCTAGTTGTGCTCCGATGACACTCCAGTGATCCTTTGATCACTCCATGAAGGCTAATTCGAAGTGCCACCTTAGGCATTCGAATTCCTCATGCATTGTATTATTTATATGTCCATTTGTGATTAATAATCTAGTATGACCGAAGTATTATTGCTTCTATCTGAGTTCTACTGTACCATATTATTCTGTTGCTCATTATACTGCATGTATCACTCTTCTTCTATTTTCTTGCTTAATCATAATTATTCTCTTGTGAGATACATTATCTCTTAGATCTGCTGTGAGGATTTTCACATGGTATCAGAGCATGTTGAGAGTATTGTTTATCTCCATTCTTGAGAGGTTTTTGCAGGTTATTACCAAGATTTCGAGTGCAGCAGTTGTAGCAGAATCTGCATTTTTCCAGCAGTAGCAGTTGCAGTGATTCTATATTGTTTTTGCAGGTCCTCTACAGCTTCAATGTATCCTGAATTAGAAGAAATCACTCCTCTTTCTCTATTCAACTATGATGAATGGAAACCAAAAATAATAGCATATTTAAAGATCCATGATCTCTTTGATTGCTATTTTGAAAGAGAGTTCGAATCCTCTACAAAGAAGATTAAATGGTTGAATAAAGGTGACATGCACATTGGAAGAATGAAGCTTACTATGACTGATTACATATTGTACCCGACCATCTTTGATATTGAAACTCCAAAAGAGTTATGGGCTCATCTGGATGAAAGATTCGGCAAAAAGAATGATGGTTTTGGTCCAAATCCCTTCAAAAGCAAGCAAGGTGATGCATTCGCTCCACCTGATGGTCTCTCAGATCATGATGCATTCGCTCCACTTGATGGTCTCTCAGATCATGTTGCATTCGCTCCCCTTGATGATCTCTCAGATCATGAACCAGTATCATCTCATATTGAAGTTGTTGACAAAGAACTTGCAGATTCTCCGTTCATGCTCAAACTTTCTTCTCTTTCTGTGCCAGTTTACACTCTAGATATTGCAGAAGGTCCTAAATCCTCTCTTGCACCAGAGTTTGTTGGTTTGCATCATGATCACATGATTATTTCGGAGGTAACATCAGCTATTGGAGGTAATGCATTCGCTCCTCTTCAACAAACATCTCTTATTTACTACTATATGATCATTAGCACATGCTTTCAGAAGGTTATTGAAGAATATGGCCATTGCCACCTGCTTGAGATAACTTCTCATGCATATGATAGTTTTGATCTCACCCTTGTTGGTTCAAAGGAGATCTCAAGAAACTGTTTTGAAAGTCTTAAATCTGATTTTGATTTCAAGCAAACATGTAATAGTTATTTTTGGCACAATATCGCCCATGGTGGTTCAAAGGAGAAGACAAAAGACTATATGCACTTTCACAGATTTGATCCTACCTCAGCTGATTCGAATCACAGGTTCAAGGATCATTCTCATACTATTGGATTTGTTCTCATCACATTCGATCTGAAGAGCAAGTACAAGCACATGCCTTTTGAGCATGATCCACTTCTTCCCAAGAAGAAGATACCTCCAGACATATGACCAAGCATCACACATGCTTGAGTTTGGAGCATTTATTTTTATGTGTGCCTTACAGTCTATTTTTTGAGGAGGGGGTATGTTTCCCATGAAATTTTCCCACTTCCTTGGTTTATTGATTGTTATTATTCATTGTATTGGGTGACCTTTGGTCTTAGTTACCAGGGCCCAGGATGGATTAAGGGGGGGTGTTAGGATATTCCTATACTCCATCCTAGTCCCACCAGTATTTTGATCCTTTACATTTTCAGTCATGCATGCACTTTTAGGGTTTGCATGCATTTTGCATGCATCCCAGTCATCAGTCCAGCACCTAGCCCTCAGTTAGCCAGCCCCCAGGAGCTTCTCACTATTCAGTTTTAGCCCTCCAGTTGCTTAGTGCGCCCTTCTTCCTTGATTTTAGGGAGCAACTTGCCCTTCTTCACCTACCAGTCCAGTTGTCACTCAGTTACAGTCAGTTACAGTCAGTTACACTCAGTTACATTGAGTTACACTCAGTTACACTTAGTTACACTGAGTTACACCTACCAGAGTTAGTTTGACTGATGGTTGACAGTTACTTGAGCATTGATGACTCCACTGATGATGATGAAGACTTCCAGTTGCGCTCCGATGATCATGAGGACACCTAGTTGTGCTCCGATGACACTCCAGTGATCCTTTGATCACTCCATGAAGGCTAATTCGAAGTGCCACCTTAGGCATTCGAATTCCTCATGCATTGTATTATTTATATGTCCATTTGTGATTAATAATCTAGTATGACCGAAGTATTATTGCTTCTATCTGAGTTCTACTGTACCATATTATTCTGTTGCTCATTATACTGCATGTATCACTCTTCTTCTATTTTCTTGCTTAATCATAATTATTCTCTTGTGAGATACATCATCTCTTAGATCTGCTGTGAGGATTTTCACACTAACATATGACATATATGACATGTTAGGGCTAAAAATAGCCTCCAAGAGGGTGCACAAGGGAGTTAGGGAAGCCAAAGAGTCATCCATTCAAATTGAGTGAAGGAGGAGGCTAGGAATGGAGGGACAAGTGGCACACATTGGAATCTCTTCCCAATTGGAGTTTACATGAAGCTCATGGATGGAATTCGAGCTAATTAAGTCTTTGGAAGTTTATAAAAGTCAAGAACAAAGGAGAGTAGCTTTTGGTCATTTCTCATTTTGCAAATTGGAGAGCATAGCTTGTCCAAGCTAGTAGAGTGCTATTCTACTCGCCTTAGTACCAATTTCGAGGGTGAAAGATTCCCATCTTAATTGGAAATTGAAGAGGCCATTCAGAGCTTTCATTTGGAGCTACAATGGAGGTTTTTGTTGCAGGTTGAAGCTACAGGGAATCTCGTGATTCTTTCTTCTTCAACTTGTTCCCATCTCTATCTCACATTTCTCTGCATATTTTGGCTCTTGGAGGAAGGGCGCCTTTGGTAAGATGCTGATCTCTTTGTGAGAGTCCAAAGATTCACCATTTATTTGTATTATGATATATATACCATGTATTTAATGCTCATAAGACTCTCAGGTCGAAATACCAAGTGAAACTATGTAAAAATACCAAACAATGCATAAATGGTGCCATTTTCCCTACATCTTGTTGTGAGAACTTGAAGTTGCTTTATTTCGACTTGTATAAGTTCATCTTTGTGATTTTTATGATGTATGGAGAGTCATTAATGTCTTGAAAAAGTTTCATTTACATTACATAATCCTTTGGAACATAAATCTCGAATTTCATAGCAAATGGTGAAGTTTCGTATCATTTCCCCCTATGTGAAGACATGTCCACAAACCTATGATTTATGGGAGTTGAAGAAACCTTTAGAAACGAATTAATGATGCATTTGGGTGCCCAATGAAGTCCTTTAACTAAACCATGCCTCTGTTCTGAACATTGGGAGGGTCGTACTGCATTTGGGGAGCCATTAGTGACCTCTACCATTGGGGGTTTGAACCTTGAAATTGCCAGTAAAATTCCTCAATTTCTCTCGAATTTAAATGAATTTTGCATAAGTATTTTGAGAGTGTCCAGACATTTATCAACCTCATTTTTATGTATTAATACCTTTCAAATACCTTCAGACCCAATTTGGAAGCATTTGGAGCCATTTGGAAGCATTAGAGTCATAACTAGTCTAAGGGTCGAATTGGCCAAAAATTGCAATTTTTCCATTTTTTCCAAATTTATTAAAAATCCACAAGGGTTTAATAGATTAGATGAAAAATCTATAAAATATGGAGAACCCAACAAAAATTATGAAGAAAATGTTGCTTGCAAAATAATATCAAAATTTTACAGAAGAAGGTAGAGCATAACAACTAGCTCTGATACCATGTTGGAATATTGAGAATATGCATAAACATACAACAATACATTTACTAACGTGTAAATAAAGAATCCATCAGTCTAACATTTTATCTATACAAGCAACAAATAATCGTATAAGAAACAAGAGAACAATACACTAGATATATGTGGTAAAACGATGAATGAGGAAACATACACGAGAAGGTCTAGTCTTTTTAATTCTTAAAAAAGAATATAATTTAGAACATATGCCCAAAGGTTTTCCTTCACCTCTATTATATACCAAGAGGTATGGAAGAATTACATCCCAAAATACATGTGGGATAAATGATTTTCCACCTCTTTATATAATGCATGGTATAGGAGAATATTTCTCCATGATGTGTGCACCTCTTTATATAATGAATGGTATAGAAGAATATTTCTCCATGATGTGTGTGGGACAATTCCTTTTACATAATATTAGAGTTATTTACGCCTTCCTATACTAAATAAGACATCGTACGACATGATACTATACATGATTACACATGTAATATTAAAATTACACATTCCAACAAATTCTTGGATAATTGATGAGAACATAACCTATATGGTTTGGACCAAAGATTGAAATAAAATTGTTGAAAAATTGGAAAATGATATCTACATTTTTTTTGCTAGGAGACAAGTACCCTTTATAGCTATAATAGGTATTTCTCCATATCTAGCATAGTGAATGTTAGGATCCTTCAACAACTAAATACTTTTTAGTGAATTTCAACGAGAAAATATGATAATATGTTTGATCTTTCGATGAAGATGAGTTCACTCAAGGAAAGATCCATGAGACAATGATAGTGTTATAATGTCTGGTTAAGAACCCATCACAAAACCTGATGAAGCTAGATCTAAAGCGATTGCTATAGAACATAGATCATAACATCACTTGGCTAGGCCTTTGAGACTACCAGAGGAAGGCTGATTTGTGGGCTAGCCTGTTAGGAACCCATGTCTTTACTTTGTTAGTATATTGTTGTTGGACGCATATGCTTTGTAAGTCGTCCGGTAGTATTTGTTGATCAATAGTTTATGTTATTGTTGTTGGCGCCTATGCTTTGTAAGTCGCCCGTAGTATTGTTGATCCATAGTTTGTAGTGGCCCATGGTTTTGACCCATAGTATTGGTGCCTAGACTTAGTATATAAGTGTGTGTCGAGACCTATGAAGGCACCGTGAAGTTATTTGTATTGAGCTTGCTCATAGGAGGTTGCCCCCTCGAAGTGGCCTGTGATCAATATAAAAGTGATTCTGATTTCTGTCATTTCTGCTATTTCGCATATTCTTATTAATTAATTGTTGCAGGTGCATCACATTTGGTATCAGAGCCTCCACCCAGGTTCAAGTCACAGAGCGGGTGGCAACGCCGGCATTGCAGTGTTCGTCCGGGGCTCGTACGACGCAAAGGGGACACCACCGTATGGGCGCACATCCAGCCCAGAGTCTGGACTGCGGAATGTGGTGGGATGTTAGGATCCTAGTGGGAGGCCTTCACTAACATCTCGAGGTTTTGGTGTAACGGTTCGTATCATCTGGTATTATTCGCCCAAGCACTAGTTCCTTTTCTTCTCCAGGTATTCTTGTCCGCAAAAAAGATGGGTCATGGCGCCTCTGCATCGACTTCCGAGCACTTAATCACCTCACCATCAAGGATAAGTTTCCAATTCCTGTTGTTGATGAGCTTCTTGATGAGTTTCATGGGGCTCACTTTTTCTCCAAGTTGGATCTTCGTTCTGGGTATCATCAAATTCGGGTTCATGAGGATGATATCCCTAAAACAGCTTTCCGCACACATGATGGCCATTATGAGTTTTTGGTCATGCCCTTTGGCCTCACTAATGCTCCTTCCACATTCCAGGCCTTAATGAATAAAATATTTCGACCCTACTTGCGGAAATTCATTCTGGTATTCTTTGATGATATCCTCATCTACAGTAAAACATGGGATGAACATCTCCAGCATCTGGATCTTGTCATGCAACTTTTCTCTGACCATCATCTCCATGCCAAGCAGTCTAAATGTGTTTTTGGACAGAAGGAAGTTGAGTATCTCGGGCACATTATCTCAACACAAGGGGTTTGCGTGGATCCTGCCAAAATCGATGCCATGAACAATTGGCCGCATCCTCAGACACTCAAGAGCCTTCGTGGTTTTTTGGGGTTGACTGGCTACTACCGCAAGTTTGTCAAGGATTATGGGAAGATTGCAGCTCCATTAACTGCTCTATTGAAAAATGATGCTTTTACATGGACACATGCTGCTCAGTGTACATTTGACAAACTAAAACAAGCTATGTGTACTACACCTGTTTTAGCTATGCCCAATTTTTCCATGTCCTTCACTATTGAGAGTGACGCTTGCGGCAATGGACTTGGTGCTGTTCTCCTTCAAGATGAACACCCCATTGCGTTCACCAGCAAAGCCCTTTCAGGTAAGAATTTAGCTGCCTCTACCTATGAAAAGGAAATGATGGCTATTTTGCATGCAGTACAGAAGTGGCGCCCATACCTATTAGGGAATCATTTCTGCATCAAGACTGATCACCAGAGTCTGAAATATTTCTTGGAACAGCGTGTCTCCTCCCCAGCACAACAGAAATGGGTTAGCAAACTCATGGGTTATGACTATGAGATCACTTACAAGAAGGGTAAAGACAATATTGTGGCAGATGCTCTTTCTCGCACATTTGATGCCCAAGGTTCTCTTTCAGCTATTTCTATGCCTGTTCCAAATTGGTTGCAATCTGTTCAACAGGGTTATGACAATGACTCTTCCTTATCTCAAATCATCCAACGCTTGACCAAAAACCCTTCTGTTGTACCACATTACTCTTGGGATGGTGCTTCTATGAGATACAAGGGTCGTCTAGTGCTTCCCCAGAGCACAGATCTTCAACAGGCTATCTTCTATGAACTCCATGCTTCTCCATCAGCAGGGCACTCTGGGTTCCTCAAAACGTATGAACGGGCACGGCGTAACTTCTTTTGGCAGGGCATGAAAAGGACAATTCAAAAGATGGTGGCCGAATGTGATACCTGCCAGCGCAATAAGGGTGAAACAACACTCCTTCCAGGATTGCTCGAACCCTTGCCCATACCTACACGGATTTGGACAGATATTTCTATGGATTTCATTGAAGGTCTCCCTAAATCTGGCGGGAAGACAGTGATTCTCGTTGTGGTTGATCGCCTCTCCAAATATAGTCATTTTTGTGCTCTTAGCCATCCCTATACAACATCTTCAGTCGCTCAAATTTTCCTGGACCAGATCTTTCGTCTTCATGGCATCCCTTCTTCCATTGTCTCGGATCGTGATGCGACTTTCACCAGTCATTTTTGGACTGAACTATTTTGCCATACTTGCACCAAATTGAAGATGAGTTCAGGGTATCACCCACAAACAGATGGTCAGACTAAAATTATCAATAAATGCTTGAAAACTTATCTTCGTTGCTTCACCTTTGAACAACAACATCAGTGGGCAAAGTGGCTCCCTCTCGTTGAATGGTGGTACAATACCTCTTACGACACTGCCTCTAAAATGACCCCATATGAAGCAGTCTATGGTCAGGCACCTCCAGTTCTTCTTCCATACACCCCCACTAGTTCACCAGTTCAAGAAGTTGACACGGTCCTTCGAAACCGTGATCAGATTCTTCGCATTTTGCGGGACAATCTTCACATGGCAAGAAATCGCATGAAGCAACAAGCTGATCAGCACCGTTCTGAGCACACTTTTCAAGTCGACGATATGGTTTTTCTTCGTCTCCAGCCGTACAAGCAGTCCTCCTTGAAACTCAAAGGGCGTCATAAGTTCGCTTCAAAGTTCTATGGGCCATATCGGATTCTTCAGAAGATTGGGTCCGTTGCTTATAAATTGGAACTTCCTCCTTCTTCCCACATTCATCCAGTCTTTCATGTCTCTTGTCTGAAGAAAGTTCTTGGCACCAACATCAGTAGACAAACGATTTTACCCGAACTGGACAATGAAGGATCCATCCTTTTGGAGCCGGAGGCCATCCTCAATCGGCGCACTCATCAGCTTCACTCTCGCTCTATCACAGAGGTCTTAATTCAGTGGCACGGCATGCAACCAGAGGATGCTACATGGGAACCACTCCTTCAGATTCAACAACAATTTCCACATCTAAAGCTTTGGGGACAAAGCTTTTTTTAAGGGGGAGGGGATGTTAGGAACCCATGTCTTTACTTTGTTAGTATATTGTTGTTGGACGCATATGCTTTGTAAGTTGTTCCGTAGTATTTGTTGATCAATAGTTTATGTTATTGTTGTTGGCGCATATGCTTTGTAAGTCGCCTGTAGTATTGTTGATCCATAGTTTGTAGTGGCCCATGGTTTTGACCCATAGTATTGGCGCCTAGACTTAGTATATAAGTGTGTGTTGAGACCCATGAAGGCATCGTGAAGTTATTTGTATTGAGCTTGCTCATAGGAGGTTGCCCCCTCGAAGTGGCCTGTGATCAATATAAAAGTGATTCTGAGTTTTGTTATTTCTGCTATTTTGCATATTCTTATTAATTAATTGTTGCAGGTGCATCACATAGCCAACACACACAACCTACTTCAAAATCAAACCACGACAAATAGAGCACTAAGGGGAACCAAAGAGGAGTAAACACACCCATCACTATAACTTCATGGATGTACTATGCACTTTACCTAATGATTACTTTTCTATTGATTGATTTTATCCCTTAGTGATTGATTTGATTCTTTGGTTTCATATGATTTTCTATTGATTGATTTTGTTTATTGCTTAGTCTTCACTTTACTCTTGCTTAGTTTTACTTCATGGATGCGTATATTTTATTCCCAAGATGAAAATAGATCTCCATATCTTGGGGGCAAATGACCAACTAAGGATCATTGATTTTCTACCTAATTTTGTAGTTGTTAATGGGGATCAAATTGACACAACGACCTCAAACAAAATTGAAAAGCTGCCACTAACCATGAAGCTCAAGCAAAATTTGAGGTGAACTAATTAAGTCCTTCATTACTGTTGACTTTGGTTCAGGATCCTTTAGTCTTGTGATATTTGAGAGTGAACCCCTATCACTCCTAGTCAATGCAATGCGCCATAATAAGTACTATAATTGATTACTCATAATAGGCCAAGTCTTAATTAACACTATTATCTTTTTTTATATGATCTTACCTCATCTTGTTTACCCTCATAGAGACTTGTTGAGGATACAAAGGCAATGCCACTATTCCTCCCAACTTGGGGATAAAGAACAATAGGGATAGACGAAAGCAATATGTTGCTTCTTCTTATGATCCCTATTTATCTTCTAGCATTATGTCTTATGAATGCACAATCATGATTAAGGCACCCTTCTACATTAAGCTAACATACACTACTTTTAGGAATCTCTAAGTCTCATCGCTTTCACCATTTATAAATAATACATAAATCATTAGTAGTTGTAGGGACTATTTTCTCGCACCATTTGTCTCTACAATAAATCAAATCAAAGCCATATTAGACAAAGTTTTTCTAGTATGATAGACTAGGACAAATTCGTTTGAATAAGTGAGGGTACCTTGCCTCTAGATCGAGTATTTGATTGAAGGCCCAAAGTGGTGTAGGAGGTGCTCCTGCACATTATTTCCCAGCATTGAGAACTTGTGAAAGAAGGTAACAACCTAGGGAAAAACATAAGGATTGGTGCCATTGCTAAGGAGTCTATCTCGATATATGACATAAATTCCATTTCTGGTTAGAGAGAAAGCAAATTCCTAAACAAATATGTGTGTAGTGTTCTTGAGAGCTTTTTTTTTGAACATGCCAAGGTTTGCCCTACCATAGAAAGAGAGGTTCATATTTTCCTTAATAAATTGCTGACAAGTGCCTATTTGTGAAAAATCAAGGAGGCACTTCGAAAGCCAACTCCATTAAGTGTGACTTCACTAAGGAGAGAAGTTACCCTGAAAAGATGTATTCTCAATCCATTGTTACAAGGTTCAAGTCAAAGGGATGATTGTTGGATTCATTTCCAAACTCGAACCTTGCTTGACACAAGAGGCAGAAATTCCCAAGTGTATTTCTAGGTAGGCAACTTAATTTTGTTATTTCATTTTCTACTCCTATTTGCTACCTTTGGTAATATTCCTATTGAATCTTTCCACACTTCAGGTTAGTCAGAGATGCAGTTTATCCTTCTACTTAACATGATGAGACTTTGTACGAGCATGAGCCTTTTACTTACAAGACTAAACCTTATTATGATGAGCGTACTACCGCTTCACCTTTTGCTTCTACTTCAAAGACACATAACTAACATGAGCCATGTCAACATATACTTCTGATCTTTACAAGCCATACGCTGCTTTGTATACAACTTTCATCGCTGAAACTTCAACTTGTCACGATTAAAGAATTTATGCAACATTGTTTAAAACTTTGAATGCCTTTTTATTGGGTTTCTTCAACTACTTCGAGGATGAAACATTTCAAGAAGTAACATATAATGAATATATATTAAGATTAAACTTTGAATGCCTTTTCATTAGGTTTCTTCAACTACTTTGAGGACAAAACATTTCAAGAGGTAGTGTATATATATAATCATAATTATTACGATTTAAGAGTTGTCATTAGCATGTACATATCCTCATGGAACTATTTATAGTCTTCTTAACTACACTTCATCATCTTTCCATCATTCAATCTTATTAAATATTATTTGCATATAGTCTGGACATTATATATATGAACTCTCCTTCATGTTTTATGTGATAAGTACAGTAAATGAACCATTTGGTTCTATACACATCATTTCAAGGTGTCTCACCTTACTCACACCATGGGGCAATATTCAACTACTAGTTTTTTTGTAATTAGTTTAGGATCAACAAATGTTGTTGTTGGCATCTTCGTGTTTCATTTACACTTTAATCTCTAATGATGGGCAATGCAATTGCTTGAAACATAAGATAAACATTATCACTGCATGTGAAATCCAAAAACATAATAAACCACATTTTCTTAATAATATGCATATTTCAAGAATGCTTATTAGTTAACCCAAATTTTATGTTGAAGTCATTTTTTCTCCATTTAGCATTCATGAAGAGCTCATCATAATCTCTTTTATTGTACATTTGATATATAACTAACAAGTTGATAATATTTTGAATTTTTGACGTTTTGATATGCACTAATTATGCATTATTTATGTTTTTATTAACAAACTGCATTTATAATTAAAATCCCATACACAGATTTCAAATACAAAATTTTATTAGAAAAAAATTTACATTTTTGTTTTAAGTAATTCATTGAAGTAATTGGGCTTTTTTACAACTCAATTATTTCATTTCTCTACCATGCCTTTTGTAATGAGTCAAATCTCTCCACCCTGGCTTTGGGTGTAAGCATGACAACTAGGATCATCAGCCCTGCACGTGGAGAGCACATGGGCAGGGCCTCTCGTTCCCTGCGCCCTTAATGCCACACGTTCCCCCCTGCGTTGCTCCTGGCCTGCCCATGCTCCTACACACCTCCACACCTGTCTACCCCTCCATCTGTCCGCCTCCACAACTGGCCTCCTCCACACTTGTGGCTTAATGGCGCCCCTTGGCTTGCTCGCACACAAGTCCCCTCATAGCTCCTTTGGCTACCACCCTGGTACTGCTCACATGCACCTCGGCCCTTTGTGCATTCAAGGCTACCACCCCTTCGGCTCTCAGCTCCTTCATTGCAGTCCTCAGCTCTTAATTATGGCTCGTGCGAACGCTCCCAAGGCTTTTCTGCCCCCTTAGTCTATAAATGAGCCCTTAAGCACCTGTGAGGGCACTCAGTCTACCACCTCGAACCTCTGGTTCTACTCTGTGCACCCTCGCATTCAGCTCCACTTTTGGTTCTGGACTCTCACAGCCCTGTCCGCCATGACTAAATCTCGTGGGCTGTCTCGCCGTGGTGGGGGGAATTGCTGCAGATCCCAAACTTCCCCAAGCTCTGGGGATGGCTTTGATAATGACATCCCTTTTGCCAGTCGCAACCTGATTGAAGACTGGGAGGGGCAGCTAGTGGTGGACCACTTGGCCTCTGGCTCGAATGGTGGTGTCGTCAACCACTACTGGCTCATGAAGAATATGTTGGAGAAAATCCTGGACGATATGTTGGGAAATTGGGGTTCCATGAGGAACCAAATGTTGGCCACCAGGGCCAAACTCCTGGCGTTGGACGAAAGCTTGGCCAGTTTAGATGCCACCTTCTCCTGGAGCCAGCACACCATTGCCACCCGAAGTCCGGTTCATACTGACCCTGCTGGTAAAGGTGAGGGTGGCCCCGTTGGTGTCTCAAGCGTCCCCTCTGAAGGGATGGTCTCTGCTGCTGCTACAAACTCCTTGGACCCTTTCCTGGCTGCTCCTGCCTCGCCTGCGGCACCCCCCGTGCAGTTTCCGATTCCCTCTACGTTGGGCTCTCCGCCCTGTAAACGGCTTTGCAGCCACGCGGAGCCCGACCTCCTTGCCGCGAGAAAGACGAAGCTGCTTCCCGTCAAACTGCTGGAGGACGACTTCCCTGGATGCTACCCCATACTGGAAGACTTCCTGCCAGAATGACTCGTTCCACGAAGGCTTTGGAGCTCGGCGAGAGAACCAGTCTCTCTGCTTTTGTTTTTTGCTTGTATGTTAGTTCTCAGCATGGTTTTTTGTATATTTTGTTTTTGGCACCTATAATGGGCTTTCTCAGACTATCCTTTGTCTATTGGTTGTGCCTTGGATGGCAACTCTGTGCAAGCAGCAAGATGAATTGTATCTCCATGAATTGTAATGCTCTTGACACTAGTGTTATTTTTATTAAATACTTTGCAATTGAACAAAGAAAATGAGTCAAATCTCTCCAACAAGAATGATAGAAACCCAAAGTCCAAGATACTTTTAAGATATGCTACTACAAAATACTTGTTAAATGTAAAGGATGCAACCCCCAGGGTGTAGACCAACTAGCAATAGGGTGCATTGTTAAGGCACTCCTTGTGATGTCACGATTTCAAACTTTGACTTAGCCCTGTGTGTCGTGCGTGGGGAAGCGTTTGTACACCTAGGTGAATAGTGGTAGTGGACTGGAATTGACCCCGTATCACACGAGTACAAGCCCGACCCCTATTGCCGATTCCCCTTGTTACAAAAAAAATCTGAAAAAAAGTAAAAGATGCAAATTGACAAACATTATTACTCACCTATTCATGACATAATCAAAATTGAAAATAAAATATTATATAATCAATTGACATATATAATTCTAATCCACTCTTTGCTAAAAATGAATGTATAATGGAAATTAAAATTTACAAGATGTAAATCAATAACAAGTAAGGCTCACCTATTCATGACATATGCAAGGCTGAAAATGAAATATTAATTATCAGTTTACATATTTCTAATATTGGCAATAAAGCTATTGTTAGGATATTTAGACACTTAGGAGTTAGTTAAGATCAACTTGTGTAATATATCCGTTAGGGATAGTGTGTTTCTTTAGTATGCATTAGTATGCATTTGTAAATACTTAATCCGAGGGTCACGATATGTTTCCGACATAGAGTGATCCGACGGCTCAACTTCTCTTAGATCAAACCTAACCTTGATCCGTGGCTTAACACCCGATTGGTCCATGATCTCTATTTAAAGAGCATGGAGGGTCATTGTTTAGTTGATCGATTATGAAAAGCTCATTTGTAACTTTCTTTCTTTGCATAATAAATTGTCCCGTAGAAGCGATTTGGCCGGGGCCGTGGAGTGTTTCCCTCAAGAGGGTTTAAACCACGTCAAAACATCGGTGTGTTGATCTGTGATCTGTTTGTGTGAAGTGGTTGCTCTTGGTGTTCGGTCCTTTGGTAGTACCCTGTGTACCCGAACATGGTATCAGAGCTTTTATGAAATGCCGCTTCCGGTTATGATCTAGATCTTGAACTGTTGTTGCCGAAACTCGAAAGGGTTTATAGTTCTGGTATTTCTGTGCATTTCTGGGCTGTGGGAGGTGTTCCATTGCATCCGGAGCGTCGTTTCCATTGGGAAATAGTTTTCGTTTGATCGAAAACGGTTCCCGGTTGCTCCAGAAACGCGTATTTTATCAGATCTGAAAGTATAATGTTACAGTGACGCATTTTTTATTTCGTTTTTTTGAATCTCATATTTCATTTTTTTTACTGTTAGATTTTTTTTGTTCGGATTGTTGCTTTTCCGTCTGCGTATGCTCTTTGCCGTGCACCTTGAGCGATCTCGGCAAATCAGAAACAGAAAGGGAAAGGTTTTTTCTCGGCTGCGTATGCTCTTTGCCGTGCACCTTGCGCGATCTCAGCAAATCAGAAACAGAGAGAAAACATAGACTTTCCGGGCAAGCTAATAAGATCTAACTCCACAAGTGTGGAAAAGTTTTTATTGTTTCGATTTGTGGTTTGTTTTGCAGGAAAAAGGGCAAGCACGCAAACCGAGCAAGAAGAGTATAAAAAAAAAAAAAAGCCCCCTTCCTCATTCCCATATTTTACATACCTTTTAATCTAGCTCACTTGGTTCAAAGTTGCTTTATTCCTTAATAGGTCTTGAGTTCAAGTCTTAGGAAGTTACTTTTAAAAAGAAAAGTGCATGCAATTTCTATTTTCAAGTTACTTTATTGTAAAAGTGTATCTCACTTAAATAATAAAAAAAAATAAAAATACAAGTGAGTCACTTAAGTTTTTTTATTGTTGCACTATTTAAAAGTAATATCATTGTAAAAATGAAATCACTTATTTTACAAAAGTGGTTCACTTAAAGCAACTTTTTTGTAAAGTGATTGTCAAAAGGTTCATTTTGGGAAGAGGGGGGTTCTTTTTTTTAACTGGACATTCTCTAGCTGCCACATCACTATTGGGGACATCTTCAACAGTTTCTTTGTTCAAGCATAATTTCATCATACAGAGTCAGTTTTCAGTGTCTTTTTTTAAACCGCCTATTTTTTCGAGCTCTTCACATCCAGACTATTGGTTTCTGCTTTTACAGCCATAAATTTATAAATATGACCGCCCTTTGTGATATTCTACTTAACAGTTCCAACTATTTCTCATGGAAATCTCGTATGGAGAATGTTTTACGAAGTAAGGGACTTTTCAGAATTACAACAGGGAAAGAAAAAGAACCCACTGATGATGATAAGAAAATAAAATGGGCAACTAGATGTGATGAAGCTCGTGGATTGATTGGGATGTCAATCTCTACTGATTTGCGATTCCACATATCTGGAATTGATGAACCTAATGCTGCTTGGGACAAGTTGGAAACTGTGTTTGGTAAACACAATGAAATTCGAGGTCACCAACTCGAAAATGAGTTGATTTCTTTAAATCCAAGTGACTTTTCATGCATTCAAGATTATTTATCTAAGTACAAAACTCTTAAACTCTTATGTGCAGAATGTAAGATTGAGAGGGAAGACAAACAGTGCATTTATCATATTCTTTCCAAACTTGGACCTGCATATTCTGTTTTTGTATCTACATTTTACTCCATGAAAGCATCATTGAATGCAGCTAGCTATCAAGAGCCTAGTCTTGAATCCTTTTGTGATTCCTTGATTAGGGAACAAGATAAACTCATTCATCTTGGAATAATCAACAATGCAGATACATTTGGGAAAGCCTTATTGTCCCAACAGAAAGAAAAGTCCAAGCCTTCCAAGAAACAAAATTTTCGCAATAATAAGTCAAACAAGGGTCCAAAACCCTCTCAGTCAACTCCTTTAAAAAATGACAAAGGATCCAAGCCAAAAGGCAAGAAGACTGAGCGTCATTGCAACTATTGCGGGAAAGATAATCATGATGAATCTAAGTGTTTCAAGAAGATGGCAGCCTTGGAAGCAGCAATAAAGAAGCACCACATCAGCCTAGATTCGTCTTCAGAATCTACCTCTCATGGACATGCACTTTGTGCTTCTGGTTATTTTTATAATGCATCTTCTTCTTCTACTTCAAATGAATGACTCATTGATTCTGGAGCATCTTATCATATGGCTAAAGATCAAGCCATCTTTTCTACTATGCATGAATGTAACACCAAACAAATATTTGTTGGTGATGATAGATCTCTAAGTGTTGTAGGAGCTGGAACAGTTCCAGTAGATAATGGTCATTTTCGTGATGTACTATGTGTTCCAAGAATTTCCTGCAATTTGTTATCAGTCTATCAGATCACTCATTCTGGTGAAGGTAAAACTGTGACCTTTACACCTCACCAAGTTGTAATCAAGGATTTTAAAGATCCTCAACAGGTTCTAGCTACCGGAATTGTTGATGATATTACCAGGTTGTACAAGTTTAACAACCCTGGGTCATCACCTTTCCCTTCAGTTTTTGTTGCTCATAGTGATAACTTGAGCAAACTTTGGCATGAGCGATTTGGTCACTTAAATTATCGCTCATTGCAACAACTATGTAAAGAAAATATGGTGACAGGTCTTCCGATGGTATCTTGCAGAGATGGTGTTTGTTCCGGTTGTGTACTCGGAAAACATCATCGGGACAGTTTTGACAAACGTGCCTCTTGGCACGCCTCGGTTCCCTTGGAGCTTGTGCATAGTGACTTGTGTGGTCCTCTTCCATCTGCTTCCTTTTCTGGTTTCAAATATTTCTTAACTTTCATTGATGATTACACCAGACGCACTTGGGTTTATTTCCTAAAACTTAAAAGCGAAGTATTTAACATGTTCTTGGCCTACAAGGCCCTTGTTGAAAAACAATCTGGTCATCAAATTATTAAGTTAAGATCTGACAATGGAGGAGAATATGTTAACAAACAGTTCACTACTTTCTGCACTGAACAAGGCATCCAACAACAGCACACTGTTCCATATACACCACAACAAAATGGTGTAGCTGAGCGGAAGAACCGCACTTTAAAAGAAATGGCTAATTGTATGATCCAATCTAAGGGACTAAGTCTTCAATTTTGGGCTGAAGCCATAAATTGTGCAAATTACATAGTTAATCGCACCCCCACAAAAGCATTACAAGGTATAACACCGAAAGAAGCATGGAGTAAAATTAAACCTGATGTAAGTCACTTTCGTGTGTTTGGTAGTGAAGCATGGGCTCACATTCCGGATGAAAAACGGAAAGCATTGCAGCCTAAAAGTGAAAAGTGCATATTTGTTGGATATTCTGAAGATTAAAAGGTTATAGACTTCTTCAACCACATTCTCATGCTATAATCATTAGAAGAGATGTTAAATTTGATGAAAATATCTTGGCTTGCGAGCCTAACTCGGCGAGTGTGCCATCTTTGGCCTGCGAGCCTGATTCGGCGTTTGTGCCTTCTTCTTCTTCCAACTTCCTTGACAGGTTTCCAACTCCAGTTTCTGATGATGACAGTGAGGATGAAAATCCACCTCCGCCTGCTCATGTTCCTCCAGTTGCACCAGCACAAGTGCTTCCTCGATGGGTCTGTTCAACATGTGAAGCAGCTGGTGATCTTGCCGGTGATCCTAGAGATCAATGTCGAACACGTTCTCAATTTCAGCGAGCCTCTTCTCTTTTGGCTCAAGTTTCCGAGAATCATGATCTAGAAACTTTTGCAGAAGCTTCAGGGAATCCAGATTGGGATGCAGCCATGGATGAAGAATATCGTTCCTTAATGGCGAACGATACTTGGGATCTTGTACCTCTTCCAAAAGGAAGAAAACTTGTCAGATGTAAATGGGTCTACAGAACTAAGTATGCATCAGATGGAAGTGTTGAAAGACTTAAGGCAAGGTTAGTTGCCAAAGGTTTTTCCCAAGTTGAAGGGATTGACTACAATGAAACCTTTGCTCCCGTCGCCAAAATGAACTCCATCCGCCTTGTTCTTTCCCTTGCAGCCTTACACAACTAGGAAGTCCATCAAATGGATGTCAAGTCTGCCTTCTTACATGGTGATTTACAGGAGGAAATTTACATGGAACAACCTCCTGGCTATGTTCAGAATAACTCTAGCCTTGTCTGCCGCCTTAAGAAATCCTTATATGGCCTTAAACAAGCTCCTAGAGCTTGGTATGCCAAAATGGATAACTTTCTCCTTGACACTGGTTTTTCTAGATGCCATTCTGACCCCAATGTCTATACCAAGAAAGTAGGAAACCATCTCATCATACTTGTTCTATATGTTGATGACCTTATTCTTACTGGTAGTGACCCTAAGCTTATAACCCATGTGAAATCCAGTCTTAAACAAACTTTTGAAATGTCAGACTTAGGACATTTGCATTATTTTCTTGGTCTCCAAGTTCTGCAAACCAAAGAAGGAATCTTTCTTTCTTAGTCTAAGTATGCTTGTGACCTTCTTCGTCGCTTTCACATGGAAGATTGTACACCAGCCCCTTCTCCCTTCCAGTCTGGAGTCAAACTTTCTGCCACTTGTACTTCACCTGAAGTAGATGCCACCTTGTATCGTCAGCTTGTTGGTAGTCTTTTATACTTGACTCATTCCCGTCCTGACCTTTCCTTTGCCGTTGGTCGAGTTGCCCGTTATATGCAGACACCTCATGAAAGTCACTGGAAAGCAGCTAAAAGAATACTTCGATATATTCGAGGTACAGTTCAGTTTGGGATTCATTACAGTACAGGGGGGAAACCTTTGTTGGTTGGTTTCACTGATTCAGATTGGGCCGGCGATCCTGATGATCGAAAGTCTACTGCAGGTTATGTTTTCAGTCTGGGATCTGGACCTATTACTTGGGCTTGTAAGAAACAACAAGCTCTTGCTCTTTCTTCAACAGAGGCAGAATATCGAGCAGCAGTTAATGCCAGTCAGGAAGCTTTATGGCTTCGACAGATCCTTTCAGAGTTTGGATTTGAGCAGCAGCAGCCTACTCCACTTTGGTGCGACAATCAAAGTGCCATCAAGCTTGCCAAAGATCCAGTTCTACATCAACGCAGCAAACACATTGAGCTACATATGCACTTCATCAGAAATCTTGTTCATGATCGTGTTCTTGAAGTGCTCTTTTGCCCTACAGATGATCAAGTTGCAGACATCTTCACCAAGTCTCTTACAGAAGTGAAGTTTTCTAAACTTCGATCTATGTTAGGAGTTCAGGAACTTGTCATTAAGGGGGGATAGGCTCTAATGCCTCCTTCATTTTCCTAATAGTGTCACTTTTGTAAATCCTTCAATCCTATCCCAAGTTGTTCTTAAGGGAGGATGTTAGGATATTTAGACACTTAGGAGTTAGTTAAGATCAACTTGTGTAATATATCCGTTAGGGATAGTGTGTTTCTTTAGTATGCATTAGTATGCATTTGTAAATACTTAATCTGACGGTCACGATATGTTTCCGACATAGAGTGATCCGACGACTCAATTTCTCTTAGATCAAACCTAACCTTGATCCGTGGCTTAACACCCGATTGGTCCATGATCTCGATTTAAAGAGCATGGAGGGTCATTGTTTAGTTGATCGATTATGAGAAGCTCATTTGTAACTTTCTTTCTTTGCATAATAAATTGTCCCGTAGAAGCTATTTGGCCGGGGCCGTGGAGTGTTTCCCTCAAGAGGGTTTAAACCACGTCAAAACATCGGTGTGTTGATCTGTGATCTGTTTGTGTGAAGTGGTTGCTCTTGGTGTTCGGTCCTTTGGTAGTACCCTGTGTACTCGAACAGCTGTTCTCGCTAAAAATGAATATATAATGGAAATAAAAATTTACTGAGCTGCAAATCTAAAAAAACTAATGCTCACTTATTTGTGACATGCAAGGTGGAAAATAAAATATTAATTATCAGTTTACAAATTTCTAATATTGACATATAAATCTGCTCTTGCTAAAAGTGAATATACAATGGAAATACAAATTTACTGAGTTGCAAATCTAAAGAAACTGCAAGGTGGATAATAAAATATTTATCCAATCAGTTTACCAATTTCTAACATTGACATATAATTCCCCTCTTACTAAAAAATTAATGTATAATGGAAATGAAAATTTACAATGATGGTTTAATTCAAGCCTCCATATTTTTGGGGAAAAGTAGAAAAAGTGCGAATTAAAGCCCATTCTAAAAATTCCAGTGTTACATGAATGCTTACAATAAATAACTTCTATCCCACTTCTGATTTTTGAAATGGTCTCTAACATCAAGGTTACATTCTAAACTTGCTAAAATAATTAAGTAGAAATTAAAAAAAGACTTTGCATGGTATCATTATCGTTTAGTTGTAAGATACAAAACCTGCCAAACTATTAAACTCTAGATCTAATGCAATTCTAAGCATATTCCATGAGGAAAAAGAACATGCCTGAAAGTGAAATTAGTTCAGAAGTATACCTGTCAACATGAAAAATCGTGTAATGGAGTTTAAGGTCATCATTACTAAATTCCTCGATGGTCAATTCCAAACCTGCTTCTATGTTATCAACGGTATGTTTGCTTCCCAGCATGCCTATATTGAAGATGTGTGCTTTAAGTTGCGCACATGCAATTGTTTAATTATTTTCAGAATGCGGGTTTTAAAATACACTTATGATTGGATAATTGCCACATTTATCATTGTAGGCAGCCATGGAATCCTTGGAAGAATTTGAAGCTACGATTCTTACATTAATCTATGATTTATTTTAGGGCAAAATAACAAAAACAGGCCACTAGATTAGATTAGAGCTAGTTAAATAACTTGATACTGTCGAAGGATTTCATTCATTTGAATGTCCAAAGACCCATCATAATTAGTAGCAACTTAATTGCAATTACCTAAAAAGGCATGAATAATTAACTTGCATTTAGATGAAAAAGATATTTTTTATAGATTGAGTACATGCTCAGATGGCATAGAGACTACCTAATATACTACTTATTTTATGGCAAACCCACAATGATAAAAGTTCCGTACTAGAGCGGATGCCACCTCAAGAATATTATATGCTGTAAAGATTCCCACTTATGCAGTTCTCTGCCAGAAAGTGAGAATAAATTACATTAAATATTAATGCCACACAATTCAGATAACATTTAACAAAATTGGATTCACCTGTGGAAAACTGCAAAACCAAATAATGATCTTGATTTTTAACATATCCATCTTTATATCCAAAATCACGTTACACTGTTCTAATCAGATGCTCAATATCTGCTCCAACTTCTGCAATCTTGGCGTCCTTTGAACTTTTTGCAGATTCGGCAATGCTTTGGACATCTAATTGAATTGCTTGATGTTTTAACAGTCCATTAAGCATCTGCAATGTAAGGTTAAGGTTCATATAATAAATATAATGCTACGCCATGTAACCCCAACAATTGATCTGCACACCTTCATAGACCTTCATTTCGATTTTGCAATACATCCCTAGTAAATTGTGTTCAGCTTCTGCACATTACACAATTTCCAAGAGAATTCATACTTCTAAATATGTCTGATAGCAGTTCTAGGCAAAGAGAACAGAAATTTCTGTTACATTTGGATGTGGATGAAGTTTTATGCACACTGAACCGGCATTATTATTTAGTTCATTGTTCCTTTACTTTTTTATTTAAAATAGATGCTCTAGTTCAGCTCACTTTTTGTTCTGCAAAGGGAACAAAATTAGGTCCAAGAGTTTATTAGCATGAAGTAGAGAAGTCAGAAAATACATCTAATGTGAAAATGTAAATGGTTAGGTCTTTGCATGATTTGAAACAGGGTGGCTGGGATTGTAGAGGGTCATTTCTGGGCGAATAACAGCACAACAAAGAAAGGAATAATGCTAATGTCAAGAAAGTGAACAATACATGATCAATGACATTCACGATTTGCAGTCTGAGCAGATATGCATTTGAAGTTGTTTATATGCCAGCATATATCCATCTTAAATCCAGATCTACCAAGCACCGAGAGGGATGAATTTTCTAGAGGTGTAAATTTTTAAATCTTTTACGCATTAAGGAAAAAATTTACACCTCAAGAAATTTGATCCCTCTCGGTGCTTGGTAGATCCAGATTTATGATGGATCTATGCTGGTTTTAATTTTTTATAGATTTCGTAAAATTTAAATTTAAGATGGATAATAGGGCTGACATGTTATTATTTTGTGATGTGGGTTTTAGTTGCCACATCAGCGTTACCCATGTTTTTTTTGTTTATTTTAAATTATTTTTTAGTTTTGTAACATTACAATATCTCCCCCATACTGGGCTGTACAGCACCTTGCTACGCTCAAGTCAATAATTAAAGGACTGCATTATGTGTCTCCATTGAAATTGGTAAAATACGGGATTGGGAGGTGGGGAATGTAGTTACAGATATGGTATCTCAAAAATGGAGCCAAAGTAACTATAAGAGAGACCAAATGGAGCCCTTGAAAGTGTGGGACAGATGAAGAATTGTTAATTGGTCGCCCTTGAAAGTGTGGGACAGATGAAGACTTGTTAATTAGTCACAACTATAGGCAGCAAGGAAAAGAGGAGAAAACGAGAATCCACAACTCTAAATCCACCTAGGTCTCATGAATGAGATTAACTGTTGCATGATTATAAAAAAATGAGTGAAGTCTCACTGCACTATATAAGTAACCTGCCTATTGGTGGTACAAACGTCTTTGGCAATGGCAGATTCCTCTGAAGTTTAAGTGTTTCATGTGGTTTGCACTTCAAGGGAGACTAAAAACGTGGGATAATCTCATGATAAAGGGGTGGTATGGGCCTAGTATTTGTTCTGTGTGTAAAAATAGTGCAGAGTCTACTAAACATCTTCTTGTGGATTGTGAATTTACGAGGAACATTTGGAACATGTGCTGTTCTTTCCTCAAACTTGAGCAGATTTGGGGATATGAGAATTTTGACATGTGCTTTCTTCCCTGGATCAGAAATTGCAGAGTACATCCTACTTTTCCAGTCTTTATTTCATGGACTATATGGCACATTAGAAACAAGGCTGTGTTTGAGAATAAGAGCCCAATTTGCAGACAACTTGTATTCAGATTCTGAATTTGCATAAGAGTCTAAGACTTACTGTTTTGAAAAAGTGCCTCTGAAGATACATAAAGTTAGCATTTTTTCTCCAAATTTCATAAGTCCAGTCATTTTCTTTGATGAAGCAGCCACAAATGGTTTATGTGCAGCAGGTGGAGCAATTTTTATAAACCAGGAACATTATTTCACTTTATGTCTCAATTGTGATGTTGGTACCAATATGAAAGCCGAGCTACTTGCCCTCTGGTGTGTATTGAAAGTGGCGAACATTTTTGTGCTGGTTGACCTGAAAGTCTTTGGTGATTCAAGAGTCACTACAAAATGGGCAACTGGAGATTATAATTTAAAAGTTACATCTCTTTTACACTGGTGCAGCAGGATCAGGACAGAAATTAAACTTCTCAACAAAATATCCTTTGAACACATCTAGAGACAACATAACTCTTCGGCGGATAAACTGTCAAAACAGGCAATGGATGGCGAGAAAGGTGTCACAGTGTGGGAAGAATTTCAGGGAGCACACATCCAAGATATGAGTGTGGTAAGGATTTTTGAATGATAACATGATCGAGAAATATATTAGTGCTCTTAAATGTTTGATTTGGGACTGGAATTTTCTTTTTTTCCTTTTTGGGAAGTATTGTATTTTGAGAAGTTTATGTACAGATTTATGCTGATATGTCGGTTATGACTAGAACATCGATGTACTATTTGATTCAATTTTGAATAACAATAGTTTGCTTTTTTCCGCTGAACAAAAAGTAAACTGCCTTTCACGCTCTCCAATGAAATTTCTGACTACTTCAATGTGTAGAGTTAACACAATAAAGCTATAATTCAATTTATTCAATAACTTTGTATTAATAAAACTAATAAAACTATCTTAGCTTATCTTATCTTACACACAATAATAGATTTATGGCTAAAGGTATAAACTACATTTAATATAGGATTAATACATCATTGGACTATGATGTAATAACCAAGGACATTTCCAACATCCAAGAGCAACTCCAAATTCATCCAAGGAGATAAGCCATGTGGTGAATGGATTGGTGGTAAAAATTGCTTCTTCAACACAAGTCCTCTATCAACTCCTATGCTCTACTGGTTGCCTGTACAAATCTTTAGGCAATATCTAATATCTCATTGAGTGTAGCTGAAAACAAAGAGGTACTACCATCTTGCTGATCAAGACATTGGCTTAAAGAATGTCTTAATAAGGTGAGTCTTGTCTAACGACAACCTTCTATAGTATATATCTAGTGATGTAGAAAGCATTGAGCACAATTGAAAGGTAGCAAAGGGGAGACCTACCTACTAAGGTCCTCACTTGTATAAACCTTTGCAGCATAGCTACGTCTAAATTCAATGGGGAAGAAAAGGAAATCCAAATGAGATTGGGGGAGGGGTTATCAGTAAGCCAAGGACCAAGATATTTGGTGTTGCATTGCTCTACATAAATTAGAGCATGCCAAATGCACTTAGTACCGCTCCTTGTTGAGGATGATGTTGTGGTAGATAATGTGTTGGAAAACCTAAATGATGAACAATTGGTGAGTTTGGCGATGGAATTGTTTTCCAAATTATACCTAAATCCATGCACATAGGAGAGTAATTATACCTAAATCCATGCACATAGGAGAGTAACTAGGGGGAAGTGCTTTCCTCTCCAACTCAGGAGACTTGCCAAGGCATGATAGAATTGATATTGCCTTAGCATCACTAGCTATATGTTTAAGCACAATGATATACATATCAAACAGTTTTCAAAAGAAATAAAATGGCAAAAGAACAAACATTTTTTCTCGGTATAAGTGTATGCTCCTTTTTATTTAATTTTTAATATCATGAGCAAATGGAAGATATTGGTACACATTGCAGTACAATGCTAGGATTGTAACTGTTATCACATACATTGTAGCTGGAGCTACCATGATGCAGATCAGATTTTGTCACATTCATGAGCCAGTCCTGTGGTTGAGATGAGCCTATAGATCAATGGTGATGCAATTATTTCTGAGCCAACAGCAGCAGTTTGCCCCCTTGTCATGACCAATCTTGCATGACCCCATTGAGATGATTCTAGTGTAGTCATGGTTCATACAGAGCAGAGCAGTTAGCCGGTGATGTCCTTTGCCCACAGTCAGTTGCAGATGTTTTCAGGTATAGGTATATGGTTGAGCAGAGGTCTATATTGCATTTGGATGTTATAGTTTGCTCTATAGTTTATTTTAATTATTGTGACTATGCATGTTCTATTGATAGTGGCATTCTGAGCTTCATGGTTTGAAACCTGCGTCGTGAATTGTTAGAGAGTCCTTAATGTAAGGCCATTATATATGTTTGCTAGTATCTCCTACCTTACACAGACTTAGTCCTACTTTGGCCTTGATGGCATCACCTTTCACCTTTCTCCATTCATCTATCTCTTCCATTATTTGGTTTGACCCTGACTTGTACTTTGACTAGTGAGATCTAGGACTCCCCCAACTTATGCCTTTGTGGTGGATAGACTCCATGTTCACTTTGTGTCTCAGCTCTGGAGTGTGTGGCCTAGTCCCTTATAGTTTGCTTGTATGATGCCAAGTGGATCGGTTGTGTCCAAGAGATCACAGTGTCGAGGTTATCAAGTCATTCCCCACTATCCTTACCTTGTTTATTCCACCTCACCCATCCTAGCAGTTTGCCTAAGTCTGTGAGTAAGCATATGTAGGGGCTTCATGAAAGACTTGATGGTTTCTCTGACACAGGTGTATTATTGTTTGATTATTGTGGTCACTATTATGTATTTCATGTTTTAGTCTGGTAATTAACATATACTTGTGAGCATTATTCGTCTATTGTGCATACATGCCTATCCAGATTATTGCTCAGCCTTCAGTTTGAGTACTTTGACTTGGTCAACACGTTTCCTGAGGTAGTAACTGTAGTGTTCGAGATTGCATATTTATCCTTTAGATGTATCCAATACACCATATCCATGCTCACTTTTTGGTTTGTGGCCATTATGCAATAGTTCTAGTGATTATTATTATTTTTATGGCCATATTTTATATAACGGATATAGTGTTGGGCTTCAGATGCATATTTTGATGGACATATGGAGTATTTGTAGTCACTATTGATGGATTTGAGGTCTTTGATTCAATTGGTGTACTCAGCTGTGGATTTTGGGCAAAGGAAGTGGACTTAATGTTGACTTTATTCTCTAGCACGATGAACCGACAAATTTTATTCATAAAAATGATCATGGCTTCACTAGGAAAATCGATTTGGCTAATGTGGGTGAGGAAATGGCTTGGGGATGGTTGATTATGATGAGATGTGTCTCTACATGCATATTCCATGGATTATCTTCATCCGGGGAAGACTTCACATGATGTTACATGGGTCCTAGACAGGACGTCTTCCTTCATGGGGTGCACTTGTGGTTGATCATTTATTGTATATCATGTTATATTGTTATATCTTTGTAAAAGGTGGGCACCTAGGGTGAATTGAGCCCCTAGTGACCCCCTTATGATGTTGCCCCATGTTATATCATGTTGTTATGTTATGTTTGCCTTTCCTAAGGTGTTATTGGGAAAAAATGCGCCCCCCTTTATGACTTGATCATTGATCCATGTAAATGAAAAATAAAAGATCCCCACCGTTGCTGATCTTTATTGTATCTTTTAATCTCAACCACCCATTCAAAAAGTGGTTAGGGTTTTAGTCTCTCTCGGATCTATTTAAGAGAGAGGCCCCCCTCATTGTAAAGTGACTTTTGGCTCTTGGAAAATTGGAATAAAGAGACTTTTGCAGAAATTCTTGGATCTTCTTTGTGGGATGTTCTTGTTCTTGATTGGAAAGTCTATTTCTCTTAGCATTTGAGTGATTGCTTGTAGATCCAAATATTTTTGGGAAGATAGTGTTTGTATGCAAGAGGGCGACTTCACTTGGGCGTTTTTGTGGGCTTCCCCAACTCATTTCACTTGAAGGCGTTGCACAATCAGGGGGTTTTCAATAGCATCTTTGATCTTTGATATGCTTTCTATTTATTTTGCATCTATAGTTTCTATTTCTTGTGCATCAAATCTTACATTCATAGTTTGCTTGTGCAAGGAAGAGGGGCGCACTACCTCCTTTGGGCAAATCGATTTCACTTGGTGACACCTCCAAATCATCTCAAATTGATCGAGAAGAGATAGATCATCATTTGCAATGCATCTATAAGATTTTCTGGGTAAGATCTACTCTACATATCTTGTTTTAAATTTCTAATCCATTAGTCATACAATTTAATTGCCGAAACCCTCATTTTTAGCAACTAGGAAAATTCCGAGGCTAAAACTACTTAGAAAATCAAAATTTCGGCATTTAGGTATTTGCGGCCATCCCTCAAAACCTCTAGATTTCCTAGGGCATCATCATTGGACTCCATCTACCCACTTGGATCTGATACTAGTCTTTCAGGCAATTCGCCTTCCTTGGGTTATTGGTCATTTTTTGAGTTTTGTGTCCCGACTTTGCTTGTGCTATTAGATATTGTAAAATCCTTCATCAAGCAAGTTAATTAAGGTGTTTAAAGGCTTAAATCTACGATCAAATCACTTCATTAGGCATTTCCTCAATTCTAGATCAAATCCCCCCAAGGTCTTGACTTGGCTATCATACCCTTAACACCTTCAACCCAGATCACTTTAATTAATTAGTATAACAAGAAATAAAATATTTGGGATACTTTAATCAATACTAATCGACATCCCTTTCTGTTAAGCTTCTCTTGTTATCTACCTTTTGGATCTAGGGTTAACCTGCTAATCACCTTACGTACTCTATTGTTATAGTTTGATCTGGTGATTTAGCTTTAGGTCTTTCCTTCTAAGCTAGATCAGAGTCTCCCCCTTTGTTACTTGGCCTGAAATAGCATAAAGTGAAGAGTGTCTCGATTGGCGTGACGACCGATCCATCTGGGGATCGAGACCCTCTTAGGTCACCTCTTTAGTTGCCTTGGCCCTAGCTCCTCTATCGTCCTAAATAGGATTCACCATCAAGGAGCAACTACATGTTGTGTGATAACAATAACTAAAGAAAAAAAAGGATCAATGTAGAAGCACTATATGCATAATATACATTCTTATCTTATCTTAACTTATCTTGAAACTTAGATATTTTCCACTTGGCCGATGGCTTCAACATTCTCCAATATAATAGTTCACTATGTTCACTATTCTTCGTTTCCCTTAATCAACATCAACAATCCCCATCTGACTATTGCACCACTGAGCTTGTTAATTGTCAAGCCTTTTGTCAACACACATGCTGTGCTCTGCTCTATACTATCGTGCTTCAAGCATATTTGTTTTGATTTCACCATTTCCTTTACATAATGGTATTGATTGTTGAGATATTTTTTTTTTCTCTACCTAGAACTAAATCAATCCCAACTGAGCAAAATTGAACTCAAGAAGGGGTAGAATTGAAGCCATTGGGCTACCACTATAACCCCCAAGCCCCAACATATCGCGCAGAGGTTGCAACCACATGCCAAAGTTTAGCCACTATTCGAACCGAGGTGGGTGGAATTAACATTGTGAGTCCCAACCACTCTGGCTACTCTTAACTAACAAATGTTGATATACTTCAACCAAGCATGCAACATGGTATTTATTGCAAGTGTGTTATACTTTGATTGTCACAATTATTGCATTCTCATGTGTTTCTATCCTCTTAACCTCCCAAAATAATCCTTTAAGTGATACCACTTTACATGTTTGTGCAAGTGCCATATACTTGGCCTTTGTGCTAGAAGAAGCTATGAAATCTCCCTTCTTCTTTACCAGCTAATGGCACCACTATATAGAATAAAGTTTAAGCACATGGTTTGTCATATACCTCCTACTATCTTTATAACTTGCCCAATCAACAACATTGAAACCTGTGAATTTTAATGGTTTGATCACCTTGTCCACCATATCCAAACACTATAATCTTTGGCATCACATAGATATATGAAGATCCTCTTTACTGCGACCCAATGATGTTGTCCAAGGTTCATCATGAAATGACTCATCATTTCCAATGCAAAAGCAATGCTTGCTATAGTGCTCAACATGGGATTCAAGGCTTCAGAAAACACTCTAATAAGAGACTCTAGCCATATTGTCTAACAAGTACCACTTGTCGACTTAAGCTGCTTGTCCTTCTAGCTCAACTTGATTAAGTTGCCTATCTAGTTGCCCGTGCTTTACATTGTAACGCCGTGTTAACAAAAACTCCAACTTGAGGTGCTAGAAACATCTTTCAACATTTTGGAAATGATTCCTTGTACAGAACACCTTTAAAACTTGGCTAAAATGTTTCAAAATTTTGAAAACGTTGTATTAGCTATTTCAGTGGTATGGGCTATTTCAACCAACATCTTAGTGACTAAAATGAAAAAAGAACATTAATGCTAACATTGATTTATAACAAATCAAGTTATCAATGATAACTTTTTTTACATTATTTCCAAATGTGAAATTTGTATGTATGTATGTGTGTATCTAACGTATCCTAGCTGTATCATATCCTTATTTTCTAAAAGATTGTCTTGTGTTAGATACTGCATCTGTATTAGTGCAACTTAGTTGTAAAACTATATCTACTTCAAGCTCCACGCCAACTTCAATAATATGTTCTTTGGGAATCAACGCAACATATTCTTGCTCATCACTATTGAGCATCAATGGCTCGTAGCGCTTCAAGGTATCCACATTTAAGATTAGATGAATGGCCATGCAAGTTGGTAGATCCAACTTGAACATGTTTTCTCTAGTCCACTCAATGATGATGTGTCATAATTAAGAGGCTTAATGTTTTTGTCTGTCCTTAAAGCCCCCACTGTAAAGCAATGTTGCTAGGGAACTAGAGTGATTAGTGGTCCTTCCCAAAAATTCCCAAAAGCAAGGTTGTCCTTGTTAACTTTTCATAAACCAGATCTGATTGATATTTATTCACTAATTTTTATACCCAATCTTAAATGAACACATAAAACTGAAACACAAATAGCAATACATTGATTTACTTAACAAATGATGCATAACGAAAAATCAATAGGAAATCATCAAACACATTTGACACTTTGGATTTACCCTGGAAACCCCAATTCCTGGGGAAAACCAACAACAAATTGTTTTCTTATCTCATATTTAAAAAAACACTTACAATTTACAAAGCTCTAGAGACCTTACTGACACACTCCCATTGCAATCTGTTGTCAAACCCTCAATCACTAAAGACAATCCCAACTTGAGAGAATCACTCTCTCCAACGCCTCTAAGAGAATCCCTCTCTTAGATTTGATTACTCACTGATCTCAACATGAGAGAATCCCTCTCTAGAAAGCCTCTAAGAGTATCCCTCTCTTAGACCTGATCACTCACTGATCACTCACTCTCAATGTATCTCATACACACTAATAGTGATAAGATGATCTATGTCTACGACTCTCCATAGACTCTTTTATAACATTCACTTTATACCATGAGCCCAATACGACTGACTCAATATTGACCCTTAGATCTAGATCTTAGATCTAATCCAATGGTTGGGACTTAATCTCTCGTTGAGATCACTTAAGTTATAGATCAACAACTACGACTTAATCTCTCATTGAGATCACTTACGTTACCCTTTTACATTTACATAAAGTGTAATAAAATACATTTGTCTAGAGAGTCACTTTTTTGGATGACTTCTACATGCTAGACTATCCGAGCTACAAAAACTAACACTCCCTCTTAGCGAGAAAGGCACTTCTGGAAGAACCTCCTCTAAGATCAATCACATCCTTTGCTGTTGTAGTTGCTCCCTCTGAACTGGAAGATCCTCTTGCTACCTATGCTGGACTTTGATTTAGAAATCTGCTCTCCTCATCCATCAGTGTCATCTCATACCAAGTAGGCCTGCTGAGAGAAGCCTCATGCTCTCCCTGTGCCACTGACACTGATTCATGCTCCAAGCTCCCCTTGGACTTTACTATAGGATGTCCCAACAACCTATACAATGCACCATCCATGATGCCAAGCCTCACCACTGTATCCTGGGTACCTTCTCCCTCTGAAAGTATGAAGACTTGCCCATCCCGGAACAACACTTCATACCCCACGTCCTCCAAGGACAAAATTGAGAGTAGACTAACACTCAACCTTGGAACATACATCACGTCCTTCAGCAGTAATAACTTCCTGAACTCCCTCTGAAACTTCATAGTCCTTGTGCCTACTGGACTGTTCTACAACTGCGGGGCTGCCAAAAAAACAAATTCCTGGGGGAAACACAGCTACTTGAATTCCTGCCCCTGCCCGAGGGGTCTGAGCTGCTACCCTAGGTGGTTTGTGTGACTGCTTGCGCTACCCAACAACCCTAAGTAATCGGACACGTCCCTTTAGGGCCAAGTGTCCCGTGGGCAACATTTGGGCACGGACCCGACTGCCCCACGTGGGGGACACGAAAAAAATCGTGTCTCGATTTCGTGACACGCGTACCCTAACTCTGCACGTCGTGTCCTGATTCCAAGACACGAAAAGGCGCCAAAGGCAACTCGCGGGCCCATAAAAACATGATTTTTTTTTTTTTGTCATTTGTGAACTGAAGGGAGAGTGAGGGAGAGCTAGAGAGAGCCCATAATTGTTTTTTTTGTAGGTGAAGGAGATTCAAGTGTGTTTTCTTGTAGGTGAAGGGATTCCAAGTTGATTTCACCATCAAGGTTGAAGGAAAATGTCTCAATCAACTAGGGTAGCAGCTAGAGGGAAAAGGAAAGGGAAGAATGCCCCATCTAATCCTATTCCTCCTCCAAGCATAACCTCTTATGCTCCTAGTAGTGCTCCAACTGCTTCTAGTGAAGCTCATGCTCATTATAGCCATGTTTTGGCAAGACAACAAGCACAAGAGAGTAAATACCCTTTGTGGAAGTATGTCACAAGGAAAGAAGGTGTTGGAGCAAAGCTTGGTGGGGGCGGCAATGTGTGTTGGACTTGCAATTTCTGCAAGCATGCTTTCAAGAGCACATATTACCGGGCTAAGGGCCATTTGTTGGCCCTCCCTTGTGGGATTTCTTCATGCAAAGCAGTGAGTGTTAACCAAAGGAGGGAGATGGAAAGAGAGGACCATGTTGGGGTAGGGAAGGTGGCTGCAACAAGCAAGACACAACATCGTGAGGATCCTCTTCCATTCTTGAGGAAACCCTCTAGCACTAGGAGTGGGGTTGATGCTATTGCTTATCCAACAAGAAAGAGGCCAACTTCAAGTGGTCCAATGGATAGGATTTCCCAACAAGAGGCGCGAGAAGAGGTGGACCTCTCCATTGCATTTTTCTTCTACCTCAACTTCATCTCATTCAATGTTGCACGATCACCATTGTACTTTGAGATGTGTCGATCTATAAAGGAACGAGCTCCAACTGGTTATGTGCCTCTTGGTTCAGAGAAGCTTAGAACCACATTGTTGGTTAAGGCAAGGAAGGATGTGGATAAAATTATTGATCCAATTAGATCAAAATGGTCCACATCTGGTGTTAGTGTTGTTTCGGATGGATGGACGGATGCAACACTCCATGCACTCATCAATTTCATGGTGTCTTCCCCAAATGGACCGGTGTCCTTGAAAGCAGTGGATGCTCTTGGGAAATACAAGGATGCACAGTATATGGGTGATTTATTCATCAAAACCATTGAAGAAGTAGGTGTTGATTCTTGTGTACAAATCATCACAGACAATGCACCTGTTTGCAAGGCTGCTGGCATGATTGTGGAAGCTAAATATCCACAGGTATGTTCATTTTGGATACCTTGCAATTTGCATAATTGCATTGTTAATTTACTCATTTATTTGAAATTTTGAGTTGTTAGTAAGTTAGTAACTTAGTTGTAGTCTTGTAGAGTCTAGGAGTCTAGACTCAATTACTCATTTATACTTTCTTTTATTGATCTTACAGGTATTTTGGACACCTTGCATTGTCCATTCTTTGAATTTAGCATTGAAATCTATTGCTTCAGATGTGCCATGGATTGGCAAACTTATTGAGGATGCATGCCATATCCGTAACTTTGTACAAAACCACACCAATGCCCTCACAATCTACAAAGAGTACACACATCTTTCATTGTTGAAGGTTGCAGATACTCGGTTTGCTTCCTCATTCATCATGCTCAAGAGGTTGAGAGAGGTGAAAACTGCTCTTGGGTCCATGGTGATTTCAAAGTTTTGGTCTTTTTGGAGAAAGACGGATCAGAGTGCTTCACAAAAGGTGAAGGACACGGTGTTAGATGATGATTGGTGGGATAGAGTAGATCTTAGCATCAAGATCATGGAGTCAATCATTTCTTTGTTGCGGTTTGCAGACACAGACCAACCCATCCTAACAGAGGTTTATGAGGGGTGGGATTCCATGATTGAGTCCATGAGAACCATTGTTATGGAGAATGAGTGTGCTGAGTATGAGACATCGACAGAGAACTTATGGTCCACCATACAGGACATTCTTATCTCCAGGTGGGATAAGAATTGCACACCTTTGCATTGCTTGGCCCACTCATTGAACCCCAAGTACTACGCTCAGGATTTGCTCAGAGGTGGGTTGAGGCCCTCATCCAAAGTCCCTCCTAACATGGATGGAGAGATTTCAGAGGGGAGGAAGACAACATTTAGACGACTACTTTAGGATAGAGACCACCTTGAGGCAGTGGAGGAGGGATTTTATGAGTTTCCAGTGGCACTGGGAGATTTGGAGGATTTGAGGTGGTTAGAGATATGGGGGTTAAGAAACCCAGTGTTTGGTGGGCAACTCATGGGGCAACATGCCCTCTTCTACAGAAGATAGCCTTGAGGGTCATCTCTCAAGTTACTTCATCCTCTTGTTGTGAGAGGAATTGGAGCACATATGGGAACTTGTACAGTGTGAAGAAGAGCAGGCTTGAACAGTCCAGGGCAGAGATGATGGTGTATGTGCACTCCAACCTTCATCTTATTTACAGGAAGAGGGAGGAGTGGGTGAAGGGAAAGGCAAAGATGTGGGATGTCTTTCCTGATAGTGATGATATGGGTTTGGACAGCAGTACTGAGTTGGCATTAGCCAACATGGATCTTAATGATCCAGTGCTAGAGCTGGTCACTTTTGATGAGGGTGATCGTATGGAGGGGTCATCCTCCACACCAACAGATGCAGTTAGTCAGATTGGCAGAGAGAAGGAGGAGGATCAGGGTAGTGATGAGTTTGTTGATTCAGGCATGGAGGAGGACTATTGAGTCATTGACAGATGGGATTCTTCCATCTTGATCCACCCCTTTTTTGTATTTACTATTAGACTATTAGTCTATTTGGCATTTGCCAGTGCCCAGTGGTATTCCGACATCTATGTAATAAATTTTGATTTTGATGACTTAATGAGAAATATGGTTCCTAGTCTCCGACATGCATCTATGTGTCTCATAGTGATTTATGATTGTGAATGACAAATGTGTTGTGATTTGTGAATGATCTAATTTCTATTGAATATTCGTAATTGTAAATGTAATTTCTATTGAATATTTGTAATTGTAAATGTTCTAGTTTCTAAATTTTATTGGATTTATATGTCTATATTTTTAAATTTTAATATATTTAAAAAAAAATATGTATATAAAACGTGTCCTTCGTGTCCTGATTCCGGGGGTCACCGTGTCCCGTGGGCACACTCGTGTCTCATGTCCTCGTGTCAGTTGACTTAGCAACAACCTCTTGTTGCTGTCCACGACTTGGTTAGCGGCTGCTGGTGACGCTAGCAGTCTGCGTCTCTCTTGGCGATTGCAACCTTCTTTTCCTTTCGCTCTTTGTCTGTTGGCGGTCTTCTCTGCAGCCTGCGAATTTCTTTTTCCTGGCCTAGCCGACCACTTACCTTCTCCGCTAGCGACTATGGCTCCACGATTTGGATGCTATCTCAGCAGCACACAGTTACTCACGTTCCTCTGTAGCTTCTCCACCGTGCCCTTGGCCTGTCTCCCTAGTGGCAACACACTTTAGTTCTCTCACGTAATTTCCTCGCGAGCCCATAGCCCACGTTGCTCTTGTACACCGACGACTCTCTTTGCTGGTCATGGGATCTGTTCCCTCTGCGTACCCTGCTGCTATCGTGCATGAGTCTTCCCACGATCCAACACTTGACGACACCCGATCCAACTTCGTTGTTCTTTGGCGGCCAACTTTGCTTGCCGTCACTTGCCACCGACTACACCTACGCAAAGCTCGTGGCTTCTCTACAACTCAGCACCACCATTCACCTCATGCTCGAGTTTGTCGTTGCCTTGTTCGACTTTGTTTGCGAGCTCCTTTTCTGTCATGCCACCCCTTGACCCTGCGTGGTTTGCAGCCTCCACTTCTTCCCCAACTGCTCTCCTACTCGTCCCTGCTTCCTTTGTGACCTGGAAACACTCGACAGTCACCCAGTTCCTTTTGCCACCACTCCAATGCTTGTGGATGGCATTGGAAACTCACGGCCTCTGCCTGTGAGCCACGACTCAACTGCACTTGCCGATCACCACCTGTGCCGGTGCATGCTACAACCTATGACACTCATGCCTAATCCTACTCGCAATGGATCTCAATAGTCACGTGACCATACACTGCGTGTTTGTATGACTCATCCCGTGGCCATACGGTCACTTTTTTTTTAAATCTTGTAAATCTGTGTAGACAATGATTTCCTCTCAGAGCGGAATTGGCCTCGTCACCAGCTCTGATACCATGTTAAATTTTCATAAACTAGATCTGATTGATATTTACTCACTGATTTTTATACCTAATCTTAATTTAACACATAAAATTGAATCATAAATAGCAATACACTGATTTACTTAACAAATAATGCACAACAAAAATTCAACAGGAAATCATCAACACATTTGACAATTGATTTACCTTGGAAACCCAATCCCTGGGGAAAACCAACAATAGATTGTCTTCTTATTTCAGATTTAAAATGGCACTTACAGTTTACGTAGTTCCAGAGACCCTATTGACTCAGTCCCATTGCAATTTGTGTTCAAACCCTCAATCATTGAAGACAACCCCAACTTGAGAGAATTATTCTCTCCAAAGCTGCTAAGAGAATCCCTTTAGATCTGATCACTCATTGGTCTCAGCTTGAGAGAATCCCTCTCTTAGATCTTATCATTCATTGATCACTCACTCTCCATGTATCTCACACACATTGCAGTAATTAGGTGATCTATGTCTACAACTCTCCATAGACTCTTTTATAACATTCACTTTATGCAAAGACCATGGACCCTCAAATACCATGAACCGAATACTACTAACTCAACACTGACCCTTAGATTTAGATCTTAGATCTAATCTAATGGCTGTGACTTAATCTCTCATTGAGATCACTTAAGTCATAGATCAATGACTACAACTTAATCTTTCATTGGGATCACTTAAGTTACCCTTTTACATTTACATAAAGTGTTATAAAATACATTTGTCTAGAGGGTCACTTTTCTGGACGACTTCTACATGCTAGACACCTTAGCCGATGTAGAAGTACCTGTCCGAGCTACAAAAACTAACAGTCCTATGAGAAATTTGTAGTTTGTACACACACACACACATCTCTATGTGTGTGCAATCCCAATAGTAGAACTAGGAATTACAATAAGTGAGAGCAAGAGGCCCTAGAGCACTCCCATGCAATACTATTTTAATGATAAACCATGACGTATCTTGCACTAAATGTGTGATCTATACAACATTGATCATAACTAGCCTTTTGCTTCCATTGACTCTTATGCAAAAGCTTCTTAGTCTACATCTTAATGGGGAAAAGGTTCTCTCCCTCTATGCAAGTAGGTTGCATAGTGATCATCAAGGAAATACCTTTTGTTATAGAGTCTAGTACCACTACTCCCTCCTTACTCTCTTGTGGTAGACCTCTAGCATTTCTTTGAATATAGTCTCCTTCACTAAGAATCCATGTTCTTCTTTGACGTGCTTTGGAGTCAATCCTATGGAATAAGGTCCTACTAATTGGCTTCTTCATCATACCATCTTTTGCAACAAGAATTAGCACCAACAACGCTATTAAGCTTCCTCCAACTATTCTTCACCTCTCCTAACTTAGATTTATGACAAGCATCTTCTAGAGTGCGGTTGTTCAACATATCGAGCCCTTTTAAAATTAAAATCAAGTTGATCAACCCACTAGTGAACTTTGTTGTTGCCAATCTCAATTTTTCATTCATCAATTTGAGTTGAATGGTATAGTGGTTGAACTCTTGGATGTAAGCATCTACTATCTGGTTTGGACTTCCGTCATAGGTATTATTGTTGTTGTTCATTCCAATAGTTGACAAGATAAAAAAAATTCTTGACAACAAAATTTGCCCCATGTTATGTCTTGAGTGGAACAAAGTGTGTGTGGTCACACAAATTATCCCCCCATAGCAATGATTCTTTGCGCATACATAGATTTGCAAAGGAAACTATGGCCTCATCTATGAATTGTTGTAATTCATAGAAGGAATCTAGTTGCCTCAACTAATTGTCAAGCAACAAGACATCCATTTGATCAATGTAGCACAAAATTGCCATTATGGTTTCACTTTGAGATGAGAACCAAGATTCAATGATAAACTTCCGCCTCCACTAGTCGGATTTCAAGTTGGATACTCCTAAAGGGTTTCTTGTGGATAGTCATTTCCAGTGAGAAAAAGAAGGTTGTTAAAGTCTCTAGTAGCCAAGTGATATTCATCATTTGTCCATCCATGTTTTCAACTTCCCATGTCCTTTGAGCAGTTAAATCTAACTTTGTATATTGTTCTCCATTTTCTTCTTCATATGAGAAGAGGTCTTTAGCACAAATTGTGTATAAACTCCAACTACGTGCAAAACAATGCTCTCATACCAATTTGATCCAAATGAGAGTGCAACAACGAAGTTAGTGCATGTGCAATGACAAACTACAATGAAAACAACTTGACATACACAACCCTTAATAGATTATAGTTTCATAATTAATAAGCTAACTCATAAAACAATGAAATCATACATCAAACACAATGGCACGATAAAGTTTTGGGCAGCTAATGCAAGTCCAGGTTTTCATTTACAAAATAAATTTGTAAAATAGAATAATAGAATATAATTTATGTTAACGTCCACAAGACCAAATGGTCTATGGGATGAAGATTACATCATCAAATTGCTAAATTTTTAAAATAAATAAGATGTATAACTATAAACAAAGTACAATCAAATAGGGCATACAAGGCCTTGATAAGGCTATCAAGTCCTACTTTGTGTCGAAGAGGTACTCATCTATATGTCTTTCCTAGGAAGATTAATCGATCTCAAGAGATTGTTCCTGTGGTTCATCATCCTAGTGGCCCACCTCCCAACGTCTCCTCCAATTGATTACCTTGAAATAATTACATCCAACTGATTCCTCTAGAACCCACCTTCTCTTTATGGGGTTGTACCCTCCACCACTGATGAAATAATGTTGCTCCATCTTAACCTCCTCTAAACTACATATCAGGCACATCCTGCATTCCTAATCTTCTTTAGGCTCCTATCATCTCTTTATTTCACATTTCAACCTATGTGAACTTGTTCTATCTGAGCCAAACTCTTTTTTTTTCCATGGCATGTTAACTACTAGGTATTCTTGAATTTTTAGTTCACAGATGGGATTGAATTGAGGTTTCCTTACACATGTTAATTTATCTAACAGTTAGATTATGCACATTACACATGTTAATTTATCTCTCCCCAAAGTGTGTGATGTCTTTATCCCTATCCATCAACCTCCTTTCCCACATTTCCACATCTTCATCTAGCTATATGCATTGATCACTTTTTGTATAACAAGCCATTTGTAGGTTCCTTGTTCTACAATTGACATCCCCCATCAATAAGATTTCCTTTTTACCTTGATGTTTGGAGTGTTTGCCATCATCTATTGGAATGGCTCTTCACTGTTTATAGCCTACCTTTTTAAAAGTCTAATCTACAATGAATCACATTTCTAACTTCTTAATAATGTAATATTTGCCTTCTAGTAGTGCCCAAATCTATGTTTACTACATCTAATTTGGCAGCATTGAACCTTTTTTATGAATACATATGCATTGTAATATATATATATATATGTGTGTGTGTGTGTGTGTGTGTAGAATGCTCCTACGAACACTTCACTACCAAGACTTTTTTGGAAAGAATTGCTCCCCTCCACACTCTAGTAACATTGGCCACAATAGTTGTTGGTCTGAATTCTAGGCTTGCAGTAGATTCAGTCAAAAAAATCACTCAAAATGCAAAATCACTAGGAACCTCTACAGTATTTATTGTTGACTTTTGCAGAGCTTTTATCAAAGACAAAGGTTACATATGCTAAAAACAATTGCTTTTACTACGCTTCACTGAAACTTATTTGTATAGTTCCCTTGTGCATTGCACTCTCTTGATAATATTTCAAAAATTTATCTCTCTTTCCCATCGTAAAATGTGTATCTTAAGAAGCAAAAGTAAACCACAATAAAAATCTCCCTCTCTCTCTCTGATATACATACAAACATATTGACAACTAATAACCAATCTCATAAAAAATGGCATGCACACATGTTTTTATTGACAAAAATAAGATAGCCCATGGACACTAGAATTGAACATGAAATCATCAGAAGGATACAAGAGATCCAATTGCCACAAGTGCTCTGAACCTTACATCCACCTCATGTTCTTGTGCATCTCCCAGCTGTAATACATTGTAACCAAACTTATGAACATTGCAATCCAAATCAAAAGACAATAATTATCAAATCTAAAATACTATCAAGAAAAAAAAATCAATACAAACTATAAAAATTGTAATACTCATATTATAATTTTCCTTCCACTTGCACTTTAAGCAAACACTGGTATAAAGGCAATCCCCCCCTATTGTTATAAAAACCAAAAGCTCTAATCCCATCAATCTATTGCAAGATCAACAAAAATGACTAGCAATAAAGAAGACTGTTATAGGAAATAAACTCTAAATTTCACAGAAATTCCAAGAATGTTTTCATCCAAACAAATGACAAGACAATGTAACAGAAAGAAAAGGTCACCTCCATAGCAGCTGAAAGAACTTGTTGTTGGCCATCTTCATCTTTTGAATCAATTAGCAACACCGTATAGCTGAAAGAAAAAAGTAAAGAAAAGTCTTCCATATCAATAGCTGAAATATAATTAGGTATAACTAGAAAGCATATATTACATATAGTCTATAGAACAGCTCACATAGAATATTTTAATAGCCATTTCAACAATGTTGTTACCATTCAGAAAAATATCATTAGGTATGAGCATAGAGCATGGATTGCATACATACACAAATGCACATACTAAGGAATCGCTCTCAATTTTTAACTTTGGGTATTTAAAGTAAAAGAGGAGAAGAGTCATAGACACACAAAATATGAAACATAATGTAATGTACCTAACTGGAGTAATTTTAATTATGAAAGGTTGTTTCCTTTAGTGTAGTCATGTCTCTTAGCCTTTAGGTACTGTATAAGACAATCTTCTTGATCCTCTATGAATCATCTTGTGTCATAACAATTAACATTTATTAATTATTATTTTTAGTCCTTTGTAATAATTGGTTCATTCCTTTTCTTCAGAATGTCTTCAGTTTCCAATGACCACCAGAAGGTAGGACACAAGTGGTATAAAAACAATTCATTCTGCTACTTGTGACAATGCTACACTCCCATCAGCACTACACATCACTATATACCTCTACGAAAGCACCGCCATGATTATATCATCCATGTTAAACCCCACTACATCCCCACTGTATTCACTGTGAAACATCAATTATATCATCACATTTCCACACACCATCAGAAGTTGAAGCAACAAAATGCGTCATTAAAACCAGCCGTAACAGAAGCAAACCATCCTTCTGTGGAAGGCTTGGGTCAAGATTGTTCAAGTGTCTAATTTAAGCATCTAAACCATGTCGTATAGAGTGTTAGATTCAATCTGTGGTTGGTTGCATCTTGTTGCAGATTTGAATTGCGTCCGTTGTAAGCCCGTGTACATAGTAATGCATGTACCACGTGCTCCCTGAACTAGTTATCAAGGTAAGGATTTGTTGGAGGTGTTGTGCATCTCAAGAGAATGCATAATCTGCAATTTAAGGCATAGCTTATGAATCAAGGGAAGCTTGAAGTTTGAACAAAGGAAAATCAACAATCACGTCCACAAGGAAATCGATGGTCAATCAAAGCATGGTGACCCTAAACGACATGTTGCAGCTATCCAAATTGCACCCATTGTTAACTGTCTTGAATATAAAGAGAAAGCCTGTAGACTGTTATGAAGTAAGAGAGCTAAAATACTTGGGTATCCTTGGCCTTGCCATTTCAAAAAAGGTCTAAGGTCTTGAACCCTCCCAGTGATGGATGGGAGTAAGTGCTGCTACTTGATGCAAATCATCCAATTATATGTTGGGGCCCTGTCCTAGACGATCATGACCAACCTCCGCCTAACTCTATCATGATTACTTCTTAGTGTTATCTTGGTTCAGGTTGTCACCCTTTGTGTATTAGTTGTTTTGTTTCTATGGACTTTAGACTTCTAACTAGTAGCATTATGGTTGCAGGTGTTTTGTCTTAAGCTAGCTTGCAATTTTGGCACTATAGTTTCTTGGCTATGCTTGTGGAGGCTGGCCTGCTTTTTTGTATTAAAGTCCTATATATACTGTTTTTTCATAGTCAAATGATCCATAAACAGGGGACTGATAGCCCACATGCTTCACCAACACAGATCTACTGCAGAAATGAAATCTGTTCTTCACAATCTTTGCTGAGGATTGTTTATATGGCTCCTTTCTCTGTGTAACCTGCATACAAGCAACTGGCTTTGTCCACCAATAGGCAGAAAATAATGACTTTGTTGTTGATTGGTCCACTGCTTGGGTTCCTTGCTTGTAATGTCAAGGTCAAATTCCAATCCTCTACTGTGCATGAATGGCTACAGCTAGCTCTGTTCGATTGTCACCAATGACCAACCACACCGACTCTGTACTGCATGAACTCAGTTAAGCCTCAATTAGAATGCTGTCAACAACTGTCTACATTGGTCTCTTGTTAAGACTGTTGATGAATACCAGATGAACCAACACTTCCCATGGATACTACAATAGTTGGTCAAGACCCAAAGAATTCAAGTTTTCAATGGTGCCTTTGCAATTATTATTATTATTATTATTATGCTGAGATTTAATGCTTTTCAGAGCTGATTTGTATATATGGTTCGGGCTCAATTTTTTTTCCTTCACTTGCTAGCCAACAATCAAATTAATGTACTATTGTATAAAGAACTCTTCTTACTCTCTGTTGGAGAAATGAACGAACAGCTGTCACAAAAGATAGAATGTCGGATATCCACCTAGCATTTTGATTTAATATTCCTTCACATAATAACTGTCTTCTTGAACATTTTCAATTACAGCCACATTCTCCTCAAGGTCCCTTAACTAAAAGACAAAGGAATCTTGATTGTGCTGTTTGAAAATATGATTGTAAGACTTTATAAAATTTCTTTGTTCAAATGTAATCTGCCCATGACAACTCCCACAATGTCCATTCACTTCACATATCATTAAATGCAGCAAACAAAAGGTTTAACTCAATAAGCAAATGCTGAGATAGATAAGAGAGTGCACACACATTTGGGAGATGCCCGCAAATTATTGGTCAAAATGCCAACATTGGGAGATGCCCACGAATTCTTTCAAATGCCAACGGTTTGGAAATGGATTATTTCCTAAATACAAGGAATAAAAATAACAATCTGGCGAGAAAGATGCAACAGCTATATCACTACAGCCATTGATCTCATTCAATCCGTTAGATGGATGGTTTGGGTTCCCCAATTGTTGGATTTCCTTCATGTTATATGCAACAAACTATTTGCCACCTCTAAGTGCACGACAACATATCAATGGCTATGTGAGGGCATTGTCCCAAACAATACCCGGATATAGTTATTAGAAGTGTAACTGAATCTTCATTTACAAGAGATTGCCACTGAATTAATCATAGAGATTAGTGATCGTGTTTTGCTGTGCATATTTCATTGCATTTAACATAATGATAAGATCATGGAGTTTAACTCTGATCTATGCACTCATACAAATGAAATCCACAACAATTGACACAACAATCAATCACAATGAACGCAGAGATTTTACCTTGAAAACCCAAATGGGAAAACCATTTCAAATGGATGCTCAACTTCATTTCAACAATCTTAAGTTGCAATGCAGTTCATAGCTCTATGGCCATTCAGCAATTTAAACAGCCATGTTCTTGTGCATCCTCACCTCTTGGGCAGCAAAAAGCCCCCGTGAGTCTAATTACAATAACATATAGGAAAAGCTGGGGCTAATGGAAATGCCGAGCATCCTTGCCCTTTCATTTTCCATTTCTGGCTCTTTTATCTCCTATTTCCATTTTTTTCTCATTTGATTTTCTCTCTTTTCTTTTCTTTACTTTTTAAAACTTTCACTGTCCTTTTCTTTTCGTGAACCTTCGCTTTTGTCTACTGAGCTTTATAAACCATTCTTTTTTTTTTGGATACATTTCGGATCATCAAAGGAAGCGTTAACCAAAAAGAAAATACTTTGGTTATATGATTACCAATAAAATTATATAATATATCACAAATGTATATTAATGCACTTTATATATAAGTTATAATATGTAATATAGATAGATAGATAGATAGTATTCTAACAAAATAAATGTATAACACAGAAGTTTTGAAATATATAAGCGCATTAGTGAAAAAAGGGCAATGCAAAATTCCTCAACATTTGAACTTCCTTAACCAAAATTGGAGCTACATTAGATACATAAAAAAGTATATATTAACTAAGACCAAACTATTTCAACATTATTTATGATGAAAGTAAAGTTCAAACCATTATGTCAAAAGATAAGTTGATAATCAGCACATACATTGGCGATGCTTTGGTCACTACCTCTCAAATCCATGGCAATTTCCAAACAATGGAAGTAATCTTCCTTGAAGATCTTATATTAGCCATTAAAGATCACTATGTTTGCATGAACCTCTACATGTTAATTCTTGGATTCACATTATATGTACAATATTCTTATCACAACTCAAGGTCTTCATGTACTACATGAAGAATACAGTGAGCAGCTGATTTGTGGTAAGAAGTTTTAAACCACAACAATAGACCTTGTTGCTACTTCAAAGACAAAGCCTTCCTAGATGGGAGGGTATGTAATGTACCTAATATACTAGTTGTTTTTCATGTGAATTATACTAATTGTTATTAGAAAGGGTTGTGTCCTTTAGGATAGTCACATCTCTTAGGTACTATATAAGACATTGTTCTTAAGAACTGATTCTTCATGAATCATCTTGTATATTCATGAAGCTACTTGCATCCAGGAGCACATAGGCAATATTTCTCCTGGACTTGGAATTGGCAATAAATCGGTGAGGCAAAAGAGTTAAGAGTTTGAATCGGAACATGAAAAAATCGGGAAAAAATCAGCAAATACAAAAAATTAAATATATACACATATTTTGAATTAAAAAAAGCATTTTTCATAGATATTCAAAATAGCCATGTCGATATACTGCAAGATATCAATAGATGCCCAAAAGATATCAAGATGCCCAAAATATATCAATTCTCATGACCATACATATTTTAAAACTTTCAAAATATTTAAAACTATATATATATATATATATATATATATAAAACAATTAATAACATTTACTGATGTATAATATATATCAATTTTCATGACCATACATATTTTAAAACTTTCAAAATATTTAAAACTATATATATATAAAACATTTACTGATGTATAATATATATTATATTTGTGTTATAAAATATATTATATATAAGTGTAAGGAAATTGACATAAGCTTATGGCTAATGTTTTTAATGTATACAAATATACATTGACAAATTTATTTAACATGTATAAATATATAATATGTTCAACTTTATAATTAATACATTAATATACAATTTAGAAATAATTATACACCCCGTGAAAAATTTGTAACTCGTAAACGGTGAAAATCCTGTAAACCGTAACTTCGTAACCCCGCACTTTGTGGTGATGATGATGATAGTTTTTAATGTCCACCGAGACCAAATTTGGTCTATTAGACCTTAAGAGAAAAGACAATACATGAATTATTTGATTTGTTTTAAAATATTATTCCTTTGCTCGAAAAGCTTAAAAAGGAGCATCCCTAGCTCGCCATAGTTTTGAGGATTTAGAAGGTTAGAGAGGTCATTGTTGGAGCAAATATTATGCAACTGAGATTTAATGTGGGTGTAGGCAGGGCACTCTAGGAGAAAGTGATTTTCATCTTCAACGTTCATAGACTCGCAAAGATGGAAAATCCGTTCAGCCCACGGTGTTTTTGGGGTTGTATAGCGCCTCGTTTCACTATGAAGCTCATGAGAGTTTGTTCTAATCTTGGCAATATTAATTTTTTCCTTGAGCTCATTAAGATAGAAAGATAAATTTGATTCTCAAGATTAGGGTTAATGATCTCTTTATAATAATGTAATTTTCTTTTAACCTCTAAATCTTCCTTGCACCACATTTTCTCTTTGAACTTAAAGTAATAATATTTTTAATGTTATCGATATTTCCAAAGTGGCAGTTTCATCAATTCCCCAATAATTTAACCACGTCGTGGCATCTTTGCCTCAAGCCATCCCTGCTTGAGGCAAAGGTGGTTTTGGCTGGAGTTATGAGCAATTTTAGGAATCCTATGGTCTTCTAGATTGTTTAATTTGTGCTTGTACATTAAATATCTAATCATAGCCATGTTTTTAGTGGGGGAGAGCCCTGCTTCTAAGAGGAGAATAGGATAGGGTGTATTGCTCTTAATTTTAAGATAAGTAATAAACCGCTTTTGGATTTGCTCAATTCTTCTCCAAGATTCTTTGGAAATGCTACATCCCCAAGCTTCACAACCATATAAGATAACGAGAGTGACGAACATTTTAAAGAGGAATTTCTTTTTGTCCCACCTCACAAGGTTTGTCAATTTACAATTGTTTTCAAGACCGAAGTAGGCTTTCCACCCTCCATTAATCCTCTTCTCAATGCTATAGTTCCAGTTGAGCTTGTGATGGAAGTCAATTCCTAGATATTTATAAGAAGTTACTTCCTCCAGGTTTCTGTTGTCATAAGTACCCTTATTGGATTTGATAATCATGACTTTTGTTTTGTCGGTGTTAACAATCATGCCCATATTGGAGCATAAATCCTTGAGAATTCTTAACCCTAGTAGTGTAACCCTACACTCTTTCTAATTTGCTTCTACGCTTTAACGGAGAAAGAGTGTGGAGTCCCTTCTAATGGAGAATAAAATGTTACTAGTGTGGAGCAGAAATGAAATCACGATGAAAAAAGGGAAGGGATCGTGTTTTAAAGGAACATGCAATTGACTTGCTTGAGTTTGAATCTGTGTTTTAAAAATCGGTGAAATCGGAATCGGAATCAGCCGATTCACCGATTTAAGGCAAGACCGGTTCAAACCGGTCTCCAAATCGGATCGGAGGACCGGTTCGGTACCGAACCGGCCGATTCGGTATCAAATCGGCCGATTCGGTACTGAACCGGTCTGGTCCACCGATTTTTGACAAAAATCGGCCGATTTTTTGGTGTGGGCCTGTGGGCCATTAAAAAATGGTTTTTTTTAATTTTAAACCTATATCCCCATGGTGTTGTAGTACTTGGTGATACTAATGGTAATGTTAAATTCTTAAAGTAAAAGGATGGAAAATAAAAGATAAGGAGAATGTAATAAAAGATAAGGAGAATGTAATAAAAGATAAGGAGAATGTCACTTTTACTTAAATTTTTAACATTACCATTAATTGTTTCAGGATGTTTGAGAGTTGTTCCAACTTCATCGGACTTCATATGCAAAAAGTAGATTTTTAGATCCCATTCAAAATTCATCAGACTTAATAGTTTTCAGGATTTTAGGATTGCAAGGTTTCCACCAGATTCTATCATGTATGAGGGTATGGAATTGGCATTTAATCAAGCACATCAACCCCTATATGTACCTTGATGTTGGTGGTGTTGATTGTTGAATTCCTCTGTCATGACCTTAATAAAAATGTACTCTTCACTCATGCAAAATCACTTATCAAGCATCGAAAGCTTTTTCTACGTTATTTTAGCGATTGGATTACGAAGTTTCATCAAAATTGTAGCGTGTCGAGTCGTTGACTAATGTCCTTGGAGGATCAACTTTGAAATTCGAGTTAGAGGCAAGGGCTAGAGCCTAGAGGAGGGACGCATAGGGTGCTATTGATGAATAGGATCCCAATATAGGCAATGATTCGTTGACATGTATGATTGATGATTTATATTTCACATTCATTTTTGTAAATGTCTTTGCTAATTTATTAATTTAATATATATATATATATATATATATATTGCATTTCCTCATTTCCACAATTTTGGGGGTCACGTTTCCCTTGTTTTGAAGTTTCTCCGTTTCGTCCTCGTTTCCCCGTTTCATGCAACTTAGGTTGAAGCTGTTCAAACCCTCGTACAAAAATTTTGAAGCAAACATGTGCCTGTTATGACCTTTGTAGCAGTAAAAAGTCATGAAAATCACCTTAAAGGCTAAAAATAAATTGTGAGCAGTACTGTGGATGAAAGCAGCCCTAAACAACAAGTAAAGGTGCTCTTTGGTCTTCAAACAACAGGTCTAGGTCATAACAACAGTCCTAAAATCTTGAAAATGTTGTTTTTCTTTAAAATTTAAATATTTTATGTATTTTTGAGTAAACCGATTCATTAAATTCAAATCGGCCGATTTATGACCGATTCATTACCGATTCCGATTCCGATTCCGAGTTGACCCGCGACCGATTCCGAGTCCGATTTCGATTTTTCAAACTTTGGTTTGAATTGTCTCGATCCGAATTAGATCATTCTGTAGCCGAGCCAAGCCAAATTCAGATTAATTGCGAGTTGATTCGCAAGTCCTGTTCCACTATGGTGAAAAACTAATTTGTAGATGGTTCTCTTTTTCATGTGTGTGGATTCAATTCATCATGCCATGCATTGTTTGAGTATCTTTTGTGAGGCCTTGGGGGTGGTAGTGTTAAAGAAATGTAACTACGGAAGATACTCTACTTGTACTTGTCTATTATATTATTGTATTCCTCCTTCGGGAGATGTCATTGATGTAATTAATAATGTAAGAGTCATTAAAAGAGCCAATGTAAAACCCTAACTGATTAGGTCGGCCTGGAAAGATCTAGAAAGGATATTTTATTGTAAAGAGTACAAGTCGACCCAGTTAGGTGAGTTAGAGCCGACCTAGTTAGTAAAAGGTCAAGTCAAAAGAAGAATATAAATAGAGGAAGAGTTGGTCATTTGTATTCACTCATCTCATTCACAGAAGTTCACATAGGAGAGAGAGAGAAGTTCGCACAAGAGGAGGAGTAGCTGATTTTGTCTTGGGGCTGATATTCGTTTTTTGTGAATTCTATATTGAGGAAGATTTTGCCGGGGTTTTCTCCCTTGTGGTTTCCCCGAGAGAAATATTGTGTTCATTGTGTTCTTGTTGTGCTTGTATTTCTTTCAGTGATAGATTGTTTTAATGTTATATGCTAAACAAGTAAAAACTAACATGGTATCAGAGCAGGACTGAAAGAAAACATTGTGCAGCCTCTGTAATTGCAGAAACTAGGGCTTCTTGTTCCGGAAGCTTCCTCCATAGATCAATTGAAAAAGAGGGTGCATCTAACTCGCCTCACTAGGGCGCATCTTTCTGTCGAACCAGATTTCAATTCTGAGAATTTTCATTTTTGGGCCCCCCCACTGCAGCCTAGGAGAATTAGGGCATCAAGTTTTTGGATCATTTGCTCACAGAATTGGGAGAAGGAGTACTTTTCTCAACTCGCCTTGAGGAGGCAAATTTGCTCATCCACTCAGTTTACCAAACTCCCGAAGTTGGAAAATTAGGGTTTCTCTGACAAACCCTAGGTCAAAGAAGAAACAGTTTTCAGAAGAACAACTTTTTTGGTAAGTCTCAAATCTATTCTATTTCCTTTTGAAGTTCTCATTATATCAAGGTGACAAACAATACCAAGCTTGATGAGAAGCTTGAGGGAGCTAAGAACTTCAGGGCATAGAAGTATAGAGTCATGCTCATCCTTGAAGAACATGACCTAGAAGGCTTTATAAAGGAAGGACTTATAGAACCAGAGGGAAATGAAGCCAAAGCAAGGCATAAGAAGAATAAGGTCAAGGCAAAGAGGATCATAGCTGATTCCATCAAAGATCACTTGATCCCCCAAGTGACTTCCAAGAAGACTCCAAAAGAGATGCTCGATGCCCTGACCAACCTATTTGAAGGGAAGAACATTAATAGGAAGATGACCTTGAGAAATCAACTCAAGGGAGTGAAGATCTTGAAGTTTGAGTCCATGCACTCATACTTCTCCAGGGCGTCCCAGATAAAAGAACAACTAGAGGCTATTGAAGATATGGTAGAGGATGTTGAAGTTGTGATGACCACTCTGAATGGTCTCCCCAGACATTGGGAACCATTTGTTCGTGGCATTTGTGCCAGAAAGAAATTGATCTAGTTCAGACACCTATGGGAAGAGTGTGTGCAAGAGGAAGAAAGAATAGCGATGAGAGAGGAGAAACTAAACGGCAATGAAGACCAAGCTTTGGCAACTCATGCCAAAGGTGGAAAGAAAAGGAAGAACAATGTACGTTCCCGTGAGGACTCTCTAAGAAGACCACAAAAGAAAAATAAGTTTAAGAAAGACCTATCTTCAGTTGAATGTTACTCTTGTCACAAGACAAGACATATTGCAAGATTTTGTCCAAACAAATCTGGACATCATAAGAAGCAGAAGAAGAGATTTCATGCTCATGCAGCGGAAGATAGTGAGTAATGAGTATGATGATGAAGTCAAAACTAGAGAAGACGAAGAAGAAAATGTACTTCAATCCAAACCGGGTAGATGGAAGAACCTTTTATCTATTTTAGCATTAGATAAGAAAGGTCTTCGAATTGCATTTATAGATGGTGAAGTTCTTATGTGGCCAAAGGGGAAGACTATCAATGATGCAGTAGTCATTGGAGTAGAAGGAGGACTTTACAAACTGAAGGGTCATGCAAATACAACATTGATGACCAATACCATGAGCCCTTGTGAGCTATGACATATAAGACTAGCTCATGTACACTACAAAGCCTTACCAATAGTAAGTAAGGTGGTGATTGGACTACTAGAAATCCAGGTTGATCATGAAGGAGTATGCAAAGGATGTGCTTAAGGAAAGAGTACGAAGAATCCATTTCCAAGCAGCGACAACAAAGCAAAAGGTATTCTCGATATTATTCACTCAGATATTTGTGGACCTATGTCCACTACTTCACTAAGCGGGTATGTTTACTATGCTTCTTTTATTGATGATTACTCCCACAAAACATGGATTTATTTTCTGAAGAATAAGAATGAAGTCTTTGAAAAGTTTAAAGAGTTCAAGGCTCTTGTAGAAAACCTCTCTGAAAAGAAGATACAGATATTAAGGATAGACAATGGAGGGGAATACACTTCAGGAGATTTCATAGATTTCTGTAAACAAGCAGGGATTAAGAGGGAGCTTACTATTCCCTATAATCCAAAACAAAATGGTGTAGCTGAAAGGAAGAACACAACGATCATAGAAGCAGTAAAGGCCATGATCCATGATCAAGACTAGCTTGGGCACGAGAATTGATAAAAGATGCAGGAAGATATGGTGCTCCAGAAGGAAGCAAGAGACCAAGGTCATATTCCAGTTATGTAGCCTTGATGTAGAAGAACCCACATGATGGAGTGGAGCACACTATTAGGGTCTCCTTCCAGGAGACTAGGATCAAGAGAGATCCTACCAAACAAACAAAGATACATATTTGAATTGTTGTTCACATATTTATGTTCCTAGATTTAATATGTGTATTATGCATGTTAGAATGTTTGCATTGATGAACAAAATATGCACGTAATGGGTAAGTGGCCTATAGTGCTGTACAACATTCCATTGCTACTTATCTAGAATGAAACCTCTTTGCTGACATATTGGGAGTAGTGCACGCTCTTAATAATGTTTTGGTAGAGATGGAAGGCATCTAGAAAGTTACCGAATGAATACGGGATATGGGTGAATGTTGTGTTGAAGCATTAGGCTAAGATAGTTGCATGACTATGTGAATTTGTCATTATTAATATGTTTTGGAAACTATGAAATGTTTCTAACCATGCAACTGAACTTGACTTGTAGGAAGTATCGTGTACAATCACCTACAAATGAAGAATGATGAGATTTTCGTAGAACAAGACTTATGAAATCAAGAAGTACAAAGCAAGGGTTCTCTTAGAAAGAGGAAGTCGACTATGACGAGATGTTGCTCCAGTGTCCAGACTCAGTGGTGGATATTACACCAGATAGATGGTGTAGTCGAAGTAGAAGACGATATTGAGCAACCTCCAAGACTCAGGACTCTCTACAGAGAATCAAATGTGTGCAGATTGAAGAAGAGTTTGTACGGGCTCAGTAGAAAGCAAGCCTACGTTGCAGCAGAAGCTGAATATGTAGTAGCTTGTTCAGCTTGTAGCGAAGCAGTGTGGCTTCGCAAGATGTCGGCAGGATTGCTCGATGCGGAGATTGATGCTACGGATATACTGTGACAACTAGAGTTGCATCAAGATGACCGAGAATCCTGTGTTCCATGATAGATCGAAGCATATTGAGATCAAGTTCCACTATATCCAGGATATGGTGCAGAAGGGAGCTATAAAGCTCAAGTATGTTCCTACAAAGGAACAAGTTGCTGATGTGCTGACTAAGCCTTTGTTTCGCATAAAGTTGGAATACTTTCGAGACAAGCTTGGTGTGGTCCAGAGGGACCTCTCTTGAAAGAGAGAATGATAGTTACAGTTCCTAGGGAATTGATGCCTGCCAATGGATGATGGATGCCTGTCCAGAGGTGAGGGAAGATCAGTACTTGCCGACTGATAAAGTTCCTATCCTTAGGGATGGATGCCCGTCCAGGGGTGACGGAAGATCAGTACTTGCCGACTGATAGAGTTCCTATCCTTAGGGATGGATTCCTGTCCAGGGGTGACGAAAGATCAATACGTGCCGATTGATAGAGTTCCTATCCTTAGGGATGGATGCCTGTCCAGGGGTGACGGAAGATCAGTACTTACCGATTGATAGAGTTCATATCCTTAGGGATGGATGCCTGTCCAGGGGTAACGAAAGATCAGTACTTGCTGACTGATAGAGTTCCTATTCTTAGGGATGGATGCCTGTCCAGGGGTGACAAAAGATTAGTACTTGCCGACTGATAGAGTTCCTATCCTTAGGGATGGATGCTTGTCCAGGGGTGACGAAAGATCAATACTTGCCGACTGATAGAGTTCCTATCCTTAGGGATGGATTCCTGTCCAGGGGTGACAAAAGATCAGTACTTACCAAATGATTGAGTTGCTATCCTTAGGGATGGATTCCTGTCCAGGGATGACGGAAGATCAATATTTGCTGACTATTAGTGTTCCAGTATTTTTGTTTATTGATGATTGATGTTGTTCCAGTATTGTGTTTACTGATGATGTTCCAGCTAATGATGTTGCTGATGAGGATGTTCCAGTAGAGGATGTTCCAGCTGATGATGTTGTTGATCTAGTAGAGGATGCTCCAACTGATGATGTTGCTGAAGTAAATATATTCATGTAAATTTAAAAAGTATTATTTAAAAAAAAAACTATTATTCATTTGGAATACATGGGTTATGGGTTTGTCTTTTTTCTTTTGAATGTATTTAGATACCCTTGACTATGACAAGGTGCATCACACATATATCCAACAAAATATCAAACATACCTGGAGTAATATTGAACTTTTAGACAAATAAGTCATCACCTCCAATTTTATGCCAAATGAAACAACATGAAAATATTAAAAAGACCTTTTGTTGTTCTTTAAATGATTCGAAGGAAGCTATCAAAGATAAATACCATACCAAAAAGAGTAGAGAAGTACCCAATGCATATCTTGAACCAAGATGGCCAACTATTCGTAATTATAGAAAGTACTAAAAACTCCAAGTATCCTCAAAATCCCAAAAAGATATAATTGCGATGGAAATACTTATGGCGACTAGTGTTGTATTTAATCTCTACTCGACCTACAATTGTACTTTTATCGTCACATATCAATCTTTTTGTGCTTTAACAACAACACAAATTGGGGAAAAGAGAGTTGTTAGTTACCTTTTTCAAAGCTCTTCAGAAATATTGGGCTTAAAATCAAAACAAGCAAGTTAAGAAAAGATAATTTTATTAATGTCCAAATAATGACCACAAAAGTAGGTCAATGGGACTGTTTGGTGCTATGGTGTCAATACAAAGTGGGAGCATTAAGGATGCTCCTATATAAAAAAGCAAGATGTTGAAAGAAAAGTATGACTCTAGACTCTAGGGTATCATCAACATTGTCTGCTGGAACATCATCATTAGCATCATCAACATCCGCAAAAATTTGCTGGAACATCAATGTCATCTGCTGGAATATCACCATCAACAACATCATCATAATCTGTTGGAATATGACCATCAGCATCATCCTCATCATCTGCTGGAATATCACCATCAGCATCCTCATCAGTGCATGAACACTGGAAAAACATTAATCATTAGTCGGCAAGTACTAGAACAACAATCATCAGAAAGTAAATATTGGAACAACAACAACATCAATCATCAGTCGGCAAGTACTAAAACAACAATCATCAGTAAGTAAATACTAGAACAACAACAACATCAATCATCAATAAACAAGTACTGGAACAACAACATCATTAGTCGACAAGTACTGAGATAACAACACTAGTCGACAAGTACTGGGATAACACTACCAGTCGGCAAGTACTGGAGTAACATCATCAGTTGACAAGTACTGAGATAACATCACCAGTCGGCAAGTACTGGGATAACACTACGAGTCGGAAAGTATTGGAATAACATCACCAGTCGGCAAGTACTGGGATAACACTATCAATCGGCAAGTATTGATCGTCAGTCGGCAAGTACTGGAATAACATCACCAGTCGACAAGTACTGGGATAACACTATCAGTCGGCAAGTACTGGGATAACACTATCAGTCGACAAGTACTGGAATAACATCACCATTACTCCCTCTTTCGAGGGAGGTCCTTTCGGACCACACCAATCTTGTCTCGAAATTATTCAAACTTTATGAGAGACAGAGGCTTAGTCAACACATCAGCAACTTGTTCCTTTGTAAGAACATACTTGAGATTTACAGCTCCCTTCTGCACCATATCCCGAATATAGTGAAACTTGACATCGATATGCTTCAATATATCATGGAACACTGGATTCTCTGTCATCTTGATACAACTCTGATTGTCACAGAGAATATCAGTCGCATCTATCTTTGCAACGAACAATCCTACCAACATCTTGCGAAGCCACACTGCTTCACTACAAGCTGAACATGTTGCGACATATTCAGCTTCTGCTGTATTGAGAGCAACACAAGGCTGCTTTCTACTGAGCCATGAGATCATACCTGATCCCAAACTAAAGCAACATCCTGAAGTGATTTTTTCCAGTCTTCCACGGGGACGCGTCCTGCAGGGTTGGGGATGCGTTTCTCGTGTTTTCTGCGTCCCCGGGACGGGGGGACTATGGGAGAAACGTTTCTCCACGGTTCTCTTCAGGCAAACCTTGGCGAAACGCAGGGAGAAACGTTTTGCTCTGCTGCGAACCTTCTGGATGCCCCCCCACGAAACTCCGAACCTCCTGGACATCCCCCAACGAAACTCCGAACCTTCTGGACGTCCCCCCACGAAACTTTGAACATCCTGGATGCCCCCCCATGAAACTTTGAACATCCTGGATGTCCCCCCACGAAATTCCGAACCTCCTAAACCTATTAGATTTTGATTCACATTGCATGATTGCACAATGATGAATGTACTATTTACTAATTTACATGGGATGAATTGTTATTGTTGGGATTTATATTTTTCATATTTTTTATATTTTTATAATTTGTATGACCTCGACGCCCCCCCCCAAATTTCTTTAAAATTTGGGGGTGGTCTCCATGCGTTCCGAATGTGTTTCCCCGCTCCCACATCCCCCCGTCCCGGAACCTTGGGGGAACATTGGCTTTTTCTATCTTCAGCACTTCCATCCCAATCTGAGTCTGTATATCCGTACAGTCTAAACTCACTATCTGAAGCATATTTGAGTCCATAGTCCAAGACTCCAATGTACCTTTTAGGTATCTCATCACATGTTTTGCTACAATTAGGTGAACATGTCTGGGCTCCACCATATACTGGATCAAGGTGTTCACAACAAACCATATGTTTGGTCTAATATTGGTCAAATACATCAATGACCCAATAATCTGTATGTATAACGTGACATCTATTGTCTCTGATGAAGCATCATTCAGGAGCTTCAAGTTTGTCACCATCGGAGTGGTCATCGCCTTGCAATCCAACATCCCAAATCTCTTTAGGATCTCAACAATATATTATCCTTGACTTAGGAAAATCTCATTTGGGAACTGCCATACTTCAAGACCTAGAAAATAGTGCATCATCCCAAGGTCTTTCATCTCAAATTCTGCAGCAAGCTTCTTCTTACATTCAGTGTGGGCTTGTCTTCTCCCGTCAGCAACAAATCATCCACATACAATAGCAATATCATAGATTCATCATCTATGACCTTATAATAAAGATTAGAATCTGCTTTACTCTAGGTAAAGCCCAAGCTCATTAGGAAACCATCAATTCTTCCATACCATGCTCTGGGTGCTTGCTTCAACCCATATAATGTTTTCTTCAATTTACATACATGTGTTTTTCTGTCATCTGTTTCAAATCCTTCTCGTTGGTCAATGTATACCTCTTCTTCTATTTTTCCATTCAGGAAAGCTATCTTTACATCCATCTGATGTAACTTCCATTTCATTTGAGCTCCTGATTTTTCTAGCAATTGCCATCCATGGCTAATTCTGAACGTTCAAGGACATTCGACCGATTAAAAGTTTTTGACTTCTCAGAAATTGATGGGTATCCTCATGAGATCCCTTGTCAAGCCCGTGATAGGTTGCCGAAATTTGACAAAAGTTATGAGGTATCTACTAAAAGGCACCATGACCTCTTTAGGGAAGTTATTAACGAACTATCTATAACCCATGAGGATGTACGCATGAAACTATCGGTTTGATGTTTTCAAGGAACAGTTGAGCTCTGGTTCTTGGATTTAACGACCAATAGCATTTCCGGATATGACATGTTTGAACAAAAATTCTTAGAAGAATGGGGAAATGAATACGATGATATATATTCTTCAAATCAGATCCAAGATCAAAACCTTCCCCTTTCCGATCCTATTGTTGAAACAATTAATATGAATCAGATAACAGTTGAATTGTCAACTCCCGGAGATGACCCCTACTGCCCAATTTCTTTGGATGAAGTCAAACTTGCGAGCAATAATGATGAAGATGAAATTGGTAGTCAATATTTTGAGTATTCCTTGGATCAAACTCCTCAATTGGATGAGTTCTCCTTTGAAGTATATCTCCAAGAAGAGTTGATGAAATACCCTTCACTCAAGGCAGAAATTATGTCTTACATCCTTAATCATCCTTTTGAATATCAAGATGATACACTGAAGAATGTGCAAAGGATTATTTTAACTACTTCTTCTTTTGAAGGTGTAAATGAGGACTCCGACTTAACCTATGCTTCAATTGACCAAGATGACATGATCATTGAAGAAAATCCCATCTCATCTGGTTGTGACGGATTTTTAGAGGAGGCCTCAAAACTACAGTATGATGATAATGGCATGATTGAAAATCATATTGTCCAAAACCAAATATTGGTCATGTCCATGTCATCCTGGGATAGATGCTTAAATGTTCATGAAGATTTTGTCCCTATTCTACCTAATTCTAATGTATCATCTTCTTCAAATCAGAGCCCATTGACTATGTACATGAGTGAAGATGCTCATTTTGAGCCTAAACTGTATGATGTTGATGATCCCTTTGACAAATGTCTTCTACCTTTTGAAGGGTCAGATTTGGAAATCTCAGGTGATGCAAATCAATCTTCAATCTTTGAATCCACCCTCCCATCTCTCCTTGTGGAACCTTTTACTCCTTTTTCATCTTCAAATCAAATTTTGGCATGCAAAATTATCATTGAGGAGTCTCAAGTGGTTGATGGTAAAGTGCTTAATTTCCGGTTCCAATTATCCCTAATAAATAAAGTTTTTGAACCTATCGCTTTTTCTTGTTGGTGGCTGGAAAGGGTGTATAAGGATCAGTTTCATTTTTCCTCCATTTTTAAGCAACAAGTGGACTTGATTTTGATTTTTCATCTTCTAAGCTTTAATCTGTCCCCACTTGGTTCTTGTTCAATCATAAATCCCAGGGGGAACCAAATTGAATATGTGAGAGAAGTGAATGAGGAAAGTAGTTTGTGTCAAGAGGAATTTAATCACGTGCCATATATTTTCCCTCCATCCACTTTAAACAATAATTTGCATGATTTCTATGATCCTATCAGTATTTTGATGGAGGATATTTGCATTAGTCAATTTGCTCCTTGGCATGATTTCATCTTGCACCATTCCAATCATTTTTCAATTTTTGAACCAGTCAGCAAGATTGTGCTATCAAATTCATTAATATTTAATCCAATCCTAACTTGTTTTATTAAAGACAATCGAGGAAGAATCATTAATTTGTTTGATGAATGGTTGCATTGGATTTATGATTTTACTTAGCACTATGTCTGAGTGGGTTAGAGTAGGGTAAGTAGGAAACCGAATAAGCTCACTTGAGCAGTAGGATTTGAGTGTCTTTCTTTTTCTGAGTGTTGAGTGTCTTCTGAGTTCTTCTGAGTTTTCTTACTATTGCTTGAGTGTGACTTATGTTATCTTGCTATTTTCTAAGCTTTCTTGTTTCCTGCATTAAAAATAAAAACATGTTAGTTGTTAGATTGGCATTTTACTTTTTGTTCTAGATTAGAATTTGATTTGAGTATTTCATTTATATGCCATACATGTTGCTTGGGTAGTGTTTGCCTTCATGAGTGCATGAATAGGTATGTTTCGATGATGAAGCAAATGAATTAGGTGCAGGATTGATGATTGATGCAATGAATGTTGGGGACCAAAGATTTCTGAGGTTCTCAAGCACTCTCTCCCTTAGAGCACTTGTGCCAGCTGGACCCAGATTCCGAGTTGACCCTCGACCGATTCCGAGTCCGATTTCGATTTTTCAAACTTTGCTCTAACCTAAATACTAGAAAGCTAACTGCAAAGATGGAGAGCAAATCTACAAGAAAGATGTACAAAGAGAATGGATCTAGGGTTTATAATACAAAAGATGCAAGTTTGTCATGGTATGATAGAAACATCTCTCCTAACATCCGAGGTAGAATGAAGGAATCTCATAATAGAACTTTGTCTAGAGGAAGCGCTGGAAGAGGAGCAAGATTATTTGTCTCCTGGTATGGGGTTGAGACTAGTCGGGCTATTGGGTTGAAGTAGAAGTGGAGGTGGTCCTTTGTGTCCGAACGGGTCTAGAGTCTACAACAATACCACCATCTATCCGAACAGGTCTGGAGTCGACATGGGAGCATTGAAAAGGAAGTAATCTGCTGAGTGGAGGCTGGTTCGGTATGTGAATGTAATTGGAGGATGAGAGAGCGAAGCCGAGGGCCTCCTACAAGTAGAAGTAAGTTGTAGAAAAAATATAGGGATGCTACATGTTCTTAACAAACTAACAAAGGGTAATTAGTTGATATAATCTTTATCAATTTGAATGAAATCATCCATGATTTTCTAAATTTGGTGAAGGTCAAAAGCTTTAATCCAAATCAAACAAGAGGGACTAAACAAAAATCATGTATAAATCCCTTTACTACTACATTTGTTGACTATCCTTGATTAAGAGGTTTAACACCTTTTGGCTTAAGAAAAATTAGCTTCATTAGAGGATGTTTCATCCTATACAATCTTATTACTGCTTGGGAAATTCTTGAATGGGTAGCGTAGTCTAACTAGTGAGTTCATTTTCTTAAGATTGATTTCAACAAGGTGTATGATAGAATTGAGTGGAATTTCATTCATGGCATGCTCTCATGACTTGGTTTTGGTCGATTTTTCACTCTTGCTGTCAAAACTCTCTTTTCTATTACTTCTAAACTGTTCCTGAATAGAGAAACAAATTCACTTCACCTATTCATTAGACAAGTTTGCCTATTGTCCCCTTGAATGTTCTTGTAGTCAATGCTCTCAACTACCTTATTAATGGTGCATGTGTCCAAATTCAAATTAGATGAATTAGCTTCCAAATGGTGAAGAATTGCTACATGTACAGTTTGTCGATAATGTGGCTCTCTCCCCAAAGTTATCTGGTGATTTTGTTTAGGGAATAATACATTGTCTTGACACTTTCACCATGGTTTTTGGAGCCACAATTAGTGACGGAAATAAAGAGGATCTCATCATCGGACAAAAAGACTTACCTACTTTGTTGAATAGAAAGTGGAAAATGATTTTGTTGGGGTAAAATATTCATTTTCTAGGAATGTATTTTGAAATTAATGTACCTGTAAAGTCATTTGGCATTGGATTTTGTAGAAACTTTAAGCCAAACTTCATAATTAGACAACTCGCATTCCTCTTGTGGCATGAAGTACCATTTTCAATCGACAATTAGTTGCTATCCTCATCGCCTTTTGCACTTCATCGGGAATTCAAGTGGGACCCCTTCCTTGATCTTTACGCATATATCTCTCACTACTCCACCCTTGGGGAGGTCCTTTGCCTCTAGGAGCTAGAGCTATAGTCCATGGGTTTTCACAGGATAGGTTTGGGCCTCTCACAGGTTACGTGAGGCATCTTTTACAACTATGTGAGTCTCATGGTTTATTGATCTTAAACAGGCACCCTTGCTTCCCGGGTTCAAGAGACTTTACATGCTTCCCCCACAGTGTAGGGCCAGTGTGGTATATTATGTCCTGACCAACCAGGATCTCCTCCCACATATTCAACACTTCTCAGTATCCCGCCTCCTTTTGGAAGGCCATGCTCTCCTCACCTTCTCCCTCTCTACACCCTCCCCCCCTCCCCTCCCCCAACCTACCCCACAACCCTCCCGCATCACCTTTCTTTTTGATAGAGTTTATGGCGACTCCTACACCACCTGCCTTAAGGAGTTGCTCCTCCTCATTTCCCACTTCAGGTCATTAGACACAACCACATCTAAATATGAGATTCTCTCCATGGTCCTTGAGGAGGTAGCCTTGGACTGTTACCTCCATTTTACTCGTCAACACACCCATAAGCCCATCTTGGGCTCTTGCCCCATGAACTGCTGGGTTGATGATGAATACAAATCCTTCCACATACAACTTCATTTTACCCTTACACATGACTCCCCATCCTACCGTAGCCTATGCAAAGCCTACCATAGACTCCTTCATCGTAAAAAGTGAACATTTCTCTCCCAGAGGAGACGTGAACTTTGTGGAGCCCTTCGCCACTCTTGAAAAGCCTTATGGTGGGCCCTCTTTCCTAGACACCATGCCATCCCGAGTAACCTTGACCCCCAAACCATGTTTTCCCACACAACCTCCCTTTACGACATCACTGGAAAACCCCCAACCCACATCCCCTCTCCCCACTCCTTGTGCCACGTTTTCTTTAGGTGGGACATTAGGAGAGCAGTTAAAGCTATGAGTACCAACAAATCAACAACCAAGGAAGGTCTTTAGGCCGAATCCCTGAAGCATGGAATCCAGTCTCTTAAGTCTTATATTGCCGATTTATTTAACCATGTGGTTTGTTCTGGCTTCCCCCCTACTTGGGCAAGACGCATTATTCATCCAATCCACAAGTCAGGGAGTAGCTTTGATCCGAACAATAATCGAACTATCATGGCGGGCCATACATTCTCTAACCTCTACGCCGTAGTCTTACATCAGGGGCTTTTCTGAGGAGCTAGAGAGTCAGCGTCTTAGGGCCAAAGGACATGCCGGTTTCCGCCCGGACTACCAGACAACTGATCACATCTTCACACTATGAGCTATTAGTGAGGAGTCCTGTCATCCCTCTTCGAAAGTTTACAATTGCTTTGTAGACTTTTGAAAATTGTTTGACACAGTGTTGAGGGAGGCATTATTCCAGAGACTCCGCAACATTGGCATATCTGAGACCCTCCTGGCTGCCATCATGAGATTGTACAAGTCATTAGTTGTGGGACACCTCAAGATGTCACACGACCTTTCCGACTTCATCTAGAGTACCATTGGGGTAAAGTAGGGGTGTCCCCCCTCACCGAACCTCTTCGGGATCTATATTGACGAGCTAGAGTCTTTCCTCCATGAGCACATCCAGGTGGGACATGGTTTCCTTCTACATCAAGTGTTGATCTCCCTTCTCCTTTTTGCAGATGACTTGGTGTTGTTGGTCTCTACTCCTGAGGGCCTGTAGAGATAGATTGATACTTTGGCCAACTTTTCTAACCTTCGACAGCTGACGGTCAACCTAGGTAAAACCAAGGTTATGGTCTTCAATGTATCGAAGGGCTCTCTTACAAACTTACATTTTTACTTATGAGGGGAAGAGGTCGAGATCACATCTTACATTTTCCTAGGAGTACAGTTCACGGGGCCTTGTTTTGGCATGCGATAGGCTCTCCAACCTCAACTCAATAAAGGATACGGTTCCCTAGTCCTCATCAAGAGACAATGCTTCCAGTACCAGTTCCAGGACCTGTCGTCCAAACTCTCTCAAGGAAGCGATCATTAGACCCATAGTTCTCTATGCCTCCGAGAGCTAGGATCCAATCTTGGTGTAGACAGAGTAGGCCCACACAGAGAGAGTTCAAACCTTGCTTCCCGGGTACATCATTAGATCAAGAGACAATGCTTTCGGAACCAACTCTAGGACCTCTCGTACAAGCTCTATCTCAAGGAAGCAATCATTAGACTGACGGTTCTCTATGCCTCTGAGATCTAGGAATCAAGCTTGGTGTAGACAGATTGGGCACACATGAAGGGAGTTCAAACCTTGCTTCTTAGGCGCATCATTCGATTCAAGCGCATTATTTTGCCTTGAGGTCATCTTCCGCTTGGTCCCTTTCCTTCATAGATCTTGATCTTTTAGAGACTCTCCCTTCGAGAGAGAGAGGTACCTCTATCTTGCACTCTGCTCCTGGGAAGTCCTTGATTCAGTTCACCCCACAGGCCATGCACGTACAAGTGGTTGGTTTTTAGAGGCATCTCGACTTCTCTAGTCAGTGACCATCTCCCTAGAGCGCCTTCCCCCATTTAGATTCCACCAGGATGTGTTGAGTCGTGTCTGGCCACATAGACAGGTTCTTAACCAATGCATTAGTGACGATGTCTACAAATTATACATTCAGGTCACTTGGACTTCACCCCCGATGACCTTAGGACCAAATATGTCCTTCTACCTTGAGCACTTCTTGGAGTTGCAGGATGGCATTATCGTTCGTCACCCATACACGTGCAGGAATTGGATGCAATCACTTAGGATCCCTAAGGACAACTTTGAGTCGGTTCTCATCGACTCCGAGTGGAGGCTGACCAACATCTACCATGATCTGATAGGATCTGCCAGATGTGCCATCTACAGGAGCCGGAGACAGAGATGCACCTCATTTTTCAGTGTGCCTTATACTATGAGATCAAAGGACGATATCACTGCCTCTATAGGGACTCAGGGGGGTCCCTCTCCACCTTATATCATTAGGACCAGAGATGCCTCTCTCTTCATCAGGGAGATATTCAGCCACAGGACACAGATCCTACACATCCCTCTCCTCCTTCAGATGACCAGGATGATCACCTCTTATTTTAGCGTTGACCCGTTGGATCAGAGCAACAAGCAAATCCCCAAAGTACCTCGACAATGGTGAGACCTCAGGTCTCCCCCCAACCTCCCCATTTGGGAGACCGATTGATTTTATTGAGACCAGTTCAAAGTTTCCAAACCACACATCAACCCACTTATTATTAGAGCGTCAGAGGGATCAAGCTTAGCCGGATCCAGAGCAGGGCACTTCCCACCTATCAAATCCCCTCATAGGCCCAGTGGAGTCATCAACGATCTATCCGGAGTTTCTTTCCTTCGCCTTGGATGCTAGGAGTATTCCTCGCTTCTACATCCCCCCAGGGTCATACAGACTAACAGCCCAATGGATTTGGAGAGCCCCGACAACGAGCAAGTGCTTCATTCGCCCCCCTCGTCCTCAAACATCAAACCCAAGAGATCTTGACATCACTGGACTCATCTTCATCTCTCTCACGCGATCTTCCTCCCTTGACATGATCTTGAGGATCCTGAGTTGTTTGAGCTGTCCGGTCTTGGACAAACTCACTATGTGTTTCGCATTTTTGCATTCCATACCTTTGATATGGATATATACATGTTTATGAGGCTGTACTATTGCTTGTATCTTTCTTTATTTCATTTTAGCTTAGTTTCAGCATTTTCTAGGAGTTGCATTTGCACTCCCACATTGTGCTCATACTAGACGTATCCTTTAGTCTCATTGACCTACTTTTGTGTTCATTCGTTGGACATTAATAAAATTATCTCATCTCTTCTTACTACAAGGCAAAGCATATGCAACAACCTCCTTGGTGTAGTCTTTGGGTCAAGTAGGGTGGGAAGATAAGCCTACATTTGATTTATTGGAGCCTCTGCAGTCTATTAAAATAAATGACACTCTAGCCTAATTGATAGTCAAACCCAAGGAACCATGTTAGCAACTAAATGCGTTGTTCGTACCATGAGTGGTAATGAGCTTGGTAGATGCTTCTACAACATTGTCACTAGAATAGTACACACATCAATGACATTTTTAGTTCTTTTGTATTCCATGATATGGTCAATGTATCTCAAGGATTTAAGGTTTCAAAATCTAGTGATCCAGAGAGAATGTGGAAATCTTGGAAGTTGTCCAAGCTTGAAGTAGGCACACTTGGATTATTTGGACTATCATTGGATAGGATTTTGTTGCACACTCAATATGAAATTTTCTCTAGTGATTGAGGAATAGGATAACTTAGTTCAAGGCTTTAAGGTTTAAAGATCTACTGATCTTGAGAAAACATAGAAAGCTTGGAAGTTGGTGTCTAAGCAAGTGCATTGAGATTATTTCGAATATTATTTGGGAAGGGATTTTGTTGTACACTTAGTATAAAATTTCTCTAGTGATTGAGGATAGCTTGGATTACTTCCCTCTTTTATAGGCAAATGCTAGGAAAAAGTGAATATAATATGTTGGGTGAATTGGGGGAAAATGAAGTAGTTGAACTCTTCGACTCCAAGTGATTGATTGCCCTTCCTTCACTTCATTAGCCAATACTGAAAATTTACTGGCTTGAGTTGAATATGAATATTCATGGATCCGTTTGAAAGGAATAACTATGGCTTCTGCGAGGCCTTTTATGGATTATCACTCCAAGAAGTTCTATGCTAAGGTGTGGTCATTCAATTTAATAGAAAAGCATCTAAATATCAAATGAACATCAATGATTTTGAATCCATGTGGATTAGGGGATGTCAAGGCATTTAGCAGTCTTTATTCTTCCTTTAAAATGTGTATTGGAGTGGCTTTCTTTGGATAATAGTCTCATAGTTAAGGATCAATTATCACTCTAATGTCACTAATAGATGTTGTGTGGTCTGTCAAAAACATGAATCAAATACGCATCTGTTGTGAAATTGTTCAAATGCCAAAAGATTCTAGGCTTGGATAGTTGTTGAATATGTTGCTCCGCTCTGTTGTAAGAGAATTTTGTTTGGAGATATGTGGATGCTTTGGTGAGGTAGTGGGAGCATATGGGATGTGATTAGATTGACATAATTACTTTTCTTGTGGAGACATCGTTGTCATGAAACTGTCATCAGGTGCCATCTTTGTTCAATTTGAGATTTGAGAGAGGTTTCTACATTCCTGGGATGGCCATCTTAGCAAATCCTTCATGTCCATTATTTGGCTCCCAAATATGTGGATCTTGACATACATGTTTATTGACTTTTAATGAAATATATGCTGCAATTTCAACAAAAATAAATTGTTTTAACACTTCCAATACTTGTTAGACAATGGAGAAAACCCTTCACAACAGCACATCACTTAGAGGAAACTTGATTGGCTTCAATAAGGGGTTTGGACGTTATGCTAATGCTACCATTGATAACAACCTCCATATTGAAGAATTTTTCTTCAACGAGATGTAGAGGAAAACTATATTGCAAAAGCTACAGCTGGTTTAGATCCGTTAAAGTAGAGAATTCCTTGCATGTTATTTTCACCCAATGGAGTGGTATCATCCTCTATTGGTATTAATGGCACTCAATCCCTATTTTCAACAGAAACTAAAAATATTAAAGCCTTCAAAGCAATAAAAGTAAAGAAATAAATCTGTTCACTTGGTGCTTCTTATTAAGATAACAATGGGAAATATTTTTTCCACACTAACAAACTTTTGTTTTATTTGAAATGCATTTTGCCATTTTCTTAGAACTCCAAAATAAGTAAAACAATGCCATAATTCACAGCTTTGCTGGAAGATATAAATAATTAATTGCAAAATTTTGTGAATCAATACATTAGATGCATCACAAAGAAGCTCTAGTCTTAAAAAATAATCAACAAATAAGATGCAATGGTAAAAGAAAATTTAAATAGTGTAAAATTGACTGTTTAGAAACTTACTTGAGTATCAAGGTAGAGTATGATAGCCGAATACTTTTGTTTGAGGATGAACAACATTCTGAGAAAAGGTCAAGAATCTGCTACATCATAAAGCAACGTTAGACTGATTGAAGTTGCGAGATAGGATTATTTGGCTGGCCTTTAGCCCCTTCATGTAACATTTGATGTAAATTTATAAACAATTTTATATAAGATGCATTTCCTCCAGAGAAGAGGAAAGATCTTCACATCCTTAAGTTTTATAGCATTGTTGGGCGACAAGACAATAGATAGGTCATATTCCAAAGATGAAAATTTCTTTTCATTGGACTCAAATCAAATTTTAGACAGCACACAAGTGACATATACAGTAAATTTTTTTGAAGGATGCCACTCAAAAATTAAAAATTAGATTGTTTTATTCCAATAAAGAAAGTGCATAGTATGAAAACCAAAAACATTTCTCATCGACAAGATTCATCACAACAAATTGCTGAGAAATGTGTTCAACATAAAGAGCTTCCATGGACACAAGTTAACTTGGGGAAAAAATACTCTGCAATAGACATTACAGCAGAGACAAAATGAAAAAAAATAGTGAGCAGATGAGCATCTAACAAGTCATCGCAAAAATCGATACCAAAGGATTGTCAAACTTGTCTACCTAATTTCAATAAAATAGCTAAACACCATTACTTCTCTGTTTGAGACAGCCAGATTATGGCAGGCAGAAATCCATAGATATTCAAAGGTTAATAGAATTATTAACCTTATCCCATGCCCCAATTCTATCCAAGATTGTGCAGAAGAATTTACTATCTATAAAATGCTAATTTGCAAAGATAGGATGGGTACAGATGTTAAAAGGATAAGTAAGCTACAAATCAAGACAACTGAATAAATTATGTTTCTAATAACCTGGAAGTTCTCGATAGGGGGCAATGCCATGCACTAGATTAGATACATAAGAGCTCACCTCACTGCGATGATGAACCAGCCATGTTCGAAAACATGCATGCTTAAAGGAATTTACAACTGCCCGAATACTTGTTAACTGATTTGCAGTCAAAGCAGGTGCAGTTGTAGCCTTCCTAAAACTGTCCATTAGAATATCTGTCAGAACAGTAGATTAGTTGTTGTCAGCAAGAGATAATAATAACAAGGATCATTATGTTCAAATTTCAATGTTACTGTCACCCCAAAACTATATTACTTACAGAATAAAAAATCCAAGAAACATGTCAAACAAGTCAAACACTTAAGAAGACAGAATCAACTTTTATAGGCGATTATGTACACAAGAGTAATTAGGCAGAGAAAAATGAAATGGTGTATGCAGAATTCAATTGCATACTTCAAATATAAAGCATAGTAAAAACAACAATTAGTGCTTAAATATAGCCTGACATTATTCATCCAATGTATCTGTGCTTCAACCAACACAAAATGTACTGACTACAACTAGTGCATCAGGCCATATACAGCTGTTATGAAGAGCCATAACAAATAAAAGGACAAGAAACCCGAATAATCCATAACCATAAATTATAATAATAATATTAATAATAATCTAATTTAAGGTCACAGCCTAGCCAGATGCCAAATTGACGTATGAGATCACCTTGTTTGTGGATAAGTGACCCTCTCCACACAGCAATTTGACTGCTTAAACTATGGAGGTGTACATATCCTACCCCCTCTATATTCAAACATATGACCTCCAAAATGAGTCATAACAAATAGCCATGACTTTAGGAAACCTAACTAATAAGTAATAATAATAACAATCATGTTATTAGGTTCATTACATGTTACCCCTCCTTTTTATATGGTTTGACCTCAAAGCATTGTAAGAAACCAAACGAAAAGATCTTTGAAGTTTTAATAATCCTTTAACATAGGGTGAAGAGTTATCTTTACCTTATTTTTAATGTGGTTTGTTGTGACATTACATTATGGCCTTCAACATATATTACAGTTTGATTTTAGGTGTTCAAATACCCTTCGATACTGAAAATGCAACTTGATGCCAAAAATACCATGTCTCATTGAAAACTCTACAAAGACAACAGTGGAGTGGCAGCTCTAAATCACAAAGGCTTGGAAGCGGCTTGATTTTAGTCTGCACCATAGATATTCCTTCAGCTATGTGGAAAGTTGACCGGCAACTTATTACTGAATTGTTGCTATGACAGATACAACAAATGCAGCATGTGCCATTGGCCCATTCCACTAACTGAACACCACTGAGGTGGAGAGATCAAGGATGATGCCCTGCCATTGGCCCATTCCACTAACTGAACACCACTGAGGTGGACAGATTAAGGATGATGCCTGAAGGAGCACTGTGGACAGTGTCGATGGAAGTCAAAGTAGGCAAGAAGGCCGCCCTTGATAATTCCTGCCCTATTCTAGAATAATTCAGGTCACTCCCAATATATAAGGGTCTCCCCAATCAAGAAAAACCTCAAGTAATATGTAATGCATCTAAATCATAATGGATATAATAACAAAGATGATACTACTACTACTAATAACTTTATATTAATAATAAAAAGCCTACTAATGAAAAGGCATGTCTTGTCATAGAGATACACCTTGTATATTTATAGCTAGGGCTGTCCTCAATGTAATCATCAATTATTCAATATATTATTATATTTTATAGAAATCTTTGTCTCTATTGCATATAAACACTTTTATGCTTATTACATCAGTATCAAAACTTGTCTTAACTTGTACGAGTACTTCCTTTTTGTATAACTAGGTACAAGTACACGAGGACTATTGAAAATGAATTTCTCTACCAATATTTCAGAGGTCATTTATTGCAAAGGGAATTTTTACAGAGATCCCAATGCTATTTGAGGAGAAGCCATTGGGTCGTAAAGAAGAATTTCTGAGATCACAGAAATTACCCAATCCCACTAAATAAAGAGGACAAACAATGTTGTAAAAAAGATATGGTACACTGTTCTCTTGAACCTCAAGCCAAGATTGATGACTTCTTCTCCAACAAAGAAAGTGAAGACTCTAATTTCAATTCCAAATCCAATTGGGAATATGAAAATATGGATGATGCTGGTAGTCCCACTAAGATTTATGAAGAAGTACTTAAGATTTTTTACATCCAATTTAAAAAAAAATCATGTCACATCCAATTACAATCCCTCATCTGATCTCTGAAACAAATCATTTACTAACAAATATCCAGCTTAAGGAGTCAGGACAGTAAACAGAAATCCATATAGGACAGTATAATTATATTTAATAATAAATAGATGATAGAATATGATATCATTAGAATGCCATGGGATGGTATACTTATGGATGAATGTAACGTCCCTTCATTAGAATGTGACACTTCATTACTTATTTATCGATTATTATTATTTATTAATTGGTATTTGATATATATATATATTTATGTTCATTACATTGTCTTCCCCTTAAGAAATGCTTTGTCCTCAAAGCATATTTATGGAAAACTTTATCTTTTGTTCCCACTCGTAATGATTTCTCATGATCCTCTGTACTTGTTGCTGTGATAGTTGATGATACAAGACGATATGATCTTATAAGCACTGAGCATAATTGTTGAATTATGAAAGAGTCTGACCACCCTAATTCATATTTCAGCAAAATTGGGTGGCACCAACTCTTGTGATTTGGAGAATGATTAAATTTCACACTTGAGCTTCTTTCCAACATAATAGGATCTTTACTTGGCTTTGAATATTTATTTTGTTTTCTAGTAGTTTGTTGATTCCATGTATAAATAGGATGAAGATAAAGCATCCTTGTATTTAGTGTCATGTTTTCGAAACCTTCGCCTTTTGATACTTTGGAGATTTATTGGTTGATAGAATTTTGATTAGGTCTGTATTGGTTCCTTTCTCCAATGTCTTGATTTTAAAATATGAAGACTTTTGTATTTCATCAAGGTCGACCATTGTTTCTTTATCAATCATTGTTTCTTTGTTGTTAAGTTGCTCTACCTTTCCCTATAGCGACTTCTTATTGTTCTTTAGCTTTTTTATTTGGGTAAGTAAGCTTTGATTATGAAGCCGTAAGCATGAAAATTCATCATTAATTGGCTTGTCGACTTTATCCTTGAGATCTTGGTTTTCTGACTGCTCATCTTTTAAGGTTCCTTAGGCTCGAAGCTTCTTCATCTTTTTCTGATAACTTCTTCTCCAGATCTTGATTCTCTTGTTCTAACTTCTGATTGTACTGTTTCTTATCATTTCACTTCTTGATTTGTGACATTAGTTTTTGACTATGCTCTTTTAGGAAATTAATTTCTTCATCTTTTTCAAGTAATCTCTTGTCAATTTATTTTTAAAATCTTGAATTTATTGTTTTGATACTTTCTCATTTTGTTGATGTTTTACTATTTCGTCTTCTAGTATCTTAATTTGCAACATAAATCCACGCATTTGCACATTCAATACATATTCCCTTACAATCTGTAATTTTTTACGATCGTGGCAAACAATATTTTTATTTTTAAAGATCGATAGATACTCAAACTGCATTGGACAAAAAGGACGTTTAGTCCAGAAGGTTGAATCATTTGGAATTCATATTTCACAATTTAGTTTTTCAATGCTTTTAAATGAACATCTCCTTATTTCACTAAGTAATAATAAAAGCACTCTTCCCCTCTTAATACTAAGGAAGGTTTTTGATATCACTTTAACAGCCATATGATTATATCCTTATCTACAACTTTAGATATTTGAAATGTATCTCTTCGAACTTTAGAAGCTGAATTTCTTTTTTGTAGTTAATTTTAATGTAAAAAAAACTTTGAACTCACGAATTTTAATGAGTCACCTCTTTCTAGCGAGTCACCTCTTTCTAGAAAGTCACTTGCTTTTCGCACGGTACTGTATAATATTGCATTTTCTTCCTCTGATGTTGACAACAGAATGTCAGTTTAATTATCATGCAATTGTTCAACAAGTTTATCTAGAGGTACTGACTGGTCAAGGTAGAGTGATCGAAGAGAGTATGAATATTGTTGATACTTGATAATTTGTGTTGTTACTCTGATCCGGCAAGGGAAATGATACAGAAGATGGATGAAGGAAAATTAAGCATGCTTAATTAGACTATTCACATCAACTTCCTTGACTCACAAGATCACAAGATCAGTTTTAGTTGAGGATTGCACATCTTTCAATACAATCTCGACAATTTGAGTAATCCAATCACTATGATTTTGCACACTGTGAGAGCCACCATTTTGTCTGGTAAAGGTGGCCTTGATACTTGTCCTTGTGTTGAGATATTGCACATAATGGGGAACAACAAAACATTACAAACAATTGAACTTGGAAGTCAGCTTGGCTATTAGCATCGACTTTGGACATGGTCTTGCTATTCTGCTCCTAATAAAATTGCTAAACAAGATGCTAGGATATATAAGGTAGCAATATTTGCAGACCAATGGGATAATTTCAAGTGGTTACTACTTATTTGCACAGTTAGGGAGACAATGTGTGGGGCAATGGTTAGGTCAAGGTTTAACATTCAAGTTGATTTGGAATGTCCTTGACTTCAACAAGCAAAAATAGAACAAATGCAACCTGCAGACAACATGAACAATGAGTTTTCAAAAATAATTCTTCTTAGCAAGCTTCCAAGACAGAGTGTTTTTAATGGGGAGGCAATATAATGAATACAAATCATAATGGATATAATAACAAAAATAATAATACTAATACTACTACTACTATTAATAATAACTTTATATTGATAATAAATATTACATGGCCTACTAATGCAAAGGCATGCCTCTTCATAGAGATACTCCTTGGAGTACATTATATTCAAGGCTATCCTCATTGTGATCATCTTATCAATCTCATCAATTATCCATCCATAGATGTATTTGTCTCTATTGCATGTAAGTACTTTTATGCTTATTACATATTACACCTTCTTTAGAACTGTAAGAACAATAGACACCAATAATTGACATTTAGGCCTTGTATTTCAGGGCAGTCAAATATTTCACATATTCAAGACAACAAAGAAGCTATAGATGGACACCAATCTTATATAACCATTATTTTTACTGAAACAAGTAGGTTTAAAAAAAAAGAACAGAGAGTTCCCTTAATTGCACAGAGCATTAACAAAATCGCCCCCTAGCCTGAGAATCCAAAACTTGCCTATTCTCTAAACACCTGCACTGCAAAGTTTTCTGTCCATGACTAAACCTAAGAATCCTATACTGATAACTGTAAATTCTAACAAACTGCTGAAGCAAAAAAACACATTGAAAACACATAAGTGGACATCAATCGTGTCCCGAGGAACCTGCATAGGATAAATGACAACCAAAACGCCCCGCTTTTCTGGCGATTTTGGGATAAAAACGGTAAAAATTATTGATGGAAATTGCTATTATTGCATTTTTGTAATTTCAGCAATTGGGATTCCCTGATCTAGACTAATTGCCCAATTTTAAAACTACCTAGATCATCGAAATTGCGATCTGAGCACTCCAAATTGTGATTTTGGCAAGAATTCCTCTGCCGGATTCCTGCGAGTCGGGGGCATTTTAGTTATCCTTATACAGCTCCCAAGGAACCTGGCATTCGTTCTTCAATTCCAGCTGGCGGGAGGTAGAACCTTCGACTGCTTCCTTCTCATTTAGTTTTCTCTACACATTGATCAAGGTTGCTTCCAATTGAGCAACATGAGCCTCCAGAACATCATTTCTAGCTTGTTGTTATTCTAATTTTGCTACCAGGATTGCCAATTGATAATTATTTTATCCCCATTCCACCAAACGGGCTTGTTCCTCTGTCTCCTGCCATTGCTCCCGATGCCTATCCATTGCTTGCATGTCATATCAGGTTGTGAACCTTCCTTTTCAAATGCTTATGGCTGTCTTTTACTCATAGGAGGCCATGAGAGATGCGGCAATCATCCTCTTTGCTCCAACCCTCACTTGCCATTTCCCTAGCTCGAAGGTTGAGGTTTGACCTCCACTGCTCTGGTAGGCGTTCTCTCGGCACCTTGCCTCTTTTCCAGTTCAAGTGTCTCAGCCAGCTCACACCATCCCGACTAAAGACTTTTACCACCTTCCTTCTCACCCATAGAGAAATACCATGTCTGTTCACTGCTCCACAATTGATGCGACCACAACATATTATGCTTGGATTAGGAACTAGCTCACCATACATCTGCATAATTACCACCTGAGCCTGTGGGGTGTGGGAGGGTAATGGTTGCGAATGCAAAGGACCTGGCCTGTCCCTTTGACCCATAGTGACAGATCGATCATCGAACCGACTGACCGTAGGAACTAGAATTTGACAAAAAATGGACTAGAAAACCGATGGACCAAATTATACATAAAATATTCAAAATTTGAAAAATAAATATATATTCATGTGCATCCATCAAAATCCAAACCATTATACACAAATATGCAAAGTTTCTCATGTATATAGCAATAGTGCATACAACCAAATTAGCACTTAGTGCAATCCATATTTGAACCAAAGTACATCAATAAATAGGCTATAAACTAAGGATTCTTCAAAAACTAGTTTTAACGCCACCAACATCAACTTGAACAATCAACACCACCAACATCAAGGTACATAGAGGGGTTGATGTGCTTGATTAAATGCCAATCGCATACCCTCATACATGATATAATCCAATGGGGACATTGCAATCTTGAAATCCTAAAAAATTGTTAAGCCTATTGAATTCTAAATGGGATAAAAAATTCTACTTTTTGCATTTGAAGTCCGATGAAGTTGGAACCACTCTCAAACATCATGAAACAATTAATGGTAATGTTAAAAATTTAATGTTACCATTTAATATTGTTGATGATGACTAGGTCTAGGGTTTATCATTTTTTTTTAATTTCATGTTTTCTACTTTTATATAGCATTAGTAGGGGCCTAGGGTTAGTTTCCCCTAACTCACTTAACTTTTCGTTTTAAGAAAAATCATTTTGAAAATAATCGTGCCCCTGTATGGCTTGTATGAAACTGACAGGTTCTATACATAACCGACCAGTTTTGAGCAGGGAGGACGGTTCTGCACGAAACCACACATTTTTAGTCTGGTGCTCCGGTTAGACCGAGAAGGCTTGTCAACCGATCAGACCGGTTAGTTTTCCCAAAACCGATCTAGTTCTGATAACACTGCTTCAACCTATCGCTCCAACTGAAACCATGATGCTCCCAGGATCCAAATCATTTTTTTTTCGACAGATCCAAAATAGGCACTCAACCCACATTGGGGGAACCATCTATCGACTGCCGAGAAGCACAAGCCTGGCCTTGATGGACCCAAGCAAAATCGAACCCACAACCTCATGACAGAGGGACGTCTTTGGATGGGGGGATTCGACCAATTGGGTTACCCATCAGGGCTTCCCAGGATCCAGCTCATATGACAACTCTTGCACATTTAAATCCCGCATGAGGAGCCATGTAGGAGCTCTCCAATCTAGTTGTCTGCCTCCCTTGTCTCTTCATGACATCACCTTGACATGCGGCTTGCTCATGTCTTCTATTGAGTTGCCCGTTTGGATTGTCACAAGGGTGCTGGGAATCGCTCTGCCCCCCCTCGAATCGATCCCAATTCGCGATCCAGAAGGAATCGATTCCGGAATCGCGATTCCTCATCAATTCCTCTCGGAATCAATTTTCTAGTTCGTGCTTCCTCTCTCAAAAAAAGATCCTTGGTTTTTCAGGGATCGATGAGGAATCGATCCGGAATCGACGATTCCGGATCGATTCCTCATCGATCCCTGAGCGATTCCGGGATAAAAAATCGCTCTCGAAAACGCTCCTGCGGGATTGACGATTCCGGATCGATTCCTCATCGATCCCTGAGCGATTCCGGGATAAAAAATCGCTCTCGAAAACGCTCCTGCGGGATTGAAGGACTAAACCACGAAAATTTTGTTTTTTTTGGATGGGTTAGGGTTAGTTTGGGCCAATAAAGGGTGTTGGAGTCCATTTGGACTCATTCCATTACTCATTTCATTGATTGGGAAGAGCTTTGAGCTTTGAGTGAGTTTGCTAGTTGTTTGAGAGCTATGAGCTTTGAGTCGGAGATTGAAGGAGAGAGCTTGCAAGGGAGATTGAAGCTTCCATAGAGACATTCAACCACCACTGAAGAGCTAAAAGGTAGGTTCTAAAAACTCAATCTTTGTTTGTTTTTGAATTTTTTTTTCACTATGTTAAAAAATGTAAACCTTGCAATGTTCTCTTCTCCTACTCTTTCCAATATCTTCTTCTCCATCATTCTATTGCAGGCAACAAGTGACTCTCATCATGAATCAAGAAACATGATGGGTATGTGGTTTTGGTTTTTCATTCCACTTCTTCTCATTATGATAGTGTTGGGAAGTAGATATGGTGGTGGTAGTGATGAGGGGGAAGAGGTAGAGAGTGACACATACCATGGAGAAGAGGAGGAAGGGGAAGAGGGTGATGATGATGAGAATGAGGGTGATGTGGGGCAAAAACAAAAAGACACAACACCTTTGTGGAAGTATGTGACAAGGCTTGGGGGAGGGAGAGGGGTTGGAACCACAAAGTTTATATGCCCCCATTGTAATAAAACTTACACAGGTTCATATACCCGGGTGAGAAAGCATTTGTGTGGGATTATGCCATGAGATGAAGGTAAGTCTCATGGAGTCAAAACTTGTGACAAAGTGGGAGCTAAAGAGAGAAGCAAATATAAGATGGAAGAAGAGGCCGCTCAAAACAACTCCAAGAGATCAAGGGTTGATTCTGAATCCCCATAGAGAATGTTTGGTAGTGGAGTTGGATCATCATCGGCTCGATCGGGACCCTCACCTCCCCATGGAATCTCACCTATGCAAAGTCCATTATCCGATTTCCTTGACACAGGCTGTAGAGATGATGTGGATTCAAAAGTTTATAGGTTTCTCTATGCATGTGGTGTGCCATTCAATGTTCTTCGCTCACCCTATTGGCATGAAATGGTACAAGCCATCAATGGTGCCCCTCAAGGATACAGAAGCCCTGGGTATGACAAAGCTAGAACCGTGGGACTTGACAAGGAAAGAGCAAAAATCAATGGTGCTCTTGGAAAGTTTACAAATGATTGGTCCAACTATGGGGTATCCATTGTATCTGATGGGTGGACAGATGTGAAAGGCAAGCCATTGATAAATATTCTTGACGTTTCTGCTAGCGGTGCGGTCTTCCTTTCAGCCCATGACTACTCAGATCGCTACAAGTCCGGTATTAACATTGCACAACCTTTACTTAAAACCATTCAGGAGATTGGGCCATACAATGTCATTCAAGTCATCACTGATAATGCTGCTAATTGTAAGGCAACAAGAGCAATCATTGAGGATAAGTTTCCCAACATATTTTGGTCAGGGTGTTTGGTTCACACATTGAACCTTTGGACAAAATCGCCCTAGGAGAGGGGATCCCACCAAATCATGATGACAAAATATAACAATAAGCTTATGGTGGGTCCAAGGGGTAATTTAGCCACCCTTGGTCAATCCCCATAGCACAATAATAATAAAATAGTCATCAATATACCAAATCGTGCCTCTATGGACAAATCATAGGCCTCAAAAGACCTCAGAAATCATCAGAAAGTGCCATAAGTGATGGATGTGGGCCCCGAAGAAGCTAAAACTGCTGGAGAAGGTGCAGAAGACATCCCACTCATCATCACTGATCATCCCATGCCAAAACTTTGCCTTAGTAGCCCAAATCGAATTCCTCTGTAGCCATTTCTACCAATCCAAAACTACCTCGAGAAGCGTGTACCTGCCCCAAACTGCCTCCTGGAGTGCCCGCGCTGTCAAGGTAAGGGCACCAATGTGTCCGAAAGGGGGGTAATATGGTAAAAACAAGTGGCTGGACCAACCCCTCCATCATCAGCGCCCTAGGTGAACCAAAAAAATCATCTCTTCTCTGACGGGGTCTCCGACAGACCAAAACTGCACTAGGACAGCCTACTGAGGCTAAATCATCACTGTAACTGCCCGGAACTGAAAATAGACTGTCTCATTGGACTCAAAAGGTCCAAAACTATCCAAGATGTGTACTCATACACCATATAGATCTCCACATGATCATATAATATATCCAATATACCGGAACAGGTGGAATAGTAATAATCTGTAAATGATCAAATAATGCTGAAAACCATAGATCATCATCATAAACCTGTATCTGATGCATAGAACCATCATGTACATGTACATAGACCATATATCATCTACCTGTGTCATCATAAGGTCCAATAATCTCATGTCTTGTGATTGACCTTGGTCAAACTAGGTTTGACCAGGCCAATATTGACCAAATATAACTCAGACTACCATCAGAAGCTGCAGCAAAGTGTCAAAGGTTAATGCATGCTCTACAACTCATTCAAATGGCAATTATAGCACAAAGTAATCATTACTGGCGATCTAAATCCAAATATATATTGTCATTAATTATTTATATGACTCAGACTAGACTTTCAGGACCATACTCACTTCATAGTTGTGATCAATTTGCTAGTGAAGTGTGAAGGCTAAAATAAAATGGCGAGGCTAAAGGATGACTGACTGACTTAACATTGTGACACTTTGGATATGGGAAAGGGAATACACACCATAGTATATACTGAATGAGCAACAACACAGGGAATGGCGGTGTCTCACAAATGGATAAGTTGTTTAGAGAGTGCTTATTCAACTTAGGCATCATGTCTACATCAAGTTGATCCAGGTTCATTAGGATCATTCAATTTCATTTCATGGCCTTTTTGGCCTATATAACCCTTCGGATCTCAGGTGTGTTGGTAAGCACAACTAGTTGCAGCTTGCATCCAGGGCATGTTTTTTATACACACATAAGATCAGCAATTGTTTAGGTAAAGCTTTTAAGAATCATTGCTTTTTGGACCTTTCTTTTATACTCTTCAAGGAGTATTTTTAGCAGTTCATTGCTCTTGCCCTTTTTAGTTTCCATGGGCGAATTTAGAAGTTTCCATCAATAGTACATGAGCTTTCAGTTTTAGCCAACATCTCAAGTGACTAGGGAGAGTTCGAGCCAATGCCAAACATCGGGACAACCGACCAGAATGATTTAGGCCTACAATCCAACTCACCAAAGATAAGTTTTGTCACCAACTCAGAGCCGAGACACAATAAACAGGGAAGCTCATCCAATACAGAGGCTACAGTGGGGAAAAGATCCTCCATGCCACTAGTCAAGTAGTAAGTCAGGGTGATAAACTAAAAGGTAGGTAATGGATGGATGAAGACAATGAGTAATGGAGCCAACACTAGCAAGCCAAGGTATGGTGGAATGATCACCTCTATTCTCCCTATGGAGGGTAAAACCAATGAGTATGAGTAGTGAACTTCTAAGTTTGAGTAAGGACAGTAGAATATATATATAATAAAATCAACCAGATCCACATATCTATATGATCATCGGATCATGACACTAAGTGCTAAGACATGCCATAAGAATGAATATAAAAACAATATAACCATAACACCATGATATACCTGTTGAGTCATATACCTGGATGCTCATCCTCTGAACCATCATCTGTCCTCTGAAACTGCTACTGTAACTCTGGGCACCATTGACTGCTTTGCATAAATGGTATAATGGCTACATCGGTCATCTCTTTGAGTGTCCTGAGACTCAGTCATGGCACGGGGAATACATATACTGTCTAAAATCTGATAGTGATCCATAGATAGATGCTCATCTCATCATCTCAATGTAAAGGAACTGGCTGAAGAGTGCTCTGGAATCTAAAAAATAATGTGTGGTAGCCCGGCTACTATATATGTGATAACAGTTCTCATTATAGCAAAATGACAAGCAATACCAAGCTTGATGAAAAGCTTGAGGGAGCTGAGAACTTAAAATCCTGGAAGTATAGAGTCATGCTCATCCTTGAAGAGCACGAACTAGAAGACTATGTGAAGGAAGGGCTTACAAAACCAGAAGGAGATGAAGAAAAGGCAAGGTATAAGAAGAACCTGATCAAAGCAAAGAGGATCATCGCTGACTCCATCAAGGATCACTTGATCCCCCATGTGTCTTCCAAGAAGACACCAAAAGAGATGTTTGATGCTTTGACCAGCTTGTTTGAAGGAAAGAACATTAACAGAAAGATGACCTTGAGAAATCAACTCAAGGGTGTGAAGAGTATGAAGTCTGAGTCCATGCGTTCATACTTCTCCAGGGTATCCCAGATCAAATAACAACTAGAAGCCATTGGGGATATGATAGAGGATGCAGAAGTTGTGATGACTACTCTGAATGGTCTCCCTCGAGATTGGGAACCATTTGTTCGTGGCATTTGTGCCAGAAAGAAACTAATCAAATTCAGAAACCTATGGGAAGAATGTATCCAAGAAGAAGACAAAATAGTCGTAAGAGAGGAGAAGTTAAATGATGATGAAGATCAAGCCTTGGCTACTCATGCTAAAGGTGGGAAGAAGAGGAAAGATAACCCTCGTCCCCGAGAGGACTTTCCAAGAAGACCCCAGAAAAAGAGAAGGACCAGAAAGGATTTCTCTTCAATTGAATGTTACTCATGCCACAAGAGTTGACACATTGCAAGAAATTGTCCAAACAAATCTAGACACCACAAGAAGCAGAAGAAGAGGTTTCATGCTCATGCAGCGAAAAATAGTGATGATGATCACAAGACCAGAGATAATGAAGACTCCAATGAAGAATATGTCCTTATCTTAGCACTCACTGGTTCAGTATCTCATGGAAGTGATACTTGGTTAGTGGATAGTGGAGCTTCAAAGCACATGACAGGATACAAAGAATCCTTGTCTCATCTCATCCAGAAGGAATCTCCACACAAGGTAAAACTCGGAGATGACTACCAATATCCCATCAAAGGTATGGGAGAAGCCTCTTACAAGTTGGACTCTGGGAAGTCCATGAACATGAAAGATGTACTTTATGTACCTGGGTTGAAAAAGAACCTTCTATCTATTTCAGCATTAGATAAGAAAGGTCTTCGAGTTGCATTTGTAGATGGTGAAGTTCTCATGTGGCCTAAAGGGAAGACTATTGATGATGCAGTAATCATGGGAGTAAAAGGAGGACTTTACAAACTAAAGGGTCATGCAGATGCAGCAATGATGGCTAGTACCATGAACCCCTGTGAGCTATGGCATAGGAGACTAGCTCATGTACACTATAAGGCCTTACCAATTGTAAGCAAGGTGGTGACTGGATTACCAGAGATCCAGGTGGATCATCAAGGAGTATGCAAAGGGTGTGCTCAAGGGAAGAGTCCAAAGAACCCATTTCCAAGTAGCGACAGCAAAGCAAAAGGTATTCTGGATATCATTCATTCAGACATTTGAGGACCAATGCCCACCACCTCTCTAAGCGGGTATGAATATTATGCATCTTTTATTGATGATTATTCTTGCAAAACCTGGATTTATTTTCTGAAGAATAAGAATGAAGTCTTTGAAAAGTTTAAAGAGTTCAAGGCGCTCGTAGAGAATCTCTCTGAAAAGAAGATTAAGATCCTGAGGTCAGACAATGGAGGGGAATATACCTCAAGGGATTTCAAAGAATTCTGTAAGCAAGCAAGGATTAAGAGAGACCTCACTGTCCCTTATAATCCACAACAGAATGGTGTAGCCGAAAGGAAGAATAGAACGATCATAGAAGCAATAAAGGCTATGATCCACGATCAAGACTTTCCCATACATTTTGGGAAGAAGCTGCCAGAACCACAGTCTATGTATAGAACAGGATCTCCCATAGTGCTCTTGGCAACAAGACCCCTGAAGAGATGTTCACTGGAAAGAAGCCTAAAGTCAGTCATCTGAAAATATTTGGATGTTCGGTGTTCATCCACATTCCAAAGGAGAAGAGATCGAAACTAGAGCCTTCAGGGAAGAAGGAAATATTTGTGGGTTACAGTGAGCAATCTAAGGCTTACTGCATATACATCCCAGGATTCCGTCAGATCAAGATTAGTCGGGATGTCACATTTGATGAAGATTTAGCTTTCAACAAGTACAAGAAGACTCATGAGGATGAAGAGGAGCAGGAGGCTCCAAGAGTTGCACAATCAACCAAAGAACCAATTCCAAATGTTGAAGGAGATCCTACTCCAGAGGATCATGACATGGCAGAACTTCAAAGACTTGAGGAGATACCTCATGTGGAGATCTCTCGAAAGAGAAGACCAGCCTGGGCACATGAATTAATCCAAGATGCAGGAAAGTATCATGCTCCAGAAGGTTCCAGTAGAGAGATTAAGAGACCAAGGCCACACACCAACTATGTAGCCTTGATGTGCAATCTTGTTGAAGAAGAACCAGCTTGTTTTGAAGAAGCAGTAAAGAAGAAGGAATGGTTGGATGACATGAATGAAGAATATCAATCCATCATCAAGAATGATGTTTGGGATGTGGTACCAAGACCGAAGGGCAAATCGGTTGTTTCATCAAAATGGATCTTCAAAACAAAACATTCAGCAGACGAAAGCATTGAAAAGTACAAGGCAAGATTTGTAGCCCGGGGATTCTCGCAAAAGGAAGGAATTGATTATGAGGAGACTTTTGCCCCGATAGCCAGATATACTTCGATTAGAACCATTCTTGCCTTGGCAACCAAGATGAAATGGAAGCTACATCAGATGGATGTCAAGACTGCTTTCCTGAATGGAAACATAGAAGAGGAAGTATATATCGAGCAACCAAAAGGATTTGAAGTAGAAGATAATAAGTCACATGTATGTAGGTTGAAGAAAGCACTGTATGGGTTGAAGCAAGCTCCCAGATGTAGATTTTTCTGGTATTTACTGCTTGCTGGTTTATGTCATCTTTTCAGTGATTTTCACCAACCGGTTTTGCATTGGCTGAAGGTTACTTATGAAAAATACTGTAACACTTAAACACACAGTAAACTACCACTAACAGCAGAAAACAAATATTAATCACATGCACGCCATAAAAGAGACTCAGATGTTTTTGGCAACTGTGCCCTGGAAAAACCCCCACGGGGAAAACCAGTAAGAGAGAGAGAGAGAGAGTTTCTATTAATCCTTCAGCAAAAATTTTCAATACACAAATTTTCAGTAAAATACTACTTATCTCAACCGAGAAATTTCAGTATAGAAATCCATGCAATCACTGCCTCGATTTCTATGCCAACACAGTCAAATATTCAGAGCTGTACGATCCTCGATTTCAGTGCCCAGCATGCCTTGAAATCCATGCCCAATCTGCTGTACGGAATAGAAGAAATAATTTTTGTTGTACCTTCTCTTGAAAACTATGCCTATAACCTCAAACTGTGTGCCTGAAAATCACCTCGAAAACTGTGCCTGAATGCCTTGAAATCTGTGCTGAAAAGTATAGCAACAAATCTGCTGTATGGCCCTCGAAATGCGTGCCATTGTACAACAGGTACAATGCCTCGAAAACCGTGCTTAACTTCTGCTGTACGGTCGTAGAAAACAGTGCTGAGAATCAATGGTGGCTGCCTCAAAATGCGTGCTGCATTAAATGCTTCCAAATCTTTCTTGAAGTGCATGCCCTCTCTAGAAAAACGTGCTGCTGTGAGCTCCTCAATTTCTGTGCACACCCTCACCTTGGAAATCGTGCCCTTGCTCTCTCTCTCTTCTTCTTCTTCACTTTCTAAAATGCAAAAGTGAGCTCTCAAGCCTCCCTCAAGCTTTTTGTTCTAACCCTAAATGGGTATCTAATCAGACGGTGGAGATAGATCCAATCCAATGGACAAGATTCAATGAGAGTAAAAAATCACTTTATTTAAATCACTTAAATAAATATTTCACTCACCCACTTAACTTTAGCAAAAAGTGACTTTAATGTTATAAAGTTTCATTAATGACAATTAATGTGAGGGTCACCCCTTTTCCCCCTTCTAAGTGACATTAGGCTATTGTCACTTGGGGAACACTTCCCTAGGTACAAAACTAACACCAGAGCATGGTATGGAAGAATTGACAACTTCCTGATGAGCTTGGACTTTACCAAGAGTAAAGCGGATTCTAATCTTTATTACAAGATTATGAATGATGAACCCATGATACTATTACTGTATGTGGATGACTTATTTTTGACTAGAGAAGACAAGCCTATTGTTGAATGTAAGAAGAGGCTTGCAGCAGAATTCGAGATGAAAGACCTTGGTGAGATGCACTACTTTCTAGGTCTTGAGGTATGGCAGTTTACAAACGAGATTTTCCTGAGTCAAGGAAAATACACAATAGAGATCCTAAAGATATTTGGGATGCTGGATTGCAAGGCCATGAATACTCCGACGGTGACAAATCTGAAGCTTCTGAGTGATGCTTCTTCAGATAAAGTGGATGTCACCATGTATATACAAATTATTGGGTCATTGATGTATTTGACCAATACTCGTCTAGATATATGTTTTGCATTAAACGCATTGAGCCAGTACATGGTGGAACCTAGGAATGTTCACCTGATTGCAGCAAAACATGTCATGAGATATATGAAGGGTACATTGGATTATGGACTCAGATATGCCTAAGATAGTGAGTTCAGACTGTATGGGTACACAAACTCAGATTGGGTTGGAAGTGCTGAAGACAAAAAGAGCGCTTCAGGATGTGGCTTTAGTTTGGGATCAGGTGTGATCTCATGGCTCAGTAGAAAGCAACCCTGTGTTGCACTTAGTACAGCAGAAGCTGAATATGTAGCAGCTTGTTCAGCTTGTGGTGAAGTAGTGTGGCTTCGCAAGATGTTGACAGGATTGTTCGATGCAGAGATTGATGCTACGGACATACTCTGTGACAACCAGAGTTGCATCAAGTTGACAGAGAATCCCGTGTTTCATGATAGATCAAAGCACATCGAGATTAAGTTCCATTATATCTGGGATATGGTGAAGAGGGGAGCTGTGAAGCTCGAGTATGTTCCTACAGAGGAACAAGTTGTTGATATGCTGACGAAGCCTCTGGCTCGTGTGAAGTTTAAGTACTTTCGAGACAAGCTTGGTGTGGTCCAGAGGGACCTCTCTAGAAAGAGAGATTGATGATGCCTATCCGAAAGGATAGATGCCTGTTCGGGAGGGACGGAAGATCAGTACCTGCTGACTGATAAAGATCCTATCCGAAAGGATAGATGCCTGTCCGTAGGGATGGATGCCTCTCCAAGGGTGAGGGAAGATCAGTACTGGCTGACTGATAGTTCCAGCTCTCACGAGTTGATGCCTGTCCATAGGGATGGATGCCTCTCCAAGGGTGAGGGAAGATCATTACTGGCTGACTGATGGTTCCAGCTCTCACAAGCTGATGCCTCTCCAAGGGTGAGGGAAGATAAGTACTGGATGACCGATGGTTCCAGCTCTCACGAGCTGATGCCTCTCCAAGGGTGAGGGAAGATTAGTACTGGCTGACTGATAGTATCGGTACTTAGTTACTGATTGTTGTTACAGGTGTTCCAGCTAATGGTGCTGCTGATGAGGATGTTCCAGCAGATGGTGTTCCAGCTGATGGTGTTGCTGATGAGGATGTTCCAACAGATGGTGTTCCAGCTAATGAGGTTGCTGACAGCAGAAGATGTTGTTGATGAGGATGTTCCAACAAAAAAGTTCCAGTTGACGAAGTTACTGTTCTAGTAGATGATGTTCCAGCAAGAGGATGATTGTTGATGATGATGTTGTTGATGATGATCATACTTCAGTAGATGATGATCATACTTCAGCAGATGATGATGTTGCTACTCCGCAGATGATGCCCCAAGACAGATGATGATCCAAAGCCTTCCCACGACATATAGAAGTTCACAAGTCAGTTGTGAAGATGTTGTTACCCGCAGAATACCTTCCTAGTTAAGAGCGAGTGTTAAAATAATGTAACTGCGGAAGATATTCTATTTATATTATTGTATTCCTCCTCTGGGAGATGATGGTCATGTAATTAATAATGTAAAGGTCATTGAAAGAATCAATGTAAAGCCTAGGACATGTGTCGGCCTAGAAAAGCCCCTAAAGATTATTATATTATGTAATTGACCAGTCAAGTAGAGAAGTCGGCCCTATTGGGGAATTTGTCACCCCAAAGGAAGGATATAAATAAGAGACACCTCTCCCTCTTCTATTCACTCATTCGCTCAAGCAAGTTTGCATTGGTGAAGAGGAGAGGTGCGCGCAAGTGGAGGAGTAGCTGATTTGTTTTGGGGAATGTTTGTACTTTGTGATTTCTATATTGAGGAAGGCTTTGCCGGGGTTTTCTCCCTTTGTGGTTTCCCTGAGAGAATATCTGTGTTCATTGTGTTTTATGCTGTGCTTGTTTATCTTTCAGTAATTGTTTATATGCTATATGCTGCTCAAGTAAACACTAACAAAATAGGTGTATATAGGGCACACCCTGCTATCTCTACATGTCACATGTCCACTGTGCCAAACACTTGGACACTCGTTGTCCATGTGTCAGACACTCCTAGGACACATGTCCCATGTGTTTCTAGATATTATCTAAAGGAAATAAATTCATTCAGACAAACAAGAGTCCAAGTTTGATACGTAGGTAGGAATGCTTAGCAAATCAGGAGTGAGGAAGACACAAATGTTAGTTTCCCTGAATATAACCAACAATCGCAAACCCAGATTTGTACATTTGCAACTATGCCAATCAGTGCCCCATGCCCCTTCAACAGTTGTAAATGGTAATAAGTGACTAAGGAAATTTGAAAGGTCCAAGGAGACTCAACTCATATTTCCACTATTGATTTACTCATTGATCACTTATTCCAGTTTTTATTATTACTTTGTTATCTACAAGTATTTTGATGTTCATTATTCTGAATTTGAAATCTGATTTTTCACAGCATCTACATTCTTTCTTCTTCCCTATGCACGGAAGCACATAAATCTTCAGCTAAGAGTAAATTCTGAAACGGTATATTAATCTGATTAAAAAATCGGAAATTGCCTGAACAAAACACCATCAATACTAACACAGAATCCTCTAGTGGAGTAGCTTTATACTCTTTTTTACAATGATCAAAAGTCCATATAATACCACTGAACAAGCAATAATTTGTAAATGTGGCATTGCTAGTGTTAGTAATAATGTTTGGGCACAGAAAGAAATTATAAAGAAGAATATAAGTACCATTTCCACTCTGCAGACAGTTGACAAAGAGGTTTGCCCCATGCGGATGAAGAACCATCATTTTGACAATGTCAAGAACTGTACAAAGTGACATATAAAAAAGTTAGTTACATATACATAATTTCTCAAATGTGGCTTCTTATGCTACATAAGATATATATCATCACTTACTGATTCAAGCATGCCACATCAACTTAATACAACTAAATTTTAAAGACAGAATTTAATCATATGCATATCTCATCATCTTAACAAAGGCATAACAAATTAATTTTATCTTTCCACTAGATGCAATACAACCTTTACTGGTTATATGCCTTACAGAAGGATGCATCAAATGATCATTGTTCAAATCAGGGGTGTAATATTCACTCTTGGCCATGACCAACCTTATATTGTGAAGTTAATTATATTTGTAACTTCAGCTAAGGCTGACTTAGTCAACCTAGGCTCATAACCCTTCTTGGGGAAAGCACCCTACCCTTTGAGTTGTGTATAGATAAAGTTATAAACCAACTCTTATGTGTATATATCAGTAATTCATTCTCAGTCTTAATCAAGTGACTTGCCTAAGGGTACCTATCTAGTCTTGCGCAATCTTGTGATTGGGTTTCTCTCTTTAATGTAATCTCTCTCTTGGTTGTTTTCTATCTCCTAGGGCTGTGTTCTCTTTAGATGATCTATCTTCAAGCATAGTGCTTCACTAGTGCTGGTACGTTTTTCTCCTATTCAAGAATTAGGATTTGATGGTGACTCCATTCAATCCTCTTTCTCGTGTGAATCTCAACATGGTATTAGACTGGTTGTGAATATCACTTACAATTCAGCAGCAGATCCAAAAAAATGGTTCGTGGCATTGTTTAAACCCATCCTGCAAAACTAGTGTTCTTTCTTCCTTCAATCGCAGGGGGTAGCATATTGTAGATTTTCATTGAGAGAGCTAGTTCCTCTTGGGTCTATCAAGAAAAATTTCTTAAGACTTTATTCTTTCATACCGAGGTTTTTTATTTGTGCTGTTGTTGGACCTGATGGGCACGAAACTGTTGTTTTCCCACTTTAATGAAGCTAATTATCATGTTTGGGCAGACCAAATTATTGTTCTTCTTTGGAACAAGGGTTTATTGATGTATATCGCAAAGCCCCTTCCTCCTGTCAATGACAACAATTGCAACCACATACATCTGAAGAAGGATGAAGCTCTCAGGCCAATCACCCTATATGTCAAGCCAACTCTAATTCATCAGAGCAAGGACAGTAATAGTGTGAAGGAAATATGGGATACCTTGAAGACACTCTTTGGAACAATCAATACTACTAGGGTCAACAAGCTCAAAACTTAGCTTTCCAATCTCAAGATGAGTGACTTCAACAACATTGAGTATATTGCAAGGTTTAAGAACCTAAAGGTTGCATCATTAGTCATCACACCACCAGGAAAGACAAAAAAAGATTCAGAATATGCAAGTATGGTTTGGATAAACTCTCTCCAACATTCAAAGCCTTTGCTATTATATTCCATAGTATACCACTATTTGTGAAAGGTTACACAAACCCCTTCGCTTGAAGAGGTTTTTGCTAATCTTATCTAGCATCAGGTCACATTAAGTATGAGAGAATTACCCCACTTGGATCAAGCCCATCGAAAGGCTACACTGACCTCTTCTAAGCATCAACCCAGGCAAGCTGTAAATAACAAGACATATATAGCTGTAAATAACAATAATGTAAAACATATATGGCCAAAAATCAAATCTGGAAAATGAACAAGTTTTGGACAGTTGAAAACTTTATTTATATACTCAAGATGAAGTGCATTCATTCATTCATATATGTGCTCTCCAACAACCTAGCTAGGGAAAATTAACAAAAACCCTAATTCAACCAAGGAGCTCCAATATGCATGAATATCTCCAACACATCCACTAAGGCAAGATGTCCTCTTCTCTTTTTTTCCACAAATCCACCCTAGGGTTTATCATCAAACCCTAATCTTTTAGCCTTCTTAGGGTAGAAACCCTAACCCTAGGAATTTCCAAGAAACTCTAGAACTCCAAGACAAGAGAGACCAAGTACATAAGAAGATTCAAGAGAAAGAGGAGTGATTATCACCAACATCCTCTTGACAAGAGTAAACCCAAGAATCTCACAAGGGTCAAGCTCCAACAAAGATGTCTCCTCTAGACTTCATATCCCCTCCTAGGGTTCACGAGGAAACTCTAGTGACTTCTTCTAGGAAGTTATGAGCAAAGAAAAGAGTGTGATAATGACAAGGATAATGAAAGGACTCTCTTGTTCATCTCTATGTATATGATGTTAATTTATCCCAGATGTCACTACTCGATCTGGGAACCTTGAGATCTCAATGGCCTTGAGTCTCTATAAGCCAAAACAACCCAGTTTCTCTATGCTAGAGAAGATCACATATAAAACAGACTTATAACTGAAAGCACTATAGATCTCTTAACAATATAGACCAAAATAAGCAATCACACAAAACACTCACAATTTTACAATGGAAACTCCAATGGGGAAAACCAGCCTTGATGGGGCTCTCTTCTTTCTCAAGCCCAGACCATATAATAAAGAGAGAAAGTTTACACACATAAGTTTAGAAGATCTGACAAAACCTGAAGGGTATAAAACCCTAAACTTGCATGCAGTAGCTACTGTTGCTCTTGGAAAATGCACCCCTGTTGTCTCCTTTGATCTGGAGCTCTATGGTCATGTCTCTGCCTATCTCAAGATGTAGTACCACCTCTCTCAATCCCTTGCCTTGATCTGCCCTATCAATGAAGAAATTTTGCAACCTCTCAGTGTAGAATGCGCCCCCTCTGCCTTGATCTGCTCTATCAATGAAGAAATTTTGCAACCTCTCAGTGTAGAATGCGCCCCCTCTGCATGGGAAATCTACCCTCTCTCGAGTCTCAACAGCTACAAGGTCGCCCCTCCTCAGATCTCAATCAATCTCTGATGAGATCGTCTCAGATCTTCTTTAATCACTGAAGAAGATCACTCCTGATAGTCTCAGCTCACCTAGCCTCAAGCAAAACAACTCCCCAGACAAACACGTCTTCCCCCCTCGAGAAGTGCACCCGTCTTCCTCTGGAAAGTCGCCCAAGCTCAAAACTTGGAGTTGTCTCCACTCAGATGCTCTCTCTGCACACACTAATAATTCATTGATGCCTTCGATCTAGCAAGGACTGATCCCTCTCAGATCCCCTCACTATCTCTCTATGCAGATGCGCCCCCTCTTTCAGGAAGTCGCCCCCTCTGCATGCACAAGTCGCCCTCACCCTCAATCTCCTCCCTCTCTGAAGAAAATGCTGAGTAACATTTTTTGTTGACCTCCTGCCTCTTTATAATAACTCCCTGATCAATTAGGGTTTTCAAAACCTTAATATGAGTGCATGCAAAAATCTTGCTTTTGCATGCTTTTTAATTAAAAAGTCTGCATGCATGAGGCAAATCAACCTGAAAGGTCTGTATGCATCCATCGTTGTTACACCCAAAATCTACTCATCACCAGATTCAGTGTATACACCCCTGAAGGCACTTGGACTAATAATCATCATGGGAGGGTTTGTACCCATTTGTGCTAGGTTCTGAAGGGTCGTCGCAGGTTGCACACTAGCAACATGCGACATCGCAGGTTGCACCACTACAGGGTGCGACGAAGTCTATTAATGGGAAAAAATAGCTTATTTGAGATCCTTCTCGAAACTTGCTCATTTGGGGGCTTATCCCTAACCTCTAGGAGAGTTGGTACTCGACCCCTAACTCTTTGGGAAGATCCCCTATCTCTCTCCTACCCTTCCTCAACCTATCCTATCCACACCCTACCCATTTAGTCCTATATAAGTGAGTCTCATTCCCATACCAAAGGGAGGAAGACTAAGGTATCCATACGCTGGTGAAATCTACTTTAGAGGAAGGCTATAGTATCTACATGCTGGTGAAATCTCTCCCAAGACACTCCATTCACCTCTTGGAGAACTCATGCTTCCTTGGAAGGATATGGCAATCGATATGGTCGAAGAAGGGCTACTACATTAAGTCTTTGGTTGTAGTCCTATATCTCTATCATGTACTCCTCTATTTACAGTAATACAAATGCTTTCCACCAATATCGTTCTTATGTGTAATGATGTTGTGTTGTTTACCTGCTTAACTGTTTACATAGATCTCTTATTGTATAGATTCTCTTTACTCGTTTCTCTTTTCTGTGTCTTGACAGGTCTTGCAGCTTGGATCTGACGACCGTGGGACGTGGATCAACATTCGGGAGAAAGGATAGCGGACCAAAGAGGTAAGACATCTAGTACTTGATCCTTAAGTAGATCTAGGAAACGTGTTTGTAGTCTGTTCTATTTGTTCTAGATTCGCATTGAGCTAGGGAGATCCTGCTCGCGCCCGCTCGAGTGGATTGTCCGATAACAAATCTGGCAACCATACTGGGGAGTACTGTTTGTTTTGTTTAGTAGTCATTCATTTGAAAGTCATTTTTAGTAGATTACTTCACAGGAGCCTATTCATCATTTTTGCCATTCACTTTCAGATCTTCACATTGAAGGTTCTGATCTTCTTCCTCTGAGTCTATACAACTCAGTTCCAAGTCTGTTTGTGGTTCATTATTGAGAGATCTGATTCATTTTTGAATCTAGAACTCGCCTGTCGCACCTGGGCAGTGAGAATAGAGCGACATTGTGTTTTTCTGAGTCTATGTCCTTTGTTTGTTGCTTACTCGTCGCATTCTGTGCATTGGTGAATTGCGACACTGTCGCACCTCCTGTGTAGGCAACCTGCGACGTCACACTGTCTGCAAAGACAAAGTGCGTCGATCTGTCAGAAGTTGACACACAGGCATCCATCCTCTCATTTGATAGTCTGAGTCTTGGTCTGATGTTTGGACTCCCTATGTGCTGTAAGATCCAGCCAAAGACCCCTTTGATAATTTTTGTGTTGAGAGTTTGGTTTCATTTGGATTGATTTTGGGTTCTGCTTTGGACAAGTTTGAAATCGGTAGTGGTGGATACTTTTGTCTCCCCCATTCACTCTTGCATTCCCTTCCTTCCATCCCCGATCTGATCATTGCATTGGATCACCTTCCAAACCTCATCTACATTTGTTTTGAGCTTTGCTTGCTTAGTTTGTTTGTTGCTACTTGATTTTGAGTTTAGAATGTTTTTTCTGCTTGGTTGAGTGCTTATCTTTTCTTGAGTTTTCTGAGTATATGAATGCTGCGAGTAGTGTTTTCTTTTCAGTCGTTTGGATCTGAGAGCAAAGTTGTTATCGAGTTTATTCTTTGATGCATCCATTGAAAGATTAAAAGTGCTTCTTTCCCATTGTTTCTCAAAAAGTTATTGAAGAAAGATTGTTGTGCATTGGAAAAGTCTTATTTGTGTTTTGGAAATGTTGAATGAATGTATGATCTATTGTGTTTTTCTCGAATAATGAATCAATCATTCTCTTGAGGAACTCAAAGAACGCTTCGATTTTTGCAAAATTGTTTCCATGCTGAGGAAAGATAAATGCATCTTTGATTTTTGTTTCCTTTAGATCATTGAAAGAAAAAGTGAAAAGCTTGCATTTTCCGTTTCAGAATCCTCTCATTTCATTACATTAGTGTTGTTTTGATTTGAAAGCAAAATAAAAGAAAGAAAAAATGCTTTGATTTGGATAATAGTGTTGTGTACTTTTGTGTTTTGTTGAAAAAGAAAAGAGTACTTTCATTGTTAAATTTGTTTGAATTGAGATTGTGTTGCATTGAGTTTGTTTGGCAATACCATTGGAAAGAAAAGGCTTTCTCCTTACCATAGGTAGAAGTCATCGAAAGAAAAGAATATTTCGTGCATGTAGTTAGAGCTTGCATTATGTTTCTGATTATGTACTCACCTCATGCATTCACCTAACTGTCCAAGATAAAATTAACGGTAGAACTAGGTAAATTTTTTAGCAACTTGTGTGTAAGTTAGAGACGTGTTCCGGCGTTGTTAAGCGTGGCAGCTATCGTTACTTGCCAGCACTGTAGTCTGGGGGTATTGTAGTCTTCCACGTACATCGGTATATCGAGCTCCTTCACCTACCCACCAAGTACCATAATCCGTACTTGGCGTATAACGAAGAGTGTATCACGTACTCGACATGTATATCAGAAGGTCTCGTGCCAACAGCTATGCATTAGACAACACCACTATGGATTTGAGCTCCCATGTACCTTGCATATATCGGGAGACACCATTAGGATTCCTGAAACCAACCGAGTTAACCATTTGGCCGTCTTGGCAAAGCAATACACCGAGAACAGCACTCGGGGAGATTAGCACGCACGTACTGTTTAGGTAATCGGGTATGCAGGCAAGGGTACGGTCCCAATCCTCCTTGTCGTGTCATATTGTTGGACCTTGCAGTATATCGCGGTTTGTGATGCCTTGATAATCCCGTGAGGTTCCAGACTTTTGAATCCACTCTGTCACACATGTTTGCTTGTTGCCTTAGTTTGAGTAGGTTTTTTGGACTGGTTTTCTTTTAGTATACCTTCAGGAGAAACGTTGTTTCGGCCTTTTTTGGCTGATTTTCCTAATACTCTGGCGGATTTTCCCTAGAGAAGGTCCCGTAAGATCTTGAACTTGCCACCCGAATATCCCCTTAATCCGGAGGTTATTTCGAGGGTAAGAATGGATCAGCGTAACGCGGTCGTAGTTACTGAAGTAAGGAACCCCACCTTGAATGTTGGTGGACTTTTGTTTCCACCAGATTCACCTGCCTCTCATCCCCCGCAGGATGAAGAAGCACACACCCCCACTTCACAAAACCTTCCTCCCGTCATCCAGGGAGAACCTGGATCGTTGGAATGGATAAACCGACCCCAGGACGACCCTACAACAGTTGTTGGTCCTTCAGCAGCTTATTGGACATCTTCTACAGACCACCTAGTGGCTCATTTTGCCGTCTCATCCTCATCCAACGAGACTAATCCGGAAGACACTTTAGCCTACTTTCATGGCCAGTTGGCTCACTTTCGTTCCATGGCTGAAGAGTTTCGGCAGTCAAGTCTCCAACGACGGGTTCAGGACCCATCGTTACCCCCTTACCAACCTATCCCAGTTCGTTCGATATCTTTCGGATCACCTGAAGCATCCCACCACGTGACCACTAATGAGACTGGTCAACCCCTCGAAAGAGTCCAGTCCAGCACCTCAAGTGAACCAACCGGTGGAAGGACAACGGTCCAACACACCTGTCACTACCACGGTTACTTTACCAGTTCCTCCCCCACCTCAGAATTCGAGGGGAGGGTATTCCATTCCTACGGGTTATCTTGTTGGTAATGTTATTACCACGGTAGCTAGTCAGCAACCCACGTTGGTTCAACCTTTGAATAGTGGTCAACTTGTTGTGGCTGGGGGGCAACCCCCGTTTCCTAACCAAAACGTAGGCGGTGGAATGCCCAACGGACATTCCGTTGGACCTTCCCAACCCGCTAGACCGTCCACCACGGGATTATCTCATGTTGGAGGGCCGTTAAATGTAACTCAACCCTCATGGAGTCAAGTGTATCCAGGTTCTGTTAACTCTGTGCTAGGCCAACCTAATCCCGGAAACGCGCCATACGGGATACCTTATCCCGGGAATCTATACACTCTATGGGGGCAACAACCTGTGTTGCAACACGGACCCCAACAGACTATCCCTCAACTACCCCACCCACGATCAGTCCTCCCCCACCTCCTGTTGGAGGCGGTGGCGGACCCCCACCTCATTTTACCTACAACACCCCTCACCCCTCAGGCGCTGGCGGGAATGGTCCACCACCTCCTCCAGGCAGAGGCGACGGCGGACCACCCTATCATGGTGGAGGAGGACATTTCGCTTCGAGTGGCGGCGGTGGTCCACCACCCCCTCCAGACGGGGGCAGTGGAGGACCTAATTACTATGGTGGTGGCGGTGGTGGTGGAAACCCTCATCCTTCCGGCAACGGAGGTGGTGGGGGCCCCCATCCATCTGGCGGCACACCCCCCTACCGTTAGTTTTATCCTGGAACACCTTACCGTCAGTTTAGTCCTTACACGCCACATCCGTATTATCAATACGCGCAGCCTAATCCACAGCTGCCCTTTCTGGCTACTTTGTACCTGCCTAACCTTTCCTGTTTAATCGACGATCCTATTTACCATGGATCTAACTGGCCACCAATTTTGGTGAAACTTCCGTCTGATATCCCCAAGTTTGACGACAAACCGGGTGAAGACCCCAAGAACCACATGATGACATACCACTTATGGTGTTCATCTAATTCCTTAATGGACGATTCAATTCGTCTTATAGATTGTTCCAAAGGACTCTCACCGATTCGAATGCCAAGTGGTACATCGAGTTGCCACCACACTCTTTTCCTGATTTTGGCTCTCTTGCTATGAACGTTTTGACGCATTTCCAGCTGCCTATACGGTATGAGACTAATACTGAGCTTTTAACCTCGCTCTGTCAGAATACCGCCACTCACATCTCGGATCATATCCACGAGTGGCGAAGGAGACGACGTCTCATTAAAGATCCCATTCCAGGTCAGCTCCTAGCAGACTGGTTTACTAAATCGGACATTCCCACCATAGCAAAAGATGTTGCCATGCGAGGTGCTGCCACCGAAGAACAAGCCACCGCGACTGCCCATCTGTTAGACCTGGTCTACACTCAGTCTGGCACTCTGTTCAATATTTTGCCTGACGCACCCCGGGATGTTAACGATCCCACGAAACCACATAAGGGACCCCAAACTGATGGAATCAATGGTTCCCTTAACACCCGGCCTGCTGTTAGCACTGTCGGATCATCCAACATGACTTAGGCTGGACACAGCACCACCACGTCAACCACTCCTGCTGTAACTGAAGAGGTGAATTTTGTTCAATCAACTTCATCTCAGAAGTTTAATGGCAAAAAGAAGAACAAGGGGAAACCCAAAAAATCTTCTGCCCAGCAGGAACCAAAGAGCACTCCTGACGATACCAAGGAGAAAAGGAAACTGAAGTATCCTTGTCTACTGTGTGGAGAAGACCATTTCTCCAAAGAGTGTCCCCATAGAGACGAAGTGCAAAAGTTTCTTAGGGCTAAATCGACTCCCGCAGTCCTCAACGATCCGTTTCCTGCTCAAAACCAGCAGATGATTGCTCAAACCCCCCCAGCCCAGGGGGAACCATCCAATACCGCACATGTTCTCATGTTGCGTAACAAGGCGATCAATTTGACTACTCGCTTGCGATCTTACGAACCGGTCCCTTCGAAGGAACCCACTGGAAGTAATGCTGAAAAAGCTTTCAACTCTTTAACCCATGTCACTGTACCATCGACTTCTCTCACCATTGAGAGACCCTCTTTAGATTCGATATTGCGTCCGCCTAAGAGTACGATTCGAAAAGCTGTTTTCAATCCTAATGCTTGCGCGGCACAAAATTACAATATTGTAGAGGACTTGGCACAAGCTCCTTGCGCCATGTCTACCCTGGAAGTTTTGCAGAATTGTCCCAATAACCGCAAAACTCTCCTTGCAGCGATTGGTGCAATTGACCCGGATTCCTTGAACACCATCATGTTCCGACTTGACAACTTTAAGTCGAGGCTCTCGCACCAGCTCGCATTCCAAGTTTCTGCGAATGTTGCTGGGAAGATTATCCATCGTACCCTTTTGGACAAAGGAGCCTCCACTTCCGTCATGTCCATTGCTTGTTGGAGAGCCATTGGCTCCCCTGAATTGAATCATTCTTCTCCCGTGTTGAAAGCATTTGACGGGCGTGGCTTTCAACCTCATGGGCTCTTACAAGCTCTTGCAGTTGAGTTGGGCGGAAAGACCATAACCATTAACATGGAAGTGGTCTCGGCGTCGTTAGATTATAGTCTCTTGCTCGGTCGCAATTGGTTTTATACCATGCAGGCAGTAGCCTCTTCAATCTTCCGCATAGTACAATTCCCCCACCAAGGACAGATTGTTACTATTGACTAGTTAGATTTTTATACACCAGACACCACTTCTCATCCTGGTGACCATGTTCCTTCCATTGGACCAAAACAGTATGAGAGTGTAGTGTTAGTTTTGTACCTAGGGAAGTGTTCCCCTAGTGACTTTTGCCTAAGTCACTTAGAATGGGGAAAAAGTGACCCTCATATCAAAAGCTACTTAATGAGACTTTATAAAGTTAAAGTCACTTTTTGATAAATCTTAAGTGGGTGAGTGAAATTTATTTAAGTGATTTAAATAAAAGGTATTTTCACTCTCAATGAATCTCAACCATCGGATGAGATCTAATCTCCACCGTTGGATTAGAACAACCCTAGGGTTTAGACAAAAAGGCTTGAGGGAGGCATTTGAGCTCACTTTTGAGAGATTCAAGAGGAGAGAAAGAGCTGGAGAGAGCAAGAGACCAAGAGCACGAATTTCAAGAGAGCATTTTAGCAGGTTTTCAGGTGGCACGACTTTCAAGGCAACTTGAGGACATTAAATGCAGCACGATTTTCAAGGCAGCAGCATTTAATATTTCAGCACAGAAATCGAGGCATCCGTACAGCAGGTTGTGGGAACGATTTTTGAGGTATTCCGTATAGCACGATTTTCGAGGTGTACGGATTCCGTACAGTACGGATTTTTTGGGCACGAAACTCGAGGTCCGTACAGTCGTACAGGCTGTACCAGTTTGGCACAGTTTTCGAGGCACAAATCTGCACAGAAATCGAGGTTGGCACAGTTTTCAAGGTGTTGGAAATTAGCACAGATTTCGAGACAACAGTGTGGCACAGAAATCGAGGCATCAGGAGATAGTTGACTGTTCCTTATACACATCAACAGAATGGGGTGGCTAAGAGGAAGAACAGGGCCATTATTGGAGCTGCGAGATCCATGTTGCATGATCAGGGATTGTCATTCTTTCTCTGGGCTGAAGCATGCAACACTGCAGCCTACATTCAGAACAGGAGCCCGCATAAATATTTGGGGGACAGGATTCTCGAGGAAGCCTTCTCTGGGAAGAAACCTGAAATTGGGCACTTCAGGATTTTTGGATGCCTCACCTACTCTCATGTTCCTTCAGAGAAAAGGACAAAGCTAGAACCCACTGCAGAAAGAGGAATTCTGGTTGGGTATAACGAGACTTCAAAGGCCTACTGCATTTACATCCTTGGTCTCAAAAACACTGTTCAAAAACACTGTTGTGAGACGAGATGTGAAGCTCGAGGAGGATAGGGCCTTTTGAAAGTCATGTGAGTCAGAGAAGGGAAAACAGCAAGTTGCTACATCACCACTTGACACGGGACAGAGTACTGCTCAGCAGTCAACAGGGTCCCAAGTGTCCGGAGTGACAGACACACAGGATACGGTTTCCACAGGCACAGGAGCAGGGACTGGCACAGGATCTCAGGTTGGTGATCAACTGAGATCAGGATCCCAGATTACAGGTTCTTGAGCTACAGGATCAACAGCTACTGGCACCTCTACTGGAGGTACTCACTCACATACAGGATACTGGGACGTGGATGAGGAGTTCTCATCTCAGGATGTCACTTCAGGAAAGAGGAAGCCTAAGTGGCTTCAAGACACCTTGAAGGATGCTCAGCCAGTAGGAACTCCCAAGAAAGATGTGAGAGAAAGAAAGGCTCCACAGAGATTCTACAGTTACTTAGCACTAGTAAGCAGCATTAGTGAGTCAGAGCCTTCCTTATACGAACAGGCAGCCGGAAAGCAGGCTTGGAGAGATGCCATGTTGGAAGAGTATGCTTCCATCATGAAGAAGGATGTCTGGGAAGTGGTGCCCAGACCAGAGGGAAAATCAGTTGTCACCTCCAGATGGCTCTATAAGATTAAGTATGCAGCAGATGGCAGCATTGAGAAATACAAAGCCAGGTTTGTGACCAAAGGGTTCTCACAGATAGAGGGAGTTGACTATGAGGAGACTTTTGCTCCTGTGGCCAGCTATTCTTCCATCAGGAGTGTAATCTCTGTTGCAGCAGAGATGGGATGGAAGATCCATCAGATGGATGTCAAGACAACCTTCCTAAATGAACTCATTGAGGAGGAAGTTTACATTGAACAACCTGAGGGCTTTGAAGTACTTGAGAGAGAATCTCATATATGTAGTTTGAAGAAAGCTCTATATGGCTTGAAGCAGGCACCCAGAGCTTGGTATTCTAGGATAGATACATATTTGCAGTAGCTAGGGTTTCAGAAGAGTGAAGCAAATCCAAATCTCTACTTCATTGTGGTGAGAGGGGATCCTCTTATTCTTGTGCTTTATGTAGATGACCTGTTTATTACATGAGCAGAGAAACTCATCAGTGATTGCAAAAAGGATCTTGCATATGAGTTTGAAATGAAAGATATTGGGCTTATGCATTACTTCCTACGGATATAAGTCTGGCAGGAGGATGGGCATATCTTTCTCAGTCAGGGCAAGTATGCAATGGACATTCTGAAGAGATTTCAGATGCAGGATTGCAGGCCTATGACTACCCCTATGACGACCAACTGGAAGAAGCAAGTGGCTTCTGAGAGTAAGTTGGTCGATTCCACTAAGTATAGATAGCTCATCGGTTCGTTGATGTACCTGGTCAACACCAGACCAGATTTGAGCTTTGCAATCAACACCTTGAGTCAGTTCATGGTTGAACCCAGAGATGTGCACTAGGTAGCAGCAAAGCATGTTTTGAGATACATCAGTGGAACTGTAGAGTATGGTCTGAATTATGTGAGGCAGAGAGAAGTCCAGCTTGTGGGGTTCACAGATTCAGACTGAGTCGGGAATGCAAGTGACAGGAAAAACACCTCCGAGTGTTGCTTCAGCTTGGGTTCGGCAGTTGTGTCATGGTTTAGCAGGAAGCAGAAGTCTGTGGCATTGAGCTCTGTTGAGGCAGAATATATGGCAGCTAGCTTAGCCAGTTGTGAAGCCATCTGGCTTCGCAAGATGTTGGTGAGTCTATTTGATCAGCAGTTGGAGCCTACCGTGATTCACTGTGACAATCGGAGTTGCATCAAACTCTCTAAGAATCTAGTGTTTCACGATCGATCCAAACACATTGAGATCAGATATCACTTCATTCGTGATCATGCTCAGAAGGGAGCAGTTGAGCTCCAGTACATTTCTACAGATGAGCAGGTTGCAGACATTTTGACTAAGTCTTTGATGAAAACTAAGTTTGAAAACTTCAGGGAGAAGATGGGAGTGGTACAGAATCCTTTCCTGGTTAAGAGGAGTGTTAAAATATTAACCAGGAAAATGATTGGAGAGAAATGCATGCTAGGGTTTGCATGCATGCATCCAAAAGTGAGTTTTGCATGCAACCATTTTAGGTTTTTGGTAAACCTAACTTGATAGTGAGATGTTATGAGGAAGACAGGAGGTGATTGTCTTCAGCAGAGTGAATATTGATCTGAGATAGATCAAGAGAGAGGAGGACGACTTCACATGTGAAGGAGGGCGCATTCTTCAAGGAGGGAGAAACTCGTACCGCATCCGGTAGAGTAGTTGAGTGTCTGTAACTTGCAGAGTATCTTCGTCTCAGAGATTGAGGAAGATCAGTGATGATCAGAGCTCAAATCTCCTGAGATCTTATTCAGTACGAGTCTTTCATTGTTGGAGGGAGTGCGCACTTGTGAATGCAGAAAGAGGACATTTTCAGTCACCGGGCAGTCTTCAGAGCGAGCAGAGCAGATCTGAGGATAGAGACAGATAGATCGGGCAGAGGTGGATACAGGGACATCCAGATCCAATTTTCCATTTTTAGGGATTATCTCTTCCGTGCATGCATCAGCTGGATGCATGCAAATCTTGAGTTTGCCAGAAAAGATTACTGAGGTAACCCTGTATTGTACTAGTCTCTTTTCCTATATGCTCTGGGCTCGAGAATGAAGATAGCCCCATAGTTTGTTGGTTTCTCCCGAAAGGGTTCCAGGGTACATTTGGTGTTTATGTATGATTGCATTAATATTGTTAAGTTGGTAAATGCAGATCTAGTTGTTTGAGTTCATGTTAATGTTGTATTGATATCGAGACTCATCCCACTTGAGATCTCAGGGTGATCCAGAAGCAGTAGTGATCTCTGGATCAAATATTTACAATATTCTTGATCCTTGAGGGAGGGCGTTTTTGGTGAGCTATTGTACTCTTTGGGGGAGCTTCTCATGCCCCATTTCTTTTGTAATATGAAGTAAATAATCTGTTCTTCATCTCCAAAAACTTTCAGGTCGAAATTCCATGTAGAAATGTATATATTTCATTTGTAATGAAAGAACAGTGCCATTTCCCCACTACCTGGATGCATGCCAATGTATTGATGATGATTTCGAATGGAAGAATGTTTCTCTGATATATTTATGATGTATGGACTGCCATTGATGAGTTTTACAAGTTTCATGTTCAACACTTAAGCATTTGAAGCTATCTTGTTCAGTTTATTTTAATTTAGAAGAGATTTTGTGCCATTTCCCTAAGGGTCGAATTAGTGATTTTTGCTGTTGTTTGGGAGAAGGTTAGTACAGACTTAATAACTAATTAATGGTGCACATGAGACATAAATAATCTACTTTAGACATCCCCTACCTCTGTTCAAAATTTCGAGTGTGTTTGGAGGCATTTGGAGAGCCATTTTCAGAACTTACCCTGTGGGGGGATTTGAACCTCAAATTGCTAATTAAATTCCATATTTTGTCCAAAATACTAAACAAGTTTGCAGAAATATTTTGATGGTCATAAATCATCCCTAAACATCATAATCAAGTACAAATATCATTCATGCACCTTCACTGAATATTTGGTAGCATTTGGATCCAATTGGAGACTTCGAGACCAATAATAGTCAAAGGGAAATTGCTAGTAAAGTTCCCTACATTGGTCAGAATTGAAAGTGGATTTGAAGAAGTATTGGAAGGTTCCAAAAGCATCCCTGAAACACATATTTATGTTCTAACATCATCCATACACCTTCTCAAAAGATTCGGGAGCATTTGGAGCAATTTGGAGACCTAGAGCCAAAAACTAGTCAAAGGTCGAATAAGGGGAAAAGTGGAAAATTGGTCATTTTAATAAAATTATTACAAAGAGATATTACATTTTTCATCACAAGTGTAACATCTTTAATTTGAATAGTCCTTATGAGGTCTACGACTCTTTTGGAGTCTTCTAGGCTTCTTGTGAGAGTGATCTTCTTTCTTGCTCTTCTTTGCATGAGTTGTTAAGGCTTGATTTTCATCTTCACCTATCTTCTCTTCTCTGGCTTCAATTCTGCCTTCCTCTTAACTACAATCTCCCCATTGCCTACTAAATTTGGTGAGCTTCCTCCTAGAACAAATCCCTTGGATGAATGACTCCCATGATCTTGGGAGACCATTCAATGTAGTCATCACCAATTCTGCTTCGTCAACATGATCTCCAATTGCTTCTAATTGTTGTCTGATTTGAGAGACCCTTGTGAAATAGGATTGGATACTTTCTGAGTTCTGCATCTTCACACCCTTGAGTTGAGTTCTCAAGGTCATCTTCCTATTAATGTTCTTTCCTTCACATAGTCTCTTCAACGCATCAAACATCTCCTTGGGAGTCTTCAATGATGAGGTATGGGGGATCAAGTGATCCTTGATGGAGTCAACAATGATCCTCTTGGCCCTAATCAAAGTCTTCTTGTGTTTAGCCTTGTCTTCATCCCCGTTTGGCTCCGCAACTTCCTCCTTAACATAGTTGTCTAAATCATTCTCTTCTAGAATGGGTAATACTCTATACTTCCAAGCTCTTAAGTTATCAGCTCCTTCAAGCTTATCCTCAAGCTTGGTGTTGTTTGTCATCTTGATAAAATGAGAACCTCAAATGGAAATAAAGGTAAAAGTACTTACCAATGGAGATGCTCCAACCAAGTGCTTGCTTTGATGCCTTTTGAAATTTGCACCTTGGTTGACCTAGGGTTTGTCAGAGAAACCCTAAATTTTCAACTTCGGAATCTTGCAATACCGAATGGAGAGAAAGATGCACCTCCCTAAGGCGAGTTGAGCAAACCCCTCCTTCAGCAAAATCTGTGGACAAAAGTATGAAAAATATGATGCCCTACTTTTCCTAAGTAGTAGTGACCCTAGTTTTAAATATCGGTGAAATCGGTTTGCTAATCAGTCGATTCACCGATTTACTAGCATTTCGGTTCAAATCGGTATCCAAACCGGATCGGGGGACCGGTTTAATTGATTCAAGTAAAAAATCGGTCCAGCAAGCTACCTCCCACCGGTTTGATCGATTTAAGTAAAAAATCGGTTTGGTTTTATGCATGCGAGCCCGTGTTAAAATAGGGGTTTTTTTTATAATTTAAATTTTAAACCTAAACTACTACTGATAGACCCAACCCAACCCCTATTGCACTTAGAAGTTAGCACAAGTTAGCAGCGGCTGTGTGGAGTCTCCGGAGCAGCGTTGCGTAGACGTCGTGGGCATCGTGGTCATGGTCTATGCAGTGTACAACGAGCTGGACGGTGGAGTAGTGGGCTCAAGGCTGGACCAGTGTGCAGTGAGAGCGTTGTGTGCACTGTGGGAACCGACAGACTCGAGAGAGTGGGAGTGTGGCCCTATGGGGACTCGGGAGACTTGAGAGTGGGAGTGTGGTGACTGTGCAACAAGCTACAACAGCAAATTGGATATTTTGTTTCTAATGCTATGGAATCATGAATTAGAATCTTGAAAATGTTGTTTTTCTTAAAAAAATTAAATATTTTATGTATTTTTTTGCAAACCGATTCATTAAATTCAAATCGACCGATTCATTACCGATTCCGATTCCGAGTTGACCCTCGATAGATTCCGAGTCCGATTTCGATTTTTCAAACTTTGGTAGTGACAGGGTAAAAATTCAAAATTCTCGGATCTAAAACTTCTTGCACAGAAAAATGCGCCCTACTAGGGTGAGTTGCTTTGTCCTCCTTTTCAGGCCAATCTATGGTGAAAACCCTTCGGAACAAGAAACCCTAGTTTTCACTTCCGACAGTTTTTACTGCACAAAGTCTTCTTTCAGGCTAGCTCTGAAGCCATGTTAGAATTTTAATACTATAATAATGGTTATGTTAGATCTTCAATCAATTTGCATTATATCATAATAACCATAAACAATAGGATCACTGAAAGATAGACAAGCACAACATAAACAAGAGTACACAACAATTTATCCTGGGTAACCCTCTTGGGGCAAAAAACCCAGCAAACTTATTCAGTATAGATTCTTCAGCAACTACAATGTCAATCTCGTACAATAACCTGAGAATAAAGAAACCTAAGAATAAGATGTCTTCAATGTAGCTACTCTTTCTCCCAAGCAAACTTGTCTCTCTCTCTACTCATGCGAACTTGCTTGAGTAAGTGATGTCACAAATGAGCTAGGCACCACCCTTATTCATACTAGTCATAACTTGACATTTTTACCTAACTGGGCCGACATGTCTTCCATAACTGGGCCGACTTGACTGGGGCAGTTTTTCCCATTGTCTGGGGTAGACCGCCCATTGTTTGGGGCAGTTTACCCACATATTTCTGTGGGTCCAACTTGTCTATTTTACTTGAATTCTTTTAGGGTTTTTACATGATCAATTACAATATGAATATTTCTCGAAGGAAGTACAATAAAAATACAATAAGAATATCTTCTGAAGTTACATTGTTCAACAAACCTATGGGGGTAATCTAATAGCTCCAATCATAATAACCCATTAGAATTAAATCTTCAAAGCTAGAATGTACATTCAGATCTTGTAGTAATTTCTAGGTTTGTGCTAGAAGCGTAAAACTTGTATGACTATTTAATCCTAAAAAACCTGCAATCAACACAAAGGTTCCTTAAAGCTGATATTATTTTTCTCTTTAAAATGCTATGCCTTCTCGACTCATAAATATATAAAAATTCTTTGAACAATAAAGACAAAAGCTAACATTTTCTTCTTTAGGGTTATAAGATTTATGTCTCCATGTCATTTTCTTGGTGTAATAGTACAAACGTTGTCTATTTCTCATTTTGGAGCATGAGCTAACATAAGCAGCCTCTCTACTAGGAACCTGAAATTGGCCTTAAAATTCCAACTGGACGAAATGAGATTCTATTCTCTGACTTCAATCTCTAATAGATCTGCTTGAAAGTTGAAAATCCGGGTATATCGCTCTGTGATTTTATATTTCTATGTAACATCTGAGACCCACATCTTTAATTAACTGATTAAGGCTTTTACAATTCACTGAATTCTTTATAAATCTTCTAGATTTGATGTTGTGTTATTGTTTTGAGTCTCCAATGCATTTCGGGTATAAGCTACCCATCATCAGATGCAAAAGAAAATAGAAATGAAAAGAAATAACATAAGAACCTAAATCTATTAGAGAAATAATAGGGGTTAACTTCATGGAAGACAGAGACGGTTTCCTAATATTTCTATGTCGTTGCCCTATTCAGGCATATTTCTCTTCCTTCTTCTAGATCTATTATGTTTCCCTATCAAAGTGTGTTTGCTATCACAGTGTCCTCACACATCCTATTCCTTTGAATTTTGTTGCATGAGCATCATATATTGATGTCAAGTCATTACTAACTTCTATTTTTTTTTGTTTGTTCTAAACAGATCATGCCATCTGTCTTTTGCAACATCTTTCTATTCACATGTGTCTACTGCATAATCCTTGTCATCTTGCAAGCTTGGTTTATCTCTCTACTATGGTCCGTCGTGGTGATGTTAGCCATTCATGATTATTTTTCATCCTTGGTAAGCTTTGTCATGCAATCTTCCAGTAAATTCTGAGTGTTTTTGTCTACCCACAGGCCGTCTTTGTATAGATCTTCAATATTTGACTTTCACGCAATGTTGTATGTGTTTTAGGTGTCATTATTTCTTTTGTTCCACATAAATCAACTCTTCCAGATGCATCTTTGGCATATTTTATCATGCCATGTCTTATTTTGTGTGTCACTCATTGTATTCCCTTTGTCAATCGAAGCCTCCAACAATCTCTCTTGTTCAATATTCAACGTTGATGGCCTTTGAAATTATAAATTCAACATATTACTTTGTGCACATTTAAGGTTATAAACTTTCATCCTTGATAAATTAATAAACTTAGTCCTATTGCTTGTTTTAATTAAAGATTAACTTGCCTTTTCATTCTCAAATTCTCTTTCTAGAGCCTTCTCTCTCCTATGTTCTTTGTCCTCAGAAAGTTCCACAAATCTTTCAACTAATGCTTTCACAAGCTTAGTTATTTATCTACTACCATCTTGAATTTTCGGGACAATAAAAATACACAAGAGCTGGAGTTGGAGTGAAATATAATATAGATTTCATTAATGATGTTGCAACATATAATTTTTCACACACCTTTACAACATGTTTCATTATACTTCGTAAGACCGCTAAGTGGTTATGGTGGTTTAACCACCTAACATCTAACCTTAACCTTTGATATTACATTGGTCAGGTGACACTAATCTTAAATGACTATTATGCAAATGTTTAAAATTCCTCCCTCAACCCCTAAATCCAGGCCCTGTCCCATGAACCAATGGTATGGTGAGGAGTGCAAAGACTTCCACTGCCAAATTCGACAAGCGTTCACCCATGCTCACCCCTCATACCCCAACCTCACAGCTTCTTATCGTCGCCTCCTCCACAATAAAAAAACGCCTTCTCATCTCTCAGAGAAGATAGGACTTGTGTGCCTCTCTCATCCACTCTCCCAAAAACTTTTGGCACACCATCTTCCCCTGCCCTCAACTCCCATCTGATCTTAACCTCAGATCCATCTTCTCTCATACCTCCAGTCTCTATGATATCCCTAGGCAGCCACATATCCAAAACGTGTCTTCACCACCTTTAAGCTAATTATTCTCTTGCCAAGACATTAGAGAGGTCATTTGGGTGATGGCCACTAGCAAAGCAGCGAATGAGGAAGGTTTCTAGGTAGATTTCTTCAAGCACAGTCTTCATGGTTTGGACAATCACTTGGCTAATCTCTTCAACCATGTGGTTCCTGTAGGTTTTCCATCGACTTGGTCACATCACACCTCACCCGATACTCAAATCACTTCCTAGTTCAGACCACAACAATTATAGGACTATCATGATTGGGCACACGTTTTCATAACCCTATGCAACAGTGCTACGTATGAAGCTTTCGGGCAAGCTTGAGAGGACACACTTGAAAGCCAGAGGGCAGGCTGGATTATGACCCACTGATCAAACCATTTATCACATCTTTACCCTTCGAGCCATCATTAAGGGGGTGTGCATCGCTCTTCGAGAGTCTATTGCTTCTTTGTAGATTTTCAAAAAGCTTTTGACTCTGTCCCCAGAGAGGCCCTATTCTAGAGGCTTAGAGATATTGACATCTTCAAGTCCCTTCTAATTGCCATCATGTTTTCTATACAAGTCGGTCCTTGGCCAACTTCGCACAACTCACGGGGTGTCAGAATTCATCAGAAGTACCATTGGAGTAAAATACGGGTGCCCCTTATCCCCCACCTTGTTTGGGATCTATATTGATGAGTTGGAGGCCTTCCTTCATGAGCATATGCAAGACAGAGATGGGTGCCTCCTTCACTAGGTTCTTATATCCATCCTACCCTTTCCTGACAATGTGATCCTCCTAGCATCATTTCTAGAGTGGTTACAAAGACAGTTGGATGCCTTAGCGCTTTTCTATGATCTTCGACAGTTGATGGTCAACCTGGGGAAAACCAAGGTTATGATCTTCAATGGGGCAAAGAAGAGCTTCTTAGACCTTCATTTCTTCTTCAAAGGGGAGGAGATTGAGATCACTAGCATCTACACATACTTCGGGGTGGAATTCTCAGGGCCCCATTTCAATCTGTATCAAGCCCTTCAGCCTTGTGTCACCTCACGGGTGTATTTTAGGAAGTTAGTTATGTTGGCCCACATATTTTATTATATTTTAGTGGGATGCCTCTAGCAGGTGAATTGTGTATTCATAGAGTTTTCATTTGCCTCGTTTCTACAACAAACAGATGAGAGATCATGAGACACATGGATATCGGGTTGCACAAGTCTTATTCTTGACTTTAATACTAAATCTTGAAGCATAGACTCCATCATCAAATCTCTTTCTAAGTTTTACTTCTATTTGTTTGAGTTGATTATGCTTTGCTAAATTGTTGTGTGTGCTAGTGGAGTGAAGACATGGTTATGAAGACCCTTTGAGCATAATTTCTACACATAATGTACAAGGGATTCATAGGACATATAAATAAGCTGCCCAATCCAAGTCCATGAAATCCAATCCTAAAAATGGAGATTCCGTGTTCATGCTTAAGCCTAACTATGTTGTTACACTGAGAAATTATGACTTTTTCCATATGATTCAAATATGAAGATACAACCTTATACTCTACACATGCTAATGCATACATTTTTTTAGATCTGTTGCAGTGGAGGAATCCATAAATGTCTAATGAGAAGTAATCACAAGATTGCAATAATACAAAGGAAATCCAATACTAAAATATGCAGGTGCCTTATTCATGATTAAGCCTAACTATTGTTGTTACACATAAATTATAACTTTTTTCCATATGATTAAAATTTCAAGATACAACATTGTACTACACACATGCTAATGGATACTTTTTTTAGATCTTGTTGCATTCTAGGAATCAATAAATGTCTAATGAAGGGCAATCAGAACAGTGTAATAGCACAAAGGAAATAAGGGAGTCCAATATGCGGACACCTGCACAAATTGAATCATTTTATCCCTGATTTGGAGATTTACTAGCTAACCTGGAAATAAGATTTGAACAGGCCATGATGTAAGCAACTTAATAAAAATATTCATATCGGTGTCAGCGAAAGAACTAGTGTGATAATGAGAAGTGTCTTTTAATATTGTCACAATAGCATTAAGTCGCGCGAACTCTGCATCATTTAGCAAAAGCATTTGTTGCCCCTGCATAAGACAATCAACCCACAAATAATTAGACCACATTTGACTATCTAGATGTAATTCTCCATCTATAAATATTGTTGCAATAACTTATCTTAAAATTCCTTTGTAATATGCTAGTTTAGACAGAATGCAAACAACACTCCAATAAACCCGTCTATATAATGAAACGTGTTTTTATTATACACCTCACTGAAGTATGTCTTGCAGGACAGTGGTATTATCAATACGATGATTTTTTTAATATTATAAGCTGTCTGCGGGTTCTACCATTTCACTATAGCCATCATACAAAATCAAAGATCCTCTTTAATCATCACTGACTGAAATAGCCAATGTTGAGCATTCTTAATATTATGATCTCTAGGCAACATTATTTACTTTTCACCAATCAATGTGAATCGCTGGGACCAAAAATATTCTTTTCATTGTTGGAAAAATATATACTAGTAAGGTTTGAGAAACATATTGCATTGTTAAATAAGATGACAAAATCTGAGATTAAAGAATTTTAAGGTAATTTAAGAAAATCTGGCATATGGGCACCATGCTTTGAGGAGCACTACATTTGGGGTTTTCTTTGTTGACTTAGCCTGGGGTGACTTTTGGACTTAATCCATGTTTTAATGTTGGCCTCCCTCACCTTTGTCTATATAATAGAAGGAAAGTGTCTTTGTTAATAACAACTACTTTGTTAATAAATCTAGTTAGTGTGATGCTAGCCATTTGGAGAATTTTGGAACATCATGTATTACTCTTGTAACAAGGGTTACTGCTTGTAGGATGCTAGCACTAGGGTTCCTTGGCTTGTGAGATGCTACTATTGAGTATTGTAGTGTGTACAATGCAAGTGCGTGAATATCCTTGATAGCTCGTGTGATGCAAGTGGGAGATCCTGAGATTTGATAATTGGTGTGATGCTGCCTTTGTTTGGAAGTTCCAAGGATTGGCTTGTAGAGCTTCGTGGGATGCCTTGCTTGGCCTTTGCATTTATTGATCAGGGATTACAATGATTGTGGAACCCTCGCTAGGATTTGGGAAGCATTGAAAAGCCTTTCTTGGGATGAGCTGAAAGGACTTGTCGAACTAGGTTGGGATGAGCAGAGATATTGTACATTATCTTCATTACTATGATAATATAAAGTGTACCATTACTGCCCTAAATTTGTGAGTGCAAATCTGATTTTCATATCTGAATTTTCTCATGTATTGAGCAAGTTTCATCACTGTTTTAGTATGCTGATTTGTTAGGACAGTGGGGCTAGTTACCTCCTGAGTTGCACTCAGTTGGACTTCCAGAGAGCCGCCAGTGTTGCACAATTTCTTGTGCTTATCAGAGTTCAGAAGTTCCAAGTTTGACCTTTTTTGGGGCCTTTTTTCATTTTTTTAATGTATGACCATGCCCCACGGGATTTGTAATAAAGTGTGCTAGCATGGTGGTCTTTGAGTGACTCAATTCTTTAGGACTTGACAACAAAAGAAGGTATTCCAAGGAATTTTTTCCCTTGTCAATTATGCTTTGCCTTTAGCCGAGTATAATCAATGAGTTTTTCTCCTACATCTCCAAAGCTGGAATGCCCAAATTGGTGGTTAAGCCTTGGGGGGTTATTAGAATCCATTTTATAACATATATAAACATGCTAGACACTAAAATAAAGTCGTATGGCCATGTATTAGGCCCCCCATGAGTTTGAGTCAGTTCCGAGAAAAATAAATTTTCCACAAAATTAGGCCATTTTTTTAATGGTTTAAATGGAAAAATTCAAATTGTGATAAAAGTGAGATCTGGAAGCGGAATTTGGCATAGGGATGCTCGTTTTCACACTTAGAGTGCCCTATTTACCTTAAGACCCTGTCTTCCTATGTTTCAGGCGATTAAATAATCTCGTAGAGCATTTTTTCTTATCGGACCTACAAAATGACATTTTAATGCTAACAAAGCGACAAAATGCACAAAAAAAAAGAGAATTTGGCATGTGCCAAATGAGTTGGAATTATATCTTTTATGAAGGGCGAATATATCCCTTAGCTAAAGCATTGGATTTGATTTAATTTAAGGGTCAACGTTTGAGTTTCAAATTGCATATGTGCCCCTCTATCACGTGGCCATATTATCCACTTGGTAATTTGTTGTTTGTTGTGATATTTTCAAGAAAGGGATGCACCTACCTCTCTTGAGGTGGCGCAATCCCTTTGGGATGACTTCCAATCAGATCCCATCACTCGACGTAAACTCCTTCAATCAAGATATGCTCCCTCTCAAACTTGGGCGAATTCTCCACTTGGACATTATTTGTTGGGCGTGATAATATCAAGGTAGGATGCGCCTACTTCTCTTGAGGTGGCAAAATCCTCATTGGTTTGGCTTCCAATCAAAGCCATGTCATATCCTCAAGCTCCCAGTTAGACTCCCTCATCAAATATTCACTCTCCTTTCTAACTCATGCGCTCCTCTCTTGTGATTAGCACCTCCCACTCTTGAGATTTCTATTTAAGAGCAGCTCTCTTCCATTCTAAATATTTGAAGGTGGAACCCCTGCTCATATTACATTGTAATATTTTATTCTGAGTTTAGTAAAGAAGGCTTTGGAGGCTAGTCTGGTGATTGTCTATGGTGTCGGATCTTTATGCTTGTTATACTTGAGGTAAACTGTATCATGTTTTCATATTAGTATTGTCGGCATTATATGTCTTTTAAAGCGAAGTTACCTTCTTAAATATCTGTGAGTAATACTTTATAGTTTGCTTACTCTTGTTAATAATAATAGGATGCTAAGAGTAGTATGATTTCTTGTTTGAATCCATTACTTTGCTGCTTTCTTTTCATTATTTACACATATGCTCTTATCCCCTTGCTAGTGTTGCAGTTGTTTTACAGGTAGCCTAAGCTGGAGGAGTTTATGAACATGCTAGTGCATCCATTTATTCAGTAATTCCGAACAAAGCAATTGATCTCACTGGTGCATCAGGTAGCTTGACTCCATTTCCTCTTCTCAAACACTCAACCCCCACTGGTTCCATTTCTTAGATCCAATTTTCATCCTCTAATATTGGTTACTGGTTACTTGTTTTAAGATTTACATTTCATCAAGCAAATCTAAAGAAGATCTGGGTTATTAGATCTTAATTCTTTTAAAATATAAATTTCAAACCTAGATCTAATTAAACAAATCTTCCTTTTCAAGCTTGTTTTATCATAAAATCTAGAGTCCTTGATAGGAAAAAATTGTTTTGGTTGAAGAGTATATTTGGCAATTAAGTGCTTTGGTTCGCTTAGCTTTTCCAAAAGCAAGCAAAAGATCCTAAGGAAAGTAGCTTTCTAGCTCACTTTCCTTAGTCACTCCATTTTTTGTAGTAGTTAAGCTAGAAATTTTTTGACTTTTTGCATCTAAACCGAATATACTCTTAAAGTGTGTTTTGGACAATCTTAGAAACTTTTTAGCTTGCTGGTTTTTCTAGCATGCATATCAGTTTTAGAACTAAAATTCAATTAAAATTTGTTTTAGAGGCTTCCGAGGTCATCCGGAAAGTAGTTTTCATTCACTAGTTAGACTAGTTTTCATTTGGCAATTTTATAGTATTGCCAAAAGCACTATTAAAGTGTTTTTGGCCATTTTATGATAAAGTAAGCTTGCTGGTCTGTTTTGCATGCCTAGCAGATTTGAACAATAAAACTAATAAAACTTTGCATTCGGAGCTTCCAGGACCACTTGGAGAACCCCCTTCAAGCATCTTAACTTTCTCTCATTTTCGTAAACTGTCTTGTTCCCTAATGATAAAGGGCAAGCAGTAATTCCTCAAAGATCATAATTGTAATAAAAAAATAAAGAAGCTCAGCAGGCTATTCCAACGCCTGCCCCATCCCCCCAGAGGGGATTTGCGTCGTTTTGTGATTTTTCGATTTTTTTTATTTTTTTAGTTTTCTTTGTTTAGATTAGTTTCATTTAAGCTTTAGTAATTAAATAACAACACTCAAGCACACAACGTCCTCCAAGGACCTTTTTTTTAATCGTGTTATCCATTATGCTTATGTGTTTTTAACAATACAATTGTTCTTAAAATAAATCCTAAAATCTATCCCCTTGCTTTCTCGAAGTACTGCACCATTCCGTGGTGTGTGGAAAAGAGACTCTTGGGGCGTAGTGTAGTTTTAACAATCCACATCACATTTCTAATAAATAAACCAACACTTGAAATCCGAAGTATGCTCTTGACCGTTGCAGCGTAGACTGAATAGATTGGCTCAATCATAAAAGGGCGTAGAGTAACTAGCTTTAATAGGAAAATCCAATCAAGTATAACTTTACGAACTCAGGAAATTGCGTGGGTGTACACCATAGAGTCAGAAGGCTACTTTAAGCAGGTTCATCATCGCCTTGTTGGACACTTGGTTAAACCAATATAGCACTCAGTTCAAGAGGTTAGACTTCATTCGGCCAAACAAAGAATTTACCCACTCCCATAATATCCATTAATAATTCTAAAATATACAACAAGCCTCTTGTAATACTTTCACGACACTACACAGCAACAATCGCATTTATATATTCTCAGCATTGGTCTTCAATTTTCTATGTTTTAAGTTATAATTATAAAATGTCGTGAATGCATATCAATCATGTGTTGTGTCTTTTAATTGCTTTAAAATTGCAAATGATACTTTGTTGTACTATTTTTTCATCTCATCACTTTAACTCCTAAATTAGACTTTTATTTTGTTTTATAGTTAAAAGCCTTAGATTAATTTCATAGGGACCACCCCCCTTGGCTTCGCTAAGTGTAAGCCTAGACGGAGGAGTCGAGTAATCAGGTGACAGCACTTGACTTTGACTTGCCCCCAAGGACACACCGAGCGGCTTGAAGGTTTCTTGCCGCATCCCCCCCCCCTAGATGTGTATTAGGCGGCAACAGGGCTGAATGCTATGTTATTTTAGGCATGCTTAATGTAACTTTCAGATCTGATTTGTTGCTGTTATATTTCCATTCTAATTGAAGTAATCATCAGATTGTGTATTGGGAGATCTTGCCCCAAGGGCTGCTAAAATGATCTGTGCTGGAAGTCTTTCCGTATCTACATTATTGAGTTTGCCTAGAAAAGTAATGTGGGGCAGATTTGAAGTTTCTTGCAGCACTGCTGAAAAAAATTGTTTTAGCACTAAGGCTGAAAACTGTATGAAGTAGATCCTTGGCCTCAGAAGTGAGGTGGAAATGTCATTCCCACTAAAATACAGACATGATGCAACTCTTTTCCAAGCTTCCAAAGTCCATAGAAAAGGGAAACTACCAATTTTAAAATCATAATTATTACTCACATGACAAATCAGGATGTCCCTCAATTCCCAGTTATTTGTCTCATGAAAACTCTATGTCAAAGCAACAGTTTCCATGAATCATCACCAAACAAGCATCGCACAACCCATTAAGTAGACAGAATGGCCCTTTGCAGACTCATCACAATCAAGCCTAATACTCCCCTTTGCTAGGGTGAAGTATAAATACTCCAAAGAACATGGCTACTATTTTGAATATCTATGAAAAATGCTTCGTTTAATTCAAAATATGTGAATATATTTAATTTGTTTGTATTTGCCGATTTTTTCCTGATCCGATTCACTATACAACTAAAGATGAAATTGATTACAGTGGTACAGGTTGTGCTCATTGCAATTAAAGTCTTATATCAATGAAAAGTGTCTTCACTTATAAATGAATCTTAGGTAACCCTGCTACGTGTAGCTCGCTTAATGATAAAATTTGAAATCAAAAGAATTACCTCATCTGATGCCAATCCATTATTGAATTCTGCAATCTTTCGAAGAATGCCATCAAACGGTGCTGTATCAAAAAAGAGCATCCCCCTCTGCGAGAAAAATAAGACAATAAGAAGTCTCGAGAGGTCCGTTTCAACAGTTAAAAAGTAAAAACTATTAAAATGTAGGCAGAAATTATTTAAAAAAACAAAGGAAACAAATATGGAAAAAGGAATGACACAATATAGAGTGTCTTCCGTAAGTACTGAATAAGAAAAACATTGATAACCTTCGGAATATGTTTGAAACTATATTTTTCAGTGGGGCCTGCACGTTTTCAGAAATATCAAACAATTCTGTTAGAAAGAAATAACAAGAATGCATACCAAACAACCTCTAACAGACAAAATTACACATTAACACTATCCATGACTTTTCTACAACACAGAGGTATATACATATGCACACAGAATTGGACATTATTACTTCAGTTCCCTCAGTTGCTCACCGCTACATTACCTTGTACAGCACACTAGGAGTGAAAGGAAACCTGACAAGTGATAACGATGATCATAAAGCTAATGATAATACCTGACATTAATGAAGATGACTGTCCAGGCATATAAGCATTTCCTGCAAAACATAGGCATCTAGTCAAAATTTAGAGTGCAAAGTCTCAAAACTGCTACTGTCCAGCACACTATAAAATGATATGATTTTCCTTTGTTTTCTGAAGAAACGTGTATGTGCTCCCTCTATTAAACTAACCTCAAAACAACAAAATAAGAACATTGATTTCTGTTGCACATACCACCAGTATAAGGATCAACAAATGTATAGTCCAATGGAGCATTTGTCTGTCCTGTATTTTTCACAATAAATTGTACAATCTGTTCCTTATATGTTAGTGGAAGTCCTTCTTTCAGAAGCCATTGTTCTGCAACAAAGTAGGGATTATCTGCACAGTGGCACACCATTTCAAGCAGACACATCATTCAGAAACATAATTTCTCAAAGTAGTTATGTAAGCAAATGATTTTATAAAGAAAGACACATCATACCATCATTTCTTATTATATTTGGTATTATATTTGGAAGTTTCCTTGCAATAGTTTTGGTGCATAACTTTAGCTCTTTCGACCAGATTAAGTAATTAAGTAAGAATAAAAATGCACTTTGTTGCCTTCCTGATTCCAAATCCTAAAGGTATTTCCTCAAAATGGTTAAGTATATGATTTCATAGAGTCCCCTTAATATAGTTTTGATTCTTGCAATATGACTTCCAGCGGCTTTCACCAAATTAAATAAGCCAAAAATACCTTTTGTTAGACGTCTCTCTCCAGGCCCTAAAAGATGTTTTCTCCAAATAGTTATGTATGTAATTTGAAACCACAGAAACTTGGTAGCCAAATTCTCACTGATCTACACAGTGACCTTAAAAATATAACAACAAAACTGGCACTAAACTGAATCAAAATTACAGTCTACTACAGAACCATATTGCACATACATTCAAGGTAAATCATATTTCATTCTATATTAGGTTTAGCTCCAGTGTTATCTAGGAGTTGCATTTGCACTCCCACATTGTACTCATACTGATAGTATCCTTTTAGTTCCATTGAACTACTTTTGTGGTCATTCGTTGGACATTAATAAAACTATCTTATCTTATTTTATTACTAATACAACAGATTACATATGATATAGAAATGAGACTCACTATCTGAGCCTTGAGGTATAGCTCTTTAGTTCTCAAGCTCTCTGTTTCTGCTGATCTCTCTCTTCAATCTACATTCAACTCTCATTTATTTTAAGTAACCAGCATTTCATATTTTGGTGCATTCAAACAGTCACGACTTTGTCAGTTCATCATATAACTTCTGCACTACTTCACATTCTCACCCCTCTTCTGCTGTCATCTGCGCTGACTCCATTTTATTTATGTGTTATTCTTCTCTTGATCTCACAAATCCACACTAACAACCTCCTCCCTGAATCCACACACTCTACCCAAACTCCATTCTTGCAATGTTTTCTGTTGTCACCTGTCCACCAAGCTGTGCAATCTCTTGTTTTATGCCTCCCATTTTGTTGCCACTTGCCCATCTTCCATAACACACTTATTCCAGTCAAGCTCACACCGGGCTATTATCGTGTGTACTTTTCTTCCAGCTTATCAATGCCTTTCTTACCAGTGCCCTTGCATTAACTTCCTCTTGCAAAAAAAGGCTTGTACATGCTCGTGCATTTTTTGCAAATCTTGAGTTGTTCTTCCCGCTCAAATTCTTGAACTCTGCTTTTGAGATCCAGGTGTTTTCTTCATCTGGCCTGCCATTTTACTTCATCAAATACTGCTCATGCTCTGCATTTCTTGTCAGAAATGTCTTCATCTCCAATACTTCTTCTATCTCCTTTAGGTTTATTCATTGCATTTGTCTCTTCTAGTCAATTTCTGCAATCTCACCATCTGCAATGTTTTCATCCTTCTACAATTGTAGATCTGCAACACTGAATATAAGTTAGATGTCAAATTCAGCTGGCAAATCTACTTCATATGGAGTGTCTCCAACATGGTCCTATATTCTTGAAGTTTGAGGAGTCATGGGCACTTTCAGAGTAAACTCTTTGATCAAGGGAACCATCTCTTAGGCACCAACTTCAAATCATTTGAATATGAAATGCATATTTTGCTCTCTTTGTACTTTTGCAACTTCTCCTAAAGCTATGCATAAACTTGTTGCATATATATTGGCAAATCTATTAAATTTATTACTCCCTTTGGATTTCTAACCTTAACTATCTTGATGGTGAGAACCCCAATGATTTCTTCTAAGAAAACTATACCTAAGCTAATATATGATCCCATTGCTTTGGTTTGCATCTGGCCAAGAATCTTAACAGATTGCCCAAACTTCATTTCACCACCTTAGTCTGACAATTTGTCTGAGGATGGTAAAGATGGAGATTGACAGCAACTTCGATCCCACTTTACTCCACAATGTCCTCCAAAAATGATTTAGAAACCACCTGTTTCTGTCCAAAGTGACCATCTTTAACAGACCATGTATCCACACAATCTCTTCCAAAGAAAGATCTGCACAGTGACAGACATCACTTGTCCCCCTGCATGGCAAAACATGTGCCATTTTTCAAAACCTATGCACCACAACAAAACCTGAGTCAAATCCTCTGTTTTCTAGGCAATCCAAGCACAAGATACATTGAGATGTCCTTCCATGGACCTTTTTGCACTGGTAATGGTGTACACTGTATACAGTTCTATGACTTTTACTATGTACATGTCCTCCCTTGAGATGTCCCTTCACCATTTGACAAAATAGTCACCTCTAAATAAATTGTCTCAATCCCTTGTTTACGCACGTTCAATTATAGCGCTCTTCTAGCACTGCATGAGTTCTATCTTAAAGATGATTAAGTGAGGCAAGTTAATGTTTATATAATTTAAATTTTTTTGGAGTCAAATGATAAAGCAGAAATAAAGTGAGAATTAACTGTATACAAAAACTCTTTAAAGAAGATAAAATTAAGACAGTTGAGGATTTTCAAACATATCATCAAGTGCCATAGAAGAAAGCATTAAACATTTCGCAAAATCGTTGCATTGAAGGCAGCCTAAAGCATTAAACCTTACGCCATGACTGAGCCTCATGACCTCAAATTTGATGACTGAGGTGACCATTCTTATTCCATACAGAGCAGTGTGATAGTACCATGACCTTTACATCAGCAGTTTGCCAGTGATGATTGACGATCCAGAGACAGGTATATGGCCTAGATGGTATATGGTTATGCATTGGATATGTTTGCTTTGCTCTTTTGCTTATCTTAGTAGCTTGACTAGGTATTTAGTGGTCATGATCTGGCGCTATATATATATATATATATATATGGATATGGTTGTTTTAACTTTTATTGACTATCTAGAATCTAATTGATCTAATTACTCAAAATACGAAATTCTTGTTTATACTCATTGGTTTTACCCTCTTAAGTAGTATGTACATGGTCATTCCCACCATTTATGGCTTGCTAGTTATGGCATCACATGTCACTTTCCCCACCCATCCGTTCTCTTCCATGATTGGTTTTACCTTGACTTACACCTCAGCCTGTGATATGGACGACCTCCCCACTTTTGCCTCTATGTTGGATAGATTCCATGTTCTTTTGTGTCTCGACTCTGAGTTGTGCAACAGAACTTGCCGAAGCCTTGATCCTTCTGGGCGAAGAGAACCCGCTGGTGTTGGTTCCTGAGCTTAGGTGAGTTGGATTTGAAGCCTTGACCTCTCTGGTCGATTGCCCCCAATGTTTGGTCCTGATTGTGGATGATCCCCCTAACTGCCTGAGTTGTGTCAATTAGACTTCAAGCAAAATGTACTACCATCATTACATGCATGTGTGAACTATTATTATATCTTATGTGCAAGCCCATGGAAATAAATTAAAATTGTGTTTTTCAGCACATTGAAAGAGGGCTATGAATTGAAATGTGAAAGCACCCTGGATGAAAGCTACGATTAGTTGTGTTTCTAAGCACATACAAAATCCAAAGGGGCATAAGGCCTAAAAAGCAGTGGTTAAATGTATGCTAAATCTAAAGACTGTTGGCCGTAATAAAAATGTAATGATTGATTCCTCACAGACCGTACGGGTTGGGATGTGAGATGGAGTAAGGGATAGCTAATTCTAAGTGTCCCCTAGAACTTCAAGTTACGGTTAGCTGTGCAACTAGTCACAGTGGTTTTAGAAAAGATCCTCAAGTTACGGTTAGCTGTGCCTGGATGTGAGTTGTAGACATTTTCCAAAGGTTGAATAGACACCTCTCAAATCAACTTATTCCATTTGTGACACACTGTCATTCCCTATGTGTATATTGTCCGACATATGCTTAAGTGAGTATTCTTTTTCCCTTATCCAAAGTATCACAATGTTGATTTTGTAAAGTCATTCCCTTATCCTAGCCTAGCATTTTTTAACTTCATCCATTCCTAGCAAAATGGTCACATCCATGAAATGAATATATTCTTGAGGTTTTGTTTTGAGTAAATTATTATTTTAATTATGGACTTATATTTGATGTGTTAATTCCTTAACCGCCAGTGAAATGCTACTTTATACTTTAGTCTTGCTACTAGAATGATTAAAAGAGTATATATTATCCATTTGCACCTACAGCATCAGGCATTTTAAGCCTGGGTCATTATTTTGATCAAGTTTGACTAGGTCAACCCCGTTTGACCAAGTCAACCAAAGGATCCGAGATGAGTTGGACCAATGGTGTTCAAGATTGATTATTTATGGTCCTATGATGCCCACTTGATGGTGCCATGCAGCAGCCACAGGTTTCATATGATGGTTTGATGATTTTTATATTATTATTATTATTATTTACAGACCATTATTTTTATTGGTCTGGCCTATAGATGATTATCCAAGTGGTCACAACGTGTATGAGTACTCATCTCTAGTACATTTGAACCTTCTGAGTCCAATGGCACACTCAAATATCAGTTACAGGCAATTCCAAATGAGATTATAGTCAAATTGTCACTTTATTAAAGAATTGCCATTATAAAATGGCCTGATAGGCTGATAGCATAGTTGGAGATTTATTTGGTTCTCCTAGGGCGCTATAGAGGGAGGGAGTATGGGGTGCCGCCACTTGTTATTACTATATTACCATACCCCCAGACAATTTAATGTACTCAGATTTGTGCTCGAGGCACCAAGCAAAGAGCTACAGGCATTTTATTATTTAGTAGGTGATTATCTGAGGATAAAAAATGGAAGAAAATGGTCACTGAGGAAATCGATTTGGGCAATTGAGGAAAGGAATTGGCATGATGTTTGTTCAGAGGATTTTTTTGATGCATCCCACACCTTCCGGCACATCTTGCAGCATTCAGTGGGGTCCACACACACTTCGGGCTATTATTTGGATATTTTATTATGTTTTGAGGGGGCACGATTTGGTCTTTCGGTCACTTGTTGATGTTATATGATCATATTATTTATTACTGTGCCATGGGGCCATGCTAGCGAAGGATATACTCACCTCCTAGCCCCACCATGTTCTTTATTCATGTGTCTTAGTCACTTGTTAGGTGGTACGTCCCCCCTAGGGCGTCTTAGTGAGTGCGCCCCCCTCTTCTGGCACAGCTTGCAGCATTTAGTGGGGTCCACACACAATCTGGGCTATTATTTGGATATTTTATTATGTTTTGAGGGGGGCACGACTTGGTCTTTTGGTCACTTGTTGATGTTATGTGATCATATTATTTATTATTGTGTCATGGGGCCATGCTAGCGAAGGATATAATCACCTCCTAGCCCCACCATGTGCTTTATTCGTGTGTCTTAGTCACTTGTTAGGTTGTATGTCCCCCCTAGGGCGTCCTATTGAGTGCGCCCTCCTCTATTTGTGAGTTGATCCATGTATTGTATTTCCGGCTCATCTTAGCCGTTGATTGTTATTGTTATATCTTTTCATCTCCACCACTCATTCAAAGGTGGTTAGGGTTTTGGTCTCTCTCATTCCTATTTAAGGAAGAGAACCACCTCATTGTAAAGGGACTTTTGGCTCTTGGCTATTGGAATACAAAAAAATATTGTGTGGCAAATTGCTTGTGATCTTGGGTTGAATGCTTGGCTATGGTGATTGAAACTACCTTTCCATTGCATTGAAGGATCTTGGTAGCTATCTTGCATATTTTGTTCCACCATTTTGATTTGCAGGTGAAGGAGGCGATTTGGAGAGGGGCGCATTGGTGGAGAGGATCACCATGCTACCTTCTGTCAGATTTTGGTTTACATGGAGAGTAATTTTGTCTTTGTACCAATTATTCTTCATCTTTTACTTCTTATTTACATCTACCCACATTGTTGTTTATTGATTGAGCTTTGTCTCCTTGGCTTTACAGGAAGAGAGGGGTGCACTAGTGAACTTGGACAAATCGTTGGAGGAGGAGAAAAGACCAAACCTTCATTTGATCTCTGCGGGAGTAATCCTCGTCATACCGACATTTATTCTCATCATCCAGGTACACTCATAAGGTACGTATTTGATTCCTTTAACTTACCCATCTGTCATTTACTTTAAACCCTAACACCGAAAAATTCCAAAATTCTCTAGGGTTAGTTACTTGGTTTACTAGCAAACCATTTTTGGGTTTTCATCCTTTCGTTTAGCCCCAAGTGGGTTCTCAAGGGCGTCTAGCTCTAAGGACTCCATCTACCCATTTTCCTAGGCATTGATCTCTCCATGCTTGTGCCCTCCCTGGTTTGTTGGTCTTCTGAGTGGTTAATCCCTCTTTTTCGAGCTTGTGTGCTGTGATATTGTCAGATCTACTATCAAGTTGTGCTAGAAAGCCCTAAACTTGTCAGATCTACTCCTCGGGATCATTTTTCCATCTTTTAAGTACACGTTTCCCAAGGCAGTTGATTTTGATCATTTACTCTAGCACTTGTATCCTAGATTCACTTGTAATCTCGAGTTACTCTAATTGAATTAATCAATTTTCATATCTCATCTTACCTAAGCCTCTATAGTAGCTCTTTCCTTAAATCTAGGGATCATCACTATTCATCATTGAATATCTTGACTTAGTGTTTGATTTGGATCTCTCTTTCTGAGAGTAGATCAAGGTCTCCTCCTTTGTTATTTGGGGCTTGGATAGCAAAAAGTGAAGAGTGCCTGAATTGGCATGACAACCAATCCATCTTGGGAATCGAGGCCCTCCTAGGTCACCTCTTTAGGTTCCTAGCACCTCTACCGTCCTGGATAGGATCACCTTTAGGGGCAACTACAAGTGTGATAAAAAATTTGGCGTCGTTGTCAAGGAGGTAGAGGCTTACCTCAAGTGTCTGCGAGTGTCCATGCATATTTCATATCTTATCGCATCCGGTCTTATATTTTGATGGTTACATTTTACATCATTAAATTATACGTAGCCATCTTATTTCACTCATCTCTCCCGGCTATTTTAATGACATATCTTTTAGTAAACAAGATCAATAGTTTACCTAGCGACTCCACAAATGCGACTCCACTGGTGATCGATCCTATCATATCTAGAACCCATGCAATGCATCAATTTGCATTTGAGCTCCTGATTTTTCTAGCAAATGCCATCCATGGCTAATTTTGAACATTCAAGGACATTCGACCGATTAAAAGTTTTTGACTTCTCAGAAATTGTTGGGTATCCTCATGAGATCCCTTGTCAAGCCCGTGATAGGTTGCCTAAATTTGACGAAAGTTATCAAGTATCTGCTAAAAGGCACCATGACCTCTTTAGGGAAGTTATTAACGAACTATCTATAACCCATGAGGATGTACGCATGAAACTATCGGCCTGATGTTTTCAAGGAATAGTTGAGCTCTGGTTCTTGAATTTGACGACCAATAGCGTTTCCGGATATGACATGTTTGAACAGAAATTCTTAGAAGAATGGGGAAATGAATACGATGATATATATTCTTCAAATCAGATCCAAGATCAAAACCTTCCCCTTTCCGATCCTATTGTTGAAACAATTAATATGAATCAGATAACAGTTGAATTGTAAACGCCCGGAGATGACCCCTACTGCCCAATTTCTTTGGATGAAGTCAAACTTGCTAGCAATAATGATGAAGATGAAACTGGTAGTCAATATTTTGAGTATTCCTTGGATCAAACTCCTCAGTTGGATGAGTTCTCCTTTGAAGTATATCTCCAAGAAGAGTTGATGAAATACCCTTCCCTCAAGGCAGAAATTATGTCTTACATCCTTAATCATCCTATTGAATATCAAGATGATACACTAAAGAATGTGCAAAGGATTATTTTAACTAATTCTTCTTTTGAAGGTGTAAATGAGGACTCCGACTTAACTTATGCCTCAATTGACCAAGATGACATGATCATTGAAGAAAATCCCATCTCATCTGGTTGTGATGGATTTTTAGAGGAGGCCTCAAAACTACAGTATGATGCTGATGGCATGATTGAAAATCATATTGTCCAAAACCAAATATTGGTCATGTCCATGTCATCCTGGGATAGATGCTTAAATGTTCATGAAGATTTTGTCCCTATTCTACCTAATTCTAATGTAGCATCTTCTTCAAATCAAAGCCCATTGACTATGTACATGAGTGAAGATGCTCATTTTGAGCCTAAACTGTATGATGTTGATGATCCCTTTGACAAATGTCTTCTACCTTTTGAAGGGTCAGATTTGGAAATCTCAGGTGATGCAAATCAATCTTCAATCTTTGAATCCACCCTCCCATATCTCCTTGTGGAACCTTTTACTCCTTTTTCATCTTCAAATCAAATTTTGGCATGCAAAATTATCATTGAGGAGTCTCAAGTGGTTGATGGTAAAGTGCTTAATTTCCGGTTCCAATTATCCCTAATAAATAAAGTTTTTGAACCTATCGCTTTTTCTTGTTGGTGGCTGGAAAGGGTGTATAAGGATCAGTTTCATTTTTCCTCCATTTTTTAGCAACAAGTGGACTTGATTTTGATTTTTCATCTTCTAAGCTTTAATCTGTCCCCACTTGGTTCTTGTTCAATCATAAATCCCAGGGGGAACCAAATTGAATATGTGAGAGAAGTGAATGAGGAAAGTAGTTTGTGTCAAGAAGAATTTAATCACGTGCCATATATTTTCCCTCCATCCACTTTAAACAATAATTTGCATGATTTCTATGATCCTATCAGTATTTTGATGGACGATGTTTGCATTAGTCAATTTGCTCCTTGGCATGATTTCATCTTGCACCATTCCAATCATTTTTCAATTTTTGAACCAGTCAACAAGATTGTGCTATCAAATTCATTAATCTTTAATCCAATCCTAACTTGTTTTATTAAAGACAATCGAGGAAGAATCATTAATTTGTTTGATGAATGGTTGCATTGGATTTATGATTTTACTTAGCACTATGTCTGAGTGGGTTAGAGTAGGGTAAGTAGGAAACCGAATAAGCTCACTTGAGCAGTAGGATTTGAGTGTCTTTCTTTTTCTGAGTGTTGAGTGTCTTCTGAGTTCTTCTGAGTTTTCTTACTATTGCTTGAGTGTGACTTATGTTATCTTGCTATTTTCTAAGCTTTCTTGTTTCCTGCATTAAAACTAAAAACATGTTAGTTGTTAGATTGGCATTTTACTTTTTGTTCTAGATTAGAATTTGATTTGAGTATTTCATTTATAAGCCATACATGTTGCTTGGGTAGTGTTTGCCTTCATGAGCGCATGAACAGGTATGTTTCGATGATGAAGCAGATGAATCAGGTGCAGGATTGATGATTGATGCAGTGAATGTTGGGGACCAAAGATTTCTGAGGTTCTCAAGCACTCTCTCCCTTAGAGCACTTGTCCCAGCTGGAGCCAGATGTTATCACATCCATAGTAGTCAGGCTACCATGATTGCAGAGTAGTTTCCTGTATATTTTTGAGCTAGGCCTTTACACATTTTTTATGAGATCAGCCTATGATGAGCAGTATTCTTTTGATAATCACTCATGTATCAGAGCAGCCCCAGATCAGATATGATGAACCTTATGCCATGATTGAGCCTCATGACCTCAGATTTGATGAATGAGGTGACCATTCTTATTCCATATAGAGCAGTGTGATAGTACCATGAGCTTTACATTAGCAGTGTGCCTAGCAAGTATATGGTTATGCATTGGATATGTTTGCTTTTCTCTTTTGCTTATCTTAGTAGCTTAACTAGGTATTTAGTGGCCATGATCTGGCAAGATATATATATATATATATGTGTGTGTGTGTGTGTGTGTGGACATGGTTGTTTTATTGATTGTCTAAATCTAAGTGATCTAATTACACATAATAAGAAATTCTTGTGTATACTCATTGGTTTTACCCTCTTAGGTAGTACGAGCATGGTCATTCCCACCATTTATGGCTTGCTAGTTATGGCATCACCTATCACTTTCCCCACCCATCCGTTCTCTTCCATGATTGGTTTTACCTTAACTTACCCTCAGCCTGTGATATGGAGGACCTCCCCACTTTTGCCTCTATGTTGGATAGATTCCCTATTGTTTTGTGTCTCGACTCTGAGTTGTGCAACAGAACTTGCCGAAGCCTTGATCCTTCTGGGCCAAAAGAACCCGCTAGTGTTGGTTTGGTTCCTGAGCTTAGGTGAGTTGGATTTGAAGCCTTGACCTTTCTGGTCGGTTGCCCCCTGTTAGATTTTCACTTGCTTAGCATAATAGCATTAAACAATCTAATCACTGAAAGAAATACAAGCGAGGCAAATAAAAAGAAAACAATATCTCTCTCGGGGAAACCACAAGGGAGAAAACCCCGCCAAAACTTCCTCAATATAAAATTCACAAGTACAAGATAAAACCCCAAGACAAAATAAGCTCCTCTCCTTCACTTGTGCGAACTTCTTTTTCTCCTATGCGAACTTGAGTGAGTGACATGAGTGATACAAATGAGCAACTCAATCCCCTATTTATACTTAACAAGTGACTTGACCTTTTTACTAATTAGGTCGGCTTTAACTCACCTAACTGGGCCAACCTAACAGTTAAGGTTTACATTGACTCTTTCAATGACTCTTACATTATAAATTACATCAATAACATCACTCGAAGGAGGAATATAATAATAGAATAGACAAGTATATCTAGAATATCTTTCGTGGTTACATTTCTTTAACACTACCTCTTAACTAGGAAGGTATTCTGCAGGCAAAATCAATAGCATCAACAACTATCCAACTAACTTGTGAATCTCCATGTCATAGGAATTTTTTGGAACATCATCATATGTCCAACAACATATCAAACATACCTAGAGTAATATTGAACTTTTAGACAAATAAGTCATCACCTCCAATTTTATGCCAAATGAAACAACATGAGAATATTAAAAAGACATTTTGTTGTTCTTTAAATGATTCGAAGGAAGCTATCAAAGATAAATACCATACCAAAAAGAGTAGAGAAGTACCCAATGCATATCTTGAACCAAGATGCCCAACTATTCGTAATTATAAAAAGTACTAAAAACTCCAAGTATCCTCAAAATCCCAAAAAGCTATAATTGCGATGGAAATGCTTATGGTGACTAGTGTTGTATTTAATCTCTACTCGACCTACAATTGTACTTTTATCATCACACATCAATCTCCTTGTGCTTTAACAACAACACAAACTAGGGAAAAGAGAGTTGTTAGTTACCTTTTTCAAAGCTCTTCGGAAATATTGGGCTTAAAATCAAAACAAGCAAGTTAAGAAAAGATAATTTTATTAATATCCAAATAATGACCACAAAAGTAGGTCAATGGGACTGTTTGGTGCTATGGTGTCAATACAAAGTGGGAGCATTAAGGAGGCTCCTATATAAAAAAGCAAGATGTTGAAAGAAAAGTATGACTCTAAGACTCTAGGGTATCATCAACATTGTCTGCTGGAACATCATCATCAGCATCATCAACGTCCGCAAAAATTTGTTGGAACATCAATGTCATCTACTGGAATATCACCATCAGCAGCATCATCATAATCTGTTGGAATATGACCATCAGCATCATCCTCATCATCTGCTGGAATATCACCATCAGCATCCTCATCAGTGCATGAACACTAGAAAAACATTAATCATCAGTCGGCAAGCACTAGAACAACAATCATCAGAAAGTAAATACTGGAACAACAACAACATCAATCATCAGTCAGCAAGTACTAAAACAACAATCATCAGTAAGTAAATACTAGAACAACAACAACATCAATCATCAGTAAACAAGTACTAGAACAACAACATCATCAGTCGACAAGTACTGAGACAACAACACCAGTCGACAAGTACTGGGATAACACTACCAGTCGGCAAGTACTGGAGTAACATCATCAGTTGACAAGTACTGAGATAACATCACCAGTCGGCAAGTACTGGGATAACACTACGAGTCGACAAGTACTGGAATAACATCACCAGTCGGCAAGTACTGGCATAACACTATCAATCGACAAGTATTAATCGTCAGTCGGCAAGTACTGGAATAACATCACCAGTCGACAAGTAATGGGATAACACTATCAGTCGGCAAGTACTAGGATAACACTATCAGTCGACAAGTACTGGAATAACATCACCATTACTCACTCTTTTGAGGGAGGTCATTTCGGACCACACCAATCTTGTCTCGAAATTATTCAAACTTTATGAGAGACGGAGGCTTAGTCAACACATCACCAACTTGTTCCTCTGTAAGAACATACTTGAGCTTTACAGCTCCCTTCTGCACCATATCGCGAATATAGTGAAACTTGATATCGATATGCTTCAATATATCATGGAACACTGGATTCTCTGTCATCTTGATACAACTCTGATTGTCACAGAGAATATCAGTCGCATCTATCTCTACAACGAACAATCCTGCCAACATCTTGTGAAGCCACACTGCTTCACTACAAGCTGAACATGTTGTGACATATTCAGCTTCTGCTGTATTGAGAGCAACACAGGGCTGCTTTCTACTGAGCCATGAGATCATACCTGATCCCAACTAAAGCAACATCCTGAAGTGCTTTTTCCAATCTTCCACGGGGACGCGTCCTGCAGGGTCGAGGATGCGTTTCTCGTGTTTTCTGCGTCCCCGAGACGGGGGGACTGTGGGAAAAACGTTTCTCCACGGTTCTCTTCAGGCGAACCTTCGCGAAACGCAGGAAGAAACGTTTCGCTCTGCTGCAAACCTTCTAGACATCCCCCCACGAAACTCCGAACCTCCTAGACATCCCCCAACGAAACTCCGAACCTTCTGGACGTCCCCCCCACGAAACTTCGAACATCCTGGATGTCCCCCCATGAAACTCCGAACCTCCTAAACCTATTAGATTTTGATTCACATTGCATGATTGCACAATGATGAATGTAGTATTTACTAATTTACATGGGATGAATTGTTATTGTTGGGATTTATATTTTTCATATTTTTTATATTTTTATAATTTGTATGACCTCGATGACCCCCCCCCAAATTTCTTTAAAATTTGGGGGTGGTCTCCATGCGTCCTGAATGTGTGTTTCCCCGCTCCCACATCCCCCCCGTCCCGGAACCTTGGGGGAACATTGGCTTTTTCTATCTTCAGCACTTCCATCCCAATCTGAGTCTGTATATCCGTATAGTCTAAACTCACTATCTGAAGCATATTTCAGTCCATAGTCCAATGTACCTTTTAGGTATCTCATCACATGTTTTGCTACAATCAGGTGAACATGTTTGGGCTCCACCATATACTGGATCAAGGTGTTCACAACAAACCATATGTTTGGTCTAATATTGGTCAAATACATCAATGACCCAATAATCTGTATGTACAACGTGACATCTATTGTCGATGATGAAGCATCATTTAGGAGCTTCAAGTTTGACACCATCGGAGTGGTCGTCGCCTTGCAATCCAACATCCCAAATCTCTTTAGGATCTCAACAGTATATTATCCTTGACTTAGGAAAATCTCATTTGGGAACTGCCATACTTCAAGACCTAGAAAATAGTGCATAATCCCAAGGTCTTTCATCTCAAATTCTGCAGCAAGCTTCTTCTTACATTCAATGTGGGCTTGTCTTCTCCTGTCAGGAACAAATCATCCACATACAATAGCAATATCATAGATTCATCATCTATGACCTTATAATAAAGATTAGAATCTGCTTTACTCTTGGTAAAGCCCAAGCTCATCAGGAAACCATCAATTCCTCCATACCATGCTCTGGGTGCTTGCTTCAACCCATATAATGCTTTCTTCAATTTACATACATGTGTTTTTCTGTCATCTGTTTCAAATCCTTCTCGTTGGTCAATGTATACCTCTTCTTCTATTTTTCCATTCAGGAAAGCTGTCTTTACATCCATCTGATGTAACTTCCATTTCATCTTAGCTGCCAAGGCAAGGATGGTTATGATTAAGGTATATCTGGCCACAGGAGCAAAGGTCTACTCATAATCAATTCCTTCCTTCTAAGAGAACCCCGAGGCTACGAACCTTGCCTTGTACTTTTCAATGCTTTCGTTTGCTGAATGTTTTGTCTTGAAGATCCATTTTGACGAAACTATCAACTTGTCCTTTGGTCTTGGTACCACATCCCAAACATCATTCTTAATGATGGATTGGTATTCTTCATTCATAGCATCCAACCATTCCTTCTTCTTTACTGCATCTTCAAAACATGTAGGTTCTTCTTCGACAAGGTTACACATCAAGGCTACATAACTGGAATATGGCCTTTGTCCCTTGCTTTCTCTACTGGTTCCTTTTGGGGCACCATATCTTCCTGCATCTTGTATTATTTCTCGTTCCCTAGCTGGTCTTCTCTTCAGTGGATTTTCTTCATGAGGTGATTCCTTAGGTTTCTAAGGTTCTGCCATGTCATGATCCTCTGGAATAGGTTCCTCTCTAATATTTCTATCTAGTACATTATTACTTTCTGTAACTCTAGGAGCTTCATGCTCCTCTTCATCCTCATGAGTCTTCTTAGACTTGTTGAAAGTTGTGTCTTCATCAAATTTAACATCCCTGCCAAGCTCAATCTACCGGTATCCTGGGATGTAGATACGATAAGCCTTTGATTGCTCACTATAACCCACAAATATTCCCTTCCTTCCTGAAGGTTCCAATTTTGATCGCTTCTCTTTTGGAATATGAATGAATACTGGACATCCAAATATTTTTAAATGACTGACTTCAAGCTTTGCATCGGTAAACATCTCTTATGGGGTCTTGTTGCCAAGAGCACTGTGAGAGATTATACTTTGTACATAGACAGTGGTTCTAGCTGCTTTAGCCCATAGATGCATGGATAGGTCTTGATCATGGATCATGGCCTTCACTGCTTCCATGATAGTTATGTTCCTCCTTTCAACTACACCATTCTGTTGTGGATTATAGGGAATAGTAAGCTCCCTCTTAATCCCTGCTTGTTTACAGAAATCTTTGAAATCACCTGAAGTGGATTCCCCTCCATTATCTGTCCTTAGTATCTTGATCCTCTTTTCAGAAAGGTTTTCCACAAGAGCCTTAAACTCTTTAAACTTTTAAAATCCATGTTTTGCGGGAGTAATCATCAATAAAAGAAACATAGTAACCATACCCGCTTAATGAAGTGGTAGACATAGGTCCACAAATGTCGGAATGAAAATTGTCCAATATGCCTTTAGCTTTGCTATCACTGCTTGGAAATGGGTTCTTCGTACTTTTTCCTTGTGCACATCCTTTGCACACTTCTTCATGATCAACCTGGATTTCTAGTAATCCAATCACCACCTTACTTACTATTGGTAAGGCTTTGTAGTGTACATGAGCTAGTCTTTTATGCCATAGTTCACAGGGGCTCATGGTAATAGTCATCAATGTTGAATCTGCATGACCCTTAAGTTTATAGAGTCCTCCTTCTACCCCAATGACAATTGCATCATTGATAGTCTTCCCCTTTGGCCACATAAGAACTTCACCGTCTACAAATGCAATTCTAAGACTTTTCTTATCTAATGTTGAAATAGAAAGAAGGTTCTTTTTCAAACCTGGAACATATAGTACTTCCTTCATATGCATGGACATTCCAGAGTCCAATTTGTAAATGGCTTCTCCCATTCCTTTGATAGGATATTGGTAGTCATCTCCAAGTTTTACTTTGTGTGGAGAATCTTTCTACATGAGACGTGAGAGAGAGTCCTTGTATCCCGTCATGTCTTTTGAAGCTCCACTGTCCACTAACCAAGTGTCACTTCCATGAGATATTGAACCAATGAGGGCTGAGATTAGTACATATTCTTCACTGGAATCTTCCTTTTCTCTGGTTTTGACTTCATCATCATATTCACTGTCTTCAGCGGCATGAGCATGAAATTTTTTCTTTTGCTTCTTGGATTGTCCAGATTTGAATGGACAATTTCTTGCAATGTATCTTGTCTTGTGACAAGAGTAACATTCAATTGAGGAGAAGTCTTGCTTGAACCTCTTGTTCCTTTGAGATCTTTGAAGTCTTCTGGGAGAGTGGTCATGAGTACATACATCACTCTTTCTTTTCCTTCCTCCTTCGGCATGAGTTGCAAAAGCTTGATCTTCATTGTCATTTAGTTTCTTGTTAGGAACCCATGTCTTTACTTTGTTAGTATGTTGTTGTTGGACGCATATGCTTTGTAAGTCGTCACGTAGTATTTGTTGATCAATAGTTTGTGTTATTGTTATTGGCGCATACGCTTTGTAAGTCGCCCGTAGTATTGTTGATCCATAGTTTGTAGTGGTCCGTGGTTTTGACCCATGGTATTGGCGCCAAGACTTAGTATATAAGTGTGTGTTGAGACCTATGAAGGCACCGTGAAGTTATTGTATTGAGCTTGCTCATAGGAGGTTGCCCCCTCGAAGTGGCCTGTGATCAATATAAAAGTGATTCTGAGTTATGTCATTTCTGCTATTTCGCATATTCGTATTAATTAATTGTTGCCGGTGTCTCACATATGGTATCAGAGCACTTTCTTGGGCTCGCTGGGTGAAATTTCTGCCAAATTTTTTTTCGCATTTGTTGCAGGTTCGGATTTGGGAATAATCCCTATCCGCTTAACTGTGGGAAGTACTTGGGCATAAGCCCTAAAACTCATTGTGAGGAGTACCACAGGAACCCCGAAGTAGCTGGCCCAATGAGAGGACCTGCCAGCGAAAAGGGCAATGACCCCTACCTGATTGACTAGTTCCCACCCGTGAGGTAAACCAAGAGCTGTCGTTTGTGGCAAAGCGGTTATCAGTTTTACCTGAGCCGTGGAGTGAGGGATATTGCCCCAATACGCAAGCCGTCAGACAGCATTGGTGGCCGAGTGAAAACCCTGAACTGTTAGGAAGCCGCACATACCTGGGGTCCATATCCACTTTCCGCTGAACTATTGTCGATCACTACTGCGTCGTTTCAGATCCATTTTGCAAGCCGTTTTAGATCCAGCCGTTTTCAGTCCATTCGGCGCTATTCCAGATCCCTTCCGAGCCGTAGCCGCTCCAGTCTGAAACAAATAAATAAAGAGTATAAAATTCAGTTTTTTGTCCATATCTCCCTTGTTTTCACTCTGTTTCCCTTGAAATTTTCGGGGAACCCCTGTCATCCCATTCTGCATATTTCATTCCTGAGGACCCTATTCCCAATTCCCCTTCCCAAAGCCCAAAAGCCCACATTTGTCTATTTTTAGGGTTTGCCATAACTTCCTCAAATTTCACCCAATCACCCTCAAATTTTACCACAGCGTTCCTTTCTGAATTCTGCTTCTTTGTCCCCCTCTGCCAAATTTTCCCATTCTTTCACCCCGCTTCTGAAATCCTCATTTTTGCTTCTCTGTCTAGTCGACAGTGTCCAACACCTAGTCAAACCCCAATTACCCTTCAGATTTTTTCCTAAGTCCAGATTTTCCCTTATTGAAGCAGTTTCTGTTTTTGTTTTCCTACCCAGTCAAGAAAAAAAAAAAAAAAACTTCTGGTTATGGTTGTCACCCGTGCAGGAGCAAAAACCATGGAAGAAGCACTTGCAGCCATCCAAGCCAAACTCTAGGATCTGGATGAAAAATTTCTCGGCCTCCATCTTGAACATTCAGCAATGAACAACAAACGGCAGTCTAAGTCTTCATCAGACAATGGGTTCTCTTCTTCCAGCAATTTCCGTGGTCTGAAGATTGACTTTCCTCGCTTCAATGGTACTGATCCAACTGGATGGATCTAGCGTGCAGAACAGTATTTCAATCTGCATAATACTTTTGATGTCAACAAAGTTCCGCTGGCATCCTTTCACTTGGAACAGGAAGCTCTTCAATGGTACCGTTGGTACATCAAGGCTCATCCAGAGCCCAAATGGTCAGACTTTTGCCAGTTCCTTTTGCAACGATTTGGTCCTAGTGCTTTTGATGACTTCACCGGAGCCCTCACTAAACTTCGCCAAATTGGCACTGTGAGAGACTATCAAACTGAATTTGAGAACCTAGCCAACCACAGCGAAGGATTGTTTGATGACTTTTACCGAAGTTGTTTTATCAGTGGTCTAAAGGATGCCATCCGCTCTGAGGTCAAAATGTTCTGTCCCACCACAATGATGGAAGCCCTAGGGTTGGCTAAGTTGGCAGAAGACAAGATTGCAGCCCAACAACGCTCCAAGCCCACTTTTGTTCCCTTCCGAAATATGGGTTCTCAGCGACCACCTATACCGCAGGCTCCTCGACCGACTCCTATCAAGCGTTTGTCTGAAACAAAGATGCAAGCACATAGAGAAAAGGGGCTTTGCTATAATTGTGATGAGAAATTCACTCGGGGACATAGATGTGTTCAGCAAAATCTCTATCTCTTGGATGTGGAGTCTCCGCCTGCCTCTGATATTGGTGACGAAAATCCAGAAACACTGGATGCTCCGGTCGACATTCAGGAACCGCCTATTGATCCTCCGTCCCAGGATGACCAGCCAGAGATATCTCTCCATGCTTTAGCTGGAATCACCACCCCCCAAACAATGCGGGTCAGGGGTTACTTCAAGAAGCTTCCTCTTACAATACTCATTGATTCTGGTAGCACTCATAATTTCATTGACCCTCGGATCGCCAAACAAGCTGATTGTTTTATCCATCCTTGCTCCAACTTTGAAGTCATGGTTGCCAATGGGGGCACCTTACCTTGCAAAGGGAAGTGTCGAAATGCGCGTATCTCTATGGGAGATTATACCTTGCGCTCTGACATGTTTGCCTTGCCCTTAGGTGGATGTGATGTGGTTTTGGGCGCTCAATGGCTACGCACACTTGGCCCTATCTTATGGGATTTTGCTGAACTTTGGATGCAGTTTTCCCTCAATGGACAAAAACACACATTGACAGGATTACAACTAGGTTCTCTCAGCATCATCAGTTCACATCGCATGGAAAAACTCCTCAAGAAGAATTCACATGGTGTCATCGCTCAGATCCATTCCATTCAGATGCAACCATCAGCGGTCTCCACTACTCCTTTGGATCTACAACAAATTCTGGATCGATATACAGGTGTCTTTGCTGAACCAGTGGGATTGCCACCTTCCAGGCCAGAAGACCATCGTATTCAGCTCCTTCCTGGCAGCATTCCTCCCAACATCAGGCCCTATCGCTACTCATTCCACCAAAAAACGGAGATTGAAATGCTCGTTCAGGACTTATTGAAGCAAGGTATTATTCGCCCAAGCACTAGTTCCTTTTCTTCTCCAGTTATTCTTGTCCGCAAAAAAGATGGGTCATGGCGCCTCTGCATTGACTTCCGAGCACTTAATCACCTCACCATCAAAGATAAGTTTCCAATTCCTGTTGTTGATGAGCTTCATGGGGCTCACTTTTTCTCCAAGTTGGATCTTCGTTCTGGGTATCATCAAATTCGGGTTCATAAGGATGATATCCCTAAAACAGCTTTCCGCACACATGATGGCCATTATGAGTTTTTGGTCATGCCCTTTGGCCTCACTAATGCTCCTTCCACATTCCAGGCCTTAATGAATAAAATATTTCGACCCTACTTGCGGAAATTCATTCTGGTATTCTTTCATGATATCCTCATCTACAGTAAAACATGGGATGAACATCTCCAGCATCTGGATCTTGTCATGCAACTTTTCTCTGACCATCATCTCCATGCCAAGCAGTCTAAATGTGTTTTTGGACAGAAGGAAGTTGAGTATCTCGGGCACATTATCTCAGCACAAGGGGTTCGCGTGGATCCTGCCAAAATCAATGCCATGAACAATTGGCCGCATCCTTAGACACTCAAGAGCCTTCGTGGTTTTTTGGGGTTGACTGGCTACTACCGCAAGTTTGTCAAGGATTATGGGAAGATTGCAACTCCATTAACTACTCTATTGAAAAATGACGCTTTTACATGGACACCTGTTGCTCAATGTGCATTTGACAAACTAAAACAAGCTATGTGTACTACACCTGTGCTAGCTATGCCTGATTTTTCCAACCCCTTCACTATTGAGAGTGATGCTTGCGGCAATGGACTTGGTGCTGTTCTCCTTCAAGATGAACACCCCATTGCGTTCACCAGCAAAGCCCTTTCAGGTAAGAATTTAGCTGCCTCTACCTATGAGAAGGAAATGATGGTTATTTTGCATGCAGTACAGAAGTGGCGCCCATACCTATTAGGAAATCATTTCTGCATCAAGACTGATCACCAGAGTCTGAAATATTTCTTGGACCAACGTGTCTCCTCCCCGGCACAACAGAAATGGGTTAGCAAACTCATGGGTTATGACTATGAGATCACTTACAAGAAGGGTAAAGACAATATTGTGGCAGATGCTCTTTCTCGCACATTTGATGCCCAAGGTTCTCTTTCAGCTATTTCTATGCCTGTTCCAAATTGGTTGCAATCTGTTCAACAGGGTTATGTCAATGACTCTTCCTTATCTCAAATCATCCAACGCTTGACCAACAACCCTTCTGTGGTACGACATTACTCTTGGGATGGTGCTTCTCTGCGATACAAGGGTCGTCTGGTGCTTCCCCAGAGCACAGATCTTCAACAGGCTGTCTTCTATGAACTCCATGCTTCTCCATCGGCAGGGCACTCTGGGTTCCTCAAAACATATGAACGAGCATGGCGTAACTTCTTTTGGCAGGGCATGAAAAGGACAATTCGACAGATGGTGGCCGAATGTGATACCTGCCAGCGCAATAAGGGTGAAACAACACTCCTTCCAGGATTGCTTGAACCCTTGCCCATACCTACACGGATTTGGACAGATATTTCTATGGATTTCATTGAAGGGCTCCCTAAATCTGGCAGGAGGACAGTGATTCTCGTTGTGGTTGATCGCCTCTCCAAATATAGTCATTTTTGTGCTCTCAGCCATCCCTATACAGCCTCCTCCGTCGCTCAAATTTTCCTAGACCAGATCCTTCGTCTTCATGGCATCCCTTCTTCCATTGTCTCGGATCGTGATGCGACTTTCACCAATCATTTTTGGACAGAACTATTTCGCCACACTGGCACCAAACTGAAGATGAGTTCAGGGTATCACCCACAAACAGATGGTCAGACTGAAATTATCAATAAATGCTTGGAAACTTATCTTCGTTGCTTCACCTCGGAACAACAACATCAGTGGGCAAAGTGGCGTCCTCTCATTGAATGGTGGTACAATACCTCTTACCACACCGCCTCTAAAATGACCCCATATGAAGCAGTCTATGGTCAGGCACCGCCAGCTCTTCTTCCATACACCCCCACCAGTTCACCAGTTCAGGAAGTTGACACGGTCCTTCGAAACTGCGATCAGATTCTTCGCATTTTGCGGGACAATCTTCACATGGCAAGAAATCGCATGAAGCAACAAGCTAATCAGCACCGTTCTGAGCGCACTTTTCAAGTCGGCGATATGGTTTTTCTTCGTCTCCAGCCGTACAAACAATCCTCCTTGAAACTCAAAGGGCGTCATAAGCTCGCTCCAAAGTTCTATGGGACATATCGGATTCTTCAGAAGATTGGGTCCGTTGCTTATAAATTGGAACTTCCTCCTTCTTCCCGCATTCATCCAGTCTTTCATGTCTCTTGTCTGAAGCAAGTTCTTGGCACCAACATCAGTGGACAAACGATTTTACCCGAACTGGATAATGAAGGATCCATCCTTTTGGAGCCAGAGGCCATCCTCAATCGGCGCACGCGTCAGCTTCGCTCTCGCTCTATCACAAAGGTCTTAATTCAGTGGCACGACATGCAACCAGAGGATGCTACATGGGAGCCACTCCTTCAGATTCAACAACAATTTCCACATCTAAAGCTTTGAGGACAAAGCTTTTTTTTAAGGGGGAGGGGATGTTAGGAACCCATGTCTTTACTTTGTTAGTATGTTGTTGTTGGACGCATATGCTTTGTAAGTCGTCCCGTAGTATTTGTTGATCAATAGTTTGTGTTATTGTTATTGGCGCATATGCTTTGTAAGTCGCCCGTAGTATTGTTGATCCATAGTTTGTAGTGGTCCGTGGTTTTGACCCATGGTATTGGCGCCAAGACTTAGTATATAAGTGTGTGTTGAGACCTATGAAGGCACCGTGAAGTTATTGTATTGAGCTTGCTCATAGGAGGTTGCCCCCTCGAAGTGGCCTGTGATCAATATAAAAGTGATTCTGAGTTCTGTCATTTCTGCTATTTCGCATATTCGTATTAATTAATTGTTGCAGGTGCCTCACATTTCTCCTCTCTTACTGCTATTCTTTCTTCCTCTTGCACACACTCTTCCCATAGTTGTTTGAACTGGATTAATTTCTTCCTAGCGCATATGCCATGAACAAAAGGTTCCCAATCTCTAGGAAGACCATTCAGAGTAGTCATCACAACTTCGACGTCTTCTACCATGTCTCCAATAGCTTCTAATTGTTCTTTGATATGAGATACTCTCGAGAAGTATGAATGCATAGTCTCAAACTTCAGGATCTTCACACCCTTGAATTGATTTCTCAAGGTCATCTTCCTATTGATGTTCTTTCCTTCAAAGAGGCTAGTCAAGGCATCAAACATTTCTTTTGGAGTTTTCTTTGAGGACACTTGAGAAATCAAGTGATCTTTGATAGAATCAGCTATGATCCTCTTGGCCTTGATCATATTCTTCTTGTGTCTTGCTTTGGCCTCATCTCCTTCTGGTTCTGTAAGTCCCTCTTTTATAAAACTTTCTAGGTCATGTTCTTGAAGAATGAGCATGACTCTATATTTCCATGCTCTGAAGTTCTTAGCTCCTTCAAGCTTCTCATCAAGCTTGGTATTGTTTGTCATTTTGATAAAATGAGAACCTCAAATGGAAATAGAATAGATGTAGTGCTTACTAGTAAAAATGTCCTTCTAAAAATTGCTTCTACCTTGACTTAAGGTTTGACAGAGAAACCCTAATTTTCCAACTTCGGAATTTTGGAAAACTAATTGGATGAAAAGATGCGCCTCCTCAAGGCGAGTTGAGCAAAGTACTCCTTCTCCCGATTCTGTGAGTAGATGTTCCAAAAACTTCATGCCCTAGTTCTTCGGGCTGCAATTAGGGAAATGAAAATTCTATAAATTGAATTTTGCTTCGACAGAAAGATACGCCCTAGTGAGGCGAGTTAGATGCGCCCTCTTTTTCCGTTGATCTGTGGAGTGAGCTCCCGGAATACGAAGCCTTAGTTTCTGCAGTTACGGAGGTTGCACAATGTTTTCTTTTAGGCCTGCTCTGATAACATGTTAGTTTTTCACTTATTTACCATAATAACATTAAACAATCTAATCATTGAAAGAAATACAAGCACAATAAACAAAGAACACAATATTTCTCTTAGGAAACCACAAGGGAGAAAACCACGGCAAAACTTCCTCAATATAGAATTCACAAGTACAAATGAGCAACTCAATCCCCTATTTATATTTAACAAGTGACTTGACCTTTTTACTAATTAGGTCGGCTTTAACTCACCTAACTGGGCTGACCTATACACTTTACAATAAAATATTATTTTCTAGTTATTTCCAAGCCGACCTAACAATTAGGGTTTACATTGACTCTTTTAATGACTTACATCATCAATTACATCAATGACATATCCCAAAGGAGGAATATAATAATACAATGGACAAGTATATCTAGAATATCTTCCACAGTTAAATTTCTTTAACACCCGGGATGTTTGGTCCTAACTGTGGATGCTCCCCCTAGTTGCCTGAGTTCTGTCGGCTAGACTTGAAGCAAAATGTACTACCATCATTACATGCATCTGTGAACTATTATTATATCTTATGTGCAAGCCCATGGAAATAAATTAAAACTGTGTTTTTTTCAGCACATTGAAAGAGGGCTATGAATTGAAATGTGAAAGAACCCTAGATGAAAACTGCAATTAGTTGTGCTTCTAAGCACATACAAATCCAAAGATCGTCGGCCATACCATTTTTATAAGGCCTAAAAAGCAGTGGTTAAATGTATGCTAAATCTAAAGACTGTTGGCCATAATAAAAATGTAATGATTGATTCCTCACGGAGCCTATGGGATGGGATGTGAGATGGTGTAATGGACAACTAATTCTAAGTGTCCCCTAGAACCTCAAGTTACGGTTAGTTATGCACCTAATCACGGCAGTTCTAGAAAAGATCCTCACGGAATTGGTTCCAGCTTGATTTTCAACTTTGCAGGAGGATGAGCTTGCTTCTGATTTCTTGGAAATCTTAATGACATCTTCATGATTCTTTGTTTCCTTGTTGAATCCCAATCCAGTCTTGTACCCTAGGCCCAATTTGTCAAATGGGAACCTTTGGCAATCTAAAATTTCATCTAGGATAGCTGAGCTCTGTTGAAACTTTCCATATGCATCAAACTTTTTATTTTTTCTTCTCAATTCAACTAACTCCATTTCAAGCTTCTGAATTTCCTTCTCCTTTTCATCCACATGATTTTTTAATACTTCTTCTATCTTCTTGGCTTCTTCTAGTTGATTCTTCAAGCCAATATTATTTCTTCTTATCTCTTCAAGCTCGTTAAGATCTTCACAACTCTCCTTAAGATCTCGATCATTTGGCTCACCTTGTAAGCCTGTCATGAGTAGGTCCACAATCTTCTCTTTTTCTTCTAGTTGGGTCTTCATAGCATCAGCTGAGTCTTGGAGTCTTATCATCTCATAAGTGAGTTTACAAGACAGCTCCATTGACTTCTCATGATACTCTTCAATGGACTTCTCAATTTTCCTTTTAAGCATCTGATCATGCTTGATATCTTGCACCTTAAAAAGGTTTGCTAGAAGATTCTTCTTAGCGTCTTCAAGAGCATTTTCACAGTTATCATAACCAAGATTACTAAGATCAGTAACATTCTTACCATCATTAATATCTGAACCCTTTTCTTCCATTTCTTCTTGTTGTATATCTTCAGTGGGTTTAGTCTCCATTTCCTGATCATGTGCCTTTTGGTATTCACCTTCTAGCTTGAACCACAGATCCTTGACTGATGTGTGTTCTCCTAAACTCTTTTTGACCGAACTTGAGAGTCCATCCAAAAGAAACTTCAATGCAATGGAGTTGTTCTTCTCAACATCTTTTTGAGTAGTTGAATTTGTCTTCTTGTTGAAATGAACAGGTGGATTGATCACAATCTCCCATACCCCGAATTTCTTCAAGTAGGCCTTCATCTTGCTCCTCCAACCAAAATAATCTTTCATATCAAAAACTGGAACCTCATTGTTTGAAATTTCTGTTAGTGCTTCCATGGTGTCTTCTGATTTCCTTCAAGCTTGTTAGGTTTCTGCAGAAGGCCTGCTCTGATACCAATTGTTAGACACAATGCTCACTGAGGGGGGGGGTGAATCAGTGAGCTAAGGCTAAATTCAAATTTCAACTTTTTCTACCAATCTTGTATAATTATTTCACATTCACTTCAGTATCATATTTATCAATGAATTATATATCAACTAAGCACATGTCATTCATCAGCAAAAACACATCATCAACACATTGCACAAGAAACACAAGATATAGATTTGTAATCTTTTGGTCCAACAGCTACAACTGTGAGGCAATTCAGCACCAACTGAAAATAGAAGCACCAACTTCTTGTCTAAGACCCTGCCTAGTTTTTCTTAGATCCTACTAAGAAAATTGATACAAGACCCTGCTTGTAAGAGCATACACACATTTATTACATCACAAATCAAATACAACTTCATCATCAATTGCTATGTCAAATATGTCTTTCATCACCGACTTGTCATGTTGTCCTGCATTATTTCAACCAGCCCAAAAATAAGAAATAGGCAATACTGTTTTACTGTTGTCCATACACATTCTTCGGCATGTTGTATGTATTCATTAATCGACATTCAGTCAATCAACACACTGTCCTCATGTACATCAGCAAACTGTCCAGACTATCCACTTGCACATGATGTCTCAGCAATTTCTCAAACCAAAAATAAGAGATAAACTTAAAGTATCATGCTTTATGCATCATATCATAAAGGTGTCAATCAAGATCATCATCAACAATCATCAATCAGCATCATCACAATTGTATTCTTCACCACTGTACATGCACTGCATTCTTCACCACTGTATACATACTCAACATGCACCTCAAACTGTCCAACATGTCAACCAGCTGTCCTAAAATTAGTTTCCTGTAGCATCATGTCTCTGTAAGCACCATCACCATGTAAGCATTATATCAAAATATCTAGTATTAAAAACATGCTCAACATCATCATCAAATTGTTCACTGTCTTCATCAATCTGCTAACCATCATCACAAATCAGTCAACCCAGAAAACAAAAGATAAAATGATATTTCATTGCTGTTGTTACTGCTGCTCCTCTGCTCCTCTGAACCATGCAAATTCCCCACTCCAACTCAGATTTCTTTCTCTACTGCAGATGCTGCCCCAAAACAAAGAAGAAAGCAAAAATAAAAATCTTCTCCACTGTAGCTGCCTGCTATAGTACCCGAAATTTTCTCAGTAAGCAGCCCAAAATCAGAGCTCTCACACACCTTCAAAATGAGGCACAATTCTCTTGTATTTATAGTGATGGATCGCCACTTTTAATTTTAGACTTGTTAGGTCGGCCAGCCCTTAAATTCTGGCCCATAAACTAGTTATGTTGGCCCACTATTAAAATTTTGACCCATTACAAAGAAATGGTCATATCTCCTCATCCACAAGGAGTTAGGAGGCATGCCACCTATCACTGGAAAGGTCTTGGAATAGGCTATCTAATTATGAAACTTGTGTTCTCATTTGGACTGTCTATGTGATATAAAACTTCTCTCAAAGTTAGTGTCTATCCATACATCTTTAAGTCTTCTTATAAAACTACTTTATCAACTTCTACTCATCAACACAACCTTTTTTACATCAACAATCATGTGTCTTCTATGGTGTTTCAATGGCTTCAATGCCCACCTCCAATGTCCTTTTCATCTTTTGTCACTCCTTTGTTATTAATGGTGTGTCATCAATGACAACCTTAGACAACCATATTCATCAATATGATGGTTTGATGATTTTATTTATTTATTTACAAACCATTATTTTTATTAGTTTGGGCATGATTGAGCCTACAGATGATTATCTGGGTGGTCACAAGGTGTATGAGTACTCATCTCTAGTACATTTGGACCTTTTGAGTCCATTGGCACACTCACATATCAGTTACAGGCAATCCAGATGAGATTATAGTCAGATTGTCACTTTATTGCATAATTCCCATTATAAAATGGCCTGACAGCACAGTTGGAGATTTATTTGGTTCTCCTAGGGCGCTACAGAGGGAGTATGGGGTCCAACCACATGTTATTACTATATTACCATACCCCCAGACATTATGATGTAGTCAGATTTGTGCTCGTGGCAATTGATGCAAGCAATTGGCATGAGATTTGTTCAAATAATTTTTGTAATGCATCCCACACCTTCCGGCACAGCTTGCAGCTGTGATGAACCTACAACAATAATTAATGAGAATACATGGGACAACAGAAAGAACAAAACTCAAAATCACTTTTATATTGATCGCAAGCCACTTCGAGGGGGCAACCTCCTTTGAGCAAGCTCAATACAGATAGCTTCACGGTGCCTTCATAGACCTCAACACACACTTATATACTAAGTTTAGGCGCCAATACTATGGGTCAAAACCATGGGCCAATACAAACTATGGATCAACAATACTATGGGCGACTTACAAAGCATATGCGCCAAACAACAATAACACAAACTATGGATCAACAAATACTACGGAACGACTTACAAAGCATATGCGTCCAACAACAATACACTAATAAAGTAAAGACATGGGTTCCTAACATCCCCTCCCCCTTAGAAAAAGCTTTGTCCTCAAAGCTTGAGATGTGGAAATTGATGCAGAATCTAAAGGGGTGGTTCCCCTATAACATCCTCGGGTTGCATGCCAGGCCACTGACGCTTGTTGAGTTTCAGGGAGGATGTGTGGAAGGCTATAGACAAAGAAGAACCATATCAACTATGTGAAAAGTGCGCTGAGAACGGTGTTGATCGGCTTATTGTTTCAGTCGAATTCTTTCCATGTGAAAATTGTCCTGTAGAATGAGAAGAATCTGATCACGGTTTCGAAGAATCGAGTCAATTGCCTGAACTGAGGAGGTGTTGAAGGTGTATGGAAGAAGAACTGGCGGTACCTGTCCAGAGACTGCTTCATATGGTGTCCTTTTATATGTGGTCCAAATCTGTGTAGGGATGGGCAAGGGTTCGAGCAGTCCCAAAAGGAGTGTCGTTTCACCCTTGTTGACCTGGAAAGTATCACAGTCAACCACCATCCGTTGAATTGTCATTTTAAGTCCCTGCCAAAAGAAGTTACATTGTTCCTGGTCATACGTTTGGAGGAACCCGGAGTGCCCTGCCAATGAAGAAGCATGGAGTTCATAGAAGAGATAGCCCCGTTGAACAGATTGCAACCAATTTGGAACAAGCAGAGAAACAAGGTCATCAAATGTGCGAGAGGGAACATCTGCCACCATATTGTCCTTACCCTTCTGGTAAGTGATCACATAGTCATAACCCATGAGTTGGATAACCCATTTCAGGTGTGCTGGGGAGGAGACCCGTTGTTCCAAGAAATTTTCCAAACTCGGGAGATCAGTCTTGATGACGAAATAATTCCCCAATAGGGATGGCTTCCACTTCTGTACTGCATGCAAAATAGCCATCATGTCCTGCTGAGATGTAGATGTGGCTAAATGCTTACCGGAAAGTTCTCGTGAAGGTGGCAAGCCCACTGGTGCAGCAAAGACACCCGCATATCTATCCAAGGAAGTAGTGGAGGCCGTTGGTCGGTGCATCTAAATGGAATGGAGCTGAGCGATGACACCATGTGAATTCCTCTTAAGGATCTTTTCCAGGCGATGTGAACTGATGATGCGGAGAGACCCTGGTTGTAAGCCCATAAATTTGTGTTGCGTCCCATTGACGGAAAACTGCATCCAAAGTTCAGCAAAATCCCATAAGATGGGGCCAAGTGTGCGTAACCATTGAACGCCCAAAACCACATCACATCCGCCTAAAGACAAGGCAAACATGTCAGAGCGCGGGTTATAATCTTCCAGAGAGATACGCACATTGTGACACTTTCCCTTGCAAGGTAAGGTGCCCCCATTGGCAACAATGACTTCAAAGTTGAAGCAAGGATGGATAAAACAATCAGCCTATTTGGCGATCCGAGGGTTAATGAAGTTATTTTTTCTACCATAATCAATGAGTATTGTAAGAGGAAGCTTCTTGAAGTAACCCCTGACCCACATTGTTTGGCGGGTGGTGACGCCGGATAAAGCATTGAGAGATATCTCTGGTCGGTCGTCCTGAGATGGGGGGTCAATAGGCAACTCTTGAATGTCGACCTGATCATCCATTCTATCTGGAGCTTCTTCACCAATTTTAGAGGCAAGCAGAGAATCCATATCCAAGAGATAGAGCTTTTGCTGAACACATTTATGTCCCCGAGTGAATTTCTCATCACAATTATAACAGAGCCCTTTTTCTCTGCATGCCTGCATCTCTGTTTCAGACAAATGCTTCATAGGAGTTGGTCGAGGAGCTGGCGGAATGGGAGGTCGTTGAGAACCCATATTTTGGAAGGGAACAAAAGAGGGTTTGGAGCGTTGTTGGGTTGCAAGCTTGTCTTCTGCCAACTTAGCCAACCCTAGGACTTCCATCATTGTGTTGGGACAGAACATTTTAACCTCAAACCGGATTTCATCCTTAAGACCACTGATAAAACAACTCCTATAGAATTCATCAGACAATCCTTCTGTGTGATTGGCTAGTTTCTCAAATTCTGTATGATACTCTCTAACAGTGCCACTTTGACAAAGTTTAGTGAGTGCTCCGGTGAAGTCATCAAAGCACTAGGACCAAATCGTTGCAAAATGAGTTGGCAAAAATCTGTCCATTTTGGCTCATCATGAGCCTTGATGTACCAACGGTACCATTGAAGGGCTTCCTATTCCAAATGAAAGGATGCAAGTGGAACTTTTTGGACATCAAAAGTATCATGCAGACTGAAATACTGATCTGCACAATAGATCCATCCAGTCGGATCAATATCGTTGAAGCGAGGAAATTCAAGCTTCGGACCACGGAAATTGCTTGAAAAAGAGAACCCATTGGCTGCAGAAGATTCTTGCTGTCGATTATTGTTCATGGCTGAATGCTGAAAATGGAGGCTGAGAAATTTTTCATCCAAATCTTGGAGTTTGGTTTGAATGGCTGCAAGTGCTTCCTCCATGGTTTTTGCTTCTGCGCGGATGACAACCATAACCAAGAGTATTTTTGTTTTTTTGGGGGGAATGGATAGAAAAACACAAACAAAAGCTGCTTTAGTAAAGGAAAATTTGGATTTGGGAAAAACTCAGAGGGATAATTGGGGTTTGAGTAAGTTTTGGACACTTTCTGATGGACAGGGAAGCAAAAAATGGGGATTTCAGAAGCGGGGTGAAAGAATGAGAAAATTTGGTAGAGAGGGACAAAGAAGCAGAATTAGGAAAGGAACTCGGTGGTAAAATTTGAAGGTGATTGGGTGAAATCCGAAAAAGTTATGGCAAACCCTAAAAATAGACAAATGTGAGATTTCAGGTTTTGGGAAATGGAATTTGGGATAGGGTCCTCAGGAATGAACTATGCAGAATGGGATTACCGGGTTGTCAGGGAAGTTTCAAGGGAAACGGAGTGAAAACAAGGGAGATATGGCCAAAAAACAAAAATGGATCTGCAACGGCGTGGAAGGGATCTGAAACAGATAGATCTGCAACGGCGCGGAAGTGATCGGAAGCAAAGGGATCTGAAGTGGCGCCGACTAGATCAAAAACGGCTAGATCTGAAATAGATCTGAAACGGTTGGATCTGGAACGGCTTTCAAAATGGATCTGAAATGGCGCAGAAGTGAACGGCAACAGTTCAGCTGAAAATAGATATGGACCCCAGGTATGTTCGACTTCCTAACAGTTCAGGGGTTTCACTCGGCCACTAATGCTGTCTCACGGCTTGCGTATTGGGGCAGTACCCCTCACTCCACGGCTCAGGTAAAACTGATAATTGCTTTGCCACAAACGACAGCTCTTGGTTTACCTCACGGGTGGGAACTAGTCAATCAAGTAGGGGTCGTTGCCCTTTTCGCTGGCAGGTCCACTCAATGGGCCAACTACTTTGGAGTTCCTGTGGTACTCCTCACAATGAGTTTTAGGGCTTGTGCCCAAGTACTTCCCACAGTTAAGCGAATAGGGATTATTCCCATATCCGAACTTGCAACAAATGCGAAAAAAAAAATTTGGCAGAAATTCCACCCAACAAGCCCAAGAAAGTGCTCTGATACCGGATGTGATGAACCTACAACAATAATTAATGAGAATACACGGAACAGCAGAAATAACAAAACTCAGAATCACTTTTATATTGATCGCAGGCCACTTCGAGGGGGCAACCTCCTTTGAGCAAGCTCAATACAAATAACTTCACGGTGCCTTCATAGGCCTCAACACACACTTATATACTAAGTCAACGCGCCAATACTATGGGTCAAAACCATGGGCCAATACAAACTATGGATCAACAATACTACGGGCAACTTACAAAGCATATGCGCCAAACAGCAATAACACAAACTATGGATTAACAAAAACTACAGGACGACTTACAAAGCATATGCGTCCAACAACAATACACTAATAAAGTAAAGACATGGGTTCCTAACAGCAACATTCACTGGGGTCCACACACACTCCGAGCTATTTTTTGGATATTTTATTATGCTTTTGAGGGGGCCACGATTTCATCTTTTGGTCACTTGTTGATGTTATATGATCATATTATTTATTATTGTGCCATGGGGCCATGCTAGCGAAGGATATAATCACGTCCTAGCCCCACCATGTGCTTTATTCATGTGTCTTAGTCACTTGTTAGGTGGTAAGTCCCCTCTAGGGTGTCTTAGTGAGTGTGACCCACTCTATTGGTGAGTTGATCCATGTATTGTATTTTCGGCTCATCTTAGTCGTTGATTGTTATTGTTATATCTTTTGATCTCCACCACTCATTCAAAGGTGGTCAAGGTTTTGGTCTCTCTCATTCCTATTTAAGAGACCCCCTCATTGTAAAGGGACTTTTAGCTCTTGGCTATTGGAATACAAAGAAATATTTTGTGACAAATTGCTTATGATCTTGGGTTGAATGCTTGGCTATGGTGATTGAAACTACTTTTACATTGCACTAAAGGATCTTGGTAGCTATCTTGCATATTTTCTTCCACCATTTCGATTTGTAGGTGAAGGAGGTGATTTGGAGAGGGGCGCCTTGGTGGAGAGGATCACCTGCTACCTTCAGTCAACTATACAGTCAGCATAAGTCAAAGCTCTTCAAGTGAACTCGCCCTCCATGCAAGCAAAGTCGATTTGGTGATGTGGAGGTCGTATTAATTGGTTTTGGGGTTGGTAATGATGCATTGAATGGAGTGGGGGCGCCTTGCCTAGGTGGAGGCCACCTCCCACTCCCACCTACCTTGATTGCAATCAAATCTTGGATTAAACTCCAAGCACCTACCTCCATGATCACGTCAATCTCCTTCTTGAGGCGAGTTTTACACATGGCAACTACTTATTAGCGTGGTGATAGTTCCAAGGTGAGATGGGGGGCGCCTTGCCTAGGTGGAGGCCACCTCCCCATCCACATCATCTCCAAACTCGACTTGTGTTAGGTGGAGACTCATTCAATTGATGTTTTCATTGGTTGAGAGCTGATTTAGATTGGAATTCGATTTGTGTTAGGTGACCATTGGCTTCCATCATGCCAATTCGACTTAGGTTTCTAGCTGTTAGCCTTTGCTATATAATGAGGCTCCTTTTTCCTCATTCACTCATGGATCTTTATGCATCGAAACTCTGAGCAATTGTATTTGAAATTATATTTAATAAAGTTGTGACTTTGGAGGTCAAATTCTTGGGGGCTCTTGGTGGCCATGCTTCATCACACTCTTGAGGTGATATTGTGTCATTTTTTCATATGTTTATGATTATTTAGTTTTGATCTATATGCTTAGAAGGCTAACAATCTAGCACATGCATGTATATCTTCTCTATTCGCTTAAATCATATGTTATTTGCAGGTATTGCTAATGGTTTTGTGAGCTTTTGCAGGTTCTCCTTCACCCCAATTTTTGTCCAAAGATCTCTCTACTTGTTAAGCACTAGCAAAAGAGGAGTCTCTTGCTTCACCATCAACTACTTTCAAAAAACAAACTTCTTGGTTCTAAGCTTATATCTTCAAGCCCATATTCACTAGATTAGCTTTCTCACCTATTTGTTTTGTCCATCCTCATCCTCTACAAACCATTATCCATCTTCTTGCCCTAGTTTTCCTCTTCCTTGCGTTTGGCTTGCTCTCGTCCCTTTCCTCCCTCATAGCTCTCGTCCATCTAGCCTTCCCTAACTCTCGTCCATCCCTTCCTCCTCTCGTCCATCTAGTCTTTTCCTCCTCTCGTCCCATCCATTCCTTCCTCCTCTCGTCACTCCTCCTCCCTCCTCTCGTCCACCTACACAAAAGACATAAAACATAAAACAAGTTTAAAGTTTGGTTAGTGTAGATTCATTTCATAAGTATAGATCTTGTCTTTTTGCAATAGATTAGATCTTTAACAATTTTACTTAGTATTTTCTAGCTTATGCTTTGAAAAGTAGCATTAGGGCCTTAGATCTCATGTCATAGATTTCAAAAGTTTGCATTGAAAAAATTATTCTTGCATATAGGTTAGATCCTAGTTCTTGCATTTGTTTTTTAAAGTTGGATTTTGGCTAATATCTAATGGGTACATTGTTGAAGTGAGTTTGGGCTTGTGTAGATCTTTTTTGAAGGAGGATAAAAGCTTGATAAGAACAATACTCAAAAGAAAGAGCAAAGTGCATCTAAGCAGAAGACTTGAACCACCATAACAAATCTTGTATACTCTCATTTTTGTAATTAGCCATTAAGGGCTCATAAAGTATTGTTTTTGTTAAGTAGCCATTAAGGGCTCATAAAGTATTAGCCATTAAGGGCTCATAAAGTATACTCTCCTCAAAAGACCTTTCAAGGGCTTCATCCCCGAAGGCACTTGTAACCGTTTAATAAAATTTTCAAGTGGAGGAGGCTCCACTTTTTGGTCTTCTTCTCCATTTAGGGAAGAGAGTTGAGTTTGTTTGGTTTGCTTAGCTTAGATCTTTACAATTCTTGTCTTAGAATAATTTGTTTTTATTTTGTCACTTCTCTTCCAAGCCTTGACCAGAGAAGAGTTAACTTTGGGATTGCATCCCAAAGGCCACATAACTTTGTGGAAGTTTCTCGTTCCCCCATCAGCTTCTTGTGGACATCCAGCTAGCTGGAAGGTTTCCAAGACTGGTGGCTTCTAGTGGTTGACCTTGTTTGGAGGTTGATCCCACCTGTAGTGTAAATTTTTGCTTGGTAGAACACTAGATGTTTCTGTTATCTCATTTTATTTTGCAAGTAGTATGTTAGCAGTATTTCCATTGATTTGAGCTATCACATGTTTTGAGTTTCACAAAGTTTCAATATCTTGTATCACAACTGCTTCTTGCTTCTTAAAATGAACAAAGCCTCTTGAACTTGGCCAAATCCAAGTCAAGAGCACTCTCTATCGGAGAGCATTGTTAGAATTTGCATCTTTCTTGCATTAGGCATTTTAATTTAGCAAGTCTCTTGAACTGCGGTCATAAGATCAAGTCAAGAGCGCTCTCTATCGGAGAGTTGAACGGGTGCTCTAATAATAAAAACTTTTCAACCCATACTTCCCTTTTAATTAATTTATCTTGGTTTTTTCCTACACCCGTATGCTCTGCCAACCGGAAACGGTTGGGCTAGTACTCAGAAAGGTGCAGGACTTGTTAATTTCGCAAGTGATAATATTAATTAAAATTTTACCCCAAAACCCCAACCAAGACAAAATCACTGAGTTCTTCCTGAAAGAGGTGGTGCCAGGAATCCACTATCAGACTCGAGGGCGGTCAAGCCGTAAGCACACTTGCCCTCTTTGCAATCTGGGTGCTCCCGACCTATCACCTAAATGGTTGCCAGTGTTTTTCTTGGCTAAGATTCCACTCCTTGTGATACCTTTGTTCTTAGCCTTAATAATCAAGACCACTAAAATCTTTAATTTACCAAGATAAGCTGCAAAACGATCTCAAGAACTTTTTCTCGGACACTTGTATCAATCAACTCAATCACTCAGATATTATTTGACTCCATAAGGCACTGGTCCTTTATCACATATTTTATTTGCTTATTATCAATCTGGAGTACTTGCTTTAATTTTCATAAAGAGTGATTTGTTTATGATTCAGTGTATCTTTCATTTTCTCTTGCAACGTGGATTGGGTTATCTTGGTTTCATTTAAAGTATATTGTGTCTCTCACCTTCAAAACTCCTAAACAACACCCATCCGCATCACAACATCAAAAAAACATATAAAACACAAGAGCCTTAGACAACTCTTTGTAGGGACTACCCCCCTTGGCTTTGTTAGGAGTTAGCCTAAACGGAGGAGCTGGGATTCAGGTGACAGTACCTGGCTCATTGCTTGCCCCCAAGGCCACACCTCTCCCCACTTTCCAGTGAGGGAGACAGCTTTCGAAAGATTTCTGCTGCTAGTGTGCAGTTTGGCAAACAATAGGGACAACTACAAGTTGTGTGATAACATGAATATAGAGCATTAAGAAAAATTGTCAGGGATGCCATGGCCTGTATGTACGTCATGGGCATATAAGAACACCAAGAAGCATAAAACAGAGACAAGATATGTATGAGAAAAGAAAAGGTTCATACACAGATTGTGTAGGTGTTGTGATAGACGCATATTGAAAAAAGGGCACAAACACAATCGTCCAGCAGAGTTGGTGTGCAGGTTGGACGACGGCCTCCCAATGATAGCAAATAGATGTGGACAGAATTTGCAAACACAAAGGAAATAAGAAAACAATATAAGAGACTAAATTTAAAATGTTTTCTTTTGAACACAGAAAAAGAACATATCAACCATTTAGCAAATATCCTTAAATACATGAAAATTTGGCATGTGTAAAACCCTTAGCAAAACATTTAAAAATTCAAAACTCAGGACATGAAGAGAAAACATTTTCATTGAAAATGGATAACTTCCAGTTGCACATGGCATTTCCTGAACATTCTGTGGATTGTTTATGACTGATGTCTCTATTTTGTGTGAAATTTTAACACAAGCGTTGTTGAAAATGTTTGTCTCGCATCTAGAGACCTCAACATACATAATACACACAATGTTCAGGCAATACCATGTTCAAATGGCCATTTCCCGTTATCCTTTTTCAATGAAAATATTTTCTCTCTCCATGTTCAAATATTTTGCTAATGGTTTTACACATGCCAACATTTTATGTATTTTGGGATCTTTGCTAACTGGTTGACTTGTTCTATTTTTTGTGTTCAAGTATTTGTTGATGAAATTGTCATTAATGCCAACATGGACTTGCAGTGGTCCCACAGGTAGTCATTGATGCCACCAACTCCGTCTTGCGGTGCACAGGTATGGATGATCCCAATACCCTCACATCTAGTGCCTTGAAGCCCACACAAAAATGGTTTTTGCTTTGAAGCACCTTGTACCCAGTAGACAAGGTCCTTGTACCCACAAGGATGGATCTTGGAGCCACCACCTTGTTGACGATGTTGAAGACCTTTGTGATGATGTTGAAGACCCTGGAGATGGTGTTGAAGCCCCTATAGATGATGGAGAAGCCCCAGATGGGTTGAAGAAGCATTAATGACCCATTCTATGGTCATTCATCCTCAGATGGGGTCATGGTACCCTAGGAGAATATTTGGCAACCCCACAAATGATGTCATGATGGATCTTGACCCTTGGAGATCCCCTTGCGTGGTTGAGGTGGTTGAAGAAGCCCATGAAGCCTCTTGCTTTATGAAGAAGCCTTGAAGAAGTCCTTGGACCCACATTGATGGCTTAATGGTCCTTGTCCCCTTAAAGGTGATGATGTGGTCATTGTTGACTTGATGGGGTCTTAGAACCCTTGGAGATGGTCCTAGGGCATGAGAAAGACTTTGCACCCCCACAAATGATGGGTTGATGATCCTTGCACTCTTGAAGGAGATGATGTGGTCATGTGTGTGTTGATGGGATATTGAAACTCTTGAAGATGTTGACAACCTTGTTGAAGAAGCCCAACTTGAAGATGATGATAACCTTGGAGAAAGCGTTGATGATATGGAGCCCATGGTCATACTCTTGCATGTGGAATGATGGCACCTTGATGATCGCATGCCCTTGGAAGCCCTAATGACTTAATAATGAGGACACCCTTGCTTTTGGGAACTTGTTGGAATACAACAAACCCTAAGGTTGACTTGGAAGGGGTTGTGTGACAAAATAAAATGACAAAAACATTTTGGTGACCTAAGTTATTTGTGGACTAAGGTGGAGCATACCCTAAGACATTGAAGATGACTTATGGTGACCTTGATGACTTGTGGACAAACCCTAAAACTCTTTCAAATGGTGGTACAATGACTAACGCACAAAATCAAGTTAAAAACAAATTAAAAATACAAAATACTTACCTTCCTCACCCTAGAAGTCAGCACTATTATGCAAGTAAACAAAGGATGAGGTGACAAATGTATTAAGAGAACTGCTGCAGGTCTGTTTTGAGAAGTTCTGATCATAGCCACATTAAAGAGAAAAGTGGTCTGAAATTCGGGTAGACAGTACTGAGGCAGTTACAGTGAAGAATATCAGATTTAAGTTTGACAACCTCTGAAATTCGGATCAGCTACTGAGGTAAACTGAGGAGAATTCGTGGACTGTGGTGAACTAGTAGACTGAGGAGGAGCAGCTGAACTGAGGTATTTTTGTCTGAGAAAATTCGGGTTTACTGTAGCAGCAGCAGTCTTTAGGGAGTTTTTTTTGGTGTTCTTTTGTAGCCCTAACTTTGGAAATAAGGCAGCGAAGGAGCAGCAGTAGGGCAATGTACAACAGCAAATGATCTCTGAGCATACATAGCAGCAACAAACTGTTTAGGAATTGACATCTTCTACAGTACTTACACAGTCAAGCTTGAAAGACTTTGATGATGATGATGCATGTTCTCTTATGCACTGCTCAAGGAAGCCCTAATGCACAGATAAGTGTGAAGTTGTGATGTATGTCATACTGATGCATGATACCTTAGGATGATGTTACTGTAGGATAATGATAATGTATACTTAACGACGATGTATGATGTGAATGAAAGGTGACTGTGGTTTGAATAGCAGAATGACTTGTCCTTGAAGGTATAAACATGATGATGTAAATTTGTTGACCCTACTAGATGATGTCTTATGAGTATGATATGATGCATGCACAGTGATGATGATGATTATGATAATGTGTATACAGTGGTATACTCAGTGGTGTAGTACAGCAATACAGTGATGTGTGAACAGTATGAGCAATGTACGATGTTGTGTGAATATAGTGAAGTGCATAAGTGACATGAGTGTACAATATTCAGTAATACAGTGGTATATGCATGATGTTGTGAGAAGTAAACCCTATTATGATATTATATTTGCACATGAGTAAACAGTGGAGTACAAACAATGAATTATAACACATACAGTGAACATACACCATGATATTGATATATACCATGATGATGCTTATAAGTGTTGACTTGTACTACTAAGTGACACAAACAGAGAAATAGATATACAGTGAACAGTGATGTACAAATGGTTCAATATGATGATGATGCTTGATGTTCCATATTTTGATGATAAGTTTTGAAGTCTAACCAGCACAGGGACAAACAGTGAATAAAGTTCGAAGTTGTATGATGATTCCATGTTGATACATGATGCATGCTGTGATGAACACTCAATGATGATTATGCATGCCATGATGATGCACTCCTATACCCTATGATGAACACAATGATGGTGATGCATGGCAGTTGGTTAGCAGCTATGGCCAATTCCAAATTTGTGTTTTCAGTGATTATCGAAAGATTAATTTTAGGAAAACTGGATATAAAGCCTCTGTGGACAGGTTTAATTTGATCAAATGATAGGTAGATAATAGATTTTATTAGCCTGTAGGGGTGTAGACTGACTGGCAAAGGAGTGAAATCATATGACACATTGTAAAGAGGTCACGGGTTCAAACCCCGATTAGCCTGTGCCCCATGCTTGTGGGCTGTGTGGGTGTACCTAGGGGTATAGTGGTAGCGAATTGGAATCGACCCCATGTCACGCGAGTACAAGCCCCACCCCAATTGTCGATTCCCCTAGTACAAAAAATAGATGTTATTAATTTTTAATTTATAGAAACCTAACTAACTATTGGCATGATCTATTTTAATTTTGTTAATGATCGGTTTCCATTTATTATTTTCCCCTAATCCATCTTCTCTATTAAGACTAGAAGGTCTTAATTCTATTTTAATGGCTTCTCATAATCTCTTTGAAGGGTGTTCAATCTTGGCAGGAACCTTATTGTTTTCTATGCAAATATAGTGTCTAGATTCCACATAGTGTTGGGTTAAATCTGATCTATGAAAGCTATTATAGTTCATATTGGGTATACGTTCTTTAATCATCATGTGAATGGAATGACTAGTTTGTCCAATGTAGGTCAACGCATAACAGCAAGAAGTCTTATAGATTCCTTGGTTCTAGAGGGGGTCAATGGGGTCTTTGTCATTATCTTCATATTCATGGACACCAAGGCACCATGGATCAACAACTGATACCTACACTAGAAGTGGTGTCATGTAAGAGCAACATATTTGTTGAACAAGATCATGATGACAACATTGCTGTCATGCTCAAAGTATGGTCTCCACTAAGATGTTTAAGCTAATCATATAGTTTAGTCCCAAAAAGCACAATGACTATCGACTATGCAAGCAACACATACATTGGAAATAATGTTCCTTTAGTTACTTGGGAAGGCTTGCATGCGTAATAACTACAAATTACAATGACTATTTGCTTATCTTTTTGCTTATGAATCATGTGTGGAGAGCTAGTCCGTACCTATTGTTAGGAACACAGTTTTCTTTTCCATTTAAAAATGAAAACTCAACTATATGCATAGCAAGAATATAAAGTGAAAATATGCCCTCAAGAGGTTCACAACTTTATTCACAATTCCTTTCTTGCATTTAAACTTGTTGAAGATATGAGACCAATTTTTCATGACTACTAATCTCTATTTGTTTTCAAAACCAACATATTGAATTATGTCCCCAAGAATTACAAAGAAGAAACCAAGAACAACAAGAAATGGGTTTCTAGAAATGATAATAATCATGGCCCATAAAATGCAAGATGCTTGGGGTATACATCATAGGAAACCATGGAAAACAAGGTAAAGGAGAAAAAAAAACTTCATCCAAAAACAATATCCTTCAATAAAAATTATAAAAAAGCCAATTAAAACAATATCCTTCAACCATGATATCTACAGAAATCTTGTCAGGATCCATGAGGATCATCTACAATAGATGGGGTTGCACAACTATTCATCCATTCCACCGACTCTACTATCACTACTTAAGTCAATTGATCAATCTACGAGAGTCACACCAGTTATTCATCCTTAATGCTATCGAATATCTTACTAACTTTAGTGGTGAATCGTGACACATGGTTTTCTTTTGTACTAAAGCTAGTGTCAATGTGGTTGATTACGCATTAGCCAATAACTCCCTTGCTTTGAATATTTTTTAATGTCCAAAAATCTATTGCCCCTCCCCATTTAAAATCCATGCAGTAATCTCCTATTAGAACCAAATTGACCATCCCTAATCTAGTTCCCTTCCATCCACAATATTTCACCGTTAACAACTTCATCGACTCCTTTCATAAACAATTTTGCTCGATCCTCGCTCTTGCGTCATAGGCATCTTAGGAGTAGTGAAGCTTCCCCAATTCCATTCAAGCCTCCCATCCATGTGCTTTACATTGTCATTATCCACAAAATCTTCAGTATGGGATAGACAACAGAAACCTCCATAGTTAATCAAGTATATTATCATTAATAAACGAACCAAAGCTAATTTAGCCAAAAAAAGTTACCAAATCTTAATCAAGAGAGGAAAAAAACATCACTACCTAAATACAAACAAGAGGAGGCCAATCAACAACTTAGAACCAACCCTAAATCATTCCAAATAGCATCTTTGCCTAAAGATCTCATTTTAGAAACCATAAGGGGAAAAGGTGATTTCTTTCTCTTTGGCATTTCCATTTCCATTCAATAATTAGTTAATGGCATTGTTCCAATGTCCCTCACAATTATAGGCTTTAAGAAGTAACTTCACATTTTGCTTTCATTCTTTCATGATCATGGTTCACAGCATTGTTGAAAACATTGGCAATGGCAAAAAATCGACGAGGGGTCCAAAATACAACTTCTTGACAATATCAAGGAAAAATCAACAAAAAACGGCAAACTACTACAAGCATTAAAAATTACAAAATAAATTCATTTTGTTCAATTTTTTAAACATATAAACCAACAACAACATCAAATAAACACATTGCCACATAAATATAGGAAAAACACTAGGATGCCAAATCAAAGTGATACATCAGACTCAATACTAAATACTAAATACTAAAACTTGATAGTTTTCTAGTAAAGGACTCAAAAGTGGATAACCAATGCAAAATGACATCAAATATATAAATGTATCTCATCATCATGAGTCATCTACAATGAAAAATTTAGCAGCTAGCTATCAGCTTATCCTGGAGAATCAATGACCTCTCCCCCTTTTACGGGAAAAGGCCATGGCAAATTTGCCACTAGAAGTTCCTGCATAATCTATGTAGAAGTTCCCCCCAAATTTTAGTAAATGTTATGGAGACATCGGGGTCTTCAACATAGGGAACCCTGCTAGAAATACTAAAAAATTTATCTAAGAATACATGGAAATTGAAACATAATCATTGAAATTTATTTTTTTCAAATTATAATCTAATAGACTAATACATACATGAACATTGATAACAATGTAACATAATAAATCATAAATGATCTTTCGACAATAGACTATCACGGTATCACCATCAACATTTCTACAATAGACTATCACAGTATCACCATCATCATTTGGGTACATATAGCGCTTGATGCTTCTTGATTAAACATCAATCCCATACCCTCATACATGATAGAATCCAATGGAAATGGTGCACTTTCGCCAATCCTGAAATCTTGAAAACTATTAAGTCTACTACATTCTGAATTGGATATGAAACTCTACTTTCTCCTTATGACGTCTGATGAGATTAGAACCACTCTTAAACATCCTGAAACAATTAATGGTAATGTTAAACTCTAAGAATTTAATATTACCAATAATTACTAGGGAGTGTGTCCCCAACATTGAAAATGATAAATAAAAAGCCAAAAATCAGCCTTTAAGTGGGTTAACACATGGCTTGGGTGATGTTTCATGACCTAGCACGTTTTTTTGACAAAAAATCATGATTTTTCCTAAACATCACGATTTACGATTTTTTGGCAGAAATCGTGATTTTTCGCGATGTGCCGAAAATGTCAGCGATATCTTCAACATTGGAACTTCACAGGGAATCCTTGGAAAGATAACATGTATGGCACTTAACATGTCTAACAAGGATCCATCTGACATTATTCTCCTATAAAGGGTAGTTGGCAGAGGGAATAACATTATATACTTAATGGGTATATGTTATTCTTTTGACCATTTTTTAGCATGAATCAACTAAAAGAATCAAGGTTAAGTAAGGTTTGGGCAACAATGACATCCTTAAAAAAGATAATATTTCCATCTTTAGTTCAAAAACATTTGGGTTAAAACATGCCTCTTCCACACTTTAGTGATAGCTCTCCTTTATGGTAGTTAGGTGTGTAGTCTACATTTGAGGAAAACATGTTGCATGGAGAGGTTTCTCATCATTAGGTTATCAAAGCATATCCTCACAAAGAACATAGGTCCACGCTCTATCATGTCATTCAAGTTTATTGTTTCATAATCAGTACATAATAGATACATGTATCTAGATCTCAAATACCCTATGTATCGACCCTCCAAGGGGGTTATGTCCCAAGATGGCCTTCTACACTATGCACTTCTTGGAGCTGAGGGATAGTCTCACATTTCGCCATCGGACACATGTTCTTCCTATTCCTTTAGGTATATTTAGAGTGGAATCTCACCGTCTCCAGGCAGAGACAGATCGCCAACTCGACCAGTCAGATAGGATCTGCCAAGTATGTTACCATCTAGAGGTTGAGACCAAGGAGCACTTCATCTTTCAGTGTCCTATTTACTAAGAGATTCAAGGGCAGTTCCATTGCCTTTTCAAGGAACTTCTTCTCACATAGTTGTAGACTTTGACTAGATTCTTCAAATACCTCGATCAGAGATGCCTAGCCTTATACTTGTAGGAGGCCCTCCGGCTTCGCTCCTCCACCCTCCAACAACAATCTCAGACAAGACCAAGCTCCACTCAAAGTATCACTTCATACTTTTCGGTGTTTCTTTCCTCTAATGGCACCAAGATATAAACAGATGGTGGCATGGACCTTGACCGCTCAGTTAGGACAAGGCAGTTCACATCTACCTCCGGCCAACACCAGCCACAGGGACAGTCTCGACCCCGGCCTAACAGTCAGATGACTTCATCCAAGATGCAGCATCAAGCACCCTCCTCCAAGATACGGTGCACTAACCATCGCAATTCCTCTTCTAGCTCTTCCTCCAGACAGATTATTCTTTTGAGCTTCCTTCAATCGACCTTAGATGGTCGGAGAGATTCTCCCAATGCTTCTAGTCCTTCCAGTGGCCCATGACATTGTTTGTTTCGCCATTTTTGCATCACAACTCTCAGATCCACTCCCTTTATACATATTCCTTTCTTGGATCACCTCTCTTCATATCTCGCTTTGTATATTTTTCTTTGAGATTGGCTCTCCATTTATTGAACTAGGGTTTGGTTTGAGTTTTGCTTTTAGCTTATATTGGAGCTACTTTTATGATCCCACTCTGTATTGTTATCATGGTACCGCACAGTCCCATTGACCTACTTTTGTGGTCATTTGTTGGACATTAATGACATTATCTTAGCTTATCTTCTCCTATGAAGCTAGATAATCAAGGCGATGAGACTAGTTGTTGAAGCAAACCTTAATGGTTACTCCATACTAATATGGGATTGATATCATTGAGTTTACAATGGTGTGTATATAAATACAACTTCATGTGATAAGCATATCATTTTGGAAAATGGATGGCTTATCATTATTACAACATACATGTGCATTATGACCTATGAATATTATTATATCGATTGCCTATAACATTATAACAATAGTGGTATTATACCCTACATATATCGCATGTCCTACCCCTTAAATTGCTTTGCCCACAAAGCATGGGAAGAGAACACTTTTGATAAATTGGTGCATCTTGTAACTTTTGCCTATTTGACAAGGTTGAGGACATAGAGCAATATGATTACTGAAGCCTTGAACAATATTGTCACATTGAAAAAGGATCAATCCATGGTAGGTGGATTCTTTCAAGAGCTCTTAATTGAGAAGATTATAGATTTTAGCATTTTTTTGTTTTCATCCCCAAGTTGTATTGAATTTTGTATTCTTCACCAGGTAAGTAGAGTGTCAACTTTGATTGGGTAGTAGTAGGTGTTGTTACATTGATTCACACAACCAATGACTTTTGTAATTTGGGTAACAATACGATACCCTCATAAGTTGATCCTTCTTAATCTAAAATTTAGTATTAATATTTCAATATTCACCAGGGTGTCACTATCCTTTCACTAAGGTATGATTTCATCAGTAGTGATTTATGGACCTTCAACTATAACCGAATTTGTAGATGTTGCCTTGTTGAATTGTTTCTTGATCTCAACTCTTAACTTCTCTTTGTCATATCAAACCTCTTTAATGATGACACTAGGATTTTCCAATTTAATTGACTTGATGAAGGATTCCTTATCAATGGTTTGCATTTTAACCTTTAAAAAATCCCTTGAATCAACTAGATCGGTTAAGGATTATTTGAAAAATGAGGAAAAATACTTTAATCTCTTTCTTCACTTGGACCTAATGTCTAATGTTCCATCATTGTAAACATCACTTCCATCATAGATAGATTTATTAATGATTTTAATAATTTCATGGGTAGTCACGATTTGGCTCATATTCGTCACTTCTCTACTACGGCAAACATTGTCATCAAAACTCTTCACGCTCATGACCTCATTGCCACCCTGAAGATTCAAGTAATACTAGGCCTCATTGCCAACCCCAAGGTTCAGGTAATACTTGGCTATTATAAACAGTTGATAGGAGAATGAGGCTTCTTCCTATGGTTCTTCATGATGATCAACCCTCAGTGGAGCTTCATGACGATCAACCCTCAATCTTGTATGTGGAGTCCAGACAACACCTCTTATATTAATCTTTTATGTATGACTTCAATATGTTTTGGTGGATACTATGGCGACGATTCTCGCACATAACAATAGTGCTAATTCACAACTCTTGGTGAAACAACAAAAATGGCATATCCCAATGCTTGCCAATGGCTTCCTTGTTCTATGTCAAGCATCCTCAATGATTATTCTTGGCAAATGCCCTATATGCTTCTATTTTTCTTCAATTTAATGCACGCAAAAATTCATCCAACTTCGCCTTGTGATTTTATATTTTTTTCTTATTGTCACATGTTTTATTTCATGTAATTTGATGTTAGGGATCTATTCTTTTTTTTCACATAATCAATTTCTCATGGTCATGATTATCATGACAATGTCTTTATTAGATTTATGCATTACTAAAAAATTTGATAGGTTGGCTCTATGTTTCCAAATGCCCTGTTTTCTGGTAAGTAATCTTCTTCTCTTGGTTAATGCCTTTCTGATTTTCAAGTGTTGTTTGAAAATCACGAAAAGAAACCACTTTGATACCAATGAAAAAGATACCCCATAATGAAGAAAAATTACATAAGTATCAAGTTGCTCATTCATACATTCTGTCAAACATTTGAACATCTAGGGTTTTAATTAAAGATTAACTCACAATGCTTTTAAATTAACAACACCACTTCAAGATCCCTTCCAATATTGAAATTTTAACAAGCACATAGAACACATGTATATTGGTCAACCTAGACCAAGAAAAACCCAAACCCTAAGAAGAAGATGTTTCATTAAGAAGAGCAGAAATTTCAACACAATGAAATTGATCTTTAAACCCACAGTGGCAAAATTTCACAAACAACAAACTAACTCAAAAACAGAGCCAACCTCGAAATTTGTGCTAGAGGACTATTGTACGGTACTGTACGGCCTGCCCTTCTTCTACTTCGATTTTCTAAAGAGCCGCCATTTTACAAACATGATAAGTGTTTGCCTCCGGTGTATCAGATGATTCAGCATTTGTGGCTAGCCAGTTTTGGTTAGCCTGTTTTGTTTTTTGAGTCGACATGACCATGGCCCCATGGGGTTTGTAATAAAGTGTGCTAGTAGGATCTGAGTGTCTCGGTTCCCCATGACTGGATTAAGCAACTAAGGTATTCCAGGGAGTTTTTTCCTTTGTCAATTATATTTTGCTTAAGGCGATGTATAATCGATGAGGTTTTCTCCCGCTCCTCCAAAGTTGGAATGCCCGATTTTGAAAATTTTGGCCATGGGGGCTTATTAGAGGCCAACTAATGTATATAAGCCTACTAGACATTGTTAGAATAGGTGTCGGTCATGTCCTAAGTCCATAAAACCCTCAGAAAAAATTTCGAAAAATTTTTACCGGGTCCGTCGAATTTGGGTTTTTAATTTTTTTTTAAATTTATTAAATTTCTCTATAGTTTAAATAGAGAAATAATAATTTGTAATATGTCAGTCGTCCGGGGTCCAAATTCAGTGATTGATGGCTCATTTCATAAGCCAAAAATCACACATGACCTATTGACCGGCTAGATCCAAGTTTCGGATGTCATTTAGGCCTCGTAATTAATATGTTCTCTGAAAAGCCATTTACAGAGAAATTATTAATTAAAATAATAAAAATGATTATTTTGGAGATAATCCAAATCTCTCCAAAATAATCCAAATGGAATAAAGTAAAAGGCTAAATGACATGGCACTCAGCATTTATGAAGATTCCAATCATCTCTAAGCATCTTCAGTCAACTATACAGTCAGCATAAGTCAAAGCTCCTCAAGTAAATTCGCCCTCATGCATGCAAAATCGAGTTAGTGATGTGGAGGTCGTATTAATTGGGTTTGTTGGTTGGTATGAGTTGCATTGAATGGAGTGGGGGCGCCTTGCCTAGGTGGAGGCCACCCCCCACTCCCACCTACCATGATTTGCAATCAAATCTTGTTTCAAACTCCAAGCACCTACCTCCAATGCTCACGTCAATCTCCTTCTTGAGGCGAGTTCTACACATGGCAACTACTTATTAGCGTGGTGATAGTTCCAAAGTGAGATGGGGGGCGCCTTGCCAAGGTGGAGGCCACCTCCCCATCCACATCATCTCCAAGCTCGACTTGTGTTAGGTGGAGACTCATTTGATTGATATTTTGATTGGTTGAGAGCTGATAGATTGAAATTCGATTGAGGTTAGGTGACCATTGGCTCCATTCAAGCCAATTCGACTTGGGTCTTTAGGTAGTCTTCTATTGCTATATAATGAGGTTCATTTTGCCTCATGAGCATGGACTTTTATGCATCGAAACTCTGAGCAATTGTATTTGAAGTTATATTTAATAAAGTTGTGACTTTGGAGGTCAAATTCTTGGGGGCTCTTGGTGGCCATGCTTCATCACACTCTTGAGGTGATATTGTGTCATTTTTTCATATGTTTATGATTATTTAGTTTGGATCTATATGCTTAGAAGGCTAACAATCTAGCACATGCATGTATATCTTCCCTATTCTCTTAAATCATATGTTATTTGCAGGTATTGCTAATGGTTTTGTGAGCTTTTGCAGGTTCTCCCTCACCCCAATCTTTGGCCAAAGATCTCTCTACTTGTTAAGCACCAGCAAAAGAGGAGTCTTATGTGTTTTCTTTCCATCAAGCAATCTTTAAACAAATTCTCAATCGGTTACTTGTCCTACCCATCGAAACTGTGGAAATCTAAAGCCCTACCATTCTCCAAGTTTGAGATTATAGCTTAGCTAGCCTTTGTTTGTGGCTTGTTTGGCTTTGCCCCTCTTGTTTTCCCTTCACACTAGCTGCTGCCCTTGTTATTCCTTTGTTCCAGTCTGCTGATCTTTGTTTTCTACTGCCATCTTCTTGCTGCTGCTACCATCTTCTTGCTGCTGCCATCTTTGTTTTCTGCTGCTGCTATTTTCTTCTTTTACCCCTCATTATACTCTAGCTGCCAGCTCTCGTCCCATCCTAGCTCTTCCTCCTTGCTCTCGTCCATCCCTCTTCCCTTCCTCCTCTCGTCCATCCCTTCCTCCTCTCGTCTACCTACACACAAAACACAAAACAAAAACAAGTTTGAACTTTGGTTTGGAGTTAGATCTATTTCATAAGCATAGATTCAAACTTTGGTTTAGAGTTAGATTTATTTCATAAGCATAGTTCATGGTTTGGTTAGTATTAGATTTATTTTCATAGTATAGATCTTAACTTTTTGCAATAGATTAGATCTCTAATAATTTCACTTAGTAATTTCTGATTTATGTATTGAAAAGTAGCAATAGGGCCTTAGATCTCATATCATCAAATCTCAAAAGTTTGCATTGGAAAAAATTGTTGCATATAGGCTAGATCTTAGTCTTTGCATTTGTTTACAAAGTTGGGTTTTGACTAATATCTAATGGGTGCATTGTTGAGGTGATTTTGAACTTGTGTAGATCTTTTTTAGAAGGACAAAAGCTTGATAAGAACAAATATTCAAAAGAAAGAGCAAAGTGCATCTAAGGAGAAGACTTGAACCACAATAACAAATCTTGTATACTCTCTTTTTTTGTAATTAGCCATTAAGGGCTCATAAAGTATTGTCTTTTTAAGTGGTTCTTTTTTCTCTCAAAAGACCTTTCGAGGGCTTCATCCCCAAAGGCACTTGTAACTGTTTAATAAAATTTTCAAGTGGAGAAGGCTCCACTTTTTGGTCTTCTTCCCCATTTGGGGAAGAGTGTTGGGTTTGTTAGTTTTGCTTAGCTTAGATCTTTATAATTCTTGTCTTAGAATAATTTCATTTTTATTTTTGTCGCTTCTCTTCCAAGCCTTGACCAGAGAAGAGCTAACTTTGGGATTGCATCCCGAAGGCCACATAGCCTTGTGGTAGCTTCTCGTTCCTCCATTAGCTTCTTGTGGACATCCAGCTAGCTGGAAGGTTTCCAAGACTAGTGGCTTCTAGTGGTTGACCTTGTTCGGAGGTTGATCCCACCTGTAGTGTAAATTTTTGCTTGGTAGAACACTAGATATTTCTGTTATCTCATTTTATTTTGCAAGTAATATGTTAGCAGTGTTTCCATCGATTTGAGCTATCACATGTTTTGAGTTTCACAAAGTTTCATTATCTTGTATCACAACTGCTTCTTGCTTCTTAAAATGAACAAAGCCTCTTGAACTTGGCCAAATCCAAGTCAAGAGCACTCTCTATCGGAGAGCATTGTTAGAATTTGCATCTCTCTTGCATTAGGCATTTTAATTTAGCAAGTCTCTTGAACTGCGGTCATAAGATCAAGTCAAGAGCGCTCTCTGTCGGAGAGTTGAACGAGTGCTCTAATAATAAAACTTTTCAACACACACTTCCCTTTTAATTAATTTATCTTGGTTTTCGTCCTACACCCGTATGCTCTGCCAACCGGAAACGGTTGGGCTAGTACTCAGAAAGGTGCAGGACTTGTTAATTTCGCAAGTGATAATATTAATTAAAATTTTACCCCAAAACCCCAACCAAGACAAAATCACTGAGTTCTTCCTGAAAGAGGTGGTGCCAGGAATCCACTATCAGACTCGAGGGCGGTCAAGCCGTAAGCACACTTGCCCTCTTTGCAATCTGGGTGCTCCCGACCTATCACCTAAATGGTTGCCAGTGTTTTTCTTGGCTAAGATTCCACTCCTTGTGATACCTTTGTTCTTAGCCTTAATAATCAAGACCACTAAAATCTTTAATTTACCAAGATAAGCTGCAAAACGATCTCAAGAACTTTTTCTCGGACACTTGTATCAATCAACTCAATCACTCAGATATTATTTGACTCCATAAGGCACTGGTCCTTTATCACATATTTTATTTGCTTATTATCAATCTGGAGTACTTGCTTTAATTTTCATAAAGAGTGATTTGTTTATGATTCAGTGTATCTTTCATTTTCTCTTGCAACGTGGATTGCGTTATCTTAGTTTCATTTAAAGTATTTTTGTGTCTCTCACCCTCAAACTCCTAAACAACACCCATCCGCATCTCAACATCAAAAAACATATAAAACACAAGAGCCTTAGATAACTCTTTGTAGGGACTACCCCCCTTGGCTTCGTTAGGAGTTAGCCTAAACGGAGGAGCTGGGATTTAGGTGACAGTACCTGGCTCATTATTTGCCCCCAAGGCCACATCTCTCCCCACTTTCCAGTGAGGGAGACAGCTTTCGAAAGATTTCTCCTGCTGGTGTGCATTTTGGTGGACAACAGGCCATAAACAAAAAAGAATAATACAAAGTAAAAAGTAAATATGAGACTTAAACTAGAGACTTTAGAGCTTAGGATTATGTGGTAAATATTATGTCGGTCATAAACAAAAAAGAATAATACAAAGTAAAAAGTAAATATGAGACTTAAACTAGAGACTTTACTTTTTACTTTTAATACAAAGTAAAAAGTAAATATGAGACTTTAAAGTGTCTATTGAGTAACAAAATAATACAAAGTAAACAAAAAATAATAATACAAAGTAAAAAGTAAATATGAGACTTAAACTAGATACTTTAGAGCTTAGAATTAGACTCAAGGAGCTATTCAAGGAGAGGTTTGCACCTTGGGAGATTTGATGCCTCTCGACGCTTGATAGAGCCTAAGATTTTGATCTAGGCTGGTTAAATATTTCACTTGAGTGAGACCCAAACTCATAAAGTACAAAATATCACACTTCATTTATATAAAAGCCACTTTTTACATAAATGTACAAGGAACAAAGCCTTCAAGTCCCCCTCATCACCCCCACACCAAAAATATGAGGGAGGACCTTCAGAGTTATCTTTTCAACACTTTCTCATAACGAGGGAGGTCCTTCCGGCACCATCAGAATCTCCATCTCTGGTTCTTGACGCAGCTCCCTCCTACTCTGGAATGCCTCTCGGAGACATGTTCCCGACCCTGAACTGGAACTCTGATGTTTGAGACTCTACTTGAGTCTCATGAACCTGCTCATCATCTCTGCACTAATTGAGTCTCCTACCAGTGCTCTTAAGAGATCCACTCTTTTCATCAGAAGAAATATAAATAACAGGTTGATCAGATGCAACACCTGCCCCATCCAAGATTACCCTCTGAGCCCAAGCTTCAAAAGCCTCATGCTCTTCAAGGTCACCATTATTAGTGGGCTTGGTCATGGTAAAATTTGCAAACTTCCAGATCTTCCATTCTTTTAGTACTGTGGTTATCCTTACCTTCCATGGAACATAGTTGGACACACCGTCCAAGATGTCCTCAAACTGTATACTCATCATTGGAAAATCACTCACAACTAGAACTTTGAAAGACAACCACAACTTTCTTCTTCCCTTCTTTCAAAAAGAACACTGTGAACAATATTGCTTACTGCCAAGTTCAATATCATTCTCATACCATGAAGAAAAATGACATAAGTATGAAGTTGCTCATTCACACATTCTGTCAAACACTTGAACATCTAGGGTTTTAATTAAAGATTAACTCACAATGCTTTTAAATTAAAACCACCACTTCCAGATCCCTTCAAATAATGAAATTTTAACAAGCACATAGAACACATGTATTTTGGTCAACCTAGACTATTTCAATTTGGTTGTCAAACCCTATAGACTATCATCTATCAATCGAAAACAAATAATCAAAGTGGTGTCAATTGTCACCTAGGCTCTCTCTATGGTGATATCTTCAAATCTAGGGTGCCATGCATGAAATCATAACTAGCCTTCAAGAGAGTGATTGAGTTGGGGAGGCCAAGAATCCTAAGCTTCACCTCCTTAGCTTCCCTCTCCCTATCCCTTTGGACCTTAGCCTATATAGTAATCTCAACAACGAGACGGGTATTTATCCCTTCGATTACATGAACCTAGGAAATATGTTTATCTATTTGCTTCTAAATTAACTCTCGTTTGGTAATAGTTGTATAGTTAAGTTTTTCTTATTAAAGGAGGATTTGATCTTATTTGTTCTTAATGTCATACATAATAGCTTCTAAGTATTTTGAAATTAAAACAATGGTGCAAGTTTTATGTAGTCTAATTCCATCTTGTATTCTATAGATAATAAAGGTCACCTCCTGAAGAGTTGAGGATAGCTATGAATTTTCCTCTAGAAGATTTACCACAAAGGTTTGTAATTCCTCTATGATCATGCAATGCATATTAAAATTATCCAATGAGTCAACCTACCACAATAAACTCTGATGAGAAGCCCCTTTTTACTTCGAACTTACTACACATGATAATCCTACAAAGTGAGCTCCATGATGAGAGAAATATTTCAACATGAGCAAATGGAAACAAAGGCCAATCAAACCCTTGAAAATTAGCTTTGGAAGGATTTGTTGAGAAACTACAACATAGTCAACCCATTCCGCATCATAGTTGACGACCCTATCCCTGCACCTTGGTGAACTTGTACCCTTCACCATGATCATGCCATCGGTTGCATCTTGGTCTGCCAGTTCATCTATGACTGGGTTAGATCATTCGGATACACCCTAGATGATCCATTTGGTTGTACGATGGTTGACCCAATCATCTCCTTCTGTGGCCAACCTATTCAAATCTCCTTGTCTATGGTCATCCCATACAAAGCCTTGTATAAGAAAACAATAGCCAGTGAAAAACATGAAAAGACTAGAATTCTTTTAGCTAAGGTATTTATAAGCATTATATTCACAGTTTGAAAATCCTTCATAAACCAAATTACCCTAATGATAATCTTAAATACCATTGCATACAATAGGAACTCCAATAGGAAAGAAAAAAAATAACTCATTTTGTGTGTTCCTGGACATGTTCCTAAATAGTTTGAACATTGAACAGAAATTCTAAAACAAACAAAATGGACTCAGAATAAAACTGAAGTTCTATTGATCGATTGGAAGATGATGTAACGATTATTAAGCCAAAAAGCAGCCATACTGCCAAACTAATGAAGCTGCAGAACCAACTTTCAAATGTGTAAAATCGAAATTGGTGCCATAGAAATTAATGACGACTATATATTAGGGATCTAACCATGGACATATTCCAATTAGTTTTCTGCTAGTTTGTCCATAGTAATTTACTTTGAATTGCATCTCAATGGTTCTCTTGAAATATAACTTTTGTTTTCTGGTAGAGCTCAGACTTCTATCAACACCATAATCATGGGTTGTTCTCCTTGTAAACTTAGGCACATAAATTTTGCAATGATAATCCAACCACTGGCGACACAAGGCAATTTTATCACAACTATGGGTATATAACAAAACATAAAATTGCTAATTGGCACGACAAAGACACCAACGGGAACATTTAGCATGTACCTCCACGGTTGTAAGGCAACTTCCTAACCGGTTCACCGTCCTCAATATCCACATCAAATACTGGTCAAATCACAAGTTAAAATGATCAGTAATTTTAAACAATATAGACATGCAAATCTCATTGAACACAGCACAACCATTTAAACAATAAAATGGGTCACTTATTTTCTTTTTAAATATGTCATATATTTATATAAAGTATTTACAAATACCACAAACATTTAAGAAAATAAAAAAGGTTACTTACCATAGTCATATGCAACACCATCAAGTTTTTTACGACCTTGTAAATCATCAGGCCCATCCACTACTTCACCGATCTGAAAAGACAAGCATTTCATGAAAAACTAGTTTTGCAAATATTATTTAACATGAAAAACAACACCCCCATTCAAAAACAAGAAAAAAAATAAAAAAAATCAAGCCAGAAGCAATACCCAAGACCACAAAACAGTCTGGAAATGGATGAGAAATGTCCTGAAATCTTCAGTCTACAAACATTCCATAAATTTCCCAATTGCTTCTGTAGTATAATCACTACGGAATTATTTATTAATAATTATACAATCAGTCACATAAAATAATAAGTAAGAATAGAATAGGTTATATTGCAAAAGTCATAACCTTTAAAGAAGCATATACATTATTTTCATATGTTGTATAATCTCCCGGTTGGAATGATTATTATACTTGTTTCATCCAATTCCTAACACAGCAGAGTCTATATATGTTTATGGATATCTATATGGATATGTGTGTGTGTGTGTGTCTAGACATTTCCAGCAGCAAGTCAACTATCCAGATAAGTTAACTGGGAAAAACTATCCACCTTGGAAACAAAGGTTGAAGGGGATTTTATCATGTAATGATATTTAAGAGATCATCGCATGATAAACACCCAACCATGGCAAATAACGGATGATTAGAAGAACAAGAATGGCCTCATCCTCATTACTTTTGCAATTGACCATGATCTTCCCCTACATTTTAGAGGCATAATTATGCTTTACAAGCCTAGTCCAAATTAAGAAGTTTATATTAAAACCCAAATGAAGGTTTTCAAGGCAGAGATCGATGAGAGCTCATGGACTCAAGTCTTGAAGAGTACCTTTGGGTTAGGAGTCCAAGGTGTACTCTGACAGTGTTTACCCCATATACCATTCACAGAATGTGAGGAAGTGCCTAGAGTGTTTCCTTCAGGACTAAAAGAGTGCATCCAATGTAAATACATAGCGAGAGCACCTACGCAACTCCTATAACTACACTATCAACAACATGAGAGAATTAAGAACATCGCAAAAAGAAAGAGACTTAGAATAAATACACAAGTTAAGTTGCATAAAGAGCATGTCAAGATTTGTTGGAAATAGAATTTGTGGCCAAAACAGGGGTGAAAGAAGGCTCCTCATCCAAGTCATAAATCACTATCTAAGAATGTTATTTAGAGAGTACCCAGGTGAGGGGTGCCAGTTGTGCCTTCTCGTGAGGGATACTAGACAAAGAATGAGGAGTTTCATCACTCATAACAATCAAGGGCAGAGGGAAGAATCTTTGAACTGATGATTGGCTACATGACGAAACCTAGTGAGTAACGCTCTATGTAGAGGAGTCTGGCTCTAGGCCCTCCTAGAGTTACTCTATCTCACTGTTTGGTGAAGCCTAATTTGAGGTTTGGAATGAGAAGATATCTTGAATTGCACTAATCAAATATCAAAGGAAGCTTGGACCTTTGGTTGTCGATTGTTGCCCCGAGTTGGGAGGACAACAAGGAAGTAAGAGGTGATCCTCCTAGGATGCTTTGGGTAGGCGGGACCATGCAAGGATTTCGATCTTTTGCCCGAAAATCTCTCTCAAAAAAGAGAGAAACACCTCTAATTTGAATAACAAAAAAAAGAAGAGAGGGAACCACCTATATCCTGGAGAAAGCGGTAAAACCTCCCATTGATCTCATAATGGGTAGAATCTGAAGATGAGGTGTTCCCTATGTTGCACTGGCTTTGGGGATGGGGGAACGACATGGACGGGGGGACGAGTCCCCAGGACGGCTAGAGCGCACCCCCAATTTTTCAAGGGACGGCAGGTTGGGGACGACAATAATTTATATATATATATATATTAAAAACGTTTAAAAATTAAAATTCACCATAAACATTTGTAGTTGCTTGTAAGCACAATAGTCTATACTTTATAGTATTATGCACATCCCTTACACTTGCTAGTTTTGAAAAAACTCAAGCAAAAAGAAAAGGACTTGTGAGCATTATTGGCACTTGAACGTGAATAAAATGTAGTTTAGCTTTAGGAAAGTTTAAGTATAACTATTTTCAATCTGCACTAAGGTCCATGTAGGGTCTATGAGAATAATGCTTGTCTCTATAACAACTCTTCTTCCTTAAATTTCTTGCTTATAATGATTGGGTTAAAAAGAATTCCCTTCACAAAAGGTTCTATAGATTTTTATAACTATGTTGAAAAGCACTACAAAACACTTTTGGATATACATGCTTGCAATCTATAAAGAGATTAGAATCATGTTTTAGATAAAGAAGGATATTGAATATGAATTTATTCAAATGTTAAGTACCCAATCTAAGTCATTACTATCCAATTGTTTTCACAGTGCTTGAGGTTGGGATGGGGAAAGAGTTGGGCTTAAATAACTCATGGACACCTATGTAAAATATGTAAAAGTTAAGATGACCCTAAAAATGAGAAGAACAAGAGCAATACCCAAAAGGATCAAACCTTTCAGTTGTTGCATTTCTTAGTTTGTTGGCATGGAGGCTTTGCTGCTTGTAATGATGTTGCTAAAAAGACAAAAGTTAAATCACTAGAAACCCAAATCAAAATCCATCATACACAACCCATATGTTGAGCTGCAACTTGCATAGATTTAGATTTAGATTTAGAAAAATACAAAAAATATGGATGGGATAAATGATCATATTGTCCATTCATCAATGTCCATTGTCAGAATTGAAGATACATGACCAAAACATCTCCAAAATCTGCGCGAGACATCTCTGAAATCTACTTGGAATGTCTCCAAATTTACCCGAAAATATGTTGGGGACGTTTTGGGTACGACCAACAAGTCCCCAAGTCCCTAATGAAGTCCCCAAGAGATAAGGGAAGTTTCCTAGGGGTCCCCAAGTCCCCGAAACGCGGGGACGGCGGGTACAAGGCTTTTTTGGGGGGGGGACGGGTTCCCGTTCAACATAGGGTGTTCTTCTTACACAAAGCTAATGAAAGCTAACCTAGAACAAGCCAAGGGAGATCCTAACAACTCGCATCCAATGTTTTGCACATATTTGCAAGTTTGACAACAATGTCATCTCTCAAGTACAGAAAGTATGAGTAAAAGAAATGCATTTTAGGACTAAGACCCCCAAGAGATGCAATTTACAAGACCTAAATACACTACATGTCGATATCCTCTTTGAGCACCATGTTCAAACAACAAGATGTCGCTCAAAGCATCTAGTGGGTCCTTAAAAGAGGTAAGGAAATCGCAAGAGATGACCACAAACTAAAGTAACCTATGAAAGTTTTCAAACCCCAACCCGGTTTCAAGCTTGATAGCTTCTCTACATATGGTTTAATGCCCAAACCCCAATATGCACATTTTTAACATAAAAATGACTAAGCTGAAGCCTGAAACACATGAGATTCTTTTTCAAACATAAACTCAAAAATTTATAACTTTCAGCCAATAACTCATACTCAGAAATTTCAATTTTCAACCAATCACATAAACATAACACACAGATTTTTGACCAATAGGTCCAGGATAAAACCCCGAAGGGAAAACCTAAGTGAGAGAGATTTTATTAAAAAATTATGAGACAAATAGCAACCAACAGCAGCAATACTTATCTCTGTTTTTCTTCTTGAAAAACGTGCCAATACAAACAGCAGTAAAACAGCAGTACGGCCTTGGGAAATGTGCCCAGAAAAAAACAGCAAGAGAAATACCTCGGAATTCGTGCCAAATAAGAAACTGAACAGACCTCGAAAACTGTGTCAAATCTGACTGTATGGACAGACCTGTACGGATGCCGTATGGAACTCGAAATCTGTGGCAGAATTTAATACTATACAGACTGTACAGATTCTGAAAAATCAGTAAATTAATTGCCTCAGAATTCGTGCCCTCTCTCTCCTGCTGTACGGATGAGTCTTCCTCGATTTCTGTGCAATTAAACCGGTGTACGGATTGCATTAAATGACCTCCAATCGCCTTGGGAATTGTGCCCTGCTCCTCAAAATCCCTTCCTCGATTTCTGTGCAAGGTTTTCTCTTCCACTTCTCTGGTTCAAAATCTCTTCAAACCTTCTCTCTCTTTCTCTTCTTCTTCTCTCCAAAACTCCTCTCTTCGATGTGAATAATGAAAAATGTTTCCTTCCCCCAAGCCTTTTTGTTCATGGCAACTTCCTCTTTTCAATCTAATGGTCCAGATTACATTAGATGAGGGGTTCTCATTAAATGCTCATTAAATAAATAATAAATGACATTTAGTGCACTTCATGTCATTTAATAAAGTGAGCACCCCTTTTAATTAATCGCTCACTTGACTTTTCATTAAATCTGAACTTAGGATAAACTCGTGACTTAACTTTTAATAAAGTGACTTTATAAATATAAAGTCATTCTCACTTTATTAATTAATGACTAGGGGAGTTACCTTTTTAAAGTGTCCTTCTCCAGCCCAAGGTAACACAAGGTGAACAACACTTCCTAGGTAACATTTCAACAACCTAGAGGGCTTTGAAAACCAGTAATGAACCCGCCAAGGAGGAACTACAAAGTCAATGATATCAGAGGGAAAAAGAGGTAGGTAGGTCTATCAGTCCGTCCAAGGTCACCAAGGGTCCAGAATTTATGAAAGAAATAGATCTCTCTAAAGATGGCCTCAAGGAGCAAAAGATGCTTCCTGAACTTTACCGAAATGATGGAATGTGGTACCCTCCACTTGCAATGAGTGATACATTGTAGCAAAAGGATCTATACTCTCTCCATCCAAGTCCAAAGAACTCGAAGCAAGCTAGAACCCCAAACTTTAGAACCAGAGGGCGATGGGTCTAATGACCGTGTCTAACAGGTGGATCTCGCCCATCGTATCATTGCAGTGACTCTAGAAACATTGTCACTTAAGAAGGGAAAGCGAGCCATATCCCTTGTTGAGTCAATACTAGACAATAGGTCTCAAGTCAAATGAAGGCACTAAAAACTGAACCCCCAAATATGCATATGCCATGGTGATCTTGATCTCTTCCCCTTAAAAGTGAATCTGGTAGGAAGAGAGAATGTGCTTCTATGCATTGAACATCATAACCTTAGTCTTAATTAGGTTAGTTTCCAGCTACGAAGATCACAAAAGACAGGGCATCACAATGTATCTCAAGCCCCTCAAGTGAGGAGGCCAAAAACTTCACATCATTGACAAATAAAAGCCAAGAGATCAAGAAATGGTGGAAAAGTGAACGATCCCCATCCTATATTAGCTCCTTGATAAAAGATTCTAGCTCATCAATATATATCCTTGATAGAATTGAACAAAGACAACAACCCTGCTTCATGCCAATAGTACTCCTAATGAAACATGAGAGGCCATGAGCTATACAACCCTGCTTCATGCCAATAGTACTCCTAATGAAACATGAGAGGCCATGAGCTATACACACAACTAAGAACTGATTCATAGGTCATCGTTTTTCCTACCTTCCAATCATCATTGATTCATAATTATTAAATATTTTTTAATGTCCCTTTGAATATTGTATTTTAGGCTCTTGTCCCTTTTTTATGATGGGTTGGTCAAGGAACTATTTCATCCATTATAGGTGTATCTGTTAAAACTCTCAACACATGGTAACAATCCTAGAAATATGACCTAACCTACCTACTTAGGATCAACATAAAACTAATAGTATCATATTGCATTCAAATATTACTAGAAACTAGAACACATCAAACTGGAAATTATGAGTTATAACAGCAAGTACAAACAGATCTGAAACTCAAATCACATCACTATTTTATTACTCTTGAAGTAAGCAATATGAGAAGCTTCAAATCCTAACTCTAGTCACTCAATGCTTTGTGTGGTCCAAGAGGACCACCTCCACTTCCGCAAGACCCCAATGGCATTGCCAGCCATGGTCCCATGACATCAGTTAGCTGATATAAGACAACAGCACATTACACGATCCAACTCCTATTCCAGTTAGGAGAGATGGTTCCAATGGACCATGAAAACCTTGTACCATTTGTATCATAAATTCTAGCTCCATTTTCTTGGCACATCTCTCTCAGATCGACGCTCCATCTTCAAAGTTGGCTTTTCGATAATTTAGATTAGATTCATACTTTACTTTCTCCATCATGCTTTTCATTGGAGCCATTTTAGTGCTCTCACTTTGTATGGACATCATTTTGTACCCAATAGTCCCTTTGACCTAATTTAGTGGTCATTCATAGGACATTAACAAAATTTTACAGCAAACCAAATAATTTCTTTCTTTCTTACTTCTTAAGGTCCGATAGACCAAAGTTGGTCTCAGTGGACGTTAACCATCATCATCATCAAAATTATCTTATCTTATCTTATCTATCTACTGAACTGAGTGAATAAGCAATAGAGAACCTACCTCTCTTTATAAAGGAGGAGGCTATAGTTGTACTCAAAAAATAACCTAACCCTAAGCACCTCCATTAGAGTGCCTAGCCTGCATGCATACATGCATGCACTGGCCTCCTAGAGAACTATGCCTAGACTTGAGTAAGGTACACATTCAATTCACCTTCACTCTCTCCTTGGGATTAACTAGAAATCCACCTGCCTAGTGCTCTTTTATTAAAACTAGGAAAGTAAATCACAAATAGGGAACAAACTCATAAATAGAATTGAAGCTAATAATTTGTGTTTAGAACAACAATCAAAATAAGAAGGCAAATGTTATTCTAATTTTGTGACATCAGTTACAATTGGAATAAATCTAAAGGCTTGTCACTGTCCACACTCAAGGCATCTCTTCTACTCTGTACAGGAACTAACTAGACAGACTTGTTGATGCACCATTACTGTTGGGTATAGGACTAATGAGTGTGCCCTCCCAATGATTATACAAACTATACCTCTGTCCCACATGCCTGTAATTTCATTGATATTTTACCTGCCACTGTACCTTCTCTGCATGCATTCAAGTTTTGGACACCTTCATAGGTAAATATTGAACTAACAAGTATGTCCAAGACAAGAGCACTTACAGCTTTACAAACTCTTAACAGAATCAGAGCTTTTCTTTCCCCTCGTAGAATGTCAAACTTTGGTGCATTCCATTCCCCAATGGTCGAGTGCCAATCTTCTATGAGATTCATTCCTCTTTGATCAAGTGCCAAAAATCATGCCAGGAGACAATAAATTTTTAGGCCCAAAGGCCATCCACTTCCACACCATTTCAATCTCACTCTTCTTCTATCACCCCAAGTCACATGGTTTGGGTTTGAGTTCGAGTTCAGCAATGATGAGATACAGTTTGAATTCAAATTTTCCAATAAAATTAATGTGAGGTTCACCATTAGGTTTTGTTAGGTACTTTATCCTTAGGGATTATGGTACACTGTACAATTATGTAGATTATTAGGAATTATGAAGAGATGTAGGAGAATAAGATTGACCTCTTAGAAGATGAAACCAAGGGTCAGATCCTCATGTAGTTTTACAATGTTCACACTCAATACAAAGCATCAAGCATTGGAGCCATCCAAGCCTGTCATTGGTATTAGAGCACTAGTTTTGCCATAACTCCATGCATTTCGCTTGAGTCTATCTATCTACCACAAATTTGTAGAAGATCCTTCTAGTATTGTATCCTGCATACCTGGGTATTCTACCAAACCTACCCATGCATTTAACCTGTCTTTCTTTCTGTTTAACCTATCTTTCACTCTGTTCATTCTCTACATACGTTTAACGTGGTTCCATATCTATTCAAACCCACACGGTTCTCTATCTATGTCCCAACAGCTTAGACTATCGCTTGATTAGATATCCACACCATAAAAAACAATGTTACAAATGCCGTGTCGGGGAATATATCGTTGAGTGTTTGAAAAGAAACTTATTGGCAATACCAAGGAAAATATCGGGAATTATCAGAAAATATCAGCAAAAATAAACTTAAACCTAAAGAGCTATGAAAATATCAGACAAAACGGCAACACGAAAAACTCGTGAGAAATCAGAAATATCAAGAGAAATCGGAGATATTTGTAACACAGGTAAAAACACTCCAACCCCACTACTTCCATAAAATGGAGAACTATGCCATCGAAGATTTTACTGTAGGAGTCTTCACATCTAGTGCATGGGAATCTTCACTTCTACAAGTTGTACTGTATTCATTCTGGTGTCTTCATATCTTCTGAGAGGATGTTCAGCGTCAACTTGTGTGTTATCTATCTCTCTATCTCAGCATATTCCCTATTGTTATCTCTACGTATACATTTTTTTTGCCCTAATTCATGCTCATCCTGTGTGGATGTTCAACGATGAGCTGTGTACTGTGGTAACCTCCATGAGCTAATGGTATTCAACCCCACAAAGCCTCCTTCGAGAAGTTTATACAGGATTGGATCAAGCTTGCTGGCAAGACTAGCGTTCTTGGCGACATCGCCAGATTCGCCACCATTTCTGGTGATAAGAACAAGATTCCAATCACCTCTGAGAGCGCCTTCTCTAAAAGATATTTGTAGTAGAAGATAAAGTAATCCTCTGTCTCGACCTCTTGAAGATGGCATAGTTGGCAGATCCTATCAAAGCAATCAATCTGTTGGTTTGTCTCTACCCAAAGTATGAAAACCCATTCTGAACTTGCCTAGGGGAATGCGAAGAGTATGCATCAATTAGCTGGCGATATATTGAGGTCGCCAAGGAGTCCATCTCTCAACTCCAAGAAGTGCTCAGCGTAGAACATAGTTACCAGAATCGGGCTTTAAATCACGATTTCCCGACTTAAAACTAGATCAGGCCCTAAACGAGCCGATTTAAACTGAGCTGATTTTTACTCGGGTTGACCGACTTTGACCCGGTCAAAGTGATTTTGGCTCAAGATTTAGACCTTTTCCTGCGTTTCAGTCGCGATTTTTTGGTCCACGTGCAACCCAAAAATTGATAAAAACCCGAATTTGACTGTGTTTTCTCACTTCTTCCTTTGTTGTGGGTGTATTTGTCTACATCATGTGTTTTCTTCCAACTGGTGTGAAGGAGCAGTGACCATCATCTTCATAGTGGGATGTGGCTACCTACCTACGCAGGAGTTAACTTGTTCCTCAATTGTGAACTGTGCAGTGTGAGTCGTGACTATGAAGAGTGTTGTGAGTCGTGACTGTGTGAAGGGGTAGCCGACAGCAACAAAGTTTGAAGTTTAAATGGAGTGAAGTGGCAGCGACCTGGGAATGACTTAACTCATGTGTTAAGGGGCAGTGAAACTCGCGTGTTAAGGAGCAACGATAATGGGCAGGAGTTAACTGAAGTCTGAAACTCACCCAGCTGCCAGACTTCTGTGGATGAGAATTGATATATTTTGGACATCTATGGACATCTTTTGGACATCTATCGATATCTTTTAGACATCTATTGATAGCATGCACTATATGGAGATGGCTATTTGAATATCTATGAAAAATGTTTTCTTTTAATTCAAAATATGTGTATATATTTAACTTTTTTGTATTTGCCGATTTTTTCCCGATCTGATTCAAACTCTTCACTCTTTTCCTTGCCGATTCCGATTCTGGTAACTATGGCATAGAATGTTATCTTTAGGCGTAACCCACCTGGAGATTTAACCCAAGTGATTTGGATAAACTTCCTTTAAATGTCATCTCTGATGATCCTGTTCACCTCATGTTTTATATGTCGAAGGTGGTTGGGTGCATCCAAGGAATATCTAAGCGAAGGGAGTCACTCCTTCTAAATTCCCATGGACTCCAAAAGATATGAGACCCCCACAAACCAACCTTGAGCTCAACCTAGACGGCTAGACAAGGCAATAGTCTTTAAGGAACAATAGGCCAAGTACTAGTATTGGTCCCATTCTTTTGTTGAGTCAACGAAGCTTCAAATGCAAAGTAGAAAAGAGACCAAACTGAACACCATCTCAAGTCAAAAGGCTAAAGTGAAAAATTTTGAATTCCCAACCCGGTTTCAGTTCCAACTGTGCATATTATTTAATGCCCAACCCAAACTATTGGTTTTGAGTGCAAGTTAGGGTCTTGTTCTCATAAATAATACAGTAAAAGAAACACTAGGAAATTTTCACTTTTCTCATGAATAAAAATTAAAGACAGCCATATCAAAATTATAACACTCAGATTTTTAGCCAAACTTGGCTCAAGAAAAACCCTCGAAGGGAAAACCTGATGAGAGAAATTTTATTTCAAAGGCAAAATTACAAATTTAAACAGCAGTACTTATCTCCCTTTTTCCTCCTCGAAAAACATGCCAGAAACTCACTGACAGATTGCTTACGAACTGTTGTACAGACTGTACTTTCTGTATGGATTGTACTTTCTTGCTTTTTGTGCCAGATTTCTGCCTTGAAATCTGTGCCCTTTTTTTCTCAATTCCTGTGCTTGGACAGATGTTGTACAGACAACATTAAATAATGTACAATCTCGAACTGAGTGCCCGAAATTCTTCTCAATTTTTGTGCCCTACTGCTTCAAAATTCGTGTTGTACTTCTCTGCTGATTTTTCTTGGAATTTGTGCCCTGGTTTTGTCTTCTCTCTCCAAGAACAAGTTTTCTCTCTTGTTCTCTTTTTCTTCTCCTCCTCTCCAAAATCTCTTTGGTGGAATGAAAGAATGATGCCTCAATCCCTAGCTTCCTCCCTTTTTGTTCATGGCAACCACCTCCTTTTAATCCAATGGTCAAGATTAGATCTTGAACCAATTAGATCTAAAGCTCACATTAAATGCTCACTAATAACTCATTAAATGAATTTAATGCAGTTTTCACTTAAATACATAATGAACCCCTTTTAATTTCTCACCCGTTTTATTTCTCATAAAGTCAATTAGAAATTAGAACCATGAGCAAACTTTATAAAGTGACTTTATATCTCATAAAGTACTTCTCACTTTAATAAAGTGACTAGGGACCTCATTAATTGTTTTTCCACGACTAGGCATCAAAAGATGGAAAACACTTGCCTTGGAACAAACTTTAACATCAAGCACCAAACTCTGCAAGAATTATGTGTTGAGGGACTGTCTACTTGCATCTGATGATGCCATAGAGATGAAGGGTCTAGACTCTCTTGACTAATGCCTAATCAAACTCAAGCAAACAAGGCGCCCAAATCTCTAAAGGTCAGATAAGGGATTCCATGAGGGACATCTTGGTTGAGATGTCCTAAAAGTGTTGTCGAAAGCATTGCCTCTAGAGGAGGGCTATGGATCTGTAGTTGTTGTTGACCTGGGGTTGAAAGGCATATCGCAAAGTGAAGCAAGGTCCTGAGAATTGCACCCCCAAGTATGTGTAGGTATCGATGATCTCAATCTCCTCCCCTCAAAAGAAGAAATGAAGATCTAATAAAGTTTTCTTCATCCCATTGAAGATCATAACCTTGGTTTTACGTAAGTTGAACATCAACTATTGAAGATCGCAAAAAAAGATAATGCATCCAACTATCTTTGCAACCCCACTAGAGATGAGGTCAAAAATACCATGTCTTTAGCAAAAAGTAGGATAGATATCAGCACCTAGTCGAGGAGGCACCCATCGTTGTCCAGGATATGCTCATGAAGGAAGGCCTCCAACTCATTAATATAGATCCCAATGAAGGTGGGGGTTAGGGGACATCCCTGTTTAACCCCAATGGTACTCCTAATGAAATATGATCCCCTGTGAGCCATGTGGAGAGGACCAAGGAATGACTTGACCTATATAGGTGCATGATGGCCATCAAGAGGATCTCAAAGATTGCAATGTCTCTTCGCCTATGGAATACTACCTCTCGAGGGACAAAATCAAAAGATTTCCAAAAATCTACAAAGCAGTAATAGACTTTCGATGAGCGATCTCACACCTCCTCAATGATGGCTTGAAGGGTAAAGATGTGATCAATGGTTTGATGAGCAAGTTAGAAACCTGCCTACCCTCTAGCTCTAAGGTGTCTCCTCTCAATCTCTACAAAAAGCTTCATTTCGGGTATCATGGCATAGAGCTTCAAGAACACATTCCCACCATGATCATCCAACAATTGTTGGGATCATAGCTGGAACCAAATTTGTGTAACGAGTGAATGGTGTGATGTACGGACCACATGGTTGAAGATATTAGCCAAGTGATTATCCAAAGTGTGAAGACTATGCTAGAACAACTTTGCCTAGAAACCCTCCACATCTGTTGCTTTACTGGTCTTTATTATGCAAACAAACTCTCCAATGTGTTAGTATGAGAAAAAGTAGAAAGAAGGGGGCGGAGGGATAACCTAAATCTACGGCTACCAAAGGACATCATAAAGAGTGGATGTATGAGAAAACATGGATATGAGGTTAAGATCAATTGGGAAAGAGAAGTGGTGACGAAAGATGGTGCACCTAAAATGAGGGAAACATATAAGTCTTGTTTCCTCTGAGAGACAAAGAGACGTTTCTTGTAACAATGCACGAAACCATCTGAATCTTTAAATTCAGGGTAGGAGGGGCAAGCATGGGTGAATGTGTGGCAAAGTTGGTGATGTAGAGCCTTGCACTCCTCGTCGTACCATTGGTTCATGGGATCGGAGCCAAGTTTTGGGGCAATGGGAGTAGATTGGGTAGAGGAAGGGTAGGACTTAAAGGTTGCTTCTCAAATGGTGGGTCAGAGGCAAGCGTAATTGATGGAGGCTAAATCAAGTAAGGAGAACTGAGACACGATGGGCATCATCTGACGCGGGTAGGAAGAGAATGTGTAGAGGTGATGAATAAAGGGGAGTAAGTTCTAGCTAGAGAGCACATAATCAACTATATTGGGGCCTCTGTAATGAGGCCGGCAAGTGAAGAAGCAAGAATCTAAGAAACAGGGGAGCCCATTTAGGATCAATAGCTCCTGAGATGTCCATAATGTCAAGAATTGTAATTCCTAAAAAAACACAAAATTTAAAACATGATCAGAATTTGAACAAATAGCACAACTGTAAATTTCAAAATGAAGTAGAACATGATCTTCAAATATCAAAATTTCAAAGGAACTCTATGTCTACTGTTACAATCCCTAAAATTGTTTCAAACATTTAAAACATGATAATAATTTATATTATTTCGCTTGTATCATCGTACAGATCCAAATCAAAAAGAGCACATGAGGTAGTAAAGGCACGAGAACTATGATCATCAAATTCATCAATAAGTGAAACTCTATAATTACTAGGCTCATCGCCAATGTCACCATCAACGCCAAGATCATATTCTTTTGCACTTGGAAGAGTAAACTCCTGAAACTATCCTTAAAAACTCTCAACGAGAATTTATCATGAACTCTAAGCTTCAAGAGATGAGCACCACTAACAACAAATAACTAATTCTCTAATTAGACCAAGTACAATAATAATGTAACCAAATAAATCATTTAACCCAACAAAATCTATTTACTAGATGTTATTGGATGACAATGTGGATTGTTGGAATTGTTCAAGGCCTGTGTATTGTATACACTCCAAATGATCCCAAGAAAAGAATGCAACTATTGGAATGGATGTCCCACTCTTTTCAAACAATTTAGTGGATCATTGGAGGAGACTTTAATATCGTTGAATGGAAGGGCGATGTTATATAAAAAGATAATTCGTAAAAATAAAAATAATAAAAAGATAAATAGCAATTATATAATATTAGTTAAGCTAAATGAAAGGTCAAAGGACATACCTCTTACCTAATGAACAGAAAAAACATATATGTACACCGTCACAAGACCCACTACAATCATCATTCTCGCATTCAATAGTTGATGGTCAACTTGAGTAAAACCAAGGTTATAATTTTCAATGGGATGAAGAAAACCCTCTTAGACTTGCATTTCCTCTCCAGAGGGGAAGAGATTGAGATAGTCAACACCTACACATACCTGGGTGTGGAGTTCTCAGGACCCCAATTCAGTTTACGACAAGCCCTCCAATCTAAGGTCAACAAGGATACAGATCCCTAGCCCTCCTTAAAAAACAGTGCTTCAAATACCATTTTCAGGACATCTCATCCAAGATATCTCTCATGGACTCCATCATCCAACCTCCGAGGGGCCGACTCCCATACGAGTCGACTCGATTTATGGTCAACTCGACCGAACTCGATTTTGTTAAATTTATTAAAACCAGTGGCTAGGTAATTATTTTCAGATCTGAAAATTTACACTATTGATTTCTTTAACACGGATTTTAGCGGAAGCAAAAATAAAAAAATAGATCAAGTCAAGCACAGTGATTATGCTCTTCAAATCAGTTCATTATTCAAAATATCTTAGAACTTACAAGAGCTCTCGAACTTGGGGAAATGGCTCTAAGAAAAATACAATGACTTAAAACAAACCTTTGATTTCCTTCAGACGAAAATCTGCCTACAATTAACCTCTAAAGAGTTGTACGGCCTCTGTTGCACGCTCTCCTATGCAAACTACTCACATGTGTCGCTCTATTCAGCAATCCGTACACTATACAGGTTGTTGTATAGCTGGGTTGTATAGCCTCTATTGTACGGCCTGGCGTATGAATGCCTCTGCTGCTCTTTCTCTTTGGTCAGTTGCTTCCAACTCGCTAATCTCTGGTTGTCTTCTTCTCGCCAATGGTGAAAACCAAGAAGTCCTTCTCTCTAATTTTCTCTATTACTCACCAACTATGAATAATGAATGAGTCTGTCTTAAACCTTGCTGCCTTTTTTGTATTTTTGAGTTGGGCCAATCCCTAATCTCAACGGTCAAGGGGTCAATAAACGTTGTGCCATCACCTTTGCAATTGGGCCCTTCTATGATACAGAAGAATGTAATGTGTCCCCCCTCTATTGTGTCGATCTACTCCTGGGGATCCCGTACCAGCACCAATGCAAACCCTTAAATGATGCCAACCGTAATAAGTATAAGTTGTTTAATGATGGAAATGCCTATGATCTCACCTTTGTTGTTGTACAGACCCCATCCCTTTTGTCTGGTCATGTTGTAGTTCAACACAATACCTCCATTTTTTGCATGATGTAACCCTTTTGACTCATGATGTGCATATTTATTCTTTAAAATAATATACGAAATTTGCAATATATATATATATATATACACACCAAATGCCAGCAAACAAACACAGACACATGCATGTACACAAGAGGGTGGATCAATGGCCCAAGTTTAATTTAAATCACTAATGCCTTGACTTAGGCATTTTATTATATTAAGTTAACTCACTTTATGAAAAAACACATTTCATTTTAATTAATAAATTAATGAAGTGAAACATCAAAAAGCTAGGACAATTAATTAATGACAATTTCCATGGGTTAGACACACCTCGAGGAAATATATGTCCAAGCTACAGTCATCAACACTCCCTCTTAGCGAGGAAGGTATTCTTCACCACTCCAAGCTTGTCTCGAATGAAGACAAACTTCCCTTTCACCAAAGGTTTGGTGAGTATGTTTGCAATTTGCTCATTTATAGGAATGTATTTGAGCTTGACTTCTCCCTTTAGGACCCTATCTCTAATGAAATGGTATCTCATCTCAATGTGCTTTGGCCTATCATGAAACACTAGATTCTCCGAGAGCTTTATGCAGCAATGATTGTCGCAATGTATCACTGTAGGCTCCAACTCTTGACCAAATAACCTCGTAAGTAGTTTGCGAAGCCAAATTGCTTTACAACTTGCCAAACTGGCTACCATGTACTCAACTTTTGTTGAATTGAGTAATACTAAAGTCTACTTCCTGTTGAACCAAGAAATAGATGCTGACCCCAAGTTGAAACAACACCCTAAAGTGCTCTTCCGATCCTATCACTCCCTGCCCAGTCTGAATCTGAATAGCCCTACAAGTAGGCAAGTTTGAGGTGAGTTCAATTGGTTGGCGAGTTTCCCACGAGTCTAGACGAGTGGCAAGTCTACAGGCCGAGTTTGAGGTGAGTAATTGTATGGTCATTGACCAATCAGACACAACGGACTCGACGAGTCTCCCACGAGTCCGACTACACTACTTGGAACAAAGAAAGTTGAGGTCGTTGAGGGAATTTTGGAACTGGAAGGTGTGATTGAGGTAAAGCTCTCACTACCAGTTCTGTTCCTTGCAATCACAGTTCTCACTGATACCCTCTCATCTCACTTTCTTTTGATATCCCGAAGAGATTTATTGGTAATATGAATAATTTCTAGAGTTGCTTTATCACAAATTCCCTCTTCATGCTCAAACAGTTGTGCAAGGTGGTATTATTCCAACCATTGTTCAAAGCATCAACAACAGCAAAAAATCGGTGAGGTCCAAAATAAAACCTTCTCAGCAACAATAGGGAAAAAATTAACAAAAATCGGCAAACCATGGCAAGCATTAAAAAATACAAAATAAATTTGTTTTTTTCAATTTCTTAAACATATAAACCAACAACAACATCAAATAAACACAATGGTGCATAAATATAGGGAAAACACCGACATATATGATGTAGTGGATGCCAAATCAAATACATTAGAGTCAATATTAAATCCTAAAACCTGATAGTTGTTAAATAAAGGACTCAAAAGTGGATAACCAATACAAAATGACAACAAATATACAAATGTATCTCATCATCATGAGTAATCTACAATGACAAAACTAGGAGACAGCTATCAGCCTATCCTGGAGAATCAATGACCTCTCCCCCTTTTATGGAAAAAGGTCATGGCTCGTTTGCCACTAGAAGTTCCTTTATCATCTATGTAGAAGTTTCCCCCAAATTTTAGTAAACATGGAACGCGACGTCGAAGTCTTCAACATAAGGGACCCCACCAAAAATACTACAAAATTTATCTAAGAATACATGCAAATTGAAACATAATCATTGAAATTTATTTTTTTATGAATTATAATCTAATAGACTAATAAACACATGATCATTGATAACAATGTAACATAATAAATCATATATGATATTTCATCATCATCTGGGTACATATAGGGCTTGATGCTCTTGATTAAACATCAACCCGTACCCTCATACATGATAGAATCCAATGGAAATGGTGCACTTTGGCCAATCCTGAAATCCTGAAAACTGTTAAGTCCACTGAATTCTGAATGGGATATGAAATTCTACTTTCTCGTTATGAAGTCTAATGAGGTTGGAACCACACTCAAACATCCTGAAACAACTAATGGTAATGTTAAAAATTTAAGTAAAAGGATAGAAAAGAAAAGAAAGGAGAATGTCAACTTTTAGTTTAAGAATTTAATATTACCAATAATTACTAGGGAGCATTTCCCAGTGTACACTTCAAATGACAAACAAAAACCCAAAAATCGCCCTTTAACTAGGCTAACACATGGCCTAGCCGATGTTTCTTGTGCTGGTGCAATTGTTTGCCAAAAAATCATGATTTTTCCTAAACATTGCGATTTCCAATTTTTTGGCAGAAACTGCGATTTATTCAGGCCAAAAAATCAGCATGTGGAAAAAATCACGATTTTTCATGATGTGCAAAAATATTTGGCTATATCTTCAACATTGTTCCTTTCAACCAACTGATCCCCTTGTCATTTCCTTCCCACACTACTTGCAATTCAGTTTTTGTCAATTATGCCCATACAAGAAATCAGCATATACCCACATAGGGTCCAAAACTTTCAGCATTTTAATTTTTCAAAGTTTCAAGATTGAACATTGAATATCGTAGATAGTAAGATACATTGAAATTTGAAATTCCATTTCCAAAAATTAAAAAAGATCTCTCCTTACAAAATAGCAAGAACTGTGAAAACTGATAAAAGAACCCTAAACCTATAAAAAATCTACCAAAAAAACAACAAACAAATGGTTACCCATACCTGCAAATGTGGAAACCACTTTTAGGAATCAATCCCCAATTTACAATAAATTGGTGATGGCAGATGGAAACACAGGGATTTTAGTCCTTAGCTCCAAGAGAAATGCTAGAAACCTCTCTTCCTCTCCAAACCCCTCAATCTCTTAGTGAAATGAGCAAAAACAAAAAGCAAAACCGTGGGTTATATGCCGGCCTGTCCGCAGGCTAGCGATTTTTCCTGTCGAATCAAGATTTTTGGGAAAAAATCGAGGAAAAATCGTGATCTTTTTCTCCAAAATTTTCATTTTCATTTGATATTGTGATGTTGGCGAAAAATTCCCAATGTTTGCAACATTGGTACAAACTGCCATGAGGACAATATTTTTGTCATGCCCCTTCTATTGAAAACAGTAATCACTAGTCTCCACCTTCAATCCAGAGCATTAATTGCCAAGTTGAGAGAATTAAACTCATTCCATGCTCAGAAAGTTCATCCTCAAATGATAATATAAAGAATGCTTATTCTATTTTAACTTCTAACAAATACAAATGCTTCCCCAATAATCTAGAAGAAGAAAAAAGGCATTCATCAAGTACAGTACTTTATCCCACTTGTACTCGACTGAATTCCAAGAATAAGCAACTCCAGTATCACCTTCACGAATGACTTTTGTTTGCCCATTCTTTGATCCTGAAACCAAAGAAAGTAGTTTAGTCAAATAGCAATAAATTAAAGCACCATGGAAGTAATTTCATTGATCAAAAACAAAAGTAACAAAAAAGTGAACAAAAGACAATTGTTTCAACCATAACCACCTCATATGAAAAAAATAGATGACAAGTCTTTTCATCATTTATTCAAATGAAAAGTCTTTAAAATTTGTGATAAAATAGTGACTCAAATTCTGGTAGGCAAAGCATTAGGCAGCAAGCAACAGGTAAATGTAATATCCATGAGTCGAAAGCCTAACAGCTTCTCAAAAGGCTGTCTGTAGCATCTAGATTCTAAAGATTTTCACAAGGATATTACTACATTTCTGTACCATAAGTATCTGCCATCACTTCAGCATTCCTCAAGTCAGCAAGGATCTTAAGCCTTCAACGCTTTGTCAAGGGCTTCGAAAATCTAAATTACGCTTACGTACTACTAAAACTGAAACAGTCGACCTGACGATGACTGCCATCACTCCAACCTATATTGACTTTGCTAAGAACTTAAGATTCTATTGTTTGATCAAGTTATCAGGAACTGAATTATATCAAACAATATATTATTAAAATAATATCATTCAACAGATCAAGACCACAGTACAAAAAATATTTTCCAAACGTAATTAGAATTGCTCTGTCCTCAGTTGCAGCTAAACTAGAGGAAAAATAAAAACTATGTTAATGGCTTAAAAGTTGGTGAATGGCTTAAAAACTATGTTTATGGCTTAATCGTTGCTATCTACTCAGTTGCATCTAAAGATTCTAAACAGATTTACATTGGGAAAAAAAATGTAATTTGTCACCCACTGCCCCCTAGAGAGATATACCGAGAGTCCTACCCAGAGTTATCAGAGCACAGAGCAAAGCAGGGACTGGCCATTCCCATTTTGTATTTTATATACTATAATGCGCATATATTTATGGAAAAGGTGAAGAACATCAAATTAGTTGCAAAAAATCTGAAAACATCTAAGTTGCAAGGAAATTTGGGTTGGGGGACAGGGACGGGGATGCCACTTTTTGAAACAGGGGACATGAGTACATCAGGGGTACTGTGTGTGTGTGTGTGTTGGACTTTATAGTGCGTTACTCTCTGAACGGTGAAATTCAAATCATTTTCACCATTCAGAGAGTAACACAGTATAAAGTCCAACATACTAAGTTAAAATTACTACCTAATAGTAAACATGCACATTGCGTCAAATTACATATGATTCATAAGTGTGAATATGATAAACAACATTATTAAGAAGTTCAAAATAAAAAGTAGATTACAGCATCAACAATTTAGTACGATTCTCAACACTTTCTAACCAACAATTAAACATTTAGAAGTTACAATGTTAAAAAACAGATAGCATGAAGTAGACTGGGAAATCAAATTGAACCAGATAACTGATCAAACTTATAAAAATAATAACAACAAAATCAAGACAGAATCATGCGCAATAGGCAATATGATTCACAATATTAAAGACGCAATAAATACTCCATTCATACATAATGGACATAACACCCTAAATGTATGGGAGTGTGTCTAAATCTCTAAGTAACTACTTTTTGCATGACTTAAGCCAACACTAATTTTTTACTTTTAATTTTACTATTGATTTAGACTTATTTATTTCATAAAGCTAACAGTAGTCGTTATATCTCTAGCACCCCCCCCCCTAATGACAAGTACAAACCGAATTCTTCACCAATCAAGGGGTCGTTCATAGCTGTTGAACTCCCATGTATTCAAAGATTCTTCCTGACGAGGATTTTTCACAATTTGTTGAGCCAACACAATCTGAATCATTGAAACTTGTCAAGTTGAAGTCATCATTCATAACAGGTTTCTGCCCCTTGTTCTTTTCCAATGGAGAATTAACAACCACACTCATCAAAGAAAAATGAAGAGAGCTTTCCACCTTTTCTTTCCTCTTTTCCTCTATTTGCATTGACCTCCTTGGCATGAAGGTATTTCTTTTACCTCTTCCTGTTGTTGCCTATCCTCTTCTTCTTCTTCTTCTCCATGTTGTTATTCTAGTCCTGGGCTCTCTTCCTCTTCTACCTGCTGCTCTTCCGGTTGGTGTGCTGGTGCTTCTTCCACTTCTTCCTGTGGTTTCCCATCCTCTTCTCCTTGTTGTTTTGGTCCTTTGGTTCTTCTGCCTATTGCTCTTCTTGCTGCTATACTGGTCCTCTCTTTGGTCCCTCTTAATGGTTTTCCACTAGTTCTTTCTCCCTCCTCTTGTAGGTGATAATTGGCTTCCTCGCTACAACTTCCGAACATACTAGTGGAATATTCATTCCAATGCTTTAATTATTGGCATCTTCAATGACCTCTCTCTCTTTTGTTGCACTTGTGAGATCAGCAAAACATACATCCCCACTAACTACCACCTCTCGTTCAACACGATCATATCATTTAGAGCCTTTTGACACTTCATTATAGACAATAAAAATACATTTTTAATTGTTGACACCGTTTGATACCTGATTTTGAATGTGTTTCCTCGCTTCTTCGTTTGTTGTGGGTGTATTCGTCTGCATCATATGTTTTCTTCCAGCTGGTGTGAAGGAGCAGTGACCATCTTCATAGTCGGTTGTGGCTACCTACCTGCGCAGGAGTTAACACATTCCCCAATTGTGAACTGTGCAGTGAGTCGTGACTATGAACAGTGTTGTGCGTCGTGACTGTGAACAGTGTGAAGGGATAGCCAACAACAACAAAGTTTGAAGTTTAAACGAAGTGAAGTGCAGCGACCTGGGCAGGACTTAACTTATGTGTTAAGGGACAGTGAAACTCACGTGTTAAGAAGCAATGATCATGGGCAGGAGTTAACTGTTAGATTATGGTAACTTCAGGATGTCCTCCATGATTTAGATGCCTTGCATGGAGGTACATTAGCAGTATAGGCATCAGTATGGAATAGAGGGTGAGATGCACTCTACTCAATGGCATGAGCCCAGTGGTGGCTGCATGCGAAACTTCCGGGGTGATTTAACCTTTGCATGCTCGAGTTTTGCATGGCGTGTCAGCGACCATTGGATGCATGCAAAAGTGACATGCACTTTTGCATGCACCGAGAATTAGGGTTTTGGTAAACCTAATTCATCGGTGAGATTATTTATAGAGGCAAGGGGTCCCCAGATGAGGTTGCTCAGTTGCTTAATCAGAGAGTGATAAATCAAGAGTGAGGAGGGCGCACTTATGCATGCAGGGCGACTTTCTGAGAGAGAGAGAGGAGTTGTTGCAAGAGCTAGGGTGATCAGATCTGAGTTGGATCAGTGATCACCAGCTCCAGAGTCACTAGTCACCCAGGTCTATGGACTGAGACAATCCATCAAAGAGCTTTCAGATCAGTTTAGAGGAGGACGTGTTCAGTTGGAGGAGGGAGGAGCTCATTCGGAGCTCGGTTGATCGATTATGAGTCTAAGACATTCAAGGTAGTCTTGCCTCAACATTCGAGGAAGGTTCGTGACGTTCAGAGCTCAGATCTGTGGAGATCCAGTCCTGTACGAGCATCAGACATCCAGAGGGGAGGGCGCACTTCTGCATGCAGTGGAGGTCGCATTCTTCAGAGGCAGTCTTCAGAGAGAGCAGATCAGAGCAGTGTGATAAAGAGAGGTAGATCAGTCAGAGGCACCTGCAAAGATACTCAGATCCAGTTTACCAGTAAGGGCTCATTCTTCCAGTGCATGCATTAGCTGATGCATGCAAATCTAGAGTTTGCCCGGTTCAGGGATTGAGTTACCTTTAAGGTAACATTGTATTGTACTTGTTTATTTATATATATGCTCTGGGATCGAGAGAGAAGATAGCCTCACAGTTTGTTGGTTTTCCCCGGTTGGGGTATTCAGGGTATATTCAGTGTTTATGTGTCATTGCATGTGCTTAAGTGTTGTAAAGAGATCTAGTTGTTGAGTTTATATCTTTAGGAGCATGTATTGATATCGAGACTCAAACTGCTTGAGATCTCAGGGATATCCAGAGGGAGTAGTGATCTCTGGGTTAATTAAATTTTACATTAACTGAAGTCTGAAACTCACCCATCTGCCAGACTTCTGTGAATGAGAATTTATATATTTTGGACAACTATTGATATCTTTTGGACATCTATTGATAGCTTGCACTATATGGAGAAGGCTATTTGAATATCTATGAAAAATGATTTATTTTCATTCAAAACATGTGTATATATTTAATTTTTTGTATTTGTTGATTTTTCCCTGGTTTGATTCAAACTCTTCGCTCTCTTGCCTTGTCGATTTATTGTCGATTTCGATTCTAGTAACTATGCTCTGAAGTATTGTCTCTGCCTATCTCAGGATGTAGTACCACCTCTCTTAATACTCTGCTTTGTCAATAAAGAAAGTATGCAACCTCTCAGTGTAAAATGTGCCCCCTCTGCATGAGAAATGCGCCCCCTCTTTGTAGTTGTAAAGTCACCCCTCCTCAGATCTCAATCAATCTCTGATGAGATCATCTCAAATCGTCTTCAATCACTGAAGAAGATCACTCCTTATAGTCTCGGCTCACCTAGCCTCAAGCAAAACAGTTCCCCAAACAAACACACCCTCCCCTCCTCAGGAAGTGCACCCCTCAAAACTGTGAGTTGTCTCCACTCAGATGGTCTCTTTGCACACAATAATGACTGACCGATGCCTCCGATCTAGGAAGGACCGATCCCTCTCAGATCCCCTCACTATCTCTCTCTGCAAATGCGCCCCCTCTCTCGAGAAGTCGCCCTCTCTACATGCACAAGTCGCCCTCACCCTCAATCTCCTCTTTCTCTAAAGAAACTGTTGAGTAGCCTTTCCCAATGACCTCCTCCCTCCTTATAAACTGATCAATTAGGGTTTTCTGAAACCCTAATATGAGTGCATGCAAAAATCCCACTTTTGCATGATTTTTAATTAAAAAGTATGCATGCAAAAAGTTGCATGCTAAGGCAAATCACCTTGAAAGGTCCGCATGCATCCACCGTTGGATTCGTGCCATCTGGTAGGGTGCATCTCACCCTCTACCCCATCCTCATGCCTATACTGCAAATGCACCTCCATGCTAGGCATCTGATCATGGAGGACATCCCGAGATACCACTATCTCTAACACTGCCTCTTATCGAGGGAAGTCCAACCATTGATGCCTAGATCCAACAAATCCTATGCTATTGTAATTGACCCATCTGTCCCGACTGTCATTGTTGTACTCTGATCTAAAGTAACATGATTCAACTCCACCAATGTAGCCCTAGGAGAAGCCTCTCGCTCTCTCATAGGCTCTGTCACTGATCCTTGATCCATACTCCCTCTGAATCTCTGTTGTAGCCAATCTTTTTTACTACCATTAAGCGGATCCACTGACCTATATCTAATCTCCCTACTCTGAGCTGACTCAGCTCTCTCCTGAGCTAAATCCAACTCTGTCATCTCATACCAACTCAATCTCTGCCTTGTACCTGCATGAACATCTTGCCCATCCATCTAATATGAGTCCAAAGACTCACTCCTCTGTGCCTCATCAATACTGTGAGCATCTCGCTCACCCATCGGATAAAAGGACTCACTCCTCCATGCCTCGTCACCACTGTGAGCATCTTGCTCCCTGTCAGTCTCTGAATCTGATGAAGATGTAGTCAACCAACCAGATGTACATGTCCTGGGCTGACCCCGAACGATATACTCACCATCAATCATGTGACCCATCAACACTGGATTAGCTCCCTCTGGATATGTGAATATAAGCTCTCTGAAATACTACAGAGTAACCAGCAGCATCCAATGCTACTACTGAGAGTATGCTCCCTCTCAATCCTGGAATGAATAGGACTCCAGACACCTGCAAGAGTTCTCCAAAGTCTAGGAGAAATTGTACCCTACCCACTCCTCTAACCATATAATCAGTACCCTCAACATCACAAACCATCTGCATAGGAATATACTCAAGGAAGATGAATGCCTCTTGCATCCCGGTCATGTGACTGCAATGCTTGTAGTCAATCATCCATCTCTCATCAGCCTGAACTTATGGCTGACTGCAATCATGGCCCTAAACAAATGATGTAAGTGAGAACTCCCTCCCAAATCGGGAAGCAAACTCATCTACCTCTTTTGTTGTAGCTACCTGCTCATCCTTCTCCTTTGTGTTCTTCTTCCTGTGAGGGCATTGTCCCACACAGTGCCCATACTCATTGCATGCAAAGCACTTGACCTTCAGGTCCTTTTGTTTGAACCTCTGCTTGACTTTAGCTACAAGAGCCACATCATCATTCTCAAGTATGGCAGAAGAGGAACCCTGAATGTAACCCCTCTAGGTCTCCTCCTGTGTGAAATCATCCCACAGACGATCCCACTTGGGGAGGTTCTCTCTAGACACAATGGACTCGACAAATAATGCCCATGGCTTAGTCACGCCTTTCAAGGCTTGTCAAACCAACTCTCCATCCTCGACCTTCTCCCCCACTAGCCCCAGCTCATCTCTTACATGTGTTATCCTTGTAAGATATGTGGCCATGCTCTCGTCCTTGGCCATATTTATGCTCTTTAATTTATCTCTGAGTACCATCTTTCTATTTGCATTGGAACTCTGGTACAAGTTTGTCAAGGCTTCTCACATCTCAAACACGTTATCCTTAGTAGCGATGTGTTGAATCACACGGTCCTTGATCGCATCAAGGATGTAATATCCTGATTTTGACCCCATTGCATTAAAATATAAATAATGTAATATTGTTATAAAATCATGGTGAGGAGCTCAAGGCCAAGGCCCTGCCATCGATTTAGTGATGCATATCATTTTCATGCTAGCCAGGCACAATGGAATTTCAAATATCATGTAAATATGCATTTTAATAAAATACCCACAACTAGCTATGCAATGCAACAAGAGATGGGGGCATGATTTTTACAAGGAATTGGGAGGGAAATATTCAAACCTTTGGAGCCAATCAAGTCAAGCCAAGTGTCAATGAGAGAACCCATGAACCCTCAACTACCCATGTTGACTTTTGTACCCAATAATTTATTTCTTCCAAGAGTTGGTTGAGGTAGTTAATGCCTTGAGAAATGGAGAGGTATGGCTGTCCAAATTCGGGTATGGGCAAGCCATCAGTTTTGGAAAAACGTGTTTGGCTTCCTGGGCAAGAAAGGAGCCATGAATTTACTCCCCAAGCCATTATTCACCCATGTTCTTTGCTCCCTCACGCAGTCTAAGCTAGCTGGGGCGTTTTCCTTCATGTTTTCCATTTTTTTACTTCATTTTCCATAGTTGGGAATCCGTTTTTGTGTTGCAAAGCTGTGGGGAGAAAAAGAAATCCGATTTGGGCATCCTGGGAGATCGTTTTCGCCATTTAAATGCCCCTATATCTATGGGAAATTCGAGTTGTTCCCTGTGGTCGATTTTTTCCTCCCCATAAGTCATTTTGTTGTACCACGATTGGGGAAAACCTGTGGACATCATGTTTTGTAAATTCTCGTGTTAAAAATGGGTATCCATGCCCAATAATTGAGCTTGCAGTGTATGGGTTGGGAATCCATTGTTTTGGCTTGAGCTTGAATGCAAGCATCCAAAAAAAATAGAAGGGTTCACATTGGCCTGATAAACCCAGCTGTGGAGTGGCTTGGCTTAGATGTGATGTTTTCTTGGGTTGTGTTGAGCTTGAGAGTCCGATTTTTCCTTGTAGAAATCATGCCCAACTCAGGGGCGGCATTTGTGTTGAGAGATTGATGAACACAACTGCCCTATGGTTGGGTGGAACGTTGCAGCGACATAGCTAGTTGCTTGGGATAGCATTACATCGAGATAAGTATTCTCTCTATGCGTATTTTACTTCTGCAATGTTTTATTTTTTATGGACTGTTCTATTTCTGATGTTAAATGCATGACAAATGTGTGTGGATAATTTAATTCCGTTGTGTATGTCTATGTTGATTTGCATCTACACACATTTGTTTTATTTGTATGAATCTAATGAATCGGGATGAGTTTTTGGTAAAAAGCCCAAGACCTGTAGTCATGTTCGCTTCCTTGCGTTGGATCCACGGGAGGGGACGTGAAAGAGTGGTATCAGAGCATAGGCTACAACATTGGGCCTATATGGGCCTAATCAGGTAACTTGCAGAGGTAAGCATGCCTCCTGCTCCGCAAAAATTTCAAAAAAAATCTAATTGTTTTTGAGTTTCTGCAAAGTCTGTGTCGCCGCAAAATCGGCAAAAGCGCCGAAACTGTCGGCGAAGAAGTGAATGGGTCACTGATGCATTTCGGCGCAAAAGAGATAAGTCTGCCGATCGGCGAACAATGGGAAATGTCGTCGAAACGGTCGGCGGAAAAGCGGCAAGTGCACCGAAACAATCGGCGCCAAAATAGAAAGTTCGTCGATCGGCGAGAAATGGAAAACTTGCCGAAACGGTCAACGGAAAAGGATGAGTCCGCCGATCGGCATGAAACGGAAAACTCACCGAAACGGTCGGTGCAAGATTGTAAGTTGCGCTGAAACGGTCGGCGAAAAAGGATGAGTCCGTCGTTCGACGAGAAATGGATAACTCGCCGAAACGGTCGGCACAAGATGGTAAGTTGCGCCGAAACGGTCGGCGTCAAATTGGAAGTGCGTCAATCGGAGACAAAGGGATAAGTCCGCCGAAACAGGTCAAGGAAAGATGGATAAGTCCGCCAAAACAGGAAATTTGAGCAGTTTTCTAGGGAGATTTTAAGGTTCTAGAAATTGAAAAATGGCATTGAACTTGTGCGCCAGATTGCGCGAAATTGAAAGATTTACAAAAAAAAAAATCTCCCCCTTGACCCCTGTCGTCCCCTTGAGATGTCATCGATGGTGAGAAAATTCTATGTGATGATAATTGCAGGGAAGTTAAGAAAGGTCAAGTTGAACTTGGCCATATTTTCTGAAAGCAATTGGAGCAGTAAGGCAATCGTGATAAAAAGGGAAAATGTTTTACATATGTATATATATTGAATTGCTACTTGGTGAGAAATCACAGCTAATGAATCCTTGTGTGCTTGGTAGGGAAGCCAAGAAAAGGATCAACTGTGATGTGGAGGAGGAGCTCCATGTCATGATGGGGAATTGGAAGGGAGAATCTCTCCACTACCCTCTTGCTATTGTATTTATAATTATGAAGTTGTCACGCATATAAATTATGGCATAGGGATGCTGGAAATGCAAGAGAGTAAGAGATTAAATGCATATGAATTAGTGGGCATGATTAAAGAGTCATTGCATAGTGCATGTGAATTGCTTATGCATGAGCATGATGTTGCATATTGGTAAAGGTAGTGAAGTTACACATGCAGTAGCCCATTAATGGTATTGACTATGGTTGATGACAGTTAATGTTGTTAACAATGGTTGTACGAATCAGACCATAGAAGCATGACTGAAAATGCAAAGAAGTCACAACATGTGACCAGCAAATCTTGAGTGGGAACGCTGGAGTAATGATTCATGATCAAAAGGACTGTGTAGCCTTGGTAAGAGGCCAAATGATCAGGTAACATGAAGCGATGTTAATGGAAGCCATGCAGGTAATGGTTATTTGTGCTTAATTGCATGAATGTTGAAAGCGGATTTGGTAAGATCCCTTCAACTATGTTTAAACTGTGTTGATTTGGTTTGCATGTGGTATTGAGTGCCTGAATGTCAATGTCATCCTACTGAGTATGGTGAGGTGTGGGTAAGTGAAGGCAAGGAGCCTTACACCCTATAGTTGCTTAGAAACCTCAATGCATTCACATGAAAAAGAATGTCATGCATGTATGTTGGTTATGAGTTTAATAATCAAAGCATGCAAGGGCAGATGATCTTGTTATGGTTATGCATGCCTACATGTGTGGATGCATATGTAGATGATGTACTTTTAAGCCATAGGTTTCCAACCAAGTATCTACAATGAATTAGAGAAACATGAGAGAAGACATTGAAATTTTTTAAAAAAATGAATTTTGAAACTAGGTGAAGCTTACCTGGCATTATGTTATTCCTGCCATTAATAGCCATCTCAAACCCAAATGTTCCCATGGCCCTCCTATAGACTTCCAACTCTTTGGAAATCTCTAAACGCTCAACTACACTTGCCACCATCCTGTGGATGCACTCCAAGTATCCATCCTTTACCTCTGCACCAAACCTGAAGCTAGAGGACTAAGAGAACGCGGGCTTGAGGTATAGCTCTGCAGCATGAATGGGACGATGGAGTGTATAGTTTCATCCCTAATCAATTACCCTCCATATCAATTGTTGTCTCCCATGCCCCGCATCCCCCTTGTCCTCCTAATAGGAACGGATGGCCTCTTTGGTCCTATCAATGGCCTCATACACGGAGCTCATTGTGGGCTTGTCTCCATCAACGAAGCGAAGAACCTTTACCAACGGTTCGCTTATGGTCCACACCTCCTTCACCGCATACCAAAAACTCTCATCGTATGACACTAGCCTAAATATCGCTTGTCCCTTCAGTTTAGTGCTAATTGATAAAGCACGCCACTCAATTAAAAGGTACATAGTCTACAAGCCCCACATAGAAGTCAGAAGAGACTGAAGAGAAATGAAACTAGTGGCAAAGCATGTGATGGAAGGATGCACCAACTCCTTGTCACCAGTAAATTGAAACTGTCTCATCAATCTAGGCACAGATGCATGATTGTATATAAATTTGGTGATGCTTCTTGTTGAATCAATGGCATCCCTGATATAATCGGTTTTTCCCATATCCTCTAAAATCAAGTCAATATAATGAGTTGCACAAGGAGTCCAAAACAATGTAAGATAATTATCCATAAGCATCCTGCCAGCGACCACATAATTCACGAGATTGTGCAACCGGCCTTTTCATGATCAAGGATGGGCCCTCGCATTTCCTCATAAGTGGGGGCCAATACCCCGAGCCAACAATAACAACAGCCTCAATCATAGACACATAGAATGGGTTCATAGCAAAGTTGAAAGGAATATCACTCCATAGAAGACATCGACCCACAAGTTTATCTACTTCTTGTTTCTCCTTTGTCTTGACCATTGGCCTTATACCCGATTGTCCAATAGGTATGGATCTTGGAACAAAGAAAGGAGATGTCACTGAAGGCACTCTGGAAGGTGAGGACAAGGTATGACTCCCCCCTCTCCTTGAAGTGTGTCTTGTTGTCCCGGATCCTAATGCCACTCTTGATCCAAGTTCATGCCTCAAAGCTTCCCTTTGATCTTTCTCCTTCCAAATACTTACAATTGAGAGTTTGGACTTATGAATGATTTCTAGGGTGGAGTTTCTACAAATATCCACCCCATGCCCTATAATTTGTGCAAGATGAAATTGAGCCTACTTATTCCCCCCATCATTTCCTTCCCACACAAATTGCAAATAAGATTCTGCAAATGATGAGGTTCAACAAGCTCACCATACTCTCAGAATGGATCCAATGCCTTCATCATGTTTGTATGGAAACTTGGAAAGAAATGAAATTTGAACTTTGAACCTATAACATGTAAAAAAACGTTTTTTAGCATACATCGTTGTTGCAAATTAAACAAATGGCAAATCAATGAGATTCCATCCATTAAAACTTAGTTTTGAAGAGGGAAAACTCATGGGCATTTTTGTATGGAAAGAAATGGACCTAGAGCAAGAAAAAACATTTTTCAGCATACATGACTTCTACAAATTTTTAAAAAAAAAAGTGGGAAATCGATCCACTAAAATTTGTTTTTGAATAGAGAAAACTCATTGACATTTCAAACCTACCAAACTTTGCCTTGGAACAATTAGAAATGATAGCTAGATTCATTTACATACCTTGAAATGCGGTTGACCGTGATTGGATTCCAAATTTCAATACCCACTCCACAAAATCAATCCTCGATAGCAAATGAAATGAGATGTTTTCTCCTCCTTGGCCCAATGCAAAATGACGGTCTCCTCCTTGGCTCCCCTCCTCCACACTTCAATTTGCAAATGAGTTCAAAAAAAGGGCCAAAAATCACTTTTGTAACTTAGCCCGCATGTCAACCGACACATTCAGATCAACAACGATTTTTTCGAAAAAATTGCCAAAGAATCGCGACATTATCAAAACAATAGAGCAAAAATCATGGAAAATATCGATCGATATATTGCTGATATATCGGTTGGGTTTTAGCATCCCAATATATCGTGATGTTGCCATTATATCGGCGATGTTTGTAACATAGATTAATACTTCTACAATACGTAAATATTATTTGGATCTTCAACAATGTTTTCATCTCATCCCCTCATGTGCTTCCAGGATGGATCATTCCTAGACAAGAGGGCATGTCATATACCTAATTAATAGCATTATAATTTTTTATTATTATTATGTAGGGAGGTAGGCTTTTGCATAATCGTCTCTTAGATACTATATTATAGTCTTCTTGACTACCTATCAATCATGTCTTCTATCTTCACATAATTAATTATTATTTGTGTCTTTTTCTCCAATATAGGTGCGTCACTTCTCTTCTGAATTCCTATGGAATCCTGTGACTATGGAGAGGATAAAAATTGGATTAAACAATTCGATACTCTAGAATCTGGCCGGTGAGACCGTCCATCCCTCGGGATCTCAGCAACATAACAGGACTAGACCACGCCTCCCCTTGACGCAGACAAGACCCCCCCCAGGCCTCAACAACGAAATACCTCCTCTCGACAACAACACAATTAGCGGCCCATGTCTATCACCAGCTCTTCCTCTAGACAACATACTATCTTGAGATTCCTTCATTCGACCTCGAATGTTAGGAGAGATGGGTCTATTCCATAATAGACCTACTTAATTACTGATAGATCTTGCTCTTGGATCATTTACTCTTGTACATATCCACCCCTGTGCAGTTTCTCCTCCCTAGGGTCGAGGGTTCCTCAACTTTTCCATGACCTAGCATAAATTTCATGCCTCGTTCTACTTTCCTTTCCTTTTTTGTCTTATGTTTTTTAGAGGAGGTCGTTAGGTACTCCCGCTTTGTAATAACATCTTTATACTCATGTACAACACACTATATTGAGATTTGTTCATTCGGCCTCGGATGTTAGGAGAGATGAGTCTATTCCATAATAGACCTACTTGTATACTGATAGATCTTCTTGCTCCTAGATCATTTACTCTTGTACATCTCCACCCCTGTGCAGTTTCTCATGCGTGGGGTCAAGGATTCCTCAACTTTACATGACCTAACATAATTTCATGCCTCGTTCTACTTTCCTTTCCTTTTATGTCTTTTGTTTTTTATAGGAGGTCATTAGGTACTCCCGCTTTGTAATAACATCTTTATACTCAGCAATCCCATTCACCTACTTTGTGGTCATTAGTTGGACATTAATAAAATTATCTTATAGTATCTTATCTACAATCACAAACCCTATTCTCTCAATGTCCACACTTCATTCTATCATAAATTTATAATCCCACAAGAGCATCAGCTACATGTTCATTACAAATTTATCCATTACACATGTATGTGTAACTTCTATGCTCAATTGACCATATATGTGACACATGGGCATACACATCCGCTCACATTCAATCTATGACAGTAATTAACACATATGGATATCCTAATTACATTGGGACCTTAAAAGACAACACAAATAATTTGTGTTGATATTTCTAGCACACAATATAATGTTTTCCAGATCCAAATCCTTTTCAAGTATGGGTGGCATCATGAATTCTACCAATTGGCTTCCTATTTCCAACTAAAATGAGGAAATTTTCCATCATTATACCTTACCTATTTGAAAATTAAGACTATTTGGAGTCTTCAATGATGATAAGTGATGCTTCACTTTCAATCATATTCTGCCAATTGGCTTCCTATTTTTAAATAAAATGACGATATTTTCCATCTTTGTACGCTCCCTAATTGAAAATCAATCCTGTTTGGAGTCTTCATTGATGATAAGTTATGCTTCTTACTTCCAATCATAAATAGTACTAAATTTCTGAGGATATATCTGACCATATTCAGTAACGAAGTTAGTGCTATCACCAATGCTGTATGCCAAGCATAGTTCACTACTTCCATTTGTTGGAGAAAAATGAACTACATAAGTCAAACAATTACTTAATCACAAGGAACTGTGTCATTAATAACAAAGGGATGAAAATGCTTTCGAGGTTTCTTCCGAGCTTCAACATTAAGCTACTAATCCACTAGCAATGGAAATCTCAGGCTCATTTATATGCATTAATGCAACTCATAACTAAACCCAAATCTATTTCAAAATTAGCACTTTCATCAAAAAGCATACACTTTTCAAAGAAGTCAAGAAACCACTTAACACATGTTACAGTTAGGACAATCTCCAATGTATTAAATAATAGCTTATAAGCCAAACGAAAAAAAGATTCAAACTGGGGAAGGTTTAAGTCAGAACCAGGCTGCTGGAGAGCCTCCAACCCAGGCAACTCAGACACTTTTATTCCTCCCACTGTTTTCCTGCAACATAAATTAACTGAATTACATTCCACTGGCAGATAACAGCAATAGCCTGTAAATGCTCCAATTTTTTAATAATGCAACCAAAGCTCAGAACAGAATGAGTTAGAAGCCAAAACAAATAAATGTGTCTATCAAATTATTTCCATGTTTTCCGACAGAAATAAGCTCACTGCCTCTGGTCATTACAAATATGACATGTTTAAATTCAGCAAAAAACAAGAAAGGGGGGAAGTTTTTATAAAATGGTGATCAACACCTTTCTCATTTTCTCACAATTGGCCCCATAAAAAGTATTGAAACTAAAAGAGGTCATGTTAGTAACTGCCCTTGTCTATCTATCTAATAATACAACCACTAAGTTGAAAACTCCTAAAGAGCATTCTTCTAATTTCAACGGGGAAAAATTAATAGTCTGTAAAGATGGTTTAGAGACTCATAATTTATGGATCATGGGCTTCATATGCACAAGGAACAGAAGTAATGCTTCCTTTCATGCATGGCCTCGTGCATCAGGCTTTTCTTGCAAATACTATTAGAGCATCCATTACGGATCCAGTCCACATACCACTACACTCTTATTAACGAAAGGCAATCCAAGGGGGGAGTAGCAGCAGGATCACAGACCTCAATCGCTGAAGCAATCTGAAGAAACAGGATTCAGACAAAGCCTGGAATTGCCTCACCAAAGATTGGAGTGCCTTTTGAAGTCACCTAGACTTACTGCCACTACTTGAAGTATTAATAAGAAAACCGTGGAAAACAATAAATGCAAACATTAGTAAGCACTTCACACTGCCCTGGCAAAGGGCAGTGTAACGCCATTATGAACACTTCAAAATTTCAGACACCGGTTGTGTTTTGGCATTGTTGCATCCCTCAGTTCTTTTTTTTCTTGAAGAGCTCACTGGGCAGATTTTGGAGTTCCTCTAGCCGCAACTAACCGGAATCCCATCCAATAAAATATCTCTTTTTGAACCCGGTAAGACCTTAACATCAGGACTATCTTCCCTGAGGCAGGCATACCCATGCTCAGGTGAAAAACAAGCATGGTTTCCAAAAGTCATACCAATAAGCATGGGATTTACTGCCAATACAAAAATCCTGACTTTAGGGGTAGGTCAATCGTGGGCAACATGTTTTCCTAAAAACGCATAATGGACTCATCTCTTCTCTTCAGGTCTGGATATGAGCTTCAATGGCCCCTTAATAAAGCAAAGGGCTTGAGAGATTCATCTTTACTCCTTCTTAGATTAGCTATCAATAGCCATCATCTACAATACAAGTAGCCGAATTACTAGTGATGCTAGCTACAGAACAAAAGTGAACCTAATGGTTAAGAACATGTGTTTCCTCCTTGGAGGTCACAGGTTGGAATCTGAAAGGGGGTAGGGTATGTACACCAACATAGACTAAGCAGTCAAATTGCTGTGTGGAAGGGGTCCCTTGTCCCATAAACAAGCAGATCTCATACATCAATTTGGTGACTGGCTAGGCTTTGACCTTAAATTAGATTATTATTATTATTATTATTATTATTATTATTATTTACAAAGAGTTTACATGGTTCATTCAAGGTTTGCATTACAGTCAAAATAAGAAAAAAGGTTGTTATCACAGAAAAAATGGTGATCAAATCTTCGGAATACATGCACGCTGCCATGTCGGAATCAATGCACTAGTTCATTTGTGACCCTCAATCCTAATAAGATGTGACTCTCCAAATCAAAATGAAAGGAAAAAATTATATTATATCAAGTGCATAGATATAAAAAAAAAACATTTGCTTATAAATATATAAAAATGGTGATAGGACAATTTAAAAGTATATACCCTGCTAGGCCTTGTGATAATTGTGGGTCGGGCAACTAACTTATCAGAAACAGATTAGCTGAGCAGGAGCAGAGCTGCACGTGCACACAAGGTATCGTGGCCATAAAATTTCGTATGGGGGAGGACACACGCATGGACAGGGACAAGGGACCCGTGGCCTTACGCTCGTACAATCACTCATTGGCATGGCTGCTGGCCATGACTGTTCTAATTCAATGAAGGATGGATCGATTTCTCTTGCAGCTAGAGGGAGATCACTAGTGGTCTCTGTATAAGAGGGTCATGTGTATGCTAGGAGGATTCATTCTCGGCAATGTTCTCCTCTATAGTATTTTCCTTTAAATTGTGGAGATCTTATCTGTTCTGCTCAGAATGTTGTGTCTTCGCTGTCAGCAAAGCTTGAAGGGACTCTAGAGCCAAAGCTTAACTCGCAAGAAGAATGACATTCACTGTCTTCAAGCAAATTGCCACATTCACCAGATGCACAGAACAATTTGGTTTGTGATCGGAGATTTCTGTGGTGGGAGTTGTCAATATAAATTTCGGCATAATCCTCAGTATTCATTTTTGTGTCAACATTTCAAATCCAAAGCGGGATCCATCAACCGGTTGTCAATTTATCTGCAGATGTGAACACCCAAATGGTTGAAGTGACTTGGGACAAGCAGTTTGAGAGGTTTTCAAAGGAAGTAGTAACTGCCACAGAAAATGTGGTGCAGAGAGAGTTAGGATTAACAGGGTCTTAATGACCAAGAATACTGTTGTGCCTTTTGAAAAGGCCTCTTCTTCTCAGGTGTCAACAGTTGATGAGGGTGGTGGTTCCAAGCCCCAAGGCAGATCGGTGTCATTGGGAACTGGGTGAAGAGGATTTTGATCTTTTTGGGCTAGTAACAAACAATATTCGAAAGGGAGATAAAATGTTCAACATCGTGGGGTGATTCTTTGCTTCCTCTGTCATATGCCAAACCAAGCCGTATAGGAATGTTTGTGCAATGGACTCTAGAGAGGTTAAAGTGGCTGGCCTCATCAAGGATTTGCTAGTAAAATCGACTACCTACCTAGATATGTCAATGTTAATGGATGTGGTTGTGATTAATGTCTTTGACCCATGGGGTATGTTATTATCTAGGAAATGTGCAACCAATCTTGGTTGTAGTATTCAAATACAAAGAATGATTTAGAGACAAGGGTGAGAAAGCATCAAAGATGTACTTTGACGGTGCCCAGTCTAGAACAGGAATGGGTGTGGGTCTTGTGTTTAAATCCCCACAAGGCATTGTGAAGAAATTTTGATGTACGTTGGAATTTGAATGTACAGATAACATAGCAGAATATGAAGCCTTGTGTATTGGTCTGGAATTTGAAAGGATATGGAGATTAAGATATTGAAGGTCATCCGGGATTCATAGCTTATTATAATGCAAGTTAAAGACCAGTTTTCCTCAAAGAATGAAGGATTGAAGCGATATAGGATTGAAGCGATATAGGACTGAAGCATGGGACCTTATAGAGCTTTTTGATGCTTTTTCCATTGAGTCAGCTCCAAGGGGGCAGAACATGCAGGCAAATTCATTGCCAGTCACACCTTCAAGTCTTCAACGATATTTTGAACTAATTTCTAGAAAATGTAGGGTGGAAGTGATTTTCAAACCGTTTGTCCTTGATAATTGTGAGCATCAGCAAAGTTTTTCACTATGGCGCTCTGATTCCAAGCCGTATCCAAAAAAACTTAAACATTTCCATTTACAGAAATGTTTCCAAGGTCATCCGGGATTCATATCTTATTATAATGCAAGTTAAAGACCAGTTTTCCTCAAAGAATGATAGATTGAAGTGATATAGGACTGAAGCGTGGGACCTTATAGAGCTTTTTGATGCTTTTTCCATTGAGGCAGCTCCAAGGGAGCAAAACATGCGGGCAAATTCATTGCTAGTCACACCTTCAACTCTTCAACGATATGTTGAACTAATTTCTAGAAAATGTAGGGTGGAAGTGATTTTCAAACCGTTTGTCCTTGATAATTGTGAGCATCAGCAAAGTTTTTCACTATGGCGCTCTGATTCCAAGCTGTACCAAAAAAACTTAAACATTTCCAAGCCGTTTCCAGAAATGTTTCCAAGCCGTATCCATATTTGAAAAACATAAATATTTCCAAGCCATTTCCAGCCGTTTCCAGCTCTGTCCATTCATTTCCTAAAGCGTTTCCTGATTTTCTGAAATGTTTCAGCTGCTACAAGGCAAGTTTCCAGCTAGAAATAGTGATTTTTGACATGAAAAAAAAAACCTAGAGGCAAACTATAAAACCCTAACCCTGAATTGAGCCTCAACACATAATATAAAGTCTCAAATCTTATAAATAAAAATCTAAACCCCAAACTTAAATTGATGAATGGTAATCTTAGATTAGTGGTAATAAAAAAACCACTAATATGTGGGCATTTTATTGCATCAAATGTGTGTCTACTATAGTGTTAGTGTCAACCTAGTGTAGAAGTACAGTGACTGTTTTATTGTCTTTTTTCTCATCTTTTTTGCCAATTCCCTAACTTTGTTGCAATTAAACCCCAATGACTAGCATATGTAATAAAGCAACTTGCATAAAGAAATTGAGACAATGGCAGTTTCAGCCCTACAAAATAACATATTGCATTTATTAAGGGTTACATGAACCAACACGTATTTCCAATAATCTTCCAATACACAAATTCTCTATATGGTATACATGTTATATTTTAATCTTATTTCAAGCATTTTAATCAGTATAAACCATAAATAGTAAACATATCCAAGGGAACTCTAATTTGATTTGGTTTGTTGGTGTTTTACAATCTTTTGTGTGACTGTTTGCCTATCCAAATTTTTGCTTATCCAAACATTAATTGCATGTCATATTGAAGTTAATAAACACAATAAATCCTATGATACCCAGCTTGACAACCATTGGAACGTATAAAGAATTATTCATTCAAATCTGATAATAGTAATTGCTTATAATCAGTCACTAGTAATCATAAATCAGAAATAGCATATCTCTGACCTTAAACAGTGAAGAGAGTGTAATATAATGGCTGTAGCAACTACAAATAATATGCCGATTTGTGTAGAGAGGTGGTTGATGATGATAAGTATTGATGATAAACTGCCATGTAATAAGGTATGTACCGGTGGTAATATAGCTTGGCTCATATATAGAATACGCCCTCCATGCAAAGTGTGTAACCAGCAGCCGAAATACCAGCAGCAAGGCCAATGAATAGATGATGGCTGCAGCAGCTGGAATGAACCCTTAGGATCATGTATAGAGATTGATGAGAGTGCACTGCCTTTCATAATTGCCCAACAAGGAGAATACAGACTCCAGTAAGCAAATCACACCCTTCTTTAATGCATGCAGCTCCTAGAATGAGAATAACACCCTCTAGGAATGAGATCGCGGCTGCTCCAACAACATACAACCTTCAAATAATGTCACGCCTTCCTCAAAGATGGCTCGAGCCTCTCAATCAATGGATCACTGCTAGAATGATAAGTGGCTGCCAATAGGAGTGGAATCCTGCCATAAACCAGAGATCGCTGCCTTCTTATGTTGGAATGCAGCTGCCCAAAGAGATCCACGACTTCAATAAATGCCCACGCAGCAGTAAGGGAGATCGATGCTCAAATAAGTATGATGAATCACCGCTCAAACCAATGGAGAATATGCCCTTGTTCCACCACAGTGATGCATTTGCTTAATACGCCCTTGTACTCAAACTTCCAAAGGAGAATTCGTCCAGCTGTTAATTAACTCAATCTTTAACCCAAACAAGTCAATAATCTCTGTCGTCTTGAAGCACGGTGATAGATTTGGGCGATCTATCCTCTAGACTGGCTAGAATGGATAGATTTCGCCATCGAATCCAATCTAGTCAAGGGTTTCCGTCCTCAACACCAAAGAAGCTCAAAGAGCTCTCAAATCAAGTCTCAAAGATGAATAATAATAATCGATAATGAGCTTTTAGGGTTCTCTTTCCTCTTATACTCACCTTTCGGCCTTCTTCTCCATTAATTAATTAATTAAATGGCTTATTGACCTTTTTCCTGTTAGTTTTTATACAATTCTAGCAGTATAATCAATTGCAAATAATAAAACAAGATCACTAAAAGAATAACCAAGCACAGAAACAATAGACACAATTTTATCCTAGGAAACCCAATAGGGAGAAAACCCACCAACCTTCGTATAGAGATAATCAGTCTTGAGAACACAGGACCGATACAAGAGAGAGAAAGAGAAACTTCTCAAGAGTTGAAACCACAAAAACACTCCTCCTAGCTGTAGTAGCGAAGTTCTCTCTCTCCTAGAGCGAATTGCTTGAGTTGAGTGAGTGACCAGATGAGGCATTCCACCTCTCTATTTATACACATAAAAAACTGACTTTTTCCCTTACCGGGCCAACTTGTCTTCAGGGAAGATACAATAATATTTAATTAATCTTTTCTTTGATTCTTTCAAGGGCTTTACATGATCAAATACATCAATATCTTCTCCAGTAGGAGGTACAATAACAACATAATAAAATACAATAAGGGTAACTTATGAAGTTGCATTATTTCCAACACTCCCTCTCAACAAGGAAGGTATTCTTCGAACACGGTCATCATCAGCATCACGATCATCTGGGTCTCATCTGTACATCACATCTGTCTCGAACATCTCTATAAATAAGAAAGGTCTTCAACACAGTATCAGTCCATTGAAAACTGTCATCAAGCATCTGCTCCACACAGTCCATCGGTCGATACATACATCAACTCAACAACTCTACACAGTCCATCGGAGAGTCCAACATGTATTATCTCAACCCAGTCCATCGGGGATCATGCACCAATACAATGTGCCTCAGCTCAACCCAGTCCATTGGGGATCATGCACCAATACAATGTGCCTCAGCTCAACCCAGTCCATCAAGGAACATGCACAAGGACAACGTGCCTCAACTCAACCCAGTCCATCGGGGAACATGCACCAACTCAACCAGTCCATCAATGAGTCCATACAAGAATACCAGTGTCCGCTAGTGTGCACCAACCTCTACATCCCGTCTTAGGATATCGAAGAGATCTCCTTACTCTTTTCAAAGTGATCGGGAGAATGCACTAAATCTCTCCAAGAGAGATCTCCTCACTCTTTTTGGAGTGATCGGGAGTGCGCACTGGCCTCTCCATCCTATCAAGATGTCTAAGAGATCTCCTCACTCCATCTTGGAGTGATCTAGAGAATGCAGTGTCCTCTCCATCCTATCGAGATGTCTGAGAGATCTCCTCACTCCATTTCAGAGTGAGCGGGATAATGTAGTGGCCTCCCCATCCTATCAGAATGTCTGAGAGATCTCCTCACTCCATCTCGGAGTGATCGGGAGAATGAAGTGGCCTCTCCATCCTATCAAGATGTTTGAGAGATCTCCTCACTCCATCTCGAAGTGATCAGGAGAATGCTTAGTCTCTATATCATTTTTCCCTCTCAAGGAGGGACACATTCTCAGCCACACCAAGCCTTTCACGAAAGTATGCAAACTTTATCATGGGAAGAGGCTTCGTAAGAACATCTGCAGTCTGGTCATCTATCGGAACATACTGTAGCTCGACTGCACCTTTCTGCACCATATCACAAATGTAGTGATACTGAATCTCTATATGCTTTGACTTGTCATCAAATACGGGATTCACTGACATCTACACACAGCTCTGGTTATCACAATGAATCACAATTGCCTCCGAAATCTGGCCAAACAATGCCGCAAGGAGTTTTCAAAGCCACACAGCTTCCCGAGCTGCAATGTTAGCAGCCATGTACTCAGCCTCTGTAGTTCTAAGTGCTACTAAGGTTTGCTTCCTGCTGCACTAGGAAATCACGGCAGAACCCAGGTTGAAGCAACACCTGGAGGTGTTCTTCCTATCTACGACACACCCAGCCCAATCTATAAAACCTTTTATTTCCTTTTTCAGTCATCTTGGGTTAGTCCTATTTTTCAAATTAATAGTCCTATTGATTGGCTGACTGAGAAGCTTTTCAAAGATCAATTTCATCTTTTCGCAATTTTTGAGCAACAAGTGGGTGTAATTTTGATCTTAGGTTTAGCAAACCCCAATTTGTCCCCACTTGCTTCTTTCATCAATCCAAGGATGAACGCCACTGAAAATGCCACCTTGATAGACGAAGAGAAAAGCCTGTCTCAAGGAGAGTTGAGTCGAGTGTTATATCATTTTCCTCCATCAAATTTAAAAGATAACTCAGACCATTTTCATGATCCGTTTGGCTTATTGATGGGAGGTGTCCTGCGAAACTCAGTCTCAACCTCAGCATGATTTCATTTTACACCATTCTAACCCTTTTCCAAATTTTGAACAAGTCAATAGGATTGTGATCTTAAAAACATTAATTTCTAATCTAGTCTTGACTTGTTTTACTAAACAACATCAAGGAAGAACTATTGATTTATTGGATGAGTGGTTGCATTGGATCTATGCTTTTAGTTAGTATTGGTCTGAACTGGTTAGAGTAGGGTAGGTAACTTGAATAAGCTCTCGTGAGCAGTAGTTAGTTGTCCTTTTTGTTTTGGTTTTTGCTTTTCTTACCTTTTGACACCATTTCCCCTTTTTCTAGTTTGTTTTTCTTTATTTTTCACCTTTGTTACACCTCATGTGTCGGCTTAATAAAACTTAAAATGTTGTAGAGTACATTTCATATTGGATATCTTTTCGTTTCATCATTGTCATTTTGTTACATTTCTGCTAGATGTTTTTGTTGGGAATGTTATATCTCTTTACATGGTGGCTGCGTGTACAACACGATCCCTTGCCCGACAGGGCCCACCCCCTTCGTTTCGGACCGTTAGGTTCCAAAATGCCACGAAGGGGGCCGTTAGGCCCCCGGAGTCCGGGCGGAGCGCAAAATTTTTTTTTGGGTTGCTTTTTGCTTTTTCGCGATTTCGACCCATTGTACTCTATCTAATCCCGGTAAAAGGGATTAGGGTTGTAACCTAATTTCGGGTAAACGAATTAGGGTTTTAGATGCTGCGGAATACCATATATTATAAACATATAATGAAAAGGAGTTGAGCGGCTCTAAGTTTTGCTGGTTTTTTCCTGGTTAAGGGTTTCCAGGTGAAAATCTCAGTGTTATGTGTGTGCCATTGTGTATTCTCTGTTAATGCTTAAGAATCAATATAAGTTTGTATTTCACTGTTACGGTTTAAAACTTACAGTTTTATATATATTGTACGTCCTGACGAGCGGTCTGCAAAGATTGGTATAGCGTCTGCATTTTACAAGGATAGTTACATATATGATGATGATGCAGATACATGTATGTGCATGCGCTTTGATGATGATGAGAGGGGTGCTACGGACCAGAGATTCTGTGGTTCTCAAGCACTCTCTCCCTTAGAGCACTTGTCCTAGCTGGAGCCAGATGCTATTGTTATCACACAAACTCTAGCTGTTGAAGTGAGGTGTCCCAACAGGGATGGTAGAGGATGGACATCTAGGAAGGTGTAACCAGCAATCGCCAAGTCCTCCGTTCAATGAACGGAAGTCACACCAGACAAGGCTATTGTCACTTTCGACGAGGCACTTAGCCAAGTCGAGGGGGAGACCTTGCTCAACCACTAATGGTTGAGAGACAAAAATACACCCAAACCCAAAAGAATAAGAGATGAAAACAAAGAATGAGTGTAGGTGAGCTCCTAAGTCTAATTCGGCCAACTGATGGACACAAGTAGTGAAATAACACTGATGTAATGAGTGACCAGTAATCAAGTATGATTAGAAGATAAGATTAGCTTAGTGATTTAATGGGTGAAATAGTCTAGGGAGTTACAATGAAATGGAAGTGAAGTGCTGAAGTAAAACTGCCCAAGGAAATGGTTAAACAGTGAGTCAAATGGACCTGGGGCAGCGAGAAATTAACGTTTATAATCACTTCCAGCCAACTAAACTTGATTTCTTATGATAAAATTACGTTCTAGACTTGAATCAAGAGTACCCACAACCCGGAAAATGACCCAACAGTGTGACTGGATAAAATGCCCAAGGAGAGCGAAATCAGTGGGAGACCAATGCCTAATTCCAAGGCTAAACAGGGTCGGAATTAAATGAAACTTGAGATATGGAGATTTAAGCATATATCATTAGTGGGTTTTAAAGGAAAACTAATTCTAACAGTTGATTTTAAAGATTTTAATTTTTAGGGTTTTAACGTAAATTTACCTTCTTCAACAAACTAGAAATGGAAATACAAGAGAAGAAGATGAAACACCTACTTGAAACCAGCTGATATCTCTGATTTTGATGAGGTTTTACATCCCAAAGGTCAAATCGAAGAAGTTGTAGAAGTTCCCAAGTGAAATCGATTTGCTCTCTCCCCACCAACTCGTCCTCCTTGCCTGCCAACACCAATGGAGAGAAATCAAATTAGTATTGACAAATAAGTTAAATCTACAGCAACACAAATGAAAATGAGAAAAATGCTTGGCTGAAAATGGCAAAAACACTTCCCTTTTGTGGCCAATCCGGAGAGTGGAGCAGCAGTGGCAACCAAATGGTGCACCCTCCTCCAAGACTTTGTGCTCGCTGCAAACAATGGTGAGAAACAATGCTGGAAACAACAACCATCTACAACTACCGCATCAAGATAGTATGGCAATCAACAATACCAAGAGAGTATCACACAAGAACCAAGCAATAGCAGCAAAACGTTTCTCTTCTATTCCTTCTATTCCAAGTCCAAAATGCTAAGAGAGAGTGATACAATGGGTGAGTGCCTTCTCTTATAGAGAAAGGCCACTCTCAAAACTAGTTTCCCCCCAAAATGGAGGGTTGGGATTTAATCCCCAATGATCAAATCGAATGGAGGAGATTACTCCTTAAGGGGGTGCAAATTGCCCTCTAGAGAGCACAAGTGGAGAGAGGGGACCCATGTGGGGTCCATATAACACATAAGCCAAGGTTGGGGGGTGTCTATAGGATGTTTTATCCCCCCAACTCGATACAATGAGGTCCCACATACAATAACAGATGAAAACCGAATTTGCCAAGTGAGGAAAAACGCAACCCCATGGGCAAATTCGTTCCACCTAGTGAGCTAGTCCAATGGAGGGACCCACAACACATAATACCATGTCAAACATTACCAATTTACCTTAGGAATCACCCTTTTATTTGCCAGCCATTGATTTTTGCCTTTTGCTATAGTTGCCTTTGCCAATTTTTTATTTTCCATGTATTTTATTACTGGTTTTATTGCTGAAGATGTAATCTGGGCTTTTGACCCACCTAGAGTGCCCGGATTGTTGAACCATCTACTGTAATGTGATCGTGGACCCCAAAGATAGTAGGAATGACCAATCGAACGACCCCGATCCATCACTTAGGCATTATTTGCCCAAAATACATGATTTTTAATTAAAACAGGCCATTAATGACCAATGATAATTAAAAATCTCACAAACGCCTCGATCTTTTTGCATTCTGTCACTTGGAAGCTCATATGGGTTCCCTGTAGATAATAATTAACCAAAATCGAAATTCCGGTCACAACATTTTTTCGGGCCCATTTTTGGCCTGGTCAACGTAGTTTGACCAAGTCAAATCTGGTCAACAATGGTGCTAGCTGAATACCTATATGCAATCATGAAGTGAAAGGCTTCCTTACACAAGTTAGTACATTACTAATCAATATGACAATAATATGGTGATCAAAAATTGCATTAAATCTCAAAAAAATACAAGGCCCTAGGTGAGGTGGGCCCACCACATCCAAAAGACTCAACTGCTATGCACAACCTATAGACTTGACCACCTAGCTGACTTTGGGTGATGTGGAATACATGGTGAAAGATGAGGGATGACAAGGATAAAGATCATGTGACCTTTTGGATAACTCGGGAAAGCGGGGTCCACTGAGATAAGCATACCATGACAAAAACACGGGCAATGGCGATGCCTCACAAATGGGTATAGTGCAGGGAAACCGCCACTGGTCATCTAACAAGTATCTCACAACTCACATCCATGCCCGAAGACTCTGTGAGGTTCTTTTCTAGAGCCGCCAAACTGGGTGTCCGGCAAACCATAACTTGAGACTCTAGGGGACAATCTTGAGCTTGTCCCTTGCTCCCTCTCACCTCCTTGCCCCGCAGGACTAGGTGAGAAAATAACCACTACAAATGCCGACATGTACGGCTGACCTGTGTCCATGTGTGTTTACAAACACATTGCATGGATTTTACAATGAATTTCATACTTAGCCTTTTTGGCTAGATTTTACATTTACATTAGCCTTTTTGGCTTGCTTTACATTTCTTCGTTTCTTCAATTTACATCAAGGCCCTTTTGGGCTACATACATATCTCAATAGATATAATCATGATGCTCATACTGCAAAGTAATGGGGGTGAGCAATACATGTTTTGATGACCAATGGGGAACACCCGGTGAGGCTACACAATCCTAACTGCATTGCAACATCGGGGGCAACCGACAGGAGCAAATCCCAGGTTTGAGAGTGCATTTCACACACTAAAGAGCCGAGGCACAATAGACAGGGAATCATGGCATACTCAAAGATCAATGGGGAAAGGGATCCTCAAGGTCACAAATCGGAATCCAAGTCAGGAAAGAATATCATGTATGAGTCGGATGGATGGAGAAGGTGAAGGTGGATCCAAAGTCAGCTGCCTAGGGGGACTAAATGACCAAGTCTATACCAAGAGTAGGGATGTAACCCGGTGTGCATATACAGGAGCCTACTAGAAAGGGGTGGACTGGCATCACCAAGGGCCCAATCACATATCATAACAATAGCTAGATCACCAAATCAATCATCATATGTAGAGTTAGTGTACTATCATGTTTAAACAAGTCTAAGCAACAATCATGAGGAATATATATCAAATGCAATACCTGCCACACCATATACCTGTTGCTGAGGCTGTCTCTAAACTGGATCTCTGTTGAATCCGGGCACAAATAGTAAACCAACAATACTCTGTGATAGTCTCAATCAAAGCAAGACAAGGCAACTATCTCAATGGGCTCATATCAAAGCCTGGCATGGAAGGGTGACCCTGCGGTAAATGCTAAGTAACATGTCTGGACCACTGTACAACCATCTGTCCCCTCTGACACATCTGCTCGGGGCAATCTGAACAAAACTGTGTGCCTCCTCTAACGGCATTGGATCTCTAATCTGGAAAAAAAAGTATTGTGCAGTCCTCGACCGCACAGTCTGCAGTATGGTATCTCCAGCTAACATAGATGTGATAACAGTTATCACATCCATGCTAGCTGGAGCTACCATGCTGCAGATTGTGTGGTCAGGGACCATACTATACTTTTTTTCCAAATCAGAGATCAAATGCCTTCAGACGAGGCATACATTTTTGTTCAGATAGCCCCGAGCAGAGATATCAGTGGGGACAGACAGTTTTTGGTATTGGTCTCGATATGTATACATCATTGCCTACAGGGTCACCCTCCCTTGCCAGGCTTTGCATACGCCCGTTGAGACAGTTGCCTACCCTTATTTTGATTGAGAGTACAGAGTATTGTTGGTTTACTATTTGTTGCCCGGATTCAACAGAGATCCAGTTCAGAGTCAGCTTCAGCAGCAGGTATGTGGTGCAGCAAGTATAGCATTTCATGTTTATTGCTCATGTTGTTGATTAGACTTGTTTATATATGATAGTACACTGACTTTGCATATGACGATTGATATGGTGATCTAGTTGGCATTATGATGTGTTGTTGGGCCCTTGGTGATGTCAGTCCACCCTTTCCAGTAGGCTCCTGTCTATGCGCACTGGATCATATCCCCACTATCGGTATAGACTTGATCATTTAGTCCCCCTAGGCAGTTGACTTTGGATCCACCTTCACTTTCTCCACCCATCCAACTCATTCATGTTGGTCTTTCCTGACTTGGACTTTGATTTGTGATCTTGAGGATCCCCTTCCCCACTGATCTCTGAGTATGCCATGATTCCCTGTCTTTTGTGCCTCGGCTCTTTAGTGTGTGAGATGCACTCTCAAACCTGGGATTTGCTCCTGTCGGTTGCCCCCGATGTTGCAATGCAGTATAGGATTGTGTAGCCTCACCAGGTGTTCCCTATTGGTCATCGAAGCATGTACACTCACCCCCATTACTCTGCAGTATGAGCACCTTGATTATATCTATTGAGAAATATATGTAGCCCAAAAGGGCCTTGATGTAAAAAGAAATGAAGAAATGTAAAGCAAGCCAAAAAGGCTATTGTAAATGTAAAATCAAGCCAAAAAGGCTATTGTAAATGTAAAATCAAGCCAAAAAGGCTAAGTGAAAGTCAATGTAAAATCCATGCAATGTGTTTGTAAACACACATGGACACAGGTCAGCCGTACATATCAGCTTTGTAGTGGTTATTTCCTCACCTAGTCCTGCGGGGCAAGGAGGTGAGAGGGAGCAAGGGACAAGCTCAAGATTGTCCCCTAGAGTCTCAAGTTATGGTTTGTCGGACACCCAATTTGGCGGCTCTAGAAAAGATCCTCACGGAGTCTTCTTAAGGCACGGATGTGAGTTGTGAGGTATTTGTTAGATGACCAGTGGCGGTTTCCCTGCACTATACCCATTTGTGAGGCACCGCCCTTCCCTGTGTTTTGTCATGGTATGCTCATCTCAGTGGACCCTGCTTTCTCGATTCATCCAAAGGGTCACGTAATCTTTGTCCTTGTCATCCCTCATCCTTCACCTTGTGTTCCACATCACCCAAAGTCAGCTAGGTGGTCAAGTCTATAGGTTGTGCATAGCAGTTTGAGTCTTTTGGAGGTGGTGGGCCCACCTCACCTGGGGCCTTGTATTTTTCCGAGATATTATGTATATTTTATCACCATATTATCGTCGTACTGTTTAGTAATGTACTAACATGTATAAGGAAGCCTTTCGCTTCATGATTGCATACAGGTATTCAGCCAGCACCTTGTTGACCAGATTTGACTTGGTCAAACTAGGTTGACAAGGCCAAAAATGGGCCCAAAAAAATGTTGCCATCAAGATTTCGATTTTAGTCAATTATTATCTTCCGAGGTCCCATGTGAACCTCCAAGATTCAGAATTTGAAAAGATTGAGGCAGCGATGAGATTTTTAATTATTATTGGTCATTAATGACCTGTTTTAATTAAAAATCATGGATTTTGGGTAAACAGTGCCTAAGTGATGGATCGTGGTCGTTCAAGTGACCATGTCTACTATTTTTGGGGTCCACGATCTCATTGCAACAGACGGTTCGACAATCCGGACACTATAAGTGGGTCAAAAGCCCAATTTACTCATTCGCCAATATAAACCAGCAATAAATTATATGGAAAATCAAAATTTGGCAAAGGCAACTATGGCAAATGGCAAAAATCAAAGGTTGACAAAGGCAAGGGTGATTCCTAAGGTGATTTGGTAATGTTGGACATTATATTATGTGTGTGGGTCCCTCCATTGGACCAGTTCACCATGTGGGACGAATTTGCCCATGCAGGGCGTTTTTCCACTTAGAGAAATTCATTGTTTTGTAATTAATTGGAGTGGGACCTTGGATGTATGTGTTAGGGGGATAAAACATCCTATAGACACCCCCTAACACTTGTTTACTTGTTGTATGTGCCCTACAAGGGACCCCTCACTCCACTTGTGCACTATAGTTGGGCAATTCGCACCCCCTCTTGGAGCTCTCTCCACCCTTCGATTTGGCCATTAGGGATTTGATCCCAACCATCCATTTTGGAGGGAATAGGGTTTTGAGAGTGGTCTATCTCTATAAGAGAAGACACTCACCCATTGTACACTTCTTCTTGGCATTTTCGACTTGCACTTGATAGAGAGGGAGACATTCCATTTGTGTCTTGTTACTTGGTGTTGTGGAGTCATTTTGTGGTAATTTATAGCTAGTTTATGGATGCATTATTGAGATAATTTGCGTTGTGTTCCTACCTTTCTTTGTTGGTTCGAATTGCAGCTTTGGTGGCCATTTGAAGGGAGGCGCTACATTTGGAGTGGGAGCTCCACTCTGGCAAATTTCTTCAAAATTATTCACAAGGGACTTGTCATTTGCTTTCAGCTAGTCAATCCTTTTACTTTCAGCCATTCATTTGTTGTTCTTACCTGCTTATTTGCTGCATTTACTGATTGTTTCTTGTTTGTGGCAGGTACCGAGGGCGCACTTCGTATCCAGCTGCCTCCCACGCTCAAGGAAACACGCAGGTCTCTCAACACTTGATCTTTCGGGGTAGTCCTCGCTCAAAGCACTCCATTTCACCATTGTTTCAGGTATTCTTCATCTCCTTGTCTCCTCATTGTCATTTTCACCGTCTTGCTAAGCTGGAAAATCACTAAATAAACCATAAAAATACAAAAATTAAGATTTCACCGTTAGAATTAGTTTTACTTCAAAGCCCGCTAATGAAACACTCTTAAAAGTGTAAATCCAAAGTTTCATCTCTTTTAGACTCCATTTGCCCCTAGAATCAGCACTGGTCTACTTGGCAAAAACGGCCCCCTCGGGCGTTTTTCTCTTTTTGCTTAGTTGGGTTGTTTTGGGGTTCTGGGTAGTCTTGATTTGAGTTTTAATTGTCTTTTTATCTCTAGACATCAAGCTATCAATTGCTAGAAGCACTTTAAAACACTTATTTGTTGATGCCCTAGGTCTATTATTTCACTACTTAACTATTTTCCTTGGGCAACATCATTTCTACTCTTCACTTCTAGCTTACTACATGTCCCTAGACTATTCCAGTCATACAATCACTAATCTAATCGGTTTATCTCGCTAAATCTGATTGTTGGTCACTTCTACATCACTCCCATTTTACTACATGTGTCCATCTATTGGTTGGAATTAGACTTGGGACTTAATTATCACTCATTTCTTGTCTTTACTTCTTTCCATCTTTGGGATTTGGGTGTGCATTGTCTCTCAACCATCACTGGTTGAGTGGGGTCTCCCCCCTGACTTGGCTGCTTGCCTTGTCTAAAGCGACAGTAGCCTTGTCCAGTGTGACTTCCATTCCTTGAATGGAGGACCTGGCTATTGCTGGTTACACCTTCCTAGTTGTTCATTCTCTGCCATCCCTGTTGGGGCACTCATCTTCATCAGCTAGAGATTGTGTGATAACAGTACCATGCGGAGCTTCATGCCCCTCTGCATCCTACAATGTCTGTTGTGCCCATCTAGGCCTGTTACGGCCTACTGCAATAACTATGGGAGCAACAACTAGTTCAAGTGCATCAATGGGATCAATCGGCTCATCCTCATCTAACTCCCTCTAGACTGCTTGAGGGGAGGATGATCTCATCTCCTTAAGATCTATCAGCTCCTCATCATCGATCTCCATATCAGATCCCCTAGCTCTTTTGATAGCCATCTCTTCTTCAAAGGAAACATCCCTGTTGACCTCAATCTGCCTCAATCCTAGGATGTAGATTCTGTAGGCCTTTAAAGACTCATTGTATCCCACAAACACATTCCCTTCTTGCCTGAAGGCTCTAATTTCGTCCTCTTTTCCTTGGGCAAATATATGTAGATTGGACAACCAAAATACGAAGATGGCCCACTTCTGGTTTCACTCCAGTCATAGGTAGACTCTGGTCATGTATCATGGCTTTGGTTGCCTCAACAATTGTTTTGTTCTTTCTTTCTGCAACCCCATTTTGTTAAGGGTTGTAGGGATCTGTGAGTTCCCTCTTAATTCTTGCTTCCTTGCAAAAATCATTGAAATTTGTAGACGTGTATTCTCCACCGTCTAACCTTAAGATCTTAATCTTCTTTCCCGTCAGATTCTCAACTTGCGCCTTGACTTCTTTGAATTTACATTGCACCTCTTCGGTTTCCTTGGTCTTGAGAAAGTATATCCAAGTCTTTCGCGAATAGTCATCAATAAATGTCACATAGTAATAGTAGCCACCCAATGAAGCAACATTCATGGGTCCGCACAAGTTAGAATGTACTAGGTCCAAAATTTCTTTGGATCTGCTCTCACTGTTCGAGAAAGAGCCCTTGGTATTCTTGCCAAATGCACATCCTCTACATAAGCCATCACACTGTACATGGAGTACTAGTAGACCTGTCACCATATTCTTTAATGAAGGAAGAGCTTTATAGTTTAGATGAGCAAGTCTTCGGTGCCATAGCTCACCCATACTGAAAGAATCATGTACTAGTGCTTGAGTTGGTGAAGTGCTCAACCTATATAAGCTCTCCTCTCGCACACCAATCACTCGTGGTGAATTCATACTTGAGTTTTTGTGCCAAGAAAGAAATTTCCCATCAGAAAATGCAACTTTATAGCCCTTGTCCTTCAAAGCTGATATGGAGACAAGATTCCTTTCCATACCAGCTACATATAGCACATCACTTGGATGTAAGGTATCACTAGATTCCAACTAAAGGGAGGTATCCCCATATCCCTTCACAGAGTAATTAGCATCATCCCCAAGTACAACACGTAGATGGGATTCTTTCTCAATCAATTCTAAAAGATTTTCTTTATAACCAGTCATATGCCTAAATGCACCACTATCTATTAGTCAAGTATCACTAGTGGTGGGAACAGTACCTGATAGAGCTGATATGAACTAGAATCTTGTACGATCATCAAGCCTATCTTCAATCTTCATTCCAATCATCTTGACTGAAGTGTTGAACCAGAAACCCTAGCAGGAGCTAGGTCAAAAATGAAGTTTGGACTTTTGCAAAACTAACTACACAAATAGATGGGCCCTATCAAGGCGAGTTGAAAAAATGTAAGATCGAGCCAAATCTAGGGACCAAACAACACAAAACTTGAAACCCTAATTCCTACAGTAACTACAACAACTGCAGAATTAGGTCGAAATTGAAACTTCTCAAAACTGTAATTTTCCTTTCCCAAAAGATGTGCCTTCCCTAGGGCGAAGTTTACAATGGTCTTTTCAAGCCAAACCGATGAGGGAAGGCCCCGAAATGTGAAACCCTAGTTTTCAACAATGGCTTCTTCTAGTACTACTCTGATACCATGTTAGTTTTTATACAAATCTAGCTATATAATCAATTGCAGATAATAAAACAGGATCACTAAAAGAATAACCAAGCACAGAAACAATAGACACAAATTTTTAACCTAGGAAACCCAACAGGGAGAAAACCCAGCAACCTTTGTATAGAGATAATCAGTCCTGGGAACAAAGTACAGATACAAGAGAGGGAAAGAGAAACTTCTCAAGGGTAGAAACCCCAAAAACACTCCTCCTAGCTGCAGTAGCGAACTTCTCTCTCTCCTTGAGTGAATTGCTTGAGTTGAGTGTGTGATCAAATGAGGTATTCGACCTCTCTATTTATACACATAAAAAAGTGACTTTTTACCTTACTGGGCTGCCGACTTGTCTTGGGGGAAGATAAAATAATATTTAATAAATCTCATGTTTGTGTGATTTCACCCCAAGGTTTACATTGATTCTTTCAAGGGTTTTGCATGATCAAATACATCAATATCTTCTCCCGTAGGAAGTACAATAACAACATAATAAAATACAATAAAAATAACTTCCGAAGTTGCATTATTTCCAACATTTTCGTCTTTTAATTACGCATGCCACTTAATTACGCATGCATGCAACTTTAATTACGCATGTCACTACACTTCTTAAGTGAACCCCTTTTTCACTAATGACTTGATATCACTGCTAATAGTATGCTTTTTATCCACTGTGGCATCAGTCATTAGTTAATTCCCTTGCTTGTCACAAATGAACATTACAAGAATACAATGGTATCTAGAGACAGTGTTATAGCATAGATTGCAATATTGCACGTCGTCACACATTTTATAATGTTGCTCATATTTATACGAGTGCCTAACCAATCCCCTTAAAGCATGGTTGATTAAGTCAACATCAATCATCCACGTCGGTTCCAAAAAGTTAGACAATCTCGTGAATTTAGACCCTTTATGCACCAGTCAATTAGTCAACTAGACCTCACTCGCCTACTTGATTATCTAATAGTCATTGGACCAACCCAAATACACCTTAGTCAAGTCATTGACTTACCTCTAAAATTGTGTTTAATCACAAATTCCAACACTTCTTCTAGAGGTGTAATCAATGTTTAGAAATCGTTGATTTGTTCTTGAGTCGGTTTATCTGTGGCACTCAGGAGTCAAGATATAAGAATATTGTTTATGACAATATGAGTTTTGCTAATTTCAATTGTTATAAATGACATGACTACCTCTAAATCTAATTGACGAATGATAATCTAAATTATGTATGTCTCATGGTATTTTTGAAAATATATATGTATGTATGTGTTGTCAATTCCCTGCCGTATTGTATCCGAATTCTTTAAAAAATTATCGTATTTATGTATGCGTGGTCATTTCCCCGTCGTATTGTATCCAACTTTTTGAAAAATTTGTTGTATTTGTTTCCCTCTCTGCATCCGTTTACTGCAACTTAGGTTGTCATCAAAAGAAAAAAGGAGAGACTATATTGTGTGTTGATTGTAGGAATTTAAATCAACTATCGCTTAAGGATCATTATCCCCTACTTAAGATGGAACACAACCTGCAAAGAGTTACGCGATCAGCAATGCTATCATATTGGATGATTTCTTAGGATATAGCCAAATTCTGGTCAAGAAAGAAAATCAACATACGGCGGCATTTACCATGCCTTGGAGAACATTTGAATATAAGTGCATGCCCTTTGGTTTGTTGAATGCATGATTGTTACAAACATAAATAAAAATAAAAATAAATAATTACATAGTTAATAAATTAAGATTAGCATTAAATGGAAAGTCAAGGGACATACATATTGGCCTCATGACTAGTCAATGCTTATAAAAGCACACAGACACGAGGATTGTTGTATCATCTTATCGTTATATATTTTATCCATATACATTTTATAAATAATTATATTTATATATGTTAAGCTTTTACACTTCCACTATGCTACAATAACACTCCCCTCTTCAAATAACAAGGAAGAGAAAAATTCACCTAATTGCTTACCCACCTGGTCACCCCAAAATATGCAATAAAATCCAGTCCATGTTTGTGAAAGACATTGCAAACTGCTCATTTATTCCCATGTTACCATAACCAAACGATTTTTGACAAAAGTGGCCGGTTTGACTGATTTACAGGCCTGAGTGGTCTGAACCGCTGCACAAAACCAGAAATGGACAATTCTGTACGAAGTCGACCGGTTCTTGTACATAATCGATCGGTTTTGTACGAAACCAGCCTCCCTGCTCTAAACCAGTCGTATCTGTACAGAATTAGGGGAGTGATTTTTTTTTCTTAAAAACCCAAAAAATTTAGTGAGGGTGTCAACTAACCCTAGGCCCCAACTAATGCTATATAAACATCGAGAACAAACGTAAACCCTAGACCAGGGTTATTGCGAGCTTCCTAGGAAGGCCCACTCTCGCTCTCGAATTGTGCTCCAGATAGGAGCGCGTCGAATAGCCCCCTGTAGCGCGCTCTCGAAATCCAGGAGTGCACTCCAAGCAACAATGGTACACTCCCTGCCACTGTGGGAGCTCGACGCACCCGTGGAGGTGGACTGCGCTCCTGTCATGCTCCTCGCGCGCTCTCGTGGATGGTTGGACACTCCGACAGAAATGACTCATTTGTTTTTGCTTTTTTTAAATTTTTTTTCTAACTTGGTGTTGGGTGGGCCCCTTAGGTTTTTAGGGTTTAGAGAAGGTGAGGGAGAAATAAAAACTCCCCTCCCTCAACATTTCTCTCATTCCACTCATCTTTGTGTGCTTGATCTTGGAGTGGAGAGCTTAGAGTGGAGAGCTTGTGTGCTCGAGGCTTGAGCTTGGAGGAGATTTGTGAGAGCTTGAAGGAGATTTGGGAGCTTGGAGGAGACAACAAAGGCAGCCATCTACTTCTACAAATACTTGGAGAGATAAAGAGGTAAGCCCAATGTCCATTTTTTGTAGTTTTTTGTATATATTTGTGTTGTTTGTTGGTGGACCTTTCCTCTTCTCCTATCCCATTCTCATTTTGTCTTCTTCTTCACTCTATTGCGGGTTGTTCATTAAGACTTGAGAAAAATGTTGTTCTTTGGTTTCTACTTCCATTTATAGTTCTCATGGTGTTGGTGGGGAATAGGAATTAGAGGGAAGATGAGGACCCAACATATGAAGATCAGGAAGGTTTTCAAAAGGAGGAGGATCTTGAAGGTGGCAATGAAACTAGCAAAAATTCATCAATACCCTTGTGGCAATTTGTGACAAAACTTGAGGGGGGGGGGGGGGGGGAAGGTGGTGGAACCACTAAATTTTTATGCATGCATGATTGTCATCAAGGAAAACCTTATACCGATTCATATACCCGTGTGAGGAGGCATCTTGTGGGGTAATGGATAGTGATGATAATAAAGGTGCCATTGGGATCGCAATTTGCCCTAATGTATCAAAAGAAGAGAGAAGAATATACATCAAAAGAGAGGAAGCTACACAAAGAATCCATCGCAAAAAACAAAAGGTTCAATCTGAATCCATATCATCTAGATTTGGTAGCAACACATCTACTAGTGCAACCTCCTGTGGTGGTAGGAGAACAATATCAAATTTCCTTGATATTGGCAGTAGCAATGATACAGATGCAAAAGTGGAGCGGTTTCTCTATGCAACTGGTGTGCCATTCACTGTTTATCTGAGCACCTTATTGGCATGATATGGTTAAAGCCATCAACAAAGCCCCTAGGTATGAAAAAGCTAGAGCTATGTTACTAGATCGGGAAAGAGAAAAAATAAAAAGAAGTCTTACACAATTTACAGATGGCTGGGCAAATAGTAGGGTATCCATGGTATCTAACGGTTGGACTAATGTTAGAAACCAACTTTTGATAAATGTCCTTGGTGTTTACGCTAGTGGTGCAGTGTTTCTAGCAGTGCATGACTCCTCATCAATCACTTCATCTGCTCAAAACATAGCAGAGCTCCTACTAAAAACCATTAATGAGGTTGGTCCAAAAAATGTGAATCAAGTAATCACTGATGATGTAGCAAAATTGTAAGGCAGCAGGAAAAATCAGTGAGCGGAAGTATCCTCACATCTTTTGGTCTGGTTTGGTGCACACTTTTAACCTTTTGATGCATGATATTGTCAAGCATAAAGAATGTGCATGGGATAATGCCTTGTACAAGCGAGGAAAGAAACTCATCAAATTTGTGACAACTTATACAAGGGGTCAATGCGTTTTATGGCACTTACTCTAAGTTGCAACTACTTAAGCTTGCAAAGACTAGACTTGGTAGTTATTTCCTCACCTTCAAACGCCTATTGAGGGTAAGAGGGGCATTGGATGCTATGGTGATGAGGGATGAGTGGGATGACTTGAGGACTGATAGAGAGGGCATGGATGCAGCAAAGGACAATATTCTTGTTAGTTATTTTTGGTCACAGGTCAAGTATGTTTTGCAGATCACCAAGCCAATTTATAACATGCTTCGATTTGGAGAGGTGTATGAGTAAATGGACACTATGTTGGGGCAGATTAAGACATTGTTCAACCTTGAGATGGGAACTTGTATGAACATATCCATGTAGAGGTGGAAAAAACGATGGGAAAAGCTAAATATTCCACTACATGCCTTGCCATATGTGCTTACCCCAAAATACTATCATATATCATGGCTTTCAACATCAGCAACCAGTGGTGCGGTGAAGAGAAAACCACAATAAGATCCAAAGGTTCAAAATGGTTATATGCAAGCATTAGAAAAAATATATTATGATGAGGAGTGTGATACCATACAGAGACAGTTGAGCCACTACATTAGTAGCAATGGTGCCTTTGGGTCCAACCATGCAATTAGAGATCGAGGGAATTTGTCTTCTCTTGAGTGGGGGGACATGCATGGTTGTGTTGCCCACAGCTACAACATTTGGCAATGCGGATGCTTTCGCAGGTGGTGGACACTTCTTCTACGGAGAGGTGTTGGAGCATCTACAGTTTCATTCAAAGTGTTAGAAGAAATAGGTTGAATGTAATCCGGGCAAAGAGCTTGGTTTATGTGCATTACAACTTGCGATTATTGTCCCATTACTGTGAGGAATCAAAGATGGATAAATCACTTAGGACTTGGGACTACAATCCAAAGGAGGGCAATTTGGAGGATGGAGCATTGGTTTTGGGGCAATTGGAGAATGCTCTTTCTGATGATGATTATGATGATGATGATGATGATGTTGAGATGCCACCCGCATCCATACCGCCACCATCCACTGCCATGGTCCCCCTTCATACCAGTACTCAAACAACAACTACATCGGTAGGGCCTTCACGTTCAACTCCATTTCCATCTACAGATTCTACACATCTACATCTTGCTTCAATCTCACTACCACCACGCAGAGCCTCACGGGGCAATCACAGTGGTGCAAAGAGGAAGGAAAAACTTTAATGTTTTGGTCGCCAATGTCAATACCTTTCAATTTTCATATTTCAGTTAAATTATCATTTTAGAACTTATGTAGATGGCATATTTTGTAAACATAACTATTTGGTCATGTTGGCAGTTTGTTGGATAATCTATTTCAATCCATAGTTAATGGTCTACTTTTTATTATATGGTTTTAAAATTTGTATGTTTGTAATTGCTAAATGCTTTGTATTTGTAACTTTGTAATTGTTAGCAGCTACATGGTTGATGCTTGAATGATTAATCATTATTGTACTATGGTAGTATGTAGCATGTACCATGAATATTCATCTAGAAGTAGCATAAAGATACACGTTTCACATATTCTGCAATTAATTTGGCATTCAACGTTTTTGGAAAATGGTGCTTCGAGCTCTCGCTCCAGCTTCGCTCCCATGCTCTACCAACCTTATCCTAGACCTAGTCATCATCGACAATATTAAAAGGTAATATTGAAGTGACATTTTCCTTATCTTTCATTTTCTATCAATTTACTTAAATTTTTAACATTACCAGGGACCATCCCGCTAACCTGTCTAATTCCCATAGGTTCGAGCAGGTACTGACAATCAAGGAATTGACTGAGGATTGATACCATTCAGAACAAAAGAAGATCTTAATCAGTGTTATTAGGTCATCACTAGATAAAAGAGGGCCACAGGAACAAGGAGCAACTTACAAGCATTACATGCGGGCCATATCTCATAGTGCATGCAATAGAAGCACATTAATTAAGTTGCATGCATGCAAGAAGCAGTGCATGCAATCTCAACTTCAAAATAGAAAAGAAAAGCAACTCAGGGCATGCAAAAGTCAGTGCATGCAATCTCAACGTGATAAAAGAAGGAAAAAGCGAGTTGCTCTATCTGCCAAGTTTATTATTGATCACTGAGATTCGAGTTGAGAGTTCTATGAGCCGAGTTAGGGTTGAGGGCGCATCCCTTAGCCAACAAGTTCATTTCAACAGTGAAATCTATCTGCCCTAGTCACTTCCAGGGTTGGATCGTACAAGTCCATCATTGCTATTCATCAGTACAACAAGCTTCATCATTCTTCAGCAGGATTCGAGTATACCACAGCACATTTAATAAGATAAAGAGGGCACATTCAATGGAGCATCGAGGGCACAATTATCTGAGCATTCCAAGCCCTATCATTCTCATCATTCACAGGTATATTGCTATCTATGTTGCACGGGGACCCGTCCCCCCCCAAAATTCCTTCTGTTCCCTACGTTTCCGAGTTCTGGGGAATTTGGAACTCCTCAGAAACGTCCCCAATTTGGCGAGGATGCCATTGGGGACTTGGGGACTTATCCGCCATTCCCTAAACGTACCCGAGCTTTTTGGGAATTTTTTAGGGACGTCCCTGAAGTCCCTCGACCAATCGGGGACTTCTGGACGTCCCTCGACCTGCACACAAAAAAAATTTAAAAAACAAATAATTAAACAATAAACATTCAATTGTTAAATTTTATATTTAAAAAACTAAAACTAAAACTAAAAAATCAAAACCTAAATCTACATTACCCTATCCTCCCGTGGGCTTTCATTCCAAACAAAAAAAACACGGCTCCGAGTCTGCACAACCACTGGCGTCCACCTGAGCTCCCAACTCTGCACAACCGACACTTGCAGCTTGTTGTCCGCCGAGATGCACACTAGCAGCAGAAATCTTTCGAAAGTTGTTCCCTCACTACAAGTGGGGAAAGTCTGGCCTTGGGGGCAAGCAATGAGCCAGGTACTATCAGCTGAATCCTAGCTCATCCGTTTAGGCTAACTCCTAACAAAGTCAAGGGGTGTAGTCCCTACAAAGAGTTTACTATGGCTTAATGTGTTTTAATGTTTTTAGTGTATGGTGATGCGGATTGGTGTTGTTTAAGAGTTTTAAAGATGAAAGATCACAAATTTATTTTAAATGAAACACAAGGTAAAATGCAATCCACGTTGCGAAACAGTATATGAAAGACTTTGCGAAAATAAGAAGCACCCACAGATAGATAAATTCCAAATATAAAATCTAATGGACAAATGGCCCAACTTAATTAAAGCATAAATATAAAATGACCAGTGCCAAAATGGAGTCAAAAAAAATGTAGTGCTTGGGGATGCTGAAATGCAAGTCTCAATAGTAGTTGTTCGTGAGATCGTTGTGCAAATTATCTTGGTAAATTAAAAGTTTTAATGGTCTTGATTATTAGGCTAAGAACAACAAGGTAAGCAATCGACCATAAAGGTATACCTTCAATGGCTTCCCCTCTGATGGTAAGACAGACCGCCCAAAATGTCAAGGAGTAGGTGTCTAAAGAATTAACCACTCTGATGTCTAAGACAGTGGTAATATCCGGCCCCACCAGGTTTAGGAACTTTGCCCACGACCTAAGTATGTCTTTAAAAAGCAACATCGGTTCGTTGGTTGTGGGGGTGAAAAATTTTATTATGTTATCGAAAATTATCAAATCCAACACCTTTATGAGTACTAGCCCAACCTTTTCAGGTTGGCAAAGCATACGGGTGTCGGATAGCAACCAAGATAAATTTATTAAGGGGATTTGAGTTGGAAATTTTATTATTATTAGAGCACACAGTTCAGCTCTCCGACAAAGAGTGCTCTTGACTTTGTCTTATGACAAGGTTCAAGAGACTTAGCTATCCTAGATGCCTAATGCAGGGAAGATGCAATATTAATATGCTCTCCGACAGAGAGTGCTCTTGACTTGGGTTATTGCAAGTTCAAGAGGCTTTGTTCTTTGTTAAAAATAGAGACAAATTGTACGCAAAGAAAAAGCACGTTTTCCAAAGTAAATAAGCAATGAAAGGAAAAACAAATGGGCAAGAAAAGACAAGGTCAGATCAAGCAACAAACCAAGAAATAAACAAACAAGGTGGGATCAACCTTGGAACAAGGTGACCACTAGAACCACTAGTCCCAAAAACCTTCCAACTAGTTGGATGTCCGCAAGGATGCTAATGGGGAAAGAGAAGTAGCCACAAAATTATGTGGCACTTGGGATCAAATCCCAAGCTACTTTCTCAAGGCAAAACTTGGAAGAGAATTATTCTAAGTACAAGATTTGAAAAATATATCTAGAAAATTGACATAAAACTAAACTAAAGAATGCACCAAAACACTCCTCCCCAAATGGGGGAGAACAAACCAAAGTGTGGGAGGCCTTATCCCACGTAGCCTTTTTATTAACTGAGTTACAAGTGCCTTTGGGAATGAAACCCTTGAAAGGTCTTTTGAGAGAAATAAAACAACTATGGAAACAACACTTAGAAACCCTTAAGGGTTTTTACAAAGGAGAGTGTATATAATTTGTCTTCTTGATCTCAAGTCTTCTCTTAGGGTTATAATCTCGATCTTCTTTGAGTCTTGTTTTTTCAAGTTTTTCTACTCCTTCAAAAGTACCTACACAAGCTTAGATCAACTTCAACAAGGCACCCATTAGATGTTAATACAATAACAATAAAAACTTTGAAACTAAGTGCAAGCTAAGATTAATCTATATGCCAAATCCTAAATGCAAACTTTTAACACTTTTAAATGAGATCTAAACTAAGTGAGCTAGAAACTTAACAAACAAATGCAAATCTAATGTTTAAAAGTGAGATCTAAAATATAAGTGCAAAAAAAATAGACTACTAACTTTAACTTTTTTGTCTTGTTTTTATGTGTTTTAGGGCAGACTTAGAAGAGGAACGAATGGAGGAAGGGTAGCTAGCAAAGTGGAGGGGGAGAGAGAAACGAGAGCACGAGGGTAGGGAGAGGCAAGATGAGATTGCAGCCAACAGGATGGGCAGCAAACAGTCAACTTAATGGGCTGAAACAGTCAACAAATGGGCAGCAGAACAGTCAGCTAAGGGAAGGGACGAGAGGAGCAAGGCAAGAGATGAAAGAAGGAGTGAAGGGGCAGCCAAACAAGAAGGTAATGTGGCAGCGAACAGGAGGAGGAAGAAGATGATGGGAAGAACAAGTGGGACGAGAGCAAAAAGGGGCAAAAGTCAAGCAAGCCAAAAACCAAAGGCAAGCTAGACAAGGTTTCCAAACTTGGAGAAAAATAGAGCCTTGGGTTTACACAGTTTAGAGAAGTAGATCTAGTAACCAGTAACCAATTGAAAGTTGTTCGAATGGTTGATGGAAGAAGCAAAAACTCTTTGTTTCTTGATTTTGTAAAGCTAAACTCCTTTGGCAACCTGCAGAGTGAAAGTGAAACCAACAAGAACTCTTGCACTTTGGGAGAACACCTGAAAAGCCCACATACTCAAGAGAAAAGCATAGATTTATAATACTAGTGCTAGATTGTTAGCCCTCTAAATCATAAATCCAATACTTAAAAATCGAAAGCATATAAACAAGACATGATATCACCTCGTTACAAGATGAAGTATGGCCACCAAGAGCCTCCACATTGACCTCCAAAGTCTCAACTTTATTCAATACTTAAACAAATTACAAAAATACTCCAGAGTTTCTATCCTAAAAGATCCATATGAAGAGAGTGCAAAGTACCTCTCTTTATACAAAAACCAAGAGCTAATAACCTAAGTCGAATTGGCAAAAGAAGGAGCCAAGGGCACATGACATAATTCGAACTTCAATCAATCTTCAATCTAGTCCAATTTTGGAGTGTTGAATCCTCACATAACTTCGAGCTGCATTGATTTAGGGTGGGGATGTGGCCTCCACCTAGGCAAGGCGCCCCCCACTCCTCTATTGGAATTAACATCAAACCAATATGTGAATGCAATCACCACAATCCGTGAGCTATGAAGGGAAGGCGTGAATCTTAAGGAGATAGCTCGAAGTTGATGGTTGTTGAAACTTGTGATGTGGCCACAAATTTGAGGAATCCGCCCACCGTTTAATTAATACACAACCACCAAACCCGTGAGCTCAACCACATGAAGTGAAGAGACCCACGCCCTCTCAATGCTCACGTCATCTCCCTCCATGGATTCGTATATCCAAAGTTTTGGGCTTTATAACACATATGTTTTTTAATCCATGAAATGATGGAACACCACTTATGCCATTGGAACCTCATCCTATTCCTCGTGCGATTTGATGGAACCCACGTGAAGGAGGGGGGTCCATACACCTTAAATCAAAAAATCAGATTTTGATTTTATAACATATGCTTCTAACCTTTATGGTGGTCGTACACCTTTATGAAATGTCTCCACACCTTTCCATAGTTCAAAACATGACCTTTTGACTTAATTTGATTTTTGTCTTTATGTGCTTTTGTCATTTTATGGCCACTAAATGCCAAAATAATGAAAAACTGCTCCCAGAGGCAATGTAATCCCCACGCCCATTTCCGCCTACGGATGAGGTTTTTATCATTTTTTGAAATTTTTTAATTAAACCATTAAAAAATGGTCTAATTTATGGAAAAATTTATTCTTCTCGAAATCCAACGAAACTCCTAGGGGACCTAGTGCATGTTCATACAACTCAATCGAGATGGCTAACACGTAAAAAATCCTAGACACAAGACTCTAATAACCACCTTAGGTTTTGACCACCATGGGAAATACTCCAGCTTTGGAGGTTTGAGTGAAAAACTCGGGGATTATACGCCACTGATGAGTAGCGCATAATTCCTAAGGAAAAAACACTCTAGAGTATCCCCCAAATGGCTAAACCTATGGATAGCCGAGTCTTTTATACAAGGAACCTTTTTAGACCAACTTTTTTACATTTTCCCCATGGGGGTATGAACATGCAGTTATTACAAATGGGGTAACAAATGCCCTGAAAATGACTTTTGAACTTTTGAACACTGATGATGAACATGGATCATGTTCAATAAACTGGTGGCTCACAAGAAATTCAGCTATTTGTACAAAATAGGTGATAACACAGCTCACGCAGCTTCCTCACGACAGCTCCCTCACCCTCACGGCAGCTTCCTTCTTTCCCCGTGGTGGCAGCACGCAGTGGTGGCAGCTTCCTTCTTTCCCCGTGGTTGATGGCTCCCCTGTTCCCCCGTGGTCATGCTCCCCTATTCCCCCTTGGTCGCAGAACGCAGCACGCAGGTCGTGCTCCCCCATGGTCGTGGCAACACGCAGGTCAAGTCTCTTCTGCGGCTCTTTGCAAAGCTCATTTCACAACTCGCGGCTCCAAACTGCTACAACCTACAGCCTACAGGTAGGTTAAAAAATAAAAACTTAGATATTAAAATTTTTTTGACTGTGTTTTTTAAATTTCCTGTTTAAGTATGAATTTTCAATTTTATTGTGCAAAACTAAAAACTATCACTGAATTAGTGATACACTGATACTGAATATGAAATATCAAATATCAGACAGACTGTGATTCTCTTTTTAAGTTTTTTTGTTAAAAAAATTAAATTTTAAAACATAATTTTTCCTTTCAATTTAACAATCTAAAATTTCCTTCAAGAATCAAAAGAAGCCAAATGGAGAGCAACACACCTGCATCTGTTGGATCGGAATGTGAAACAGGAACAGGGCCAATTGAAATCTCTAGCACAGTCAACGTGAAGAAGCCATTGCTACAATTTGTCAAAAAAATCACCCAGAATAAGAAGAAAACAGTGGTGGTTCGGAGGAATGGTAGTGCAAGATAAGCAATCATACGTTTAAGGGCAACTACACTAGAGTTTATCATCATCTTTTGGCCATTCCAGGGGATGGAGTAAAGGCCTGCACCTGCACTTTGGAAAAAAGAATCGAAATTACCAAACTTCACATGGTAGCCACAGGGGGTACTGTAGAAGTAGAGGAGGAAGGTTCTGTTTTTAAAAAACCAAGACTTTCAGTAACACAAGAAACCAATGACAAAGGTGTAGCTGATACACTTGAAGATTGTAGGAAATCTATTTCACGTATAAAATCAAGAAGCAATGTTGTTGTGACAGAGATGTTCAATGCACAACGCAAGAATGAGGCAGATCATGCCATTGCTGAATTCTTCTTTGCTAATGGAATATCATTTAATACCACATGTTCTCCTCAATACAAAGAGATGATGACTAAAGTCACTGCTGCTGGCAAATCATATCAACCCCCTGGTTACAATAAAATGAGGACAACATTGTTAGACAGGGGGGTCTCAAAGATGCAAGGGGTGATGGAAGGGCTTCGAAAATCATGGGTTGATTATGGGTGTTCAGTCGTCATGGATGGTTGGACAAATATTCAACAAAGGCCTTTGCTAAACATCATTGTCACATCTCCAAGTGGTCCATATTTCTTGAAAGCAATTGATTGTTTCGGAAAGATGAAGGATACTGCTTTTCAATATGAGGTATTAAAAGATGCAATTGAGGAGATTGGTCCGACAAATGTAGTTCAAGTTATCACAGATGCTGCACCAATTTGTAGATCTGTAGGGTTGATGATTCAAAGTAGGTACAAGCATCTATTTTGGACTCCTTGTTGTGTGCATGCTTTAAATAATGCACTCAAAGACAATGGTAAAATTTCTTGGATCACTCGCATTATTCTGGATGCAAGAGATGCGCAAATGTTCATTTGCAACCATCATGCCTCTCTAGCTATTTACAGGATTTATGCAAGAAAGGAGTTCTTGAAACCAGCTGATACAAGGTATGCCACCTACTTTATTCTTCTTAACCGTATGCTAGAGGTGCAACAGGCCCTAAAGGCCACTGTTATTAGCTCTGAGTGGTCTGCATGGGGGGAATCTAAATCAGATCAAGGAAAGAAGGTAAGACAAATGTTATTGAATGATGATTGGTGGGTTGATGTGAGATACATTGTCTCTTTCACCTCTCCAATAGTGGAGCTAATCAGGTATGCAGACTCAGATTCCCCTTGCCTTGGGGAAATATATGAATCAATTGACAGCATGATTGGAAAGATCAAGTCCCTCATTCGTGAGAGGGACCCCTCTTTGGAGTTATTTAATGAACTCCAAAAGTTGATAGAAAAGAGGTGGAACAAGTTGAACACATCTCTTCATATGGCTGCTTATGCACTTAATCCGAAGTGGTATGTGGATAGGAAAGCTATGGTTCCACCAATAGATGACCCAGAGGTGAAACAAGGTTTTATTGATGCCATAGAAAAGATGTATACACAAGAGCAAGCAACCACAATTCAAGAACAATTTCTTGATTTTGCATAGCTTAGTGGCCCCACTTTCTCCAAAGTTGCAAAGGCAGATTTGTTTCGCATGGCACAAAGAAGTCCCAGTGGATGGTGGAGGATGTATGGGGACAAATCTCCAGACATTCATACTCTTGCTATGCGTTTACTCTCACAAGTTGCTAGTTCTTCAGCTGCAGAAAGGAACTGGTCCACATTTAGTTTTATCCACTCTATTAAGAGGAACAGGCTTACTTCTATGAGAGCAGAAAAACTAGTTTATGTGAATAGTAGTCTTCGCCTTCTTACAAGGAAGACACCACAGTATTTACAGGGACCAGCAACACAATGGGGTGTAGATCCTGAGGATGCTTCTCAAATTGATGATGATGATGATGGGTCATCCCTTCATACAGGATTGGTTAATGTACCATTAGAGGACATGGAGTTGCAGTTGCAGGGAATTGATGATGATGAGAATGAAGGAAGTGAGGCCCAAGCATTTTTGGATAGGCTTCAAGCAGAGGATCAGGATTTATGAGTAGCTTCAACCTTCATGCTACTATGGGCATTGAGTCAGAGACTTCCTTTTTTGTTGCCTTGAGGCATTTTGGTGTTCTACCATTTGACATGTGGCACTACTGTTAGTGACAGTGTTATACTTATTTTGGGCATTTTGCCATTTGGACTATCATCCATGCTTTAGACTATCATCCATGCCATTTGGTTAAACTTATCCATGCTTCATATGCTCTAGACTTTTAAAGTTTTAAATTTAAATTTTTAAGTTTACTATTTTTCTGATATAGTTTGCATGGAAGTTGTTTTAAAAATTTAATGTTGTTATGTTATGGAAGTTGTTATGTTTCTGATATGTTATGTTGTTTTAATAATTGAGATTGCATGTAGATCATTCATGGATAAATTGATAATTGATTATGGATACATTTTATATAATTTATATTTTTAATATACATTTTATATAATTTATATTTTTTAATTTTTACATTATATAATTGTCGTCCCCAACCTGTCGTCCCCTGAAAAAAAGGGGATGCGCTCTAGCCGTTCCGGAAACTCGTCCCCCGCGTTCCCCCGTCCCCCAGGACAGTGCAACATAGATTGCTATTGATCTATTCTTCATCTATTGGATGCATTCTCAATTTTGTATGCATGTCTCTTCCATTCTTCCTGGAAGAGCCATTATTAGCCTTATTACTGAATACAGGCTTCTACATCATCTTCTGGAGAAAGTTATCAATGAATTTCATACAAAGAGGGCACCTTTCCTTGCATGGGCAACTTTTCTTGAGAGAGAAACACATTTTATGACCTAGACCTAGTGCATGGCTTGCATGCATCTTCCATATTGATCAGAATGCCACTATGAGCCTAATACATACTTCTTGGATCCATATCATATCTCTGAAGCATTTATTATCCATTCTAAAGACTGAAGGAGGCACCATCCTTGAAGGGGTGAATTATCTTGAAGAGGACATCTCATATCATGGTCTATTCTCAGTGCATGACTTGAATGTCTGCATTATCTTGTTCTACAGATCAAGCACAAGCCATTGGTACGTACATTGCACTTTGCATGCATTATCATGCAATCATAGTTCTGCACATGCATTCATATTTTCTTTTAAGTATTGGGTAACAAGACCTCAAGCAAACAACAACTACATCAAAAACTCTATAAAAAGACAACAAATATCAATTGGGTTATTACAGTTTAGGATGTTTGACAGTGGTTCCAACGTCATCGGACTTCAAATGCAAAAAGTATAATTTTTTATCCCATTCAGAATTCAACAAGCTTAACGATTTTTAGGATTTAGGATTGCAATGTTTCCACTAGATTCTATCATGTATGAAGGTATGGGATTGGCATTTAATCAAGCACATCAACCCCTCTATGTACCTTGATGTTGGTGGTGTTGATTGTTCAGATTGATGTTGGTGGCCTCGAAACTAATTTTTGAAGAATCCCTAGTTTATAGGCTATTTATTAATGTACTTAGGTTCAAATATGGATTACACTTTGTGTTATTTTGGTTGTATGCACTCTTACTTGCTATATACATCAGAAACTTTGCATATTTGTGTATAATGGTTTGAATTTTGATGGGATGCACATGAAAAAAAAATTCAAATTTTGAATAGTTTATGTCTAATTTGGGCGATTGGTTTCGTGGTCTGGTTTTTATTTCGATTTGTGTCCGGTTTCTGTCCGGTTCCAATTCCTGAGGTCGATCGATTCGATAACATGTCCGATTCTGGTAACTTTGTTCCTTCCCTTGTCATGTAAAAAGGCTAATCATCCTAAAATAGGTTAAAATTTTGATTAGGAGAATGGCATTAACTACTAGAATGACGAGAAATTTGTTGACAATGTTTCCAGCTAAGTCACTGGATTCGGCGGATTTGAAGGTTAAAATTTAAAAATCGGTGAATTTCAGGGAGTATTGAATTTAATCGTTGAAATTCGAACGAATTTGTAGACCCTAACTCATTGCCTGCGCCCAAGGATTTTAGTCGCCCGCGTTCCGGTTCTGTTGACTAACTGAAGATTGCGCCAATGCCATCGTCGAATGCCGCCTCCATTGTCGAGGTTGAAACTCAAACTCAGTTTCTCATGCTGCACAACTCCATTGTTGCTCCCACGGTGCACCTCACCCTCACTCTCCAGTCTGCATGCCTCTGTTGTTGCTCGTGCGGCGCACCTTGTCCTCACTCTCTAGTCTCCACTGTCGAACCACCTCACCCTCGCGCACATGTTATTCTTAGCACATGACTCGACATTGAAATATATGTTAAATAATTTATGATTAATGTTGGTATAGTTTTTAAAAATATAAAGTGTTTTTATAAATAAAATATTATTAAATAGATCATGTTACATATAAAAAATTTATACACATTTATTATTTTTTTTACTTTATACTTGAAGTGCCTTAGCAAATGATATTTTAATCTTTTTAATTTCATTTTTTCATGTTCTTAAATAGCATATCGAATTTTATTAAAAAAAATCATATATATATATATACTCTCTCGAATTTAATGTCGAATTTTATCACCAAAATTTTTATTGCCGAATTTTTGTTGAACTTCAAGGTCGTCGAATTCGAACCAGCTGACTTAGGTTGCTGGCTAACATGCGACCCATACCTTCTCACTTGCCTGAAATTAAAAGAATGTCTACAACTGCTAAATACTTTACCAGTTTATACAAACTGAACAGTGCCACAAAAAATCATAAAAGTTGAGAACATATAATAGATTTTGCAAATCACTTATGTTATATACTCTTGGATCTTTAAGAAAGTAATCAAGTAAAAAGAAAATCAGGAAGTACATGTAAAATGTTTAGGACATATTTCATACGTGTTGGACTTGTAGAAAGAAAGTTGTGCCTCGAAGGCATCTACTTCAGGTGTTCCTGCCATTCTCTCTGCATCTGCTGTCCATATCCTTACAATTCCATCTGAACATGCAGTAACAAGATCTCCATTCGGTAAGAATTTTACATCCCACACACAACCAGGATGCTCGATGCTTTGAACACATGCTGCATCTGTTAAAGTAACACAAATGTTAGAAAATTCAAGTTATCTGTAGAAATACATGACGAGGACTAGAGATCCCAAGAATCCTATAAAGTGAGAAAGATAATGCCTAAGTGACCTCATCCACAGTCAATATAAATTGCTCACTGAGATTGTTTTCATTTTGCTCTACTGGTTTTTACGCTGAATAAAATATACATCTGCAACAATTGTCTTCTCATATCAATAAAAAGAAATCGCAAAAAAAATCTTATAATCACAGAAAACTAATTAAAAGTGGTTTGCCATGACTTGTTAGGAGCATGTTCAGTCCGAGCAGATGGCTATTCTACAGGGGAGATTGCACTGGCACGCAGCATTGTTCAGTAATTCCAAGACCTTAGTTCACTCCTCTCTCACTGGCATTTGGCATTTCTGCTTGTCCTATGTAAACTTCGGTGCAAACATGTATACGAGGTTAGCTCCTTGTTTGACTTACATCAACAGTTACAGTGCGTGCTGCAACAAATATTACTACGAAGATAATGTTTACTTGAAGACATAATATAATAATATCCAACTCATTGGGAATCAGACATCTACCCTAAAAGTTTAATCTCTATCATAGAAATAAGATAGAGATGAAAGAGACAAGGCTTGGGGGAGAGATTGGGAGTGGCTGTTGCATAACCAGAATCAGTAATATGATTCCCAGAAACTCTACTACTTGTTACATCAGAAGCATGTCCTGGAATCTATTCTTAATGCTTGTTAGACTCCTGATCACAAGGACAGGTGGAATCACAAGATGCAGAGTTTGGTCCATTCACTTTTCTAACAAAATATGGTTTTTGCATGGTGTTATCACCTGGAATTTGCAGCCTGCTAAAGGTAAGAGGAGTCTGGAGAACTAGAGGAAATTCAAATAAGCTACTGTTAACTCGCTTGTTTCTCTCACTTCAAAGTTATGCATGCTAAATTTAGGGGGGTGTCCTTAAGTGATCTAAGATGTTAACTCAAAATCAATACTGGTAGGAAATAGCTTGAATCAATAAAACCATCTGCTGTCTATGTAAAATCTGTACAAATCGACTACAGGAAGAATGAACAGTAAACTTAAATGCACAGTAAACTTAAGGTTGTGCTCCACAGGCACAGATTCACCTATAGGGAGGGCGCAGGTCTCATCCTTTTTTGTTCCACGAACAGGAGTTGGAGCACAACCTTCTATCAGGTCAATGGTAAAGAGAACGGAGAAGGTAGAAACGGACAGGGTAAAGGGGAGGTGTCTTTACTGGAGTCACATACCTCTCAACATTGTCAAAAACAATCCATTTTGGCAGCCGATGCATGATGCCATTGTACTAGTTGGCCCAGGGTATAAAAGTGCCACCTTCAAGGAGTTGTGGGGCCCAATCCTTCAAGCAGAAAAGAAGGACATCAATGCTAGGTTGGCGGAGTTCAGGCAGTCATTGGAGAGGCACTGGATGCACAGTCATGTCAGAAGGTTGGTCAGATGGTAAGGATAGATCCCTTATCAACTTATTGGTACATTGTCCTAGAGGTACCATGTTTATGAAATCAGTTCATGCATCGGCATATGTAAAAGATGCAGCACTCTTATGCAAGTTGATAGATGGGTTCCTCTAGGATATTGGGTGCACAATGTCATGCAAGTTATTACAGATAATGCAGTTAATTATGTGGTTGCTGGCAAGATGCTTATGGAGAGGCACCCCACTTTGTTTTGGACTCCATGGTTGCTCATTGTATTGATTTGATGTTGGAGGATATGGGGAAAATTCAATGTTCCCTCAAGTTTCCGAGACGCGGAGGCAGGGAGACGCACCTTGGGAATGTGTGGAGACCACCCCCAAATTTTACGGAAATTCAAGGGGGACAGGGGGGCGTCGGAGTTATAAAAATTATAAAAAAAAATATAAAAATTATAAATGATAAATCCTAACAATGTAAATTAAATCTAACAAATCATTAATACAAATGAACATTGTGCAATGTAAATCATAAACTAATGTAATTCAACATTTAATTAAATCATAAACTAATTGTGCAATATAAATTAAATCTAACAAATTACTAATGTAATTCAACATTTGTCATTTGAATCTTGATATTCATATCTGATATTTCAGTCATTCTAATTGAAAAATTGAACCAATGATATTGCATGCAAATAGTAAATTAAGATTGCTCAAAGAGTCAAAAATAGGAAAGGGTCAAAGACTCAGTCATCACTGATCAATATCTATAGTCAAAACTAACAAGTAACAATGGACATCGTAACCTAAAAGTAGCTGAAAGTAATCAACACAATATGAGCATCAAGGAGTCAACTCCATTGATTGGTCCTCTGCATCCATCTGCTGCATGAAGGCATTGGGACCATCAATGGGAATGTCATCATCTGAGTCTGAGTCACTCTCATGAGTAACTAATGGCACACCAACCAAACCATGCTGCATCTTATTGGTTCCATCCTCCTCATCTATTTGTGCAACATCCTCTGCATCCACATCCCATCGTACAGTTGGTCCCATCTAATACTCTGGTGTCTTCATGTGTGCAAGACGTAGGGCACTATGCACTGCAACTAGCTTCTATGCTCTCCTAAAGGTAAGTATATTCCTCTTGATAGAGTGGATGAAGCTACAGGTGGACCAATTCCTCTAAGTTGCAGAGGAACTAGCAATCTGAGACAACAAGCGAGTAGCAAGATGTTTGATCTCTAGAGCATTATCCCCATGCATGTCCCACCTGTTACCCCACATTTTGGCAGGGGTGTCCACAGAGCCATTGGAATTTGTTTTCACCTTATAGATCAGCCATATATGCCGAGCTTTCAAGATTTGTGACAGCAGTAACAGTACTGTGTTTTTCAAGGGCGGCATCCTAAGCTTTCCATGGATAGGGTCTGAGGTTCTTCTCAGAACTCAGAAACTGCTAATGCTGCTCATCAGTTTGCAAGGAGTGCTACAGCCGCAGATGGTACAGAAGTTGTCAGTTACGAGATGAGGCAGCAAAGTTTTACTTTTTGTGGTTATAGCTCTCGGGTATGCTTAGTTTTCAATCTCAGCATAGTTGTCACCACCAGCATTATTAATAAGAGTTAATCTATCCCTTGCTGGGTGCTGCTTGAGGGTTCCAAACCAATGACCCAAATCTGAGAGTCAAGCTATCTACATCAGTTCTAAAATGCTCATGTAACTGCTGGCCGAGGAAGCTATTATTGCTGGGGTTCAAGAAATGGAAAATGTCTTAGATGAGTTAAGGGTGCAATTCCTCATCAAGATATGACCTATTCACTTGTTGAGGATTCGGTTTCTATGTTGGAACTGCATGATGAAAACCCATCCTATAGCCATGACAGCCCTGGTAAAAGTGTTTCGCCCATACCCCCTTCTGGATTAAGTCAATTTGTGCAGAGTAATGGGGTGCAGTATGGTCATGAAGCTGACTACTTCCATGACAAATTAAAGGATGGCAGTCATGAGGAGGAAGGTGACAATTATGAGCCTTCGGGCTTGTTCTCTGAAATCGAAGGCTAGGAGGATGCAGATAGATTTGATGGTTTATTTTCTCCTTTGCAAAAGCATCCTGAGGTGCTAATCTCATATGAGATCAACTATTCATGGCTAGATGATATCGGTGTTAGAACAGAAGGATTTGATATGTATGGTGAAGAACAAACACCTCCTGCAAAAAAACAGCAGGTGATGGAGGTATCAGTTAATGCAGAAAATACCCAAGTTCTTGAAATCTGTCATTCTAGACAATATATCGGATACAGAAAACATGCCAGTAGATGCAGAAAAAAAAATGTCTATGGTTCTGAGGACAGTATTCCTAAATTGGTATCAGTTATGGACATTGGTGCAGATATATCTCATGAACCTGAATCTCATTTAGGCTATAGTAGTTCAATTGACTATTGTTTCTCCTCATCTGAAACACAAACTAACAGTGAAATACAGAGTTATGAAGATTTTTTTGCTTTCTGTAGTAAATTCAAAGATAAATAATGGGGGACAGAGGAAAGTCCGCTGGGTTCCAGTGTTAAAGGATGCAATTATAAGACTATGTCCACAGATCGTCGCTCGTCGAGATTTAGCGCCTGCAAATACTAAGAAACAAGGAAGATCAGTTATGAGGAGCCGCCGAGTATAGAGCCGTCTTGCTAGCAGCTGTGTGCATAAAAATTTAACTGCGGACAAAATCGATTTTTTGACAGTTGTGCCAAAAAATCACGATTTCTTTTACATCAAAAGTTGTCGTCATTTTTTCAATCGCTATTGGAGAAGTCCGTGACTTATGGTTGATTAAATTTCACATCCACCGTCACATGCTAAAAATCAGTCGAGTTTCCAGCTATTTACAAAGAGAGAAATCATGTTTGAATTGTTCGAGTTTGTCCATTACTCATCAATCAGCTGAAGCCTGAAGCTCAAAGTCGTATTTCAATAAATGCATGGAATCACCTGTTGATAGGTCAAGAATTTTTCGATTTTGTTCGTGTTTCCTTGTTTATCGGCCATAAATCCGGTATTGGCGAGGGATTGGACGTGGTTATTACTTTCCAAAAAATGATGCTAGATCGCGATCGGCACAGCAAAGTTTGAATCGAGGGTTTCCACTGGCATATAGCTCGACAAATCCCGAAGCGACAAAACTGGAGATAAATTTCAACTCAGCGATGTGACAGACAATGTGAAGCTTGAACCCGTTTTTCCCATTTGGCATTCCTCCATTGACAGCCGAGTCACATCGCGAATAGCTGGTGGTGCCTTCACGGTTGCATGAATTTCTGGAACAGTTTGTTTTCTGCTAGACGTGAAATCGTAAGTTTTTGTTTCATTTAAATCGTGACCCCCATATGTTTCATGTGGAGTGCACTTCATCGACAGCGGAAATAAAGGCAGAACAGAGGTCACGACGAGTCGTCCCACGGGCCTATTGGCAGCCATTGCATAAGTTTAAAAAACATGGACAAGTCGAAAATTATGGGCCTTTTTGATAACGTGGCATCCAATAGTTATCAATACTACGCCCAGTTAATTGGTGAGATAGCAGTCGGTGAATGATCTGGCCCTTACACCTGTAGAATTTTCGGGTTCTTCTCTCAAATTATCAGCCAATTGACACTAGTTTGCAATAAGCGCAAGATGTCACATATATTTTTCACCTTCGACAAGCTGTCCATCGGAGTGATAGGTGCTTTGGTGTATTTTCTCATTCGTGGAGCTTCGAGGAGCAACAAGCCGACTGTTGCCTTCTCTGTTATCATTGACAGCCGAGTTGATTTTTGGATCTACCTTTTTACCTTTTTCTCCATTAGTTTATTATTATTTTTCTTTTGAAAGGAGAGAGGTTTCTTGGTCTTTAAAAAAGGCCCAGCCTTCTCTATTGTAAGATGGAAAATTTTTGGGTTTTCTCTCCCTTTCGAGCTTAATGAAAATATCAGCTGGGTTTGTGGACAGATGGAGCATCTTTCATGTGGTTGTGTGATGTATTTCAAGTTGTAGAATAAATCTAGCTTGTGAGGGCTTTTTCAAGCACAATAGATTAGCCATTTAGGATTAAGTTGGTTAATTATGCTTAAACAATTAGTATTTCGATGGACATCAGTATTCGGTTGTACGAAATGTTGATTAAGATCTAATTGTTTGTGAATTCTAGATTCGTCTCACTTTTATGAAGCATAAGGCCTCCATGAGTCCTCTTTTGACTCCATTTCCCCTTCTGGTACTGGCACTGGTCTTTCCCTGAGGATTGATCTTCCCTTCTTTTCCATCACCCATTTAAAAACTTATTTCTTTGTTACATCTGTTTCTCTAAGGCAGCCTCTTCTTTTCACCTGACCCATTTACTGTACCTGCCTTAGCGATCCTATTTTAGGGATACCCCCCTAGAGTTGGAGAAGAGCCAACCTGAAGCGAAGAGGAGAGGAGTGTGGTGACATTGGCCTCTCTCTTGGGAGAGTTGTCATCCAGCTGGTGTGTTATATTTTGGGCTTCAAACAACACACATGCCATTTTGGGAGACAACACCACCAACCAATGGAATCACCCTAGGTGTTACCAGATGAACTAACAGGGATAGTGTCCGATGAACAAATGTAATGAGAGTGTGACCACTGTCACCTTAGTCGCACGCCCAACTGCTTAGGAGTGTCGTAACCTCCAAGGGGAGAGCCCTTTGATGCTCTGCAAACATTAAGGACAAAAGATACTATGCCTTCTAGATGACCAAGTTAGTGACCAATGCATTCAATCAATGTGATTCTATGAATGAAGAAGACATACTACTTAGAGGAGTGCTTGTAGTGGTTAATTGTAAATGTATCAAATCAGTATATATCTCAAGGTATTAAAGTCAGGATATGCAATACCAATGGCATTCATTAACACTTTGGTATTAGAAAGAACATTCACCAATGATAGACATTAACCATAGATCATCCGATTAAAGTGCAATGTACAAGTGTATGATCAACCAGTCACATCAATTACTTTTCCAATGACAAGGTAGAGGACTGATGTAATTATAGCAGCAACATTACAGTTATGACAGTCCTAATTATGCCAATTATAGCAAATATTTATGAAGGCCAAAGAAGAAGTGTATGTAATAGATTCGTGCAATCAAAGTATACCACAACACTTCCAATGACAAGTAAATACAATGATTGTAGTATAACAGTACTCTTTATGGCAGCTTTGTAACAGTTATGTTGCCAATGTAAGATGTAAATCAGAAATTGTTTGCATTCAACCCCACCCAAACAAGTTCACCATGCAAGTAAAATCAATCCTTTATCACCACTCAGTTGTATAGAGAAGTCAACATTTAAGCAATAAATAAGTGTTTCAGACTGTATGTAAACCTATCAGAAGTAATTTTCAGACCTTATCTATATCTTTGAATAGTTACACAATGCAAGTAATGACTAACTTTATTGTGGATTTTTGTGTAGGCGATTTGGCAGGTGAAGGAGATGACTGTCGAAGTTGACAGTCTGCTATTATTCAAGACTGTAGCAGCAGGGATAGAGTGCTTTGAGAGGGTTGTCTCAACCCTAATTTAGGGCAGCCAACGAAGTTCGAGCTAGGGAGGAGCCTGCTTACGCTGGACCGAGCCGCATAGGATGTAAAGCAAGGGAAGGGTGGACCCCAAAGAAGGAGACTGAACCCTAATGGAGGTTGCCGAGGGTTTGTGAGGGGAGAAAGGAGAAGGGAGGAAAGGAAGAAAGGAAGGAGGAGAAGAGAAGAAAGAAGGAAAGGGGAGGAAGAGGAAGGGGAGAGGAGGAAGAGGAAGGGGTGAGGAGGAAGAAAAGAGCAGGCCGAGTGGAGAAGATGGAAGGCAAGGTGGATAAGGAGGAGGGCGAAGGTGTAGAGAGGACAAGGAGAGAAAGGCGAGGCTGGAAAAGAGTAGATCGAACCCTAGGAGGAAAGAGAGAACATGACACTAGGGTTTTAGGGCCGACTTTGAGGGCTGAAATTAGGTTTAGGGTTTTAGTTTTATATTTTTATCTATGTACAAAACAGAAAAAATAAACTAATTACAAAAATAAATAGAAAATACAAGCCCTAAAACTAATATTTACAAATATACAACTAGGATTTCTTAGGTAAAAGAATGACAACTTAGGGTTTTAATGGATATTACCCTTAAACCCTAGCCTTAGAGGAAGGTGACCAACTTTGATCTTGAAGGTCTTTCTCCTTGTCTACTAAATTAGGGCTTTTTGAAACAATCTCTAGGGTCCGTTTCAAGACCCTAATCTAGGGCAAAAGATGAAGATCCAAGGCTAAACTTCGTGAAAACCTCCTCTAGGGAGCGTTTCCCCAATGCTGAGAGAATAGAAGACAAATAAATGGCCCTATTCAAAAAAAATGCAGCCCTAAGGCCACCATTCAACCATTCAAGAAGCAAAATTTACCTACCATTCATCAAGCAAGGCTTAAAATGGAATAGACTTACTTGAGCATGAGTTCTTTCAACCAAAGTTCTTCCAACCATTGTAGCATCCACCAAGCATTAGCAAAGCAAAAGAAGACCAACTTTCATCCACAAGAGCAAAAGATTATCCCTCCAAGAGGTGGCCATAACTTGATAAGGCTATCTTGGATAAAAAAGTAACATTATGAATTATGTCCCATAAGTTGTGATTTAAAAATGAAGTGAGGAGAGTTTATTTATAGTCTTTCACACTCACTTTTACAAAATAACCAGGTTGACATGCCTTTAAAATGTCAATTTGAAATTATAAAATGTCAACTTAAAAATATAACATGAAATAATATAAAATAATCAAATATGTGGGTAACTTGGGGCATTTTCCCCATAATTAAACCAAAAATAACTAAAATTGCTAAAAATGGGTAAATTACTCCAAACTGAAGGATGGAGTAAGCAGGGGGGGGACGTCATGCCTGATCTAACCCTGAAAATGTTGATAATCCCTCAACGCACCCCCAAATCAAGCAATACGGCCTGGATGAAGAGATGACGTCATCACTGGAAAATGCCCAAGGAAGGAGGGTGCTATGTTGAACGAGAACTAGGAAGGGTGTATGAGGTGACCAAAAGAGGAGGCAATAGCCTCATAGATGAAAGAATTGTCACTAGAGTAGAAAATAAGTGGAGGGTCATGTGACCCAGTGACCCACCCCTAGGAGCCCCAGACACCAACCTCAGGACTACAAGCCCCAGAATGAGGCAGTCAACAATGCCACTAAGCCATAGTACTCCTAAGAGAAGGACCGAAGGGTCTAGCCATGACCATCACTCAGAAAATGTTGGATAACACCCCTCATGGTCCTGAAAAAAATGAGCCTCACTTCCTGGGCACATATCTGAAGGTGCACTAGTACTGGTACCACGTAACAGTGGGCTAAGTCGTTACGGTCTTCCTTGGCATCAAGCTTGTTGAAGGGACCTCTGCGACCTGCAAACTGATTCCACTGTCTCCGAAGTGTTTGCCCCTCCTCTTCATTATACATCTTTGTAATGGCAGCTCAAAAACCCCTCTTGATCTATGGATCCTCAAAGGGAGGAATTCTACCAGGTCTAGAAATGTACCATTTTGGGTTTAGTGCATATGTTGCCATGTGCAAAGGTGTGTTCATTCGATCCCACCTACGTTGAATAATGGGTCAAATGTGGTTCATGTACAACTCTAACGAGGGATCTTTCTCACGAATGGTTGCCCTTACCTTACCCAACATGCTGTCAAAAGTCTCATAGATTTCTCCAAGACTAGGAGAATCAGCGTCGGTGTAGCAAATGACCTCAACTATATGGCGCAAGAATGAGACCAAATAACTGCAATCTACCCACCAATCATTATCCAATATATGAAGCTTGATCCTCTTCCCCTCCTCTGTCTTGGTCTCTGTCCACCTGTTCCAATCTGGAGTCACAACCATGCCCTGCAATGCTAGCTGTATCTCCAACATCCTCTCCAATAAGAGAAAACAGCTTGCATATGTAGTATCTGTGGGCTTGAAGAATTCCTTCCTCGTGTGAGCCCTATACATGGCTAAGGAGGTGTGGTGGTTGCAGATAAACATCTAAACATCCCTTGCAGCTAATACCAAGGTGGATACCCAATCAATTTTTCCAATGTCTTTCAGGGCATTGTTGAGAGCATGCGCACAACAAGGGGTCCAAAATATATGCCTATACCTGCTCTGAACTAGTAAACCAGTTGATCTGCACACTATTGTTGCACCTGTCACAACCTACACAACATTCTCAGGCCCAACCTCCTCTATATCATCTCGAAGAAGCTCAAATTGGAAAGCTGCATCTTTACGCTCTCCAGAACAATCAACAGCTCTAAGAAAGAATGGCCCATTTACGCATGTAACTATGATGTCAATAAGTGGGCACTTGGCAATGTCTGTCCACCGGTCCATAACAATAGAACAACCTGACTTCACCCATACCTCCTTCATCTCTTCTTTTTGAGGGTCCCGATACCTGACTTCACCCATACACCTGGCTCTCTAAAATCACCATCCTCAACTTATGCTCACCTGGGGGCACATATGAGGGTCCCGATGTTGCAATTGCACAGACCATCTCCGTATAATAATGAGAACGAGTAACATGGAAAGGATTACCATTGGCAAAAAGGAATTTGCCAATGGCATCATCTGCATTATCACGGCTCAGCTTGCCATACATCCCTGTAATGGTTGGTCCTATAGAACAAGAACAAACCTTTTTTTTTTATGAAGATGCCTCAATAGGAGATGGTGGAGGCATACAAGTGGATGGGTTGCCTTCCCTTTTGGAACTTGCTTTTGCATTGTGATATTCTTTTGACATGACATTTTGGCTAGAGAATGTACCATTGGCATCTGTTGCCATTTGCAACCTCATAAGCTCAGTTCTTTGCAACATGGTTAGCTTCGAACACACAAAAACCCCTTTGCCACCAATTCCCAAAAGGTGTTGTCTAACCAGACTATAACTCCCAAACCAAGGATGGCCACAAACATTGCATGCCCAATGACGTGATCCACCACTTTTCTTGTCTTTATGTTTGGTTGAGGGAACATTTACTTTGCTTGCATATAGCAAAAGTGGTTTCTTGGGATCAAATGTCCCCTTTGCATACTGAGCCAATGACCTATGTGGGGTGAGATTGGAATTGCCTTCTCCTTCACTTTGACTTAACCTGGTTGCTGAGTGAGTTCCACTCCCACTTCTAATCTTTGTCTTACTGTCATCATTGTCACTACTGTTGCTCATATTGCTGGTTTGAAAGTTTGTTTTTTTGTTTTAACTTTTTTGGCAACCTATTGCAACAAAGTTTACAGTTTTTTTAATTTTTATTGTTGTTTTTTTTAATTTCATGAATGTTAAATAATAGAAAGTAAAACTAAAATTTTGAACAGTTGAATTTTAAAAAAATTATTGAACAATTTAATTCTAGCCCTACATTAAATGATAAACAGTTAACTGTTAAAAACTTAAAATAATCAAATTTAAAAATAAAAAATTTAACAGAACATTCACAGGTGACCTGCCTTAACAGTTACATTGTTAATAGGAACACTAAACAGTGAACACTGACCGGCCTCCCTATTCAGCAGTCAGCAATCTCCCTCACTGACAGCTCTTCAACAGTCAGCAGTCTCCCTATTCAGCAGTCAACAGTCAGCAGTCTCCCTATTCAGCAGTCAACAGTCAGCAGCCGGCCTCAACAGTCTTAAACTCCAAGTTCGAGCTGCTCTTAGTCTTAAACAACTCGGGCTCTAAGTCTTAAACAATGCAGGCTCTTGAATGAGTTGAATGCGTCCTCCCTGCAGGCTCTCTCTTCAATGACAGCCTCCCCTGCGAGCTCTCTCTTCAACGACGGTGCGGACTCTCTCTTCAACGGCCTACGGCTCTCTCTTCAGCGGCCTGCAGACTCTCTCTTCAACGGCGGCCTGCAGACTCTCTCTTCAACAGCGGCTTATGGGCTCTCTTTTCAACGGCGGCCTGCTCTCTCTTCAGCGGCGACCTTTGGGCTCTCCACTCTTCACAACAAATGCGGCTCAACAATCGGCAGCTTGGAACGAGGCTTGACGGAATGAGGAGGAGAGTGTAAAAGGTAACGTAAAATTAGGTTTAACTTTTTATGTTTTTTTTTTGTTTTTTTTTTTCGTTTTTTTTAATGAAAGCAAATCAGGGGGGACGTATAGGCGCCCCCCATTTCGGGTAGGAGCATGTTACCGGGCAAACTAGCAAGACTAGTTCCCAGTACGCAAACATAAGAAACGTGACCCAATGTCACCTCGATCACAATTCTGACCTCTTCGGAGAGTCAGAACCTCCAAGGGGAAGAGCCCTTGTATAACCTGCAAGACACTTTAGGACAAGAGAAACTATGTCTCCTTGGCAACAATATTAGTGACCAGTGCCTTCATGGAGTCAACAATATTTAGAGTGTTTGTTGTAATGTATTAGTACAATAAGCAACCAAGGCAATCAATGATGTTTTAATGAAGGAGAGAGATATCATTTATTAATAACATAATCATGGATCATCCAAGTATTAAAGCCAATCCACTAACACCATTAACGTACAAAAGGTCACTTGCCAATATTTATGTAAACATGCGATATTAACAAAAGTGATGAATTCCAACACCCAATTTTTACATCATTCACCGGTTGTCTTTCAACGCTCATCCATTAAATTGTATGCCAAATACTAGGACAACTTCAGAATTTCACACACTTTCAGTACAATCAATATGATCAGAAAATATTAGTTCAGACTTATTCGCAGCATTAGAATATCAGATTTATGGCCTCTCAGAACGGTTTATGTTTTGCAATTGCCAAGGATGAAATGTATGCTTATGATGAACACATTCAACACCAAAACTCGAACAAACATTAGCACTTCTCATTGACCATTGAAGATAAACTTTAGCTTACTGTATGTAAGAAATCAGACCTACTGCACATGAAATTCAGACCTCCAGTATGTAAAAATCAGAGTTATATCTACGCAGAAATTTATCGCAAAACTTATACGAAATTTAACCTTGTTTTGTTTGAATGTACAGCTGCAGGGTAGGGGTTTTGGAGGGGACAGAAGAAAGGCCTGGACGGGAAAGAAGGCCGTGAGTGATAGGGAAGAGGGAAGAGAAAGAGCGGAGGTGTGGAAAGAAAGGAGGCAGAAGGGGATAGTGGGAAGGAGAGAGAGGAGAGGGCAGCAAAGGGATGGCAGCCAGCACAGATAAAAAAAAGGACAAGGATGCAAGGTAGCAGCGAGATAGCAAAGAGGCAACACGAAGGGGATGGAGGGGAGACCGAGGGTCTAGGTTTTGAGAAGGAAAGGAGGCGACGTGGAAAACATGGAGAGCAAAGGCAGAAGGTTAGAGAGAGGGAGGCCGCTAGGCCTAGTTTAGGTCTGCAGTTAGGGCATAAAACAGAAAAAAGGGTTTATTTAGGTTTTTTAACTTTAACTTTTATGAAAAATTAATGTAAAACAGTTCTAAATTACAAAAATAAAAAGAAAACTAAGCTACCATAATATATACAAAAACACAAATTCAGAAATTAGGGTTTTAAAATAGCAACCTAGGGTTTGAATGAAGATCTACCCAACCCTAGGGCATCCAAGAAAGATGCCTCCCCTCTTGAGATGGTACTTAGCAACCTTGGCAACTAGGGCCTTCCTCAATAACCTTAAAGGTTGGTTAAGGGAGACCTAGTTTTAGCAAAACTTGAAGACCTAAAACTCAAGCCCTAGAAAGGATTCCTTTAGAGGAGATCTTAACAATGCTATGGTGACAAAGTGATAGAAAATTACCTAGTTAAGACAAAATGTAGCATTAATGGCTACCATTCAACCCTAATCAAGTATCACTTTCCAACAATTAACAAACAAACATCAAAAAGTATAGATACCTCCTTGTGCATGTGTTTAGCAAACAACTCTAGCATCACCTTAGAAACAAGCATGAGCAAACGAGACTCCAAGAAAATGCTCCAAACCACAAAATAGCCTTTCCTCAAGAAATGCGCATCAATCAAGGAGCCCTAGTTAGGGCAAAAAATATCACATAGTGTTTTATCCCATAAGTTGTTATGTTAAAATGAAGTGAGGAGAAGTGTATTTATACTTTTCTCACACTCACTTTACAAAAATAAAAAAATATCTAGGCCGACATGCCTTTTTAAATGTCAATTTGAAATTATAATAGTCAACTTAAAATTAAAACAATAATAATATCAAATAATTAAATATGTGGATAATTTGGGGCATTTTCCACAGAATTTACCCACACATGGCTAAGACAGCTAAAAATGAGCATATCGATCCATTCTGAAGGCCAGACCGCGGAGGGGGGGGTCGTCATACCCTATCTAACTCAACCGGTAGTGAAAATCCCTCAACGCACCCTCCTTAATCAAGCACTACAGCCTGGCCTGGAGGATGACATCATCATCAAGAGGAGCCCAAGGAGAGAGGGCGCGGGTGAACTGGAGGGCCAGGAGGGTGTGAGAGGTGTTGGATTTTGTGCAACTTCGAAAGATATTATTCATTGTATTTTATTGTACTTTCATTGTACTTGATTGTAGCTCCTAAGGGAGATGAACCTGATGTAATTACTTATGTAAACACATGAAAGAACCAATGTAAACCTCGGGGCGCAAATAAGCAAAAGAAAAATATTAAAAATAAATTATTTATTGCCCCCAGGTGAAGTCGACCCAGTTAGGGTATTTTTCATGTCAGCACTTGTATAAATAAGAGGTAAAGTGCACCTCATTAGCTCATTCACTCACTTGACATTTGCGCATCACTTGGGAGAGAGAAGAAGTTCGCAGAAGCTAGAGGAGGAAGTTGTTTTGGGGTTTTCTACTTGTGGAAGACATTTTCACATTTTCTCTTTTATCATTTGTACTCTGATCTCGGGATTATCATCTCTATACAAAGGTTGTTGGGTTTTTCCCAATTGGGTTTCCCAGGATAAATTCTGTGTTATTGTTTTGTGCTTTGTCTTTCTTCTAGTGATCTTGATTATGCATTTATGTTATTATACTATGAATGTATGAAATTTAACATGGTATCAGAGCAGTTCTAGAAGAAGCCATAGCCAAAACATTGTCGGAACCCTGCCAAAATTAGGGTTTCATCTTGTGAAGTCTTCACCCAACATTTTGGAGAAAAAGAGCCATGGGAATTTCGTTTTTGGCAAGGTGCATCTTTTGGTGAAGACAAAAGTCAATTTCGAGAATTTTGAATTTTTGACCTATCTCTGCAGCTAGAGCAGAAATTAGGGTTTCAGTTTTGACCTACTTCTCTCCACATATTTGGATTAGCCCTACCTCAATTCAACTCGCCTTGGCAAGGCGCATCTACCTGTTGTTTCAATTTTTCAAATTATCAACTTTCATTTTTGACCTAGCTCCTGCTAGGGTTTTTGAACCAGATCTGCAGTCAAGATGATTTGGATGAAGGCTAAAGATAGAAGAAGTTCATCCACTGCTGATATAGAAGGAGCTCACAATTCCCTACAACCCTCAACAAAAAGGGGATGCAGAAAGAAAGAATCGTACAATTGTGGAGGCAACCAAAGCTATGATACATGACTAAAGTCTCCAAATGTTCTTGTGGGCAGAAGCATCCAGAACCTCTGTATATGTACAAAATAGATGTCCACACAAGATATTGAAGAATATGACTCCAAAGAAGCGTTCACGCGTGTGAAACCAGAAGTGGGCCATCTCTGGATCTTTGGTTGTCCAGTCTACATACATGTGCCCAAGGAGAAAAGATCCAAGCTAGAACCTTCAGAAAAGAAGGGAACCTTTGTGGGATACAGTGAGTCTTCAAACACTTATAGAATCTACATCCCAGGATCCAGACAGATTGAAGTCAGTAGGGATGTGACCTTTGAAGAAGAGATGGCTGTCAGGAAAGGCAGAGGATCAAATATGGAGATCGATGATGAAGAAATGCTAGAGCCATAGGAGATGAGATCATCTCCCCCTCCAGTTCAGAGGGAGCTAGCAGAAAAGGATGTACCTATTGATACCATAGATCCAGTTGATATCCCCAGAGATGTTGCAGGTCGGAAAAGACCTAGATGGGCACAACAGACACTGCAGGATGCAGGGGAGCATGAAGCTCCACATCGCACTTCCAAAGAAAGCAAAAGACCTCAAAGGTTCTCTAGTTATGTGGCACTGATGAGCAACATTGTTGATTCAGAACCCACCACTTACGAAGAAGCATCCAAACATCAAGTTTGGAAGGATGCCATGATGGAAGAGTATCAATCCATCATGAAGAATGATGTGTGCGAGGTTGTGCCAAGACCTGAGGAGAAGTCAGTAGTGACTTCTAAATGGCTATACAAAATTAAACATGGAGCAGATGGCAGTGTTGAGAAATACAAGGCCAGAATTGTAGCCAGAGGATTCTCTCAGAAAGAGGGAGTCGATTATGCTGAGACATTTGCTCCTCTGGCTCGATATACTTCCATCAGATCCATTATTGCTATTGCTTCAGCTATGGGATGGAAGTTGCATCAGATGGATGTAAAGACAACCTTTCTCAATGGTGTTATTGAGGAAGAAGTTTACATCGAATAGCCAGATGGCTTTATCGTCCAAGGAAAGGAGTCTCATGTATGCAGATTGAAAAAGGCACTCTGTGGACTCATGCAAGAACCCCGTGCTTGGTATGGACGGATAGACGAATTCCTGGTGAGCTTGGGATTTTCCAAGAGTGATGCAGACCCCAACTTTTACTACAAGATTGTAGATGATGAGCCACTGATTTTGGTATTATATGTTGAAGACTTGTTTCTCACAGGAAATGAGAAACTTATCGTATGGTGTAAGAAGAATCTCGCCTCTGAGTTTGAAATGAAGGATCTTGGATTGATGCACTACTTCTTGGGATTAGAAGTATGAATGAGGCAGAAAGAGATTTTCCTAGGACAAGGAAAATACACCATTGACATATTGAAAAGATTCAGGATGTTGGACTGCAAGTCCATAGCTACTCCGATGGATGCAAATTGGAAGAAGTTGAGAGATTCTACTTCAAATTCTAATTTGATTGATCCCACCATTTATCGCCAGCTGATTGGGTCATTGATGTATCTGACCAACACCAGACCAGATATATGTTTTGATGTGAATGCCCTCAGTCAATTCATGTACGAACCAAGGCAAATTCACTGGATTGCTGCAAAACATGTGCTCAAATATTTACGTGGCACTGTGGGATATGGACTGAAGTATGCTTCAGATTGTGACCTGAGATTACAGGGATTTACAGCTCAGATTGGGCCGGATGTGTTGCAGATCGGAAAAGTACTTCCGGATGTTGCTTCAGTTTGGGTTCTGCAGTTATTTCCTGGTGCAACAGGAAGCAGAACTCGGTAGCACTCAGTACTGCAGAGGCCGAGTACATGGCTGCTAGCACAACAGCTCGAGAAGCAGTTTGGCTTCGTAAACTCTTGGCAAGATTGTTCGGCCAGATTCCAGAGCCGACCGTGATTCACTGTGATAACCAGAGCTGTGTGCAGATGTCAATGAATCTTGTATTTCACGACAGGTCGAAGCATATCGAGATTCAATATCACTTCATTCGTGATATGGTGCAGAAAGGTGTGGTCGAGTTACAGTACGTGCCGACAGACGACCAGACTACAGATGTTCTCACCAAGGCCCTTCCCAGGCTGAAGTTCGAATACTTTCGCGGAAGACTTGGAGTCGAAGAGAACGTGTCCCACCTTGAGAGGGAAAGATAACATTGAGATGGTTTCCCTGCTTTTCCCAGGTATCTTTTGCAGTCCAGTTACTCAGCCAGATATGGGAGAAATCCCATAGGCAGATGAGTAGGACAATCAGCAATTGGTCAGGTCCACACTGGTGCCTCTGCAGTCCAGTTACTTAGCCAGATATGGGAGAAATCCCATAGGCAGACGAGTAGGACAGTCAGCAGTTGGTCGTGTGATTGCACAAGTACCTCTACAGTCCTGGTACTCAGCCAGATATGGGAGAAATTCCATAGGCAAATGAGTCGGACAGTCAGTAGATGGTTGTGCACATTTGCTCGTCTGAGATCTCAACCAGGTATGGGAGGACCCCATCGGCAGATGAGACAGACAGGTAGCAAATGATATAACAGAGATGGCACAGCTGATAATCTCATATATCCAGGATTGAGTGATTCTCCTGGATCCATGATCGAGTGATTCTCCTGGACTCACCGAAGGACTGGTGAAGATGTCTCAGATATTCAAGATTGAGAGATTCTCCTGAACCCAGGATTGAGTGATTCTCCTGGACTCATCGAAGGACTGGTGAAGATGTCTCAGATATTCAGGATTGAGAGATTCTCCTGAATCCAGGATTGAGTGATTCTCCTAGACTCACCAAAGGACAGGTAAAGATGTCTCAGATATTCAGGATTGAGAGATTCTCCTGGACTCACCGAAGGACTGGTGAAGATGTCTCAGATATTCAAGATTGAGAGATTCTCCTGAACCCAGGATTGAGTGATTCTCCTGGACTCATCGAAGGACTGGTGAAGATGTCTCAGATATTCAGGATTGAGAGATTCTCCTGAATCCAGGATTGAGTGATTCTCCTAGACTCACCAAAGGACAGGTAAAGATGTCTCAGATATTCAGGATTGAGAGATTCTCCTGAATCCAGGATTGAGTGATTCTCCTGGACTCACCGAATGACTGGTGAAGATGTCTCAGATATTCAGGACTAAGAGATTCTCCTGAATCCAGGATTGAGTGATTCTCCTGGACTCACCAAAGGACTGGTGAAGATGATGCATGATGACACTTCTCAATGGACTGAGACTATGTGGACAACCTTCAGTATGTACAGAGATGATGGAGACAGAATGGATGTACAAGATGAAACCCAAATGATTGTGATGCAAATGAAGACCGAATAATACCTTCCTTGTTGAGAGGGAGTGTTGGATTTTGTGCAACTTCGGAATATATTATTCATTGTACTTGATTGTACCTCCTAAGAGAGATGAACCTGATGTAATTACTTATGTAAACACATGAAAGAACCAATGTAAACCTCGGGGTGCAAATAAGCAAAAGAAAATATTAAAAGTAAATTATTTATTGCCCCCAGGTGAAGTCGGCCCAGTTAGGGTATTTTTCATGTCAGCACTTGTATAAATAAGAGCTAAAGTGCACCTCATTAGCTCATTCACTCACTTGACATTTGCGCATCACTTGGGAGAGAAGAAGTTCGCACAAGCTAGAGGAGGAAGTTGTATTGGGGTTTCTACTTGTGGAAGACATTTTCACATTTTCTCTTTTATCATTTGTACGCTGATCTCGGGATTATCGTCTCTATACAAAGGTTGCTGGGTTTTTCCCAATTGGGTTTCCCAGGATAAACTCCGTGTTATTGTTTTATGCTGTCTTTCCTCTAGTGATCTTGATTATGCATTTATGTTGAAATTTAACATGAGGTGACCTAGAGGAGAGGCATATGCCTCAGTACTAAACAAAACTGTCACCAGAATGATAAATCAAGGTTAGGGTCATGTGACCCAGTGATCCACCTCTGGAAGCCCCGGACACCAACCTCAGAGCTTCAAGCCCCTTCATCAGCCAGTCACCAATACCACTAAGCCATAGTACTTCCAAAGGAGAAACCAGAGGGTCTGGCCATAACCCCTACTCAGAAAAAGCTGGCTAAACACCCCTCCTGGTCTAAAAAATGACCCCCTCTCCCTGGGGAACTCTGCAGGTGCGTTGGTCCTGGTACCACGTAACAGAGCGCCTATGTGTCCCCTACAAATGGAACGACCTTCCGCAACTAGGGGCACAAGCCCATGTGCGTTTTAAGGCGTTTCGATTTTTCGAGGCGACTGGAAACATTTCGGAGGGAGCCGCCAAGCTCCTGGAGCGTGGTGATTAATCAAGCTAGGACATCCCCAAGTTCATTTACAACCATACTTTTGTTCTCAGCCTCATGAGGAGGCACACCAAAAACAGGGAATTGAAGCGTCCCGCAATCACGGGTTTTGCCACCACCTTCATTACTCTATAGTCTTTGCTTCAATGTCCGTTTGAGTTGAAGCAAATGTTTGTTTGTGATGAGTGACGTGATTGTGCTTACAGCAGGAGAGAGGATAGGAGAACCATTTCCAAGTTGGTGTACACTGACTCCTTCTGGGAAGGGGTGGAGGAAGTGTGCTCATTAAGTGAACCTTTGGTAAGGGTTCTGAGACTTGTTGATGTTGATAAGCCCGCAATGGGCTATTTGTATGAGGCCATGGATAGGGCCAAAGAGGCCATCCGAAATTATTATGTGGGCAAGGGTACCCCGAGGCACAACAATCACATGTTGTTATCGGAGTTGATTGATAGTCGATGGATCGGAATGCTTCATCAACCCATTCATGTAGCAGCACTCTTCCTCAACCCCGCATTTTCGTACAAACGCAATTTTGATTTTGATGGCTAGGTGTTGGAGGAGCGCCTCACTTGTATTCAAAGGATGGTACCTGATTATGAGACTCGCGATGCAATCAATCGCGAGATAGAGGTGTATCGAGATGGTACTAGTCACTAGAGTATTTAGCTTTGGTGATGCTATTCATAACAAGACCAATTTCATGCTAGGTAAGTTATTAAATTGCTTTAACTTTTATTTGAAAGTTGAACTATGTTTTATTTATTTCCTATTTAAGTTTTCCAATGCAATGAAATGTGATTTAGTTCTCGTTCTCTCTTATTTATTGTAGCTACTTGGTGGCAAACCTATGATGTAAGGACACCAAATTTATGAAAATTTGCCATAAGATTCTTAGCCAAACATGTACCGCTTCAGGATGTGAGCGGAATTGGAACGTGTTTGAAAAAATACACGCAAAGAGGTGCAGAAGATTAGAATTTCAACAAATCAATTGCATTTAATGTAATTTATGAATCTACAGACTATGATCCTCTAGGCTGTAACATAATATAATTTGTTGTTACCTGAAGCAAATGTTTGTTTGTGATGAGTGGCGTGATTGTGCTTACAGCAGGAGAGAGGATTGGAGAACCATTGCCAAGTTAATGTACACTAACTCCTTCTGGGAAGGAGTGGAGGAAGTGTGCTCGTTGAGTGAACCTTTGGTAAGGGTTCTGAGACTTGTTGATGTTGATAAGCCCGCAATGGGCTATTTGTATGAGGCCATGGATAGGGCCAAAGAGGCCATCCGAAATTATTATGTGGGCAAACGTACCTCGAGACACAACAGGCACATGTTGTTATCGGAGTTGATTGATAGTCGATGGATAGGAATGCTTCATCAACCCATTCATGTAGCAGCACTCTTCCTCAACCCCACATTTTCCTACAAATGCAATTTTGATTTTGATGGAGAGGTGTTGGAGGAGCTCCTCACTTGTATTCGGAGGATGGTACCTGATTATGAGACTCGCAATGCAATCAATTGCGAGATAGAGGTGTATCGGGATGGTACTAGTCACTAGAGTATTTAGCTTTGGTGATGTTATTCGTGACAAGACCAATTTCATGCCAGGTAAGTTATTAAATTGCTTTAACTTTTATTTGAAATTTGAATTATGTTTTATTTATTACCTATTTCAGTTTTCCAATGCAATGAAATGTAATTTAGTTCTCGTTCTTTCTTATTTATTGTAGCTACTTGGTGGCAAACCTATGGTGTAAGGACACAAAATTTACGGAAATTTGCCATCAAGATTCTTAGCCAAACATGTACCGCTTCAGGATGTGAGCAGAATTGGAGTGTGTTTGAAAAAATACACGCAAAGAGGCGCAAAAGATTAGAATTTCAACAAATCAATTGCATTTAATGTAATTTATGAATCTACAGACTATGATCCTCTAGGCTCTAACATATTACAATTTGTTGTTAGCTTAAGCAAATGTTTGTTTGTGATGAGTGGCGTGATTGTGCTTACAACAGGAGAGAGGATAGGAGAACCATTGCCAAGTTGGTGTACACTGACTCCTTCTGGGAAGGAGTGGAGGAAGTGTGCTCGTTGAGTGAACCTTTGGTAAGGGTTTTGAGACTTGTTGATGTTGATAAGCCCACAATGGGCTATTTGTATGAGGCCATGGATAGGGCCAAAGAGGCCATACGAAATTATTATGTGGGAAAGGGTACCCCGAGGCACAACAGGCACATGTTGTTATCGGAGTTGATTGATAGTCGATGGATCGGAATGCTTCATCAACCGATTCATGTAGCAGCACTCTTCCTCAACCCCGCATTTTCCTACAAATGCAATTTTGATTTTGATGGCGAGGTGTTGGAGAAGCTCCTCACTTGTATTCAGAGGATGGTACCTGATTATGAGACTCGCAATGCAATCAATTGCGAGATTGAGGTGTATCGGGAGGGTACTAGTCACTAGAGTATTTAGCTTTGGTGATGCTATTCGTGACAAGACCAATTTCATGCCAGATAAGTTATTAAATTGTTTTAACTTTTATTTGAAAGTTGAATTATGTTTTATTTATTTCCTGTTTCAGTTTTCCAATGCAATGAAATGTAATTTAGTTCTCGTTCTTTCTTATTTATTGTAGCTACTTGGTGGCAAACCTATGGTGTAAGGACACCAAATTTACAGATATTTGCCAACAAGATTCTTAGCCAAACATGTACCGCTTCAGGATGTGAGCGGAATTGGAGTGTGTTTGAAAAAATACATGCAAAGAGACACAGAAGATTAGAATTTCAACAAATCAATTGCATTTAATGTAATTTATGAATCTACAGACTATGATCCTCTAGGCTCTCACATATTATAATTTGTTGTTAGATGAAATTGGAGTATTCTCTGCGATGTAGAAGATATAGTCAACGTTTCAAGCCCTCCACTAAGGCTCATCATCAAGACAAAGACAATTGTCGAGGGAAGGATTAGGTCTTGAGATCGTTTCGAGCCCTCTGATTATATGCATTAACAAAAATTTACATATTGGTCCTATTTATTAATATTAAGATTATTAATAGAAACCTTTATTAATTTACCAAACTAACAATCCTAATCTCACAAATCTATTTATTTTATTACCCTAGGTTTCTTATGTTGTATCTTGGCAAAGCATAAAATGTCGGCTTCCTCACTATCTGGCTCTTAACTATTTATAGGATCACACGACCTAATCCTTCCCTCGACAATTGTCTTTGTCCTGATGATGAGCCTCAGTGGAGGGCTCAAAACGTTGACTATATCTTCTACATCCATAGTATACTCCAATTTCAGCTAACAACATGTCTTTTTGTGAATGCTTAGCTCATACCATATTATAATTTATTAATTTTTGAACCTCTAGACTCAAAAAAACTTATTGCCCTCTTACAGTTTGGAGTTCACACGTAACAATGACTTGGTCTACGTCCATTACAATCTCTACTTATGGATGAGACATATACAGAAAGAACTAGATGGGGATGCCATCTCCTTAGACAATATTGATATATTGTCTAAGTGGAGGGTGGAGATTGAAACTCCTATCATGGAGGAGTCACATACATGGCTAGAGTCAGAGGAGGGGCTGGAGGAGGAGGAGCAGGAGGAGGACAAGGGGGAGGTCAGAGACACCACAGAGGGTGATGTGCTAGCATCGCCAACACCTTCTACACCGATTGATACAGCTACTCCTCCATCCATCACTCATTGTCTAATCTTACATGCAGGACCAGGGCCTTATGTTGCTACTCCTAGTGCTAGGGGCAGGCCTGACAAATGGCCCATGACCTTTTCCCGAAAAAGGGGAAGAGGGCATTGATATTAGTCTTTACATAGCTAGCTACTAGTTCCCCTCAGATACATTTACAAATGTGATGCCAGTTTGTATTGGTTATCCACTTTTGAGTCCTTGATTGGACAACTATGATGTTTCAGGATTCAGTATCAACTTTGATGTATCATTTTATATTTGGCATGACTACATGATGATGATATATATCAGTACTTTCTCCATATTTATGTTCCAATGTGTTTATCTGATGTTATTGTTACTTTATATGTTTAAAATTCTAAAAAAATGAAAGTATTTTGTATTTTTTAATGTTTGCCAAGGTTTGCCGATTTTTCCCGATTTTTTGGTCGATGTTGCCGAGAAGTTGTACTCGGGACCCTTGCCAATTTTTTGTCGATGCCTACTTTTTCAACATTGGTTGAAAGCATGAGAGAAAAAAATAAAGCGCAAAAAACATGGAACAGAGATAGGTGTCTAGCTAAGCTAATCACTAGGTCTAACGAAAAGATACATAACAGTATCGTAGGTGTAGTGATACAATGTAAGAATCTGAGATTGGACATCTAGACATCATGGTGCTAATCGACAAAGTGAGATGAGAATGACATCAAGGTCTCCTTATCCTAATGACCAAGAGCGATCGAGGTGACTAAGGCATCGACGTGTTGTTGAAATCACCCAACACCATGCGGAAATCTAGTTGTATGATCCTAGGGAAACCTAGGAATGAGGCAGCCTACTCCGTCACCATCCAAGGTCAAAGGAAAAAAACTTTGAAAGGAACTATGACTACTATGTTGAATTTGGGGGATAATCTAATGGGTGAGAAGCACCCTGCACTAGATGTGTCTAGACTCTATAGTCACTCCATGTGTCACTATGGTAATGTGTACTCTGTGGCCTAGTCAGACACCTCCAAAATGGCCTCTAGGATATCAATCAACCGCAAGAGGGGGAGGTCAAGGGGAGACCCGAGGTCTCACAACTTGATGGTCTCAAAAACTCTAAAGATTGGTCGCTTTCTTGTTGCCAGAATCTGACAAAGCAACATGAAAGTATGAGGTGGTCCTCCTACTAGTCACATGGCGATGCAGAGTGTGCAAGGACAAAGATGTGAAGAGGGCTTCACATCTCCAATCATGATATCGAAGAAATTAGAGAGGGAGCTCCCCAAGTCCCTATAGAGGCAATGGTAGCATCCTCTAATCTCATAGTAGAAAGGGCACCTAAAAATGAGGTGCATCTCTCTCGCCATCTCCTATAAATGGCATAAATGGCACATCTAGCAAATCTTGTCTAGTCAAGGATTATGGTGGTTAATTTCCACTCAAAGTCTATTCGAGCCTACCTAAAGCTATCCTAAAGGTATCCTAGGTGAGTGTGTCCAGTCTACATGTGTTTGGGGTACAGACAATGATGCCATCTCGCAACTCAAAAAAGTGCTCTAGATAAACAGACATCTTTAAGCCCAAACACTCTGGAGGTGAGGTCAAAATCACCTAGATGTAAAACTTGTAGATGTCTTCTCTCATATGCGTGGTTGAATAGTAAGTTGTGTGGTCAAGCCTAAAACATATACCACAAGACTCAAAACTCAAAACTGAAAACTCATAAGCCAAACTTAATGATTTTGAACATATGAAGGAAGTGTATAAGCACCTATAACACACATGTTGCCTTAACCGTGGAAGATAGACACGAATCTCCTCTCCACGTATGTATGCTAATCAAAGAATGAGGTTATGAATAAATTCATCTTCAGAACACAAATTGGAAAACCTATACAATAGGGAAGCAAAAGCAGGGACATGCATGACTTATAGAGACCTCAACTCCCTAAGAGAATAAGTAGATTATAATTGTCCTAGGTGGGATGATGGCACACTCTGTTATACTTCTTATAGCACGATGGAGCAAGTAATCTATGTTTTGAAAGACATGTAGGGTAGGAATAAAAATGTATCTTTAGTGCTGCCCTAAAACCTAACATTAGGGATGTAGGAGCCTAAACTAGAGGGCAATAGGAAGAGACCATCATAAGGAAAATGGTAAATTTGTAAATTTTCTAGCGAAGATAACTTATTACCAACTTAGAACGATGATATAGCTAGATACTTCACAAGAATACAATGGGTTGAAAGTTCCACAAATGAATGGTGGGAATCCACTTTGTAGTAAAGTAGTACAAGGAATCAATAAGTTGTAGGTTGTAGCCTATCCGAAAATGTGATGGAGGATTCTAAATTGTCTTGAGGGAATAATCATGATGAAGTAGAGATGATAACTTAGTTCTCTAGAGGCATCCTTTAAATAATTAAACCTTTGGAAAATTGTTGTTGAATCATAGAAGTGTCCCTTGATAATAAGGATCATAGAAGTGTCGCTTGAATCATACAAGTGTCCCTTGAATCCCTCTATCTCTAACTACAAAATATCCAAGGACTCAACTATTATTCTGTTAATGCGGCTTCGAGGAGGGATCATTGGTTCAAGGTCACATCCAGCCTCAAAACCAAATATAAGGATGTTGCTTCAAAGCCAAGCCCTTCAAAGGAGGCACGGAGCTCAAAGAGTCCTTCTGCAATGTATCAAACACCTAGCCCATATATTGTTGAAAAGGCAAATGAAGTTCCTACGCTGGAGATTAAAAATGTTGAGGTAAACAGACTCTTTACTACATGAAAATCCGAAGCAGTAATTTGCAGGTTTAACGACTTCAGGCCACCAACAGAGGAGTTAGACCAGTGGATTCACACTAACTGGACCACAAATTATGATCATTATTTATGTTCCAAAGGCTTCTTTATTGTCCAGTTCTCCCACGCAGATTATAAGCATGTTTCTGATGAAGGACCGTGGTTTTGGGGAAGAGATGGGCTTTTTATTTCCCCTTGCTTTCCATATTTTGATCCAACCACTATGGTAATAACCAAAATGCCAATATGGGTTCGTCTACCGAATCTGCCTCTTCCATTTTGGCATCACTCAGTGTTAGAAGACATTGGAAACACCTTGCGTAGGTTTATTAAGCAGGATAATGGACGTATGTCGCATGGATTATTCATTTATGCACATATCTGTGTGGAAGTGGATCTAAGCAAAGGACTGCTAGACAAAATCTCTCTGTAGACAGAAAACTTTCAACATTCCCAAAGTTTGGACTATGAAAACACAGCATTTAAGTGTGGTGTGTGCTTACAAACAGGTCATATTCAAGATGTCTTCCCACAATTAAGAAAGCAACCTATGTTGTTGCGAGCGGGGAGCGAGAGCTGGAAGCAGGAGCGGGAGCGAAAAGAAAAAATTTCAAAAGCTTCCGTTTTGGGAGCGTTTTTTATATAATACATATTTTAATATATTTTGATACATACATATAAAAAAACATGCAGGATGCCAAATTAGTTGTAGAAAACATGAAAACATAGATCTAACTATTGGATTAATGATGATTATTAAATCATCAACCATTCAATACACATATACCATCAATAATCTAGCAGCTATAACTTATAACATTGTCATGATTTGCCATCAACAAACTCTAACAAACAACCACCTTCAATCGACCTTACAAGCTCTCACGAATTTTCTCATTAACACTAACTAACTTCCCACTCAAAACCCTAGAAAAGAGTAATAACGTGAGTTAAATGATAAATAGAATGAGAGAAAATGAAGTGAGTGAGTGTTTTAATCAACTAAAGGAACCCTAGTCATGCATAGACCAATGATTGAACCCTTGTCTTGGTTCACACAAGCAAGAGAGAAAAAAGAAGTGCCTCTAACTGGCGGGAGCTAAGTGGGAGCACTGAGATAGCGTTTGTTTGTCTCCTGGAGCACTGAGGGAGCGCTGAGGGAGCGATCCGGGAGAGTTGAGGGAGCAATTTGGGAGCAAAGCTCCCTGTTTTGGCAGGGAGGATTTTTTTTTAGGGAAGCTCAATTCCAAAAAATGCTCCCAAGAGGAATCGATGAGGCATCGCGCTTCCGAGGCCGATTCCTCTAGGAGTGCAAATTGGGAGCGAAGCGGGGAGGGGGGGGTGATTCCCCGCAACCTAGAAAGCAACCTAAAAAGAAAAAAAGGCAGCCTCCTAAATCAAAATCTTGGGAGCCTTACGATCCTGCCCAGCCCGGCACTGTGGAGGTGGAAAATATGGAAGATGAAGATGAAGGCAAAGAGTCAGCAGAAACAGAGATAACCAAAGAGGGAAACCCAGTTGTTGGAGATAGTTCAACATGCAGATGCACCACTTTCTGGAGCTTTGGTACCGATGGATATTTCAGCAGGTGGCATTAAGAGAACACATGAATCTGATAGTTCTGATTTGGACAGGGAGCAGTCCCAAAGAGATGATGCATCCCAGTTAGTTGAGGCTAATCCAAACCTCAAGGGTTGGACCGAGGTCAAGAAAAAGAAAGGAAAGAAAGGGAAGATTGAAGACTACCTCAACCCTTGACTCTTCAAGGGCTATTATTCTATCTTATTCAGTTTTGTATTTGTCTTTTTGCCCGACAGGATGTTGGCCTGTTTCTTCTTTTCTGAATATATGCATTATCCATATATCTGCAGCATGAAATTTTATACTCTTTTAGAGAAATAAAATTATGATTATTTTTCCGAAGAAAAAAAGACTATAACAATACCTATTTGTGTGTTTACTCCAGCTTCAAATATGGTTATTTTATTTTGAAGATGAGAAAGATTGTATTAAATCTTCAATTATAGATTGCCTGCTACTATTCCCTAGCATGAACCTATCATAGCTAGTTGGAATTTGGAAAAGGTCACAAGAGGGAATCCAGTAGAAGAGAATTGCAATAGTTAGTAAGAGAGAATCACATCAATAACTGCTTCAGCAATTTTGGCAAAAAGTTGAAATAGATAGCAAGGCAGACACTAGAGACTCGTTAATAAATAACCAACACAAGAGTATACATCAAGCAAACTGTATACAGCAGGAAGGTAACAAACCCTACATAGAGGATAAAATTCAAATCCAAAGACAACTTCAAGCTGATTAATAAAGTGGAAAGGAACTTGATTAAATTAATTAGACTGCTGACCACTGGCTCACATATTCCTATTGTTTCATTACCACCTAACTTCAAGTCTTCAACTTACATCATGTTTATTCCACTTTCACTTCTGCACTTTGCATTAGTACTTTATTTTCGATTTCACCCATATGGATCCAATGTTGCAGCGTTAAACCTAAAAATGAAACGCCCTACTCCCTTCTATTGTTTTTAATCTTGATGTACACAATGTTACACTGAACCATTTTCCAAAATAGTGAACATTAGAATATTTGTTTGCCTCTCTTTACCAGAGAGTTAACTCACCAAATACACTCTCTAATCTGATCTAATGATAACATATAATGACTGTTCATTCAGATTAAAGTTATGCTTGATGATAACTGGAGGACTTCACAGGTACCACTTGAAAATTAAAATACTAGACAGCTGAATGCAATACAGAGAAGCAGCCAAAGAGGGAAAAGGATACCTCTCCACAACTTTGCAAAGCGGTCTTCGCTACCAGATGCAATAACCCCTGAAGAATGTGCAGCTACAGAATAAACAAGAGAAGTATGTCCAACCATCTCCACTAATGCCTCTCCTGAGAGTGCCCATAACCTTATAGCCCTGTCACAATTTCAGCCATGTTAATTTTCATGGTAACAAGAAAATGCTGTGTGAGTGCATGTTTACATAACAAGACTAGACATGACAAGAAAGTCAAGTTCAAACACCATAAAATTTATGAACCACATTATCCTCTGTCACTCTTTCTCATGTAATCCTGCCATATAGAGACCACATCATTACTACCCTAGCAAGTATACAACAAATAACTACAAAACAAAACAGGTCACAGGTGTGGCTGAGTTACGAAACAGAAGACAACAACTATTACACAAATGTAAACTGACATGATTTTACCATCTCCATGCCATCAAGGATTGATGCAGAACTTTGAATAGAACACATGCAAACTATAACAAGCTACACAAGTGTACACAGGGAACATTACCTTGGCTAAAATTACCAACATGTTGTACGGAACATGAAATATGTTGCAGTCTGAATGTCATTATACACATATATGGTATTTTTCATTCAAGACAAATTATCATTGCAAGCAAATGCTGTAATTGTATTTTTTATGGTCCCACTAACTGTTAGGGTCCTACCCTAGCCCCCCTACTTTATTAATGTACAAGACCATAAGGCCCATTAATTAGTTAGTTGGCACACTTGGCAGTGTCTTAATATAAAAGGGTCTTCCTTATTGAATAAAGGCCTGTAGTTGGTTGACCCTCATTAATAGCGGGATCTCAATTAGTTAGGCCTTTAGCTATTGAAGCACTATATATATAGTAAGTTATGTATTGGAGTCAAGAATTGTCATTGTATTTGTATCTTTGCTCTTGGAGGTTGCCCCCTTGAAGAGACACGTAAACATAGCTATTTATTTTATCTATTCTCTCTTGTGTTTTTATATCTTTTCTATAAATTTCCAGGTTTACGTATATTACAAGTGGCATCAAAGCTCTTTCTTGGGCCGTAAAGGAAAAAACCGTAATACTAAGGTTTGTCTCTTTCAAACGAGTCTCATTATCTATTCTCTCTTGTGTTTTTATATTTTTTTCCATAAATTTCCAGGTTTAAGTATATTACAAGTGGCATCAAAGCTCTTTCTTGGGCCAAAAAGGAAAAAATCTTAATACTAGGGTTTGTCTCTTTTAAACAAGTCATCTTGGCATTTTTGCTCCAAAAAAATTTCTACCACGTTCTAGGGGGGTAAATAAACGACATACGAAAGTAACTTGAATTTCGGCCTCTAGTTCACTATAATTTCGGAGATACGCTCTTTTTAAGTTAGGGTTTTTTACTAATCCAAAAGGTTTGGCTCCTTCAAACAAGCCAACTTGGAATTTTCCCTCCAAATGTATTTCAATGAGAGGTTTCAAGGTCTGACATTTTCAGGTTACAGAGGGGATATAAGTAGCTTGGACCAAAATTTCAAGTTCTGGGTCGCTATACATCCGGAGATGAGCCCTGTGTAAGTTAGGGTTAGTGACTAGACCAAAAACTAGCCCTAAACAAGCGCTCTGGATAAAACTATTATATCTGAAATTTTAAAAATCCAAATTGAGTGCCACTAGTTGTATTGGAAAAAAGACGGAACAAAGTATATTTGGTAAAAATTTCATATTTATATATGAAAAATTGGACATAAAAATTTGCTCTTTTGAGAAAATTACCCTAATTTTCTCTTGGTACATCAGAATTCAGTAAAACTTGTGGCATTGCAGAGTAGACATATCATAATACTACAAAACAAAATTTCAAACTCAAAGGCGCAGAAAACGTCAGAGTTACCAAAGCTTCAAGGTGAGCTTACAAGACCATCTCCAAATCAAGGCTTTACAAGGAGATGTGCTTATTTCAAAATTTTGGCCTCAAATCCTACCTTGAAAAGTAAGCTATTTTCCATTGATTGTAGAGAACTAATTCTGGGGTTAGTGAGCTCAATTTTTAATTTTTTTAAATACATGTTTTGGTATCTTTAAATAACACAAAGATATGTTGTTCAGTCTTTAGAGGAAATTTGGATGAAAAATGGGCCTCCTAAAGAAAATGATAAAATAATGCCATGTAAACAATTTTTTATTCTATTTTACTTTATTGGAGCTGCCCATGGTTATTTCACTTTTATCAAAGCTACCTTAGATATATATTTTATATTAAAATCAATTTATGAAGACGAATTTCAATGTAGTGTTTTTACCCAAAATAAGGAAAGAAAATTAAATACACAATGTCATCTTAAAAGTTATTAGTAAATACACAGTGTCACAATGGATAGTATTATTATAATATATTAATTATAATATAATAATTATATATTAGTTTTAATATTAATTGCTATTATATATTACTTATAATATTAGCTACTATTATAATATTATTGGATGAACGTTCTGAGATATGCAGGAGCTTCTGAGTTAGGGTTCTGAAGACGGCCCGCCTTCGCCGCCTCTGCACTTTTTGAAGACGGCCGCGTGCCCGTGAGGCAGTCCGTTGGCCACCAAAGCCTCTTGTTCTTCGTGCCTCCGCGTGCCCGTGAGGCAGTCCGCTGGCCTCCGAAGCCTCGTCTACACGCAGAAAAATGGCAGCCAGCTACCTCTCCGTCGCTCGCGCCTCCTGTCCGTCTCTAGCTGGGGGAGTTCCTTCGATCCCGGTTTCGCTCTTCAAAGGGAAAAAAGCTATCAACGGCCAGTCGCCCTTGATTGTTCCAGAAATACCAGGGCCCTCCATTGCGGTGGTAGCAGAATCTTTGGAGGAAGCAAGGAATTTCAAAGAGTCAGCTTTGGTTTGTCGTTTCAATGGGTTCTGGCCTCGCCTGGTTGATCTCCATAAGTGGATTTCTGATGTATGGAAGCCCCTTGTTTCTGAGGAAATTTCTATTTACCCCTTTGCGCGGGGTTTTTTTGTTGTGGATTTCGATTCTCCCGAGGAAAAACAGATCATTCTAGATTCAGGTCCGTGGTTTTGGGGAAGTGCGGGGCTCTTTATGAAACCCTGGAGCCCTCTTTTTGACCCAACTACTGACCAGATCTCATCTGCTCCAATTTGGGTTCGGCTTCCAAATTTGCCCTTGCATCTCTGGAACTCTGCCTCGCTTGAAGCTATTGGCAATGCATTCAGCTCCTTCTACGATCGAAGTCCAGAAACAAAGGATTACATAAAAACTACCTTTGCTCGCATTTGTGTGGAAATGGATTTCAGCCATGGCTTTCCTGCTGAGATCCATTTGACCAATAAGGATTATGTGTGGGTGCAAAAGCTAGATTATGAAAATGTGATGTTCAGATGCAGATCTTGCTTTGCAACTGGACATCTTGTCAAAGATTGTCCAAAAGCCTCTCAGATCCCCAAATCCAAAAATTTTCATCGCAAATCTGGTGGGTTGGAGCAAACTCTGAGCATTGTACAATAAGCAAAAATGAAGATCTATCCGAAGAGGCACCATCACAGATAAGGAATCTCCTCCGGCTAAAAAGGAGGACATACTAGAAGAACAAAGGATCCCTGCCATCGATAAGAATGCACTTGCAGCTTCACGGGATAGTGCGATCCAACAGATGGACCGGACTCCAGCTCCACAGGATGCACCCGAAGATGGAGTGCCCATTCTCGAAGCTTATATCAAGCCTTCAGATTGGATCAAAGTCGGCAAAAAGAAAAAAGGAGCTTCACCCTCTTTGAAGCCAAAAGAAAATTCAATCTCTCCAAGAAAAGCAAGAAGCCATCAAACTTCAAATCGTTAATCTTTGGATTGCATCGAGATTTGTATGGAAGAAGTAGGACATCAACAATTTTGGTCTTGCTAGTTGTAGATGTAGCTCAAAAACCTTCTTGGGCAGTTTGTAAAGGAGACTCAGTCTCCATAGAATAGGAAAGTATCAGGATAAGTATACACTGGCTGAAGATGAATAAGGAGTCATGGACGTAGTCCTCTCTTGGGATCAGTCTGTCTTCAGAACTTTGTAACCTTTGTTTCTTTTTTTTTCTTTTTATAAAAGCTTCTTAACTGTTTTTGTAAAAAAAAATATTAGCTACTATTATATATTAATTATATATTAGCATTAGTTATGATATTAGTTAAAAGTTCTTGGACCCAACTTTTCACGGTGTATAGTAATATTATAATATATTAATTATAATATAATATTATTATATATTAGTTATAATATAATCACTCTATTATATATTATATATTGGCCTCGTATTACCTAAAAGATGGATGATTATATTTATTATGATATTAGTTACTATTATATATTAATTATATATTAGTTAAGAAATTAGTTAGAAGTTATTGGACCCAAATTTTTAGGGTGTATAGTAATATTATAATATACTAAATATAATATAATACTTTTATATATTAGTTATAATATTATTATATATTTGTTATTATATTAATTACAATTACTATTGTATATTATATATTGGTCGCATATTTAATCACCCTATTATATATTATATATTGGTCTCGTATTACCTAAAATATGAATGATTATATTTATTATGATATTAGTTACTATTATATATTAATTCTATATTAGTTAAGATATTAGTTAAAAGTTATTGGACCCAAATTTTCAGGGTGTATAGTAATATTATAATATACTAAATATCGTATAATATTATTATATATTAGTTATAATATTAATTACAATTACTATTGTATATTACATATTGGTCACATATTACCTAAAAGATGGATGCGTATATTAGTTATGATATTAGTAAATCCAACCCTCTAGGTCCTTCGAGGTTAGGCTCCCAAAAACTGGAGCCAATAAGGCGAGGCCCCTTCGGGTGGGCCCCCTAGAATTGTTATTGTGGATGCAGGGAGCCGTGGCCACAATTGTCGAGGCTGTGAACCAGGCAAAAAAAGGAAAGTAATCCTATCCGCCCATAGTGCAAATCTGATCTTCCTATCCCAAGCTCTTTTATTATCTCCAACAATTTTCTTAACTATGGTCATTAAGTTCTTATTGCTGGATTCTGCCAGACCATTACCTTGGGGATAGTAATTTGACAAATGTGATAGGATGATACCATACTTGAAACAAAAAGATGACATCTCCGCTGAGCTAAATGCCTTAGCATTATCCGTGGTGATCCTCGCGAGCACACCGAATTTGGTGATAATCTTATCCTCTGAGAAATCCATGATAACCTTTTTGATTGCCGCTTTCGTGTGGATTACTTCCACCCACTTGGTAAAATAATCAGTGGCAGCAAGGATCCAAGAATAACCGTTACTAGAACTATCCTTAAACTGACCAATGAAATCAAGACCCCATTGCTGAAAAAGGGGCTTGGACAACTACAGGTTTAAGAGGCAAGGCTGCTAACTTCAGTTTCCATGTGAAGAGTTGATATTGCTGGCAACTTCTGACATGCTTGTGAATATCTGAGAACAAAGTGGGCCAATAATACTCTGCGGGCCTGCTCTAAGGATTTTATGGGTTGTTGTCTTGGCCGCATAATGTCCTCCACAAAATCCAGAGTGGAACTCAGCCATGAGTTTTTTGGACTCTGGCTCATCGATGCATCTGAGAATTAGACCATCTGGATTTTTCCATCCCAACCCATCCTAGGTGATACAAAATTTTGTGGCTTTTAACCTCAAGGCCCTTCTTTTATGGCCAATAAGATGATCCGGGCACGTGAGGTTGGTTAGAAAATATATGATGCATGAATACCAAGGAACTTGTTCAAGATGTTGAAGCTCTTTTGATCTGACCTGTACTGACTCATTGTTCTGACATACCATCCCTAAGGCTTGCTCATTCCCTTCAGCCATCATGCGGGCTAAACCTTGACCTTTAACTAACTTGGTGGGTTTGATTTCTAAGTCATATTCTTGGATCTTAGAGACCCACTTACCCCTTATACCAAGACAATCATGTTGTGATAAAATATCCTTAACTTCTGCATGAGGCACATACCCTATAACTTTAGAGTATCCAATGTACATTCTGAAATGCTTAAGTGATTTAACTAAGGCATATGCTTGTTTCTGCATGGGTTTCATTAACTCTGCTAAGTTGGGAATAAAGCGTCTGATAAAGTTGATTTGCCCGTTGAATGACTGTAATGCTCTTTTATTACAAGGCAAATGAACTTTCTTTATGGCTTCTACCCTCTCTGGGTCAATCTTGACCCCATCCTTGGAGATGATTCCCCTCGTCAACACCTAAGACAAACTTAGTTGGGTTTAGAGATATGCCGAAATTTTGACATCGTTCAAAGATTTGTCTTAGGTGGCCAACATGATCAGTTCTTTCCTTAGAAAAAACTGTGAGATCATCCTGATATATTTCTATAATTTTACCGATTAGCTCATTAAAAGCATAATCCATGGATCTTTGGAAAGTTGCCCCAGCATTAGCAATTCAAAAGCCATTCTGAGATACTTGAAAGTACCCCATGGGGTAGTAAAAGTTGTCTTATGCCTATCTTCTTCGCTGACCACTACCTGGTTATACCCCGAACAACCATCCAACATTGACATCATTCCAGAACCAGTTTCACTTTGAAGCGGTGTTTCCATATTGGGGAGAGGGTAGTTATCTTTTAAACATGCCCAATTTAAATTTCTACAGTCAATGCAAAGTCTTAGGTTTCCATTTGTCTTCCTTACAACAACTAGATTTGAACACCATGAGGAATGTCTAGTTGGGGTTATGATTCCTACTGCTAGCATCTTTTGAAGCTCCTTCAAAACTATGGGGGCCACCTTGGGATTCATCTGTCTCAACTTCTGGCGAAAAGGTTTGGCATCCTCTTTTAAAGGGATAGTATGCTGGAAAACATCTTCCTGATATGACTTGAGCTCATCATATAAAAAGGAAAAACATCCCGATATTCCCGAACTAGGCTTATAAGGTCATTTCTTTCCTTTTCACTTGTACCCTTACCAATTTTGATTAGCTTAGGTTCAGTTTCAATCCCAATGTTGATCTCTATGTGATTTCCAGCCTTTAATATTTCCTTTTTTGGCTTATGCCTATCCTGTCTGTCAAAGATGTGCTCCCACTCAACTATACTTTTAGGTATGGCATTCTTAGGCTGATCCTCTTCTAGTTGGGGCTATGATTCCTGCTGCTAGCGTCTTCTGAAGCTCCTTCAAAACTATGGGGGCCACCTTGGGATTCATCTGTCTCAACTTCTGGTGAAAAGGTTTGGCATCCTCTTTTAAAGGGATAGTATGCTGGAAAACATCTTCCCGATATGACTTGAGCTCATCATATGAAAAGGAAAAAACATCCCGATATTCCCGAACTAGGCTTATAAGGTCATTTCTTTCCTTTTCACTTGTACCCTTACCAATTTTGATTAGCTTAGGTTCAGTTTCAGTCCCAATGTTGATCTCTATGTGATTTCCAACCTTTAATATTTCCTTTTCTGGCTCATGCCTATCCTGTCTGTCAAAGATGTGCTCCCACTCAACTATACTTTGAGGTATGGCATTCCTAGGTTGATCCTCTTCTTCCTTGTAGTCATACTTCTTTTCATTATAGCCTATCTTACAATCAGTGAACCCTTGGACATTATGTATGAATCTAAGGATTTGCTTGTCATCTTTGAATACCTGCCAATGATCTACATTATCCGGGATGGAGGGTCTGAAATTGATCTCAAATTTTCCTTCACCTTTGATTAACTCTTCAGTCGGTTGGAGGGTTGAGGCTGCTACAGCTAGTTGGTCTGCTTCTTTGTTTTCTTCCCTATGTACCGATGTGATGTTTAGGGCATCAAATCATTCCATTGTATCCCAACAAGCATTCCTATACTTCCTTAGCCCTTCACTCTTGCATGCAAAGATGTTCTTGATTTGACAAATAACTAAGTCTGAATCTCCTTTTATACTTAGAATTTTTATACCCATGTCTTTAGCTATTTCAAGGCCTTGCAAGAGTGCTTCATACTCTACAACATTGTTTGAAGCATCAAACTCAAGTCTGAAAGCAAATTTGAAAGTATGCTGAGATGGAGAAGTAATAACAATTCCAGCACCCTTTCCTAATCTAGAAAATGCACCATCAAAACTCATCTTCCACAACCCATTTACTCTATCATCTTTTATCTTTTCTTTAATAGGAGCTAATGTGTTTGCAAAAATGTAGTAGTTCCCAGAACCATCTGACTTGTGAACATATTCATTATCTAACACATTAGGGTCTTCGACATGGAATTTTCTTTCATTTTCCCTATATAACCTGACATGAGCATCTTCGGTAGCTGGGATCATGGCATAAGTCCAATCCATCTATATGCAACCACCAAGGGAAGCAGCCCATTTTTTAGATAGCAACATGCCCCAAGTGTTAGGGACATTGATCACCACTACATCCATAGTCAGATCCACATCAGGATATGCAGCTAACTTAACAGGTAAGTTCATGATAATGCCCATGCTATCAATCTCTCTAGAATCCATTACACACACATTCTGATAAGGTCTTGTGACTTTCAGGTTCAATTGTTCCATGACTTTTTTAGTTATGACGTTGGATGCGACACCTGAATCAAGCATGCAGTTATGGAGCAACATGTTGTTGACAACTAAGGATACATAGAAAGGAGGATGCTCTTCCTTGCGAGGATCTATACTATGTAATATAATAGGAAGATCTTCATTGATTTTCTTAGGAATATCAGGAATGACTTGTTTAGGTTTCTCAGGAATGACCTCTTTCGGTTTTTCCTGAACTTTATCCTTAGTCTTTTCTATGACCTTTTCCTTAGGTTTTTCATACATAACTTCCGTGGGTGCTTCATCAATATTTCCACTAGCTTCTAAAGACTTTATCAATCTATCGTTCTGACCTGACATTTTAATGACTTCAATTACAGGAACCAGCATTTTAGCACCAGCTAGCCAGCTAACAACATCAACATTCAGTTCTGGGGAAGGAAGATGAGTTACCTTAGGAATATGCAGATCTGATTTGATGGGGATGGCAATCTTCTTTCTCTAATAGGTGAAGCCTTTGAACTTCACTAATTCTTTGATCTCTTCAGGGGTAGGCTTCTCTCCATAAATCTTTGTAACATTGTCCTTTTCATGTGCCATTTCCCTAGCTTGTTTCCAAACATCCTTTGGCAAAGTGTGAGTTTTACCAACATGGTTGATATGCTCAAGTTGATTTGAATACCCTACAAAGTTGTTAACTTCAGGAAGACCTTGTTCATTTATGTAGTTAAACTTAGGACAAGTTGACTCATCATGAAATTCATTACAAGCCCTACAGAAAGAGGGAGCCTCTTCCATAACCATGTTGGTTGAATCAAGTTGACTAGGGATCCTCTGATTGTTGGATGGATGCTTTTTCTTCCATTCATTATTTTGTCTGGAAGGATACCTATTGGAAGGTATGTGAGATCTCTCTCTTTCCATAGCAATAAGTCTGTTTTGCATGGAATTGAGTTGTGCGACATGATTGGCTTCCATAGCTTTGATCACATCTGTCAATTCTCTCAAAGGATCTTTTGCTAGGTCCTTGCTATCTATTGATGCTGACTTGTCCTTGTTGTCTGATTGTTTTGATGAAGTTCCTCAGGTAAAACCTGGAAGATTGGACTTTCCGGATGACTGCATGTTCTTATCAATCTTTTCAACTATAACTTGGGCTTTCTTAAGATCAGCAAGTTCTTAATCCCTAAGTTGATATCTCATCTCTCCATTGAAAGATTCAATATAATGTATGAGGATTGAGCCATCAGGAGGCTTAATCTCGGCATGCAAGCTAGAGATGAGATTGTTGAATCTTTTGTTGAACTCTTCCATAGTCTCATTCTCATTCTTCTTCATTTTGTTTAGGGATGCTAATAGGTATCTATCTTCTTTCTTGTCTCCCCACTTGGCTAGGAAACCCTTTTCAAATTCCTTAAAAGTTTTGAAGCTGTCGGCATCTAGGTCTAAGAACCAATCAAAGGCCTCTTCTTCTAAGGATAGCGCAAACAGCTTCATTTGCACATCTTCATATTTAGTGTTAAGACGCCATTTATTGAAGCATTGTGAAAACAGTTTTAAATGTGCGTTAGCACTTATTGCATTGTTTCCCTGAAATGAAGGCAACTTTTCAATTGCCTTCTCAGTTACGACATGAGGGTACCCTATGATTGTAGTAAAGTCTAGAGGGCTGAAAAAATCTCCCATGTCTTCTGTTGGATTAGACTCTTGAAAAAGATGGTGAATATCTAAAATTGACTCAAGTCTAAGATTTTCGAGTATTCTCCGAGAGTTTTGTTTATTCAATCTTCTTTTATACACCTTTTCAGGTTCAGGAATAAAATTGAATAATCCTTCCGAATTTCTTCTTGTTGAATACTTCGTTGAATTGTTTAAAAGTGGAGTCGCCAGATGGACCGAGTAAATTTTAAATGTTAACAGGATACATCAAACAAAGTAAAAAAAGCAAAAAGAAAACACAAAATGAACCAGACTATTAAAAAACACAAAAAAAATTACAATCTTAATCATTAAAATGATATTTAATATTCTAAGCTATGATTTCAAACCATTAGACACATAATATGTAAAGTCTACTCATATATATATACCATAAACCATGTATGGGTCTCAAAATGGTACCAAGTGCACTACATAGTCAAGTCTCATAGCATATTTCTCAGATTCTGAAACAAAATACAATATCAATGAGGATCTATATCCTCTACAGTCCAGAAAACATGATCAATAATGAGTCGTGACTCATATTTAGGATGTGGGGCACATATTTATTTGTTTAGAGGCGAATTAGGGTTAGGTATTGTGATTTTTTTAAACAATTTAAAATTGTGTTTTTCCTGTATGGGGACCATGGACGTGAAAGAGGAGCAGGCCGGTCGGTTTTTCACGGATTCGGCCAGTTTGATAACGAACTGAACGGTTCAGGCATCGGGCCGGCCGGTTCGTTACCAAACCGGACCCCGGTCCGAGTTGTTTGCCGGTTTGAACATCCACACCCCTTGGCCGGTCAAACTGGCCGGTTCCAGTTCCAACTCGACCGGTTTTAAAAACGTTGATGGCAATGTGAAGACAGCTAGCTTGTAATCAAATCTAACTGCTGTTCTAATTTTTCCAGCCATAGAAAAGAAAAAATGATGCTTCTCCAAGTTCTCACTGAAAGAGTGTTGGATCTGAAATGCACTTGGAATATAGTAGAAAATCCCTGTTGTCCATGCTTTTCAGCCTTTGAAGGCTTGCTGTCTACAAAAATCCAACTTCGACCATCCCTAATGTACTAAAGCTAGTGTGCTGTATGTAAGAATCAACAAATGTTACAGTTTGCCAACTTCGACCATCCCTAATGTACTAAAGCTAGTGTGTTGTATGTAAGAATCAACAAATGTTACAGTTTGGGAAGTTTATATAAGAAGAAAAGGCAATGTGAGGGTGGTGGGACTCTCACCTTGCTTTAAAGGAAAAAAAAAGTATGTTTTCTCCTCATTTTATGTGTCTTCATGAGGGTGTGCCCCCGTGGGGGCATCCAAGACCATCCCTGAGTACCCTAAGCATCCCATTTCTGTAGGGGACATAACCATTGGAGTCTGCAAGTACCAGAAGCATCCCATTTCTAGGAAGACGTCCCCAGTGAAGTCCCCAAGTACCTGGGGTATACATGGGAACATCAGGGCATGTTCACAACATAGTCCCCAGGTCCAGGGAACATTGGGAGTGTCAGGGATACTTCCCTGTGAAACAATATTTCCTACCCTCTACATTTGAATTGTAATTTGTGATAATACACTTACTATATTAAATACCAATTGCAATTTCCCTGCTTTTCTGAACATAGCACTATGAAAAACATTCAAAGTTGTGAGTGAATGAAACTGCAAGAGATCGCACACACTGTACAGTAACTACACATTCCAGATCAGACCACAGAAATTTAATGCCAGACATAAATTTTTGGTATCAGAGCTCTTTCACAGTTCTGACCACTTTTTGTATCAAACAGGCTATAAAACTAGCACTCTGCAACATTCAACTTATCAAAACTAGCCTTCACTGGCCTAATAAGTTGCAGCATTTAATAATTCCACAATGCAGGATCCTTTCATTGAATGAAAATGTTTTCGGTATGTTTTGGCAGCATATCTCCAACTGGGAATCACACGCACCATTGACTGTTTACTTTGATAGTCAACAGTTTATTATTAAATTCCAACTGAAGGATACACTATAAAGACAAATGTCAGAAAAATGACAAATTCTATAGTATTGCCATTAATATTGCAATGCATTCTCAGAAAGCATACTGTCCATGGGATAGTACAAAAAAGAAAGCTCAGAGGAGAGACTAAAGCAGTGAAGCTCACCCATCATGTGACGCAGAGAGAATTCCCACATTTGGCATCACCCCCAATCCACGCACCGTATCTGCAACAACATACAAGTAAAAGGAGGTGGAAGTTAAAATGCATGAAAAAGAAAAATGGCAAGGATTTGGTTTTAAAAAAGCATTTTGCATAAAATGAAAATACAAAGTAGGATGGAGAAAAAGTTATATTCTGGATGACGAAAATCTTTGAATGGAAATGTAATGAACCTAATTCCACTCAATTAATTATAATTTATTATCAAGGGTTACCTCTGTTAAGATAGGCATGTCCATTACTATAAGTTGTGGCCCTTACATTGTATAAATATGAGAGTCTTCTGGACTGTATACCATATCTTGTATCATTCAACGTTTATAAAATGCATCCTTATCATCAAGGATATATGGGTCTGGTTTTTTTATGCTGGCTCCTCGTAACAACCGTCAGACAACCATCAGATCTGTTAAAAGTAGTATCCGGCAAGTTTGAGACTTGCTGGCCTGTGGCCAATTTCATTGCCGGTGGCAGCAAAATTTTTGAGCCAGTGACCCAACCTTTGAGTAATTCTTGGACAAAAGATCAGTCACTTGGAAAAGAAGGAAACTGTAATGTAGCCTGTGTGCAGCAATTGCTATCCACTGAAAAAAAATAGTAAAAGTGCAGCAGAGTGACAGTCACAGTGACTGGTGCACATCCAATAACTTTATCAACAACCCTAGTGCTTTACAAAAAGCAGGAACCAAATAAGAAGGAACCACAAGAAGAATATTTAAAACGTATAAGCCAAAGAAGACACTCAGCCAGGAGTATAAACAAAACGTGGCACTATCTTCTTTTTCCGCAGCTACACATCATCCTTCTCCACCGAGCAGCTCCGTCACTCCCCACCATAAAAAGAAATATACATATCTAATGAACTATAATAAAAAAACGCATGGAAAAATATCAAAGGCCAATGCCAAGTTGACCAATTTTGAATACTCAACCTTGCCAAAACAGTAAACTTGCACTTCAATTTCTTTCTCCTCAACAAAACAGACTCTATTTGATGCCATAAAGCAAGTCTTGCTGACTGTCTTAAGTCCCAATTTACTCATCCTTCCCATCCATTTTTGAGGCTCAGTTTTTCATTAACATACAAAAATCCTTTTTTTTCTGATGACATAATTAAGAAGGCAACTGATAGATCAAAGCAAACAATCCCAATCTCATCCAACATATACCTCAATAGTCCCGATGCTCTCCAAAAACTCCAAGGCCTCCAAATCAGTTTAAAGTCGTGCATGTTAGAGATAATGGTTACATTTAAAACTTAGATGTATAATGAAGTCTCACTATTAAAGAGATGTAATAATGGGGAATTTGATGCAATAGTTAATGTAAATGTTAATAGTTAGGTATTTAGGAGTTATGTAATGTACTCCTCCTACCCTACTATGTAATAAGACATTGCATCATCTAATGGTATACATGGATCCACTATTTGTCAATCTAATGAGCATTCCTATTCATGCTTGTGTGTAAAACCAACATGGCATCAGAGCCACGGTAAGGAGAAGCCACTATTGTGAACAAAGAAGGCACAGAGGGACACCTCACACACAGGTGGACAGGTGTTTTATATTTCAATTAAAATGAGCCACAATCAAATCGCATAGGTCTATTTGTTAAATGTCAATCAGTCAAGAAGTGCAATCATTAAGATGTCAATGGAGCTACTGATGAAGTCCGAACCTATGATGAATTTGTGAATCCATGCCATCATGGATAAGAAGATTACATGTGCTAGATTTGAAGAATAGGAAGTTTGGTATACATATGCTTTAGAGAAATAAAGTCCCCAACCCATGAGAATGGTGAAAAGACAAAGATTCCACCCAACGTGGGGACATTATGAATTGGAGGTCAAAAAGTGCAACACCGCTCTAGGGTTGTTGCCAGAAAAAGGGGAATAGAGTGATATGCCAATAGATTCAAACCACTAGAAGTGTTTTCAAACAGATGTTTAGCTACCATGTGAACAGTGAACCATCAGGTGAAAATAATTAAGAGGTGTAACCGCCATGTGAATAGTGAACCACTAGACAAAGGAAAAGCTAATAAAGGAGTTTGTTGAAGAGTTGGCTCATTCCATGTGCTTGTCAGTCATGTGCAATGAAGGGATGAATTGTAGAGTCGCCACAATCAAAACCAGTAGGGTGAGAAAAAAGTGAAGGCCATCATCGTGGTGAGCAGAAAGTGAATGGAAGCATGGGTCCACGAGTCAAGTCATTGTCAAAAGATTTCATAAGTTGTTATGTGAGTAGCCATCAAAGAAAGAAGTCATCGAATCTGGATGATATTAAAACAAAAGCGAAGAGTTGTTGTGAAGACAAGAAATTGTGGAAATCAAAGAGAAATTCGAAGAGTTGCTTGAAGAATAGACAAGAAAAGTAAGTCTAAATTGAATTGAAATTTAAAACAAATTTTGGAATAATAGTCAAGAATTGTGGTTTTCTATTTTTCTAAGCATAAGATAAGATAAGATAAGATAATTGTATTAATGTCCAACAAATGACCACAAAAGTAGGTCGATGGCACTGTGCGGTACCATGATAACAATACAAAGTGGGAGCGTAAAAGTAACTCCTATAAAAAGATAAAAGCGGAACTCAAACCAAACCCTAGCTCTATAAATGGAGAGTCAATCTCAGAGAAAAAGATACAAGGAGAAATATGAAGAGAGCTTATCCAAGAACAGAAAATGTATAAAGCGAGTGGATCCAAGAACTGTGGTGCAAAAATGGCAAAACTAACACTCTCATGGGCCACTGGAAACACTGGAAGAATTGGGAGTATCTTTCCTACCATCCGAGGCTGACTGAAGGATGCTCGAAAGAGTACTTTGTCTGGAGGAAGAGCTAGAGGAGAAACTGCAATGGATAATGTGTCGCTGCCTGGAGGAGAGTGAATAGAACAAAGTAATTTTTTTAACCTTGATTTGCAAGAAGTTCAGACTTCCATTTAGAGTGTGTTTTTGTTTAGGATGGATTTAGGGTTAACAACTAAGTTGCAACCATAAATTCGAATCTATTTGATGTATTTAAAACCTTTTAAAAAAATTGAAGTTTATCCCATATAATCTCGTATGAAAACAAAAGTTTAATGGTCAAAAGTATTAAATCATTGGAAACAAAAAAGATGCTTACCATATTTTAATACAAATGTTTGGACAAACTTGTATTGAAAAGGAACTGTAGAGTCAGACTAATGTGGATGCCCAAGTCGCATATGATGCAAAGAATCAACGGGTTGTGATACTGATCAAGCTCTTGATAATGAATGGGAGGCTTTCCGAAGTTCAAGATGGTAATGATGCATTTGTCAATGGGGGAGAATCTACAAGACATGCAAGAAACCTCAAAAAACAAAAGTAGACTGTTCTTCTTAAAAATATGTTATTTTCCATTAAAACAAAGGAGTTTGACTCCTTGTAGGATCATTTGCTAAAAATCAAGGATATTAGAAATCAGTTGAAAGGAACATTGAAAAATAAGATATGGTGGTTATAAATTTGAAACGTTTGCCTCCTTCCTATGCAAATTTTAATACCTTGAACATTACTACTGCTAAAAAAGATTTGACATTTGAGCAATTGAGCACTATGATCTTGAAACAAGGAAGATGGAAAAAGAAATTTGAGAAGAGCAATGTGAATGAGTCTTCTGAGATGGCACGTGCAATGAAGTTTATGAGCAAGGGCAACAAATAGAGCGAAGACAATGATGGAAACAAATCTTCTAAGTCATGCAAATGTAGAAAAGCTATTAAATGTTTTTATTGTGGCAAGCTCGGGCGTATAAGCAGAGTTTGTAGGAAGTAGGTCTGGTATGAAAAGCACAACCAAAAGCATCCTTCTAAGTTGCACAATACAGAGAAACAAGGAGTTTCTGAAATGGAAACATGCTGGAAATGTGACCCCTCAACAATTTGAAAACAAGGAAACGCACAATATGTGTGTGTGTGTGTGTTATATATTTTACAAAGAGAAAATCATATTGAAACTTTGAAAGAAGGTATTTAACATTATGATTCAAATTCATGAATAAATGAGCAAGAACGTTTAATGAGAAACATAAACAACAAGTGATACATCACAATTTAATCCTAAACCCATCTTTATATTATATCTCATAGATGATTACATAATGCAAGAAGTAATTTCCAACAACAGCCTTTATAAATAAGGCTATATATCCAAAATCAACCTTGATATATGAGGCTACAATGCTCTACATGTATCAGACTCTGAACGGTAAACATAGAAATAAAACATGACCTAAGTTGGTAAAGCCTAATAGTCATCATCCTCATCTTCATAATCATCATGAAACAGAAAAATAGAACAAGATGCATGTTCAGTAGTGGAATGTGGAGTGGAAGAAGTATTTCCAATTTCACTTCTAGGTTCCTCAAGATTCAATGCAGCAAGAGAGATGTCCATGTCAAGCGATTCTAGATCCACATCCCAATCTCTAGAAGGCCCACCTTTATATTCTAGACCACTAAGCAAAGGTTGGAATGCACATAAATAAGATCCTTAGCCTTCTGCAAACTCAACCTGTTGCACTTCAATGAATGAAAAAAAACCATAGGTGCTCCAATTCCTTTCCATTGATGAAGAGCTTGCCATTTGTGATAGAATACGGATGGATAGGGTTTGCAAATGTACACCATTTGCTTCGTCGCAATCCACGAGCTAGCCGGATTCACGGTGCTCCTCTCATCCAAAGCTGATATGTCTAAATCATAGTTACCAGAATCGGAATCGGCAATAAATCGGCAAGGAAAAACAGCGAAGAGTTTGAATCCAATCGGGAAAAAATCGGCAAATAAAAAAAATTAAATATATACACATATTTTGAATTAAAAGAAAACATTTTTCATAGATATTCAAATAGCCATCTCGATATTGTGCAAGTTATCAATAGATGTCCAAAATATATCAATTCTTATCCACAAAAGTCTGGCAGCTGGCTGAGTTTCAGAATTCAGTTAACTCCTGCCCATGATCATTGCTCCTTAACACGTGAGTTTCGCTGCCCCTTAACACGAGTTAAGTCCTGCCCAGGTTGTTTCCCCTTCACACCGTTTAAACTTCAAACTTTGTTGCTGCCAGCTACTCCTTCACACTGTTCACGGTCACAACTTGCAACATTGTTCATAGTCATGACTTACACTACACAATTCACAACTGAGGAATGAGTTAACTCCTACACAGGTAGGTAGCCACAGCCCACTATGAAGATGATGGTCACTGCTCCTTCACACCAGCTGGAAGAAAACATAGGACACAGACGAATACACCCACAACAAACAAAGAAATGAGAAAACACAGTCAAAATCAGGTTTTTATCAACTTTTGGGCTGCACACAGACCAAAAAATCGCGACTAAAACTCAGGAAAAGTTTTAAATCTCGAGTCAAAATCACGTTGACCAGGTCAAAATCGGTCAACCCGAATAAAAATCGGCCCAGTTTAAATTGGCTCATTTAGGGCCCGATCCAGATTTAAATCGGGAAATCTTGATTTAAAGCGCAATTCTGGTAACTATGGTCTAAATAATAATCCATACCAGCAACAAAACTAGCAAATTTCTTTGTCACCTCGCTATGTATATGAGCTAAAAACATTCTCATAAGGGCAGGCCTCTTTTCACCATAGTTACAAATATCGGCCGAAAATTCGGCGACTCGCGATAAATCGCGATTTTTGCAGAGGCCCGATTTTACCCTGATTTTACCCCGATTTTGCGGCGATTTTGCGCGAGTCAACTCATTTCTTGACCGCCCTAAACTTCATAGCCGCACCTACCATGCCCGACGCTGTGAGAGAAATGAAAAAACGCGCGAGTTAGTGCTTCACCCGACGCCCTAGACTAGTTCAATAGAGCTTCCATCAACTATCGCGCTCTCCCTCCGATCTCAGCAATTGAAAGTCGAACTGCAAACCTCCAATCTGTTCGACGGTTCGTGCCAAACCGCTTCGTGGGCATGTCGCAAACTAGTTTTGACAGTGATTTTTTAAAATGGAGGATAACTTTAAATACGTTTGTCCATAAATTTGTCCGAATTGTTCTTTTTGGCCGACATAGGGTTTTTTTATATTCAATTATTTTATGAATTGTTCTTTTGTGTTCACATAGGGTTTTTTTTATTCAATTATTTTATTATTTTAAGGTTCTTTTATTTTATTGTTTGTAGTTCATAAATTTTATAATAATATTAATAATAATTTTATCCTTAATGTTATTATTATTAATATTAAAAGACCTTATCATTCATGTTAATTCTATTATTATGTTATTATTATTATTAGGATTATACTAAAACCAAAACTCATATTAACACTACTATTATTAGAACTAGTACTAATATTAGGGTAGCTAAAATTATTGGACACGATCCATTTTGATGTGTGATGTATCTCTAGACATCTTATATATCGGTTTTCTTTCCATATTCATGTGGCAATGTGTTTATTTGATGTTATTATTGCTTTAGATGTTTAAAAAATTGAAAAAAAAATGAATATTTTTGTGTTTTTTAAGTTTGTCGATGTTCTGCCGAGATATCCTGAAACGATGTTTCCTGGACTCTACCGATTTTGTCGTCGCGTCGATATTTGTAACATTGCTTTTTACTGCATTTGCCACCTCCCTATCCTTATATGGTGCCTTCCTCTTCCCATTTCTTTGAGCAATAAGATCATCGTCATAAATATTGGGTTCAAGGCATGTGCTAAAGTGTGCAATGGAGGGTTGAACTGGTTCCATCTCTCAACCATGATCTCTTTCACTAAATTGACAAAATGAGCATCAACAAAAAAAAGTTGAGGAGACTCCTCTGGAATGGTTTCCATAGTTTTCTAAGCCATGGTATCCACACCATCATAAACCTCTCCTAAGAAAGGTCTGTCCATGTCAACACTTCGAAGAAGCTCAAATGTAGGGAATGTGAACTTAGGCAAAATATATATCTTGCTCCACCACTCCTCATCAAGACAAAATCTACACACCTTAGTTCTCAACTCTAAATCTACCTCTCTCCACTCAGCCCAAAGTTGACTCATCACCATAGAACCTAATTGTTGATTAACCTCACTAGGGGGACGCAACATGATGAAGTTGGAGGCATATCTTGTCTCAGCAATTTTCAACAACTCCAATTTGGAGTATTCTCGAAATATTACTTGAGAGTGGAGACTAGTGGTGGTTCATGATGAATTGGAATATCTCCCTTGCTTGCCCTGTGAATTCCTTGATCCATGGAACTTTATTATCAACCTCTTCTAATCTCATATTTAAATTATGTATAATGCAATAAGTCCAAAAAATGTGATCATACCTACTCTCAACAATCAAACTTGTAGCTTTGCAAACTAGTGCGTCATCCATGATAACTTGCACCACCTTAACAAGCCCTATTTGCTCAATAGATTTGATTTAAATATCAACAATAAAATGAGCATCCTTTACCTCCCCTGAACAATCTTCAACCTTCAAAAACATTGCTCCTTTTGGTGAAGTGGCAATGATATTGATCAAAGGCCTATGCCTAGTATTTGCCCATCCATCGAAGACAATGGTAACCTCAGAACTACTCCATGAAGCACAAATAGGTGCTAAAATATCCTCAATTCCAATAGGTGCTAAATTCCACCATTGGCCAAGGTCTTTGAGGACTCCAGCCAATAACTCATCTTTGTGTTTACACCTAGATAATTATCTATGTGAAGAATGACCCTATATGTACACTATGTCTCAACTCTATTTGGTGTCACCAAGTAGAAATAGGTATCCCCTTCTCACACTCTAAAGTAGATACTAACACCATAGTACTAGGCACAAATTTCCCCATTGTTGCAAATTTGTGTATATACAAAGGATAACTAAAAAGAACAAATGAGACAGCACATAAAGTCAAAGTTTTCAAAGCACAAAGGTGTCACTCTTAATGATATAGCAGAGCATTTAAATGTAACCCTAGTCTAGGCCCAAAAGGGATGTACAAGGCCCAACACTTGTGATAATGCCTTTGAAAATGGTAGTTCTACCCCTCATATTGCATGAGGATTGCATGTGTAATTCTTATCACAATTCAATGGTTTGTAGGTTGGTAACTTCATGAGGATGGCACATACATTGGATTGGAGGAGATTTGTTTGTCCTTAGTGTTAGGTTGTCATGGTTGGGTTCTCTCTTCATGGTTGCATATTGGTGGTTGATGGATCAGATGCTGGTTATGCTTGATATATTGTGCATCAGGTATAGATGATATTACTCCTTAATATTTGTGATGGTTTTATGGTGCATAGACATTTATGGTTGTTGCTTGGTGGATGGTTTAGGATACAAACTCCCTAGCACATGATGATGTCTTATGTGTTGATGTTACTTGGACACAGTGCGACTAAGATATGTGATCCTATACAAATATTTCCATCCTGATTATTAATGTGCTTTTAGGGTTGGAGACCTCCTAGTGTGAACACCCTAGAAGATATTAAAGTATTTTATACACGTCACTTTATCAAGACATGGGCTATGATCCTATGTTGAGCGCTCGTGTGGTTTTGATCATTGTTTGACTAGTGGATTACTTGACTTCCCAAGCCAATTTTGGTAATATTTACACTTATTTGGATTTGTTATGATGTTGGCTATGTTACTTGGTGGAGCACTCATTTTTTTGGACACACATTTCATCCATCCAACACATTTGTGTTAATATTTTATTCTTCGCGATGGAGGGTGCTCTCACATTAGAATTCACATGTGCCGCATTTGGGAAATTATTTGGGGCCACATGTTCCATTTGGGAGCTCCATTACTCACATGTGAGGAATTTTGATGGTTTTCAAAATCAGTATATGGTATTTGCACATGGTTTTCCCTTCGAACATTTGGTTCCGCTTTCCAACCCATGGCATTTCATTAATGGAAGACATTCACTATTTACTATTTATTCATCTTCTTGGTTAACCACACATGCAGGATTTCTTGCACACTTTCTTAGGGTGACCTATTGTGCACATGGGTTTTGCAAATCCATTGATGATTTTTCCACTCATGGTTTGAAAAAAGTAGTTGTTTATGAAGTTAACCACCTTTACACATTTATCTAGGGCACACTAGTGAAAAAAGGATTATTTTTATTGCTTGTTGACTACGTTACCGTATTCGCCCAAACAGGGTCTGAATCAGTTTTTGAATCGATGGGGAATCGGGGATTTGAAGATCCGAATCAGATTCTGGAAGATTCGATACTTTTTTCGAGGGGATCTAGATCCGATTTCAGATTCATTTCGGGTGACTGAGGATTTGATTCCTCATAGGGGATACGGTTTCAGATTGGCAGGGAATCGGTTCCCATTGGAGAAACTGTATCCCTACCTTCAAGATACGGATCCTCCAATGGGATCCGATCGGATCCAATCCCCCTACATCCATTAAAAATTACTCACTTCACATTAAAAAAAACGTTGAGTTTGTTGAACACAGGAGTTTTTAGGGCCCACCAACTCTTCTAAAGCGACAACTCGAGCCTCACCTTTGCCATTTCAATGATTTCATTGACTTTGAGCTTGAGCCAGTGGGAAACAATGAACAGAAACTGACCATAGCCACGGGTTTCTCCTCCTCCAGCACGGGTTTCTTCTCCTCCAACACGGGTTTCTCCTCGTCGTCGAGCGACATGGCCGTGAATTTCTCCTCCACCATCGAGAGACGGGTAAGTTTGTGCCATTGTTATGTGTTGCCTGCGTGGGTGTTTGTTTTGGCTATGTATGCTTGTTAGCATACACATCATTGTTGTTGTGTATGCTAACAAGCATACACAGCCACTATGTATGCTTTTTAGCATACATAGCACTATTGTTGTGTATGCTAACAAGCATACACAGTGAAAAACATGGTTGTGTATGCTTGTTAGCATACACAGCAACAATGCTATGTATACACAGCAACAATGTTGTGTATGCTTGTTAGCCATGTTTTTCATATTGTTGTGTATGCTAACAGTTAGGATATTTTAATACTCCATCCTTGTCCTACCTAGCATTCTTTATTTTTCCTAGTTGTTGATGATGTCATTTGCCCGCTAGTGGTGTGCAGATGTCATCCATGATCCATCTACCACCTTCTGAGCCCTGCATGCATCATTTTAGGACCACTTCAGTCAATTCCCTATTTTATAGGAACCTACTGAGTGTTCCAGTGCAGTCCACCTGAGTTAGCTTACTCTTGTGGGGGGTTAGAGCTCTGGATGCCACTGACTGTGGCCTCATGCGCCCATTTCTGACTGACATGCATGACAAACTCACTATTGCGCCCTCCTTAGTCAATTAACTAATTGTGACTTCAGTTACCTGAGTTTAGGTTCACTTCAGATGAGTTTGAGTCTTCCAGAGCACTCCAGTGGTGACAATCCCTATGCTAGACCAATTGAGGTTCGAATTCTCCTGTGTGATTGGAATTCTCTCCATTGTATCATCATTGTTGACTATACTAATTACTGGATCATGTGACATTATTATGCTCCTATCTGAGTTCTGTTGCATAATTATTTGTCTGCTCTTTTTTACTACAGTTTTCACTCTTACTCAACTTTTATGCTCATTCTTTCTCTGTGAGGTATACTCAGCTCTTAGATCTGCTGTGACTTAGAATTTCACATGGTATCAGAGCTCGTAAGAGATTTTGAGTGCAGTTGTTCCAACAATAGATTGAGCAACCGCTTTCAGTAGAGCACCAAAAGCCTCTGGATTTCCACAGCAAATCCTGGTGCCATTGCATTGAATTAATTGGAGAAATCCTTTGAGGTCTAGCCAAGTGTGAAGGATCCAAATAAAAGTGCCTATTGTCCTAAAGCAGTGTTCAATAGGTTAAGTAACAATCCTCCAGATATTATTCCATTGTTTTTGCAGGTATTCTACAACAGCTTCCATGAATCTGAAAGCAATTCCTCCTCTCTCTCCATTCAACTATGATGAGTGGAAACCAAAGATGATAGCATATCTGAAGAGACAAGGTCTTTTTGATATGTGTATTGGTGTTATGAGAGATTTTGTTTCCTATGAAGAAGAGAATGATTGACTAAATGAATGTGACAGAGCCTTTGGAGCAATGTATATTGCTATGTCTCCTAGTATGCGCTACCTCATGGAAACCGTTAAATATCCAAGTGATCTATGGGCCCAACTGGACAAAGCATTTGGCAAGCAGAATGAAGAGATTGGTGCAAATTATTTGGAGAACAAGCCCAATGATAACTCCTTAAGTGTTCTCTCTAATTATGTCTCGGCCTCAATCATCTCTCATGATGAAGTTGTTGCAGATTCAACACAGAAAGTTCATGTTGAAGACATTCCTTCCTCTGTTGCTCTAGAAGTTGAAGACAATTTCGAATTATCCCCTTCCCATGTAGCTAATGCAAATGAAAGTGATACAACTAATGAAGATGATCCTTTTGTAGAGATTATCCATTCCTCACTCATGTTCTCAATGTCTTCTATTTTGAATTCTGAGCAAGATATGTCAGTTACTACTCTAGAAGTTGAAGAGAGTTTTGAATTCTCTACTTCCCATGAGACTGTTGGTGTGCAGAATGATGATATATTGAATGTTTTGGAGGTTAAATCAGAGTTTGGAGGTGATGCATTCGCCCTCCTTGATCACATGCCTCCTCTGAACTACTATTTGATCATTGGCACATGTTCTCAGAGTTTCATTGAAGATGGAGGACACTACAATTCGCTTGGGTTCAAGTCTCAGGCACATTTTGGTGATTTTCGTTTTGATCTCACCCCTGCTAGTTCAAAGGAGATCACAAGAAACCATCTATCAATTCTTGGATCTGATTTAACTTCCACTAATCAGAAGTTCAAGTTTCAAGAGCAATTAGAGTTGATCCTACCTCAGTTGGTTCGAATTACAGGTTCCATGATGATCTTCATATTTTTGGATTTGTTCTCACCATGTTTGGTCTGAAGAGCAAGTTCAGAAAGCATCCAGATTCGCTTGCATCCACTGAAAGAGAATTCAAGCACATGTTTTGGGAGCATGATCCACTTCTTCCGAAGAGGAAGATACCTCCAGACATTGAATCAAGCATCACGATTCACACCTACTTGAGTCTTGAGCAACAATTCTTTGGTGTGTTTCAGTCTATCTTGCAGGGGGGGTTTCCCACTGGGTTTTCCTTCTTTCCTCATATTTTTTAGAATGTTGTACGGGGTGACCTTTGGTCTCTGTAACCGGGGCCCTAATTTTCATTTATTTTTCCTCATAGTCTAGCTTAAGGGGGGGTGTTGGAATATTCTCACCATCTTACTTTGGTCTTGCATGCTTTGCATGCATGCATGCATTCCATGCATTAGCAGTTGAGTCTCCTAGCACCTAGTCCTTACTTTGGGCCCCCTGGAGCTTGTTTTTTGCCATCATTAGCCCTCCTATCCACTCAAAGCTCTTTGGTTACATCACTGAAGTCCAAATTCTCCCTCATGCATGGTTTTAGGAGTTAACCCAATCAGTTCAATGATTTAGGGCACCTTGTCCCCTTGATTGCCTAGTTAACTGACTCTTACACCTAGTTTCACTGCTACTGAGTGTAGGAGCACCTATTTTGACCACAAGAAGTCAGTATTTCGCCCCCCTTGGAGTCTCCTCCCTTTTGGTGCCCACATGATTCAGTTATGCTCAGTTCTACCTCAGTTAACTGATTATTCATCATCGGTGGCCACTGAACCTTATCGGGAGATGGTTCCAATGCAAACTAAGCCTATACTTGAGGTGAATTCGAATCCTTCCAGGAGTATTGAATTCATTCTATTGTAACACTTTTTGATTGCCAGCTTACAGTTGATTAATGTATCAACAGCAGTTTTCCATGTGTGTTTCAATTTTATGAGTGAATTGATCCATGTCTTTGTCTAATTCTTCTCAGTAATAACAGTGAAATTGTGAGGTTTGTTCTAGCTTAGTGATCTATCCCTGTGGAATTTACACAATAAAAAAAATGTTTGTGTATGCTTGTTAGCATACACAATAGTGTTGCCATATATGCTAACAAGCATACATAGTGAAAAACATGGCTGTGTATGCTTGTTAGCATACATAGCCTACAACAACAATGCTTGTGTATGCTAACAAGCATACACAACTAATGTTTTTACTGTGTATGCTTGTTGGCATACACAACAACACTACTATGTATGCTAACAAGCATACACAACAACACTACTGTGTATGCTAACAAGCATACACAGTAAAAACAATTGTTGTGTATGCTCATTGCAAGGCCGAATTGCCAATTTGAATTTGTCAACAACACTACTATGTATGCTAACAAGCATACACAACAACACTACTGTGTATGCTAACAAGCATACACAGTAAAAACAATTGTTGTGTATGCTCATTGCAAGGCCGAATTGCCAATTTGAATTTGTTGTGTATGTAGAACTAAGAATGTTTTGAACTTGTGAGTAACACACCTATGCAATTGCCAATGTGCAGTGCCAGTTTTACTAAATAGTAAATACAGTTGACAGTTACACCACACTAGCAATGGCATCACGTCAACATGTGCAGTGTAGGTGAAGGAGAGGAAGCGGAACTCAACAAAATCAGAATGTGCAGCAACAAGCAGAACCATTACCACCATACCCTTTTAACTCTCCCCTGTTTCATTGATGTTTCATGTTACGAATAAGAATTATACAATTGATCATGTCACAATTACAACTTTGAAGAGTTTGAAATTTGAATGTATGATGTAAATGTTAATGATCCATTGACCATGATATGTTGATGATTTTAAATTTGTGATTTTTTATAAAATTGTAGATTTATAATTTTAATTTTTAAATTATATTATTTATTATTATTATTATTTTATTATATATATATTATAAAAAATTATGGTTAGTGTACCGAATCCCTGAATCCTAATTTTGGACGACTGCCGAATCCCGTATCCGATTCTTCAGCCGAATCCAATTGCACCCACAGTTCGTGCAACCTTGCTTGTTGACAATTCAAAGTGACTACAATGCACATTCATAAGAGTGCAGCTCACATGAACATTATTTTATTATTGTTGGTGATTCGTCTACACACTCTTCTATAGCGCACCTCTTCTAGGTGCTCTTTCTACACTAAATCATAGTCAAAAAGGATTATTTCTTCATTTACACTTTCCATTATTAGAGAGTACACTCACCTTGTTGACTTGGCAATTTATTATTTTAGGGTGGTTATGGAGGAGTCTTCTTGGAGACTGTTTTGCATACTTCTTCATGCACCTTGTAGACCATATTACTATTTTGACGAATTGGTTGAGGAGTGTTCTTCTAGGAAGAGTATTATATTATTATCTTATATCATGCATCTTGCAGGGTGCACTTTGTGACATCTTCTATCTAGACATTGAGCACACTATTGTATCTCAAAGAATATTATATCATATTTTGCATGCAAGCATTTTGGAGGGTCACTAGGGGTCAACATTTCAGCATGTTGACTTGCCAACTAACCTACTTTAGTGATGCGCTCTGTAACATAAACAAACACAAATATAAACATGATAATAATCATAATAAAAATTAGGAAAACTGAAAAGTCAAACAGCACATACCCCTTCACCTCACGACCAATCAATGTGTATATGTCACAGCACGTACCCCTTCACCTCACAACCAATCAATGTATATATGTCACAGCACTCATTGTAATTATATCATCAATTCTACCAATTATTCATTTATTCAATATATTCTTACATACATCGCAAAAATCTTCTATCAATTATTAAATGAACAGGAACAGTCCACTACATTCATATCAGAGCCAAATTCTTGGCGATTCTGTGGGTTAAAATACCTCAAACAGCCAATCAATTTCGTGGTTTAATTCCATAAACATGGATCAACAGTACATCTATCTAGACAGGTTTCTACTCAATTGTCTATATGCTCAATCATTTGTTCTGTACAAACCTGTTGTTGTACCATACACAGTACAAATCTATACGATTTCATTAGCCATCAAATTAAATTCAGTGAAGCGTCATTCTTCAAAAACTGCAATCATACACCACTATACAATATTCTGTGCATAACCGGCATCATTCAATTGCATTCAGCCGCCAATTCTGCACTATGCACTAATGCCACCGTTGGAATTCCGTACGAGTCTCCATTAAATCCTTACAGGGCCACCATACTCTCACCTGTCTAGTGACTCAGCCTCCAAGTGTTTCGTCTATACAGTGAATTTTTTAATTCAACATGCTTTCTCCACTGATAATTCTGTAATGTTGTCCAATCTTTAATAAATGGTTTAAATTTAATTTTTATGGTCAATATTGAAGGGTCACACCTTTAACCTTTTAATCTTTAACCTTTGATAATATATTTATTATTTAGCCTCATCTTAGGAAGGTTGACAAGATCCAGGTTTCAATCAAACGGGACAGCAAGCAAGCCTACAGTACCACTTGCAACCATGACTGGGAAGTCACAACCCAAGACCTTGAAGGTTAACCGTTAAAGGAATCACAAAAATCAAAGTGCAATGATAGTTGTAGATTATGGTAGTATTCATAATTGTATAGACATCAGCATCACTAAACAACTAAAACCTTTTGTGTACCCCACCAAGGACCTCATAGTTACTGCCATTGATGGACAAAAGGTTAAAGAAGTAGGATGATGTCATAAAGTCTCAATTCAAATACAAGAACTACAAACAAGACTTTACGCTTTACCACTTGAAGAAATGGATATGGTGCTAGGTGTGGAATGGTTGATGCAATTGGGCATTTATACCACAAACCTTGAAGAACAGTGCATGGAGTTTAACTGGCAAGGTCAACATTACAAATTAAATGGTGCAGAAGGGTCCCCTCTCAAGAAAGGTGAATTACCAATAAGGAAAAAAATGCATGAAGCCCATGCAAGCATACAACAACGGGAGCAAGTCAAGTATGCACCCAAGAAGCATCAAGGGTTCCCCTTCAACAAACAGGTCCAAAGACTTCAGGAGATGATGCACATCCTACAAAAAAAACTTGTCAATGCTCAAAGCAAGAACCAAGTCAAGCCCTTACTACAAAACAAACACGAAGATGATGCCACCAAGATAGCATGCCTAGCGAGAGAGAATCCTATTTATAATGCTTCGAGTACAAAGCATTCCTTGAAAGGGTGGCAATGTAACAAATACAACTATAAACATCATCATCATAATAATAATTATAACACAATTAGGTAAAGAAAAATCAAAGGGCACATACCCCTTTGTTGGCATTTGCGTCCAGCGCTCCCCGTGAGTTTCACGACATGGGTTAACCCCCTCTCGTGGATCTTAACTTTGGTGATTGTAGCAGAGATTGACACTTGCGGGTTTTGGTCTAACGGCAATCGTGCTCCTTCAAATGTTATCAGAGCGACAGGTCTCAAGTTCAAAACTCACCCGGGTAACGCTAGAGGGGGAGATTGTTGGCATTTGCGTCCAGCGCTCCCCGTGAGTTTCGCGACATGGATTAAGCCCCTCTCTTGGATCTTAACTTTGGAAATTGTAGCAGAGATTAACACCTGTGGGTTTTAGTCTAACGGCAATCGTGCTCCAACACCCTTCACCTCCCAACCAATGAATGCATATAAGTATACCATCACGAGGCTCATTGTAATCATAACATCAATTCTACCAATTATTCATTTATTCAATATATTCTTACATATATTGCAGAAATCTTCTGCCAATTATTAAGTGAACAGGAACTGTCCACTACATGCTCTCCCTCTCTTGGAGGGTTTTTCTTGTTTATAATACCATATCTACTAGTGAAGTGAACTCTCTTAAAGAGAATGGAAATCATTTGACTTGTCAAGCTTCAAGAGACCTAACTACTCCATTATTATATTACTTCTTGACTTGTCATGGAGTTAGGCTAATATTATATTTTATTGTAAGAGAGAAGAGATTCCTTCTATATAAAGGAGCTTTCGCTCCATTTGATGCATGGTTAGATTTGGGGCTAGACCCCTTGAAGGTTAATGAAATATCTATTGGATGTGTTTGGAGGATCGATGAACTACTTATTGGGTGAGAATATCTTGTAGATATTTATGTTTTTTCCATTGCTTAAATTATCTTGAATAAAAAAAATGAAGTCGGAGCTCTGCCCAGTCGAAGTGCGGCTAGGGTTTCCCTAGCTGCCATCATTTTGTTGCAGCTGGCCCGTTCCCTGCAACTTGCCTCTGCTGCAGGCCGTGTTTTTTCATCCCCCATTGCTATTGCGCGTCGTTTCTGTTACTCTTTGCAGCCTGTTGAAGCCCGTCGGTGGTTTGGATGCCCCGGACGAGCTTCAGGACTTCAAGGCCCTCATCCAGTCCTCCTCTCCTAAGGCTGCCTCTCTTTCTTCCGATAAATTCGTGAAGAAGCTGGATGAGGTCCCTTCTGTGAATCTCTCTCCTTCGGATCCGTGCAGGAAAGCTCTGACCCTCTCAGAGAATGCTCTTATTGGCAAGTTTACTGGCCTCTGGCCCAACCCAAAAGCGATGGATCTATGGATATCAGAACATTGGGCCCCCAAGTTGCAAGGGCAAGTCTCTGTCTTCGCTGCAAGAAGGGGCTATTTTGTTTTTCTCTTTATGAGCAAAGTAGAAAGAGATTTAATCTTCCGCTCGGGGCCTTTTTCATGGGCTCAAGAGGTCTTTTCTTAGCTCCCTGGACTTTGGATTTCAATCCCGTTTCGGAGATCACTGTTGCTCCTGTTTGGGTGAGATTGCCCCACCTCCCCTTACACCTTTGGGGGCGTAGCTCTCTAACAGAAATCGGCAACAAACTGGGGCGTTTTCTAGATTGTGCAGAACCAAAAGGGGGTCAGTTTACCTATGCTCGCATATGCGTAGAGGTAAACCTGGAGAGAGGGATACCTAAAGCTTTAAAGATCAACTTGGGAGATTGGAGCCATCTCCAAGAGCTGGACTATAAGCAGATACCGTTTAAATGCAGCTCTTGCCACGTTTATGGTCACTTCGCCAAGAACTGCCCCAAACTCTCAGAAACTCATCATCCTGAAAAACCCCAAGCAAGCAAAGAAATAGAGTTTCAGGTTGTTAACAATCGGCGCCGAGCTCCTCGACGTAAGTACCCCCAACCCTTACAGCAGACGATTCAGCCACAAGGTAAAATTACTCCAGTAGCTCCTAGCTCTCCATGGACAAATAACAACGGATTTGCAATTTTGCAAGAAGCCGAAGGGAAAGAATCTGAAGCACCGGAAGATCCCAGACAGACCGAGACTATTCCAGTTTCTTCAGATCATCTAGAAACAGATAACCCTCCTTTGACAACCTCCCCTCCAGGCTCAGTTCCCTCAGGTTCCAAGAGAGAGGCTCGGAATTTCAAGCAGGAGACTTCAGTCCATGCAAGTTTGGCTTCTTTAGTACCGTCCACTGCCACAGAGGAAACCTCGGATACTGAAGATTTTTCCGCCCCTTCCCCTCCTCTTACTCGTGGTCGGAAATCCAACAAAGAGCGGAGGGACAAAGAAGCGGCTGAGAACATATCTTTGGGACATCAGAAGCGCTTGGACCCCTTCCTTAAAGGGCATATTATCTTCCCATCTTCTTAAATGTACTGTTTTTGCAGCTTGTTATGCTCTCAGTTTGTAAGGATTTACTCTTGCAAGCAAGTTTTCTCTTTTAATCGGGACATCTTTAGAAGCATATGGGATTTGTCTCCCATGATACCATCAAGAAGGCTGACAGTACTGTTAGAGGTCATCAGCCTTCTTTCACTTCGTTACTCTCTTTCCTGGTTCGCCAGGAAAACCATCAAAATGTAATGAATGGCTGTGCACAGCCTTTCGGAATATATTTTCATACCCTGTTTCTGTTAAAAAAAAAAATATCTTGACATATGCTTATGGAGTGAGAATTTCGTAGCCCTATTCCTTTTTCCTTTATTCAAGGAATGTTTTTTATAGATGCATTCTTTCTCTACACTTGGTTAAATGCATAAATGGACTATTGAAGCTTGTACATTTCAGCCTCAATGGAAAATCTTCCTCATTAAGATAGTCTCGCACCAAAGTCTTGATTTGACCCCATTTGCCAAATGATAAGACACTAACCTCCAGTCCACTCAACTGTTTTCATTTCCTAAACTTACAAAACCGTTTTTCCGGAATCAACTCTTCATTTCAACTTGCACTTCATAGCTTCAAATTCCAGCAATCCAATCCAAGGGAAGTCCCCCTTGTGCAGAGGAGAGCCAGCCTAAAGTGCAAAGAGGGCTTGTATGGTGACATTGACAACCCCTCTTGGTTCCTCCAAGGCCTCACTTGAGCTTTTAGGACTTTATAACTAGAGGTGTGGGTTTGAGAGGTAACAGTAGTCATCTTTATAAGCTAAAAAGTTACCAATGTAAATGGTTGAGGCAACTGCTGACCAACTAATGACGACACTAACCTAATCCACATAAATGATTTCAACTTTATGTGCTCTGAGTACAATGTCAATAGAGCATAGGCACTAAGTGATAAAGACAATTAGAACAAAACCCCATCACCGACAAATATTGGGCTAACATTGACAGGCACAAAATGCTAAACAAAACACTCAACAGAGCACTTGCTGATGGACATAGGAAATGTTTCGTAAAATCTTTTCCTTCTGGAGTACTGTCAATTTTCAGAAACTCTCCAATGAATTCTGACTTTTCAAAATAAGTGGAGATTCTTCAATTTCAATGAGAAAAGAAAGACACAAACGCAGTTTAAGAAAGCATGCATGAAGCAATAGAGTACACAAGACACCTACAGCTTACATTACAAGCTACAGAGGATATTTCGATTTCACTAGCAGTGTTTAAAAATATGGTTTCATGGTAAATTACATACAAGACATCATATAAAGTCTAAGTTTCTTTACATATTACTCAGATTCCTTTGTTTTACAGTAAACATTTTCTCATAATGTTAAGGATCTCTGAGAAAATAGTAGCCTGGAGAAGCAATGTCTAGATTTTATCATAATATGATCAATTCAATTCACTCATCATACACAGTGCAACAAAACAGATCAGCTTGTGTAGATATTGCGCATGTCTCCTACATGCTAAAGGACCTCATAAAATTATATAAAATGTATTATATCCCAGATATACCTGTGTGTCCTACATAAGTATGAAGACATGTTGAACCCCTCCAGAGCTTCACAGTGGTATCAGTTGAGCCTGCCACAGTTGATCGAATGACAACAAAAAAACACAATGCTCGTTAGAAACAACTGCAATCAGTTTTTGAATATTTTTCATCTGACAATAAAAACTAAAGTGTACACCTGTAAAAAACTGCAAGAGCCTAAAGACATTCTGTGTTTAGCAATGCAGTCATCAACAACTCAGTTTTCCCAAACTTAATTCATTGATAACTGACAAATAGCCAGTTTAAGAGAAGCCTACATCAAAATCCCAATACCGAAGAAGAACCTTGCAAAATGACCAAATTTCCGAAAAGCAAAGATTCCCCAAACTAAAACATGTCAAAAATCAGGCATACAGTTGAATAATAAAACTAGTCAGTCTAGTAAAAGTGCATGAAATAAAACAAAACCAAGCAAATAGTAATAAACGATTGAAAGGGAGAATACAAAAATGAAAATAAAAAATGCACCTGTAACAATTTCTCCAGAAGGTAACTTCAAGATTGCCTGAATGGGTGCTTGATGAGCCTGCCAGGATTCAACAGTATCCCCATTCCTCCACCTCCTCACAGTGCTGCATGATTCACAAATGCTTATTAATTTATGACAAACAGTTCACATAATTAACTTTGAAACCTTCGTAAAAGAGCTACAGACATAATAATTCTAAAGCATGTCTGATTAATCTAATTGATACAAGGGAAATAAGTAATCTATAAATACAAGAGAATTAATCAAATGCAAGGCTTGAAAATTTCATGCATCTATTTAGAATACACATACATTAAATATCATGATTAAATACAGAGACTTTTTAGTATAGTCTCTTGCAACTACATGCATAGACTAGCAAAAAATTGTAAAGAGAAATGTGGGATGTTATGATGGAACTATCACATGGATTATCCTCTTCTTAAAATCATGATATCCAAGTTAGGAGGATTGCCCACTCAACATGTACAAAAAATATCCCTTACAAAACACAATGCCCTTTTGAAGGATTTATTGACTTCAACACAATGTGTTTTATTTAATAGGGACATTTCATTATTCAGCACTTAAAATGAAATATTTCATTAGTGTAGATTGATCATAAGACTAAATTTATATATGTTCTTGTTACAATAACAATCATCTTTTCTAGGGCTGCAACTCACTACAGTAGAAATCAAAACAATTTCGTGGTGTCTGAGCAGTAACCAGCACTTACAAGAATTAATTGAGCAGACTGAACTGATTTTTAGACTATAAGTGGTTGGGGTGGCAACAATCATGGCCAACATATTAAAAACTGCCCTAGAGCTTAGAACCAAGAAAAACTCCAACAGACATTGATGTTGAGAGGATAGCAGCAGGACTCATGTCAAATGGATTTCCATCTTAATTAGGATTTTGACATTTAAATTAACACATTCCATCATCGATTTATCTCTTTTAATATAACTATGTACCACCAAAAGTGGCATTTGACCATTCACACAAAATCGTGATTTTGTAAATAGACATGTTTAGGTTTACAGCATCTTTTGTTAGTACAAAGTAGCACCCTAGTGTTAGATCACATATCTCAACATGCAAAGCATGTATCTTAATCTACATTTATAGATGTTATTAATGTAATTGTAATAGACCAACAATCAATTGTCTAAAAATGGATCTGTAACTATCACAGTTTTAAAACAACTAAATAACAATCCATAAAAGGGGACTACCAAACATAAATAATGGTGATATGAGACATCTACTGTTGGACTTAGAGAAGCAAACCCATATCGAAGATCAATAAACTATAGTAATCAACAGAACAAAGGGTAAAAAAAGAATGCTATGTTCCAAGACTTGGAATTTGATTGTCATTCAATTTTTTATTTTGAAAGAAAATCTGGTGACTGAATCTGCTAACAGCAGCAAGAACAGAAATAAAACAGAAGTAATTATTGTACCAGCAACAATAGATCCAGTACTAACCACAGAATCTTCCAGCAATTTACCAACAGTAAATCTAATAAAATATTTCAACTGCGCCATCAGTAAGAGGAAAAGAACAGTACAACTTGTAACAACACTTGAATGCTCACAAACCCTCAGGACATCGAATCTGAAACCATCTGATAAGATGTGGGCACCAACTCAGGCCAAATACAAGTAAGTATGGATGTTGTTCTTAGCCCAAAAATTCTCTTCCAGACTACATGCAATAGCACACATCCCAAAATGTTCCCCTTCTAAAGCCTAAAAGCCTCTTTATAACAAAATATCACACATTTTCCTTAATTAGACTGGCTGATGTAAGCAAACTAATTGACATAATTAATCTAATGGACGGACATACTCACCTTTTTTTGTCAATTCCCATTTTTCCATTCATGAAACTGATTGACATCATTAATCTGACTGTATCACTGACTGAGACCAACTGGTTATATATATATATATATATATATATATATATATATATATATATATATATATATATAACTGATTTTTTCTCTGTGAATACCAACACTTGCTGAAGCTGATTGTCCTTGATAATTGTAACAGTTGCCCCTCTAATTGCTTTGCCCCAAAGCAATTGCAGTGCTGGGTGTTGTAGGATATCCAGGCCTTCCCATGTCACCTCTTGTGCTGGTAGATCTTTCCTCTATCCAGTGGCAGTCCATGGAGCAGATCTTTGAAGACATCTGCAAACTCATCAATCAACTGTTGCACCTCTCTTTTGTTTTGCAGATTTTTGTGTCTTGACCTTACCATGCAAGCTCTTCAAGGAATTACACTGAAAAATGACATAGACATCTGCAAATTCATCAATCAACTGTTGCACCACTTTCGTTTTGCAGTTTTTTGTGTCTTAACCTTACCGTGCAAGCTCTTCAACGAAATTACAATGAAAAATGACACAGTTCGAACTGAGCAAGCTGGTTTGGACATTTTGTTTGCTGAAAGCAGTTTGTCTGCACTCAGTAGCACTCCTCTAACAGCTACATTACCGGATACGTTGGGCCTTGGGATTGGATCCCTGGATCCACCTGGAGCCACTCCAAAACTACATCTTGTCAATTGTACCAGTCAATTGATTGATTGTCTAGAGCCAATCGGTTAATTATAGTGGTCGTTTGGTCGATCATCAAGAGATATCGCAGCAAGCTAGAAAAGGCACTACAAATGGGAGCGGAAAATGGAGTTTGAGGTTCAAGTCAAGTAGAGTGCTCTACAAATAGGAGCGGCAGAAGGCGTGGTTCACATTCCAAGTCAACTGCAGTGGTCGTAACTCATTCATGGTCATGAAGCCCTTTGATTTCGAGGAGGCCATCGAATCTTACCGCAATAAAGACCATAGTTTTATAAATAATACTATAACTTTAGCACACTTTTACTTCCTATTGTTGGGATGGACAAAAATTTTATTATTTCACTTATATATTAATTAACTATGTTGCACAAGAACCCCTCCTGTCCATTAGGAAACTCGTTCTCGAAGTTCCGACGTTTCAGGGAACTTGAGAACTAGTAGGGAACGTTCCAAATCCAGCAGGAACCGTTCCAGATGGTTGGGAACTTACTCAAAGTTTATACCCTCTAAAATCGGGAACTTTGGGACGTTTTCTTGCACAGTTCCTTCAGCGGGAGCTTCCACACATTCATAATCGCCACCAATCGAAACTAAAATTTCCAGGGAAGAGAAGGAGATGTGAGGATGCATCTGAGGCATTCTGCTACTAGGGAGTGGATGTATGGAACACTAAAGACCAAACAAATCGAAAGTACAATGTCATAAAACTTTTCTATGAGTAGTTCTTGAATTAAGTATATACCTGACCCACCCATTATCATCTATGAGATCATTTCATCTTTATTGCTTTTTGGCTTATTTGTGCATGTCTTTGAAAACGTGGGATCCTCTCCTTGGAGAGTTATTAACAACATACATGTTTCCTCGTGACCATACATATACATGGTTGACTCACAATTGTTTCTCTAGAAAACTAAGTTGCAGTAAAAGTCTAGTGCTACCTTGTCAAGTTAGTGCATTGATCTCTGTCTACCACCCGTGCTAGAGTATTCACTTGTCCCTACACTAAATTGCAGTTACCGCTAATCAATAATAAATGTAAATCTATTTTGACATTTTATATATTAAATAATGGAAAGTAAATTCATATATTTTACTATTTACTTCATGAATAAAAAAATAACTTTTAACTAATTGAAAATAGTTTTAAATCTTACTTTAAAACTAAATTCATATATTACATTTAAATAAAAATTATCTTGATTTTTCCCACGGTGGGTGGAGCAATTGGTAATGAGTAACTGAGATTAGAAGTTGTAAATGGAAGGTCACAAGTTCAAATTCCCGTGGGTACTTACAATATATATATATGTTACACTGGCTTTGGGGACGGGGGGGCAAGTGCCCGGGACGGCTAGAGCGCACCCCCAATTTTTCAAGGTACGGCAGGTTGGGGACGGCAATTATATATATATATATATATATATATTAAAAAACTTTAAAAAGTTATAATTCACCATATACATTTGTAGTTGCTTGTACGAACAATAGTCTATACTATATAGTATTATGCACATCTCTTACACTTGCTAGTTTTGAAAAAGCTCGGGAAAATAAGAAAAGGGTTGAGTGACATTCCATAATTGGCACTTGAACATGAACAAAATGCAGTTTAACTTTAAGAAATTTAACTTTAACTATTTTCAATCTGCATTAAGGTCTATGAAGGGCTTATGAGAAGAATGCTCATCTCTATAACAACATTTCTTCCTTATGTTTCTTGTTTATGATGATTAGGTTAAAAAACATTCCCTTCTCAGCAGGTTCTGTAGATTTTTACAATTGTGGTGAAAACCACTACAAAACACTTTGGGATATACATGCTTGCATTCTGTAAAAAGATTAGATTCATATTTTAGATTAAGAAGGATATTGAATACGAATTTATTCAAATGTTTAGTACCCAATTTAAGTCTTTACTATCCATTCATTTTCACAATGCTTGAGGTTGGTATGGCGGAAAAGTTGGACTTGAATAACTTACTGGACACCTATGTACAATATGTAAATGCTAAGATGACCCAAAAAATGAGAAGGACAAGAGCAATACCCAGAAGGATCAGACCTTTGAGTTGTTGCATTTCTTAGCTTGTTGACATGGAGGCTTTGCTGCTTGTAATGATGTTGGTAAAAAAACAATAGTAAAATCAACAGAAACCCAAATCAAAATCCATCATACACAACACATTTTGAGTTGCAACTTGTATAAATTCAAATTTAGATTTAAAATAATATGAAAAATATGGATGGGATAAATGATCATACTGTCCAATCATCAATCTCTGTTGGAGTCTAATCCTCAGGTAGACCAAGAGTCACCCGGGACTCCAAGAGTCCACTTGGGAATATGAAACCCAAGGGACATTTCTCATTGTATTTATATGTACAGTTGGTTAATGAGAAATATAGAGTGTGCTTTCACGCTTATTCTGTTTGTGCATCTTCTTGTATTTGGCTTTGTTCCGGCCAATTTTCCTATTTTCCCAAAGGGGCAACCTAACAGTGGTATCAGAGAATTATTATCCTGTGGCTTGTGCTGGTCTATCTCGTGCAGTTACTGGAACTGTTAATAGTAAATACCATACAAATTTATTCTAACTGATTTGATTTCACATATCATACGATAATTAGTGTATAGTAAATCTATAGATAATTTGCCATTTGCTTACTAGAGAACCTATGGCAGTAATGTCACCACTCACCCTTAACAAAGGAATGAGTGAGTTTGATCTCAACTGATATATTTAATAAATTTTCTAAAAAATATATTACCTTCATATATTACCTTCATAGCCTCACAGAAAAAATGTTTCTTAATAGAAATAATTCAACTTGAATATTCCTCGGATGAGAATGTTTGCCCTTAATGGTATGCATTGAAAATGTAGCTCAGATGTTATTGCTATCAGAGGCCAGGAAGTACCAGTCAATAGATGAAGATAGAATGTCACCCTGGTCATCCAAAGTAACGCCTGTGACCTGTAATTGATGGCCCTTCATTGTCTGGACCGCTTGTGCTGTGCTCAAATCCCATACAAAGACGAGAGTATCCATTCCTCCTGATACGAGCCCACCTTCAGGCAAATGTTCGTTAGCAGGTATCCAGGCCAAAGGTCCCACGAAGCTGTTGTGCCCCACCATTGTTTTTAACAATGTGTATCTGTTCTTTTCTGTTTCATCCACACACCAAAAACGCACAGTCTTGTCTCTTGAACCTGTGGCAATGCCACTGTCCCCACAGATGCAAATTCCACGAACCTGAGACAAGTATCAAATGTTTAGTAATTTTCCACCTTATGTTGTCTGATCCCTCTAATTGAGTAAACGATTTGACAATCAGAAACAAGAAACAGGAAATATGGATGCAGATGGGCATAACAAAATTGATTGAAAATTATTTTGATAAAGATAGCCAATTGTACTCTCTCAAATACCACTAAAGACTAAAGAGTCATGTTCCACCACGGGAACACAGAAGGGAAATGCATCCAGGGGACGTGTGCAACCGCACATCCCAAATTTTAGGGGATGTCGTAGGGGATGTTAGGGTCTCCAACAAAGCAGACCCCACCCAAAACAATAAAAAATTAAATTGAATTATATGAAAACTGAAACATAAATGATATGTAAATTGTAATGTAACATGTCAACAATTAATAAATGAAATCTTATACATATCAATGCATCAATAGCATACATAATAAATGAAAATCACGCATGATAACATATATTTTAAGTCTTCTCTCCCAGGTCTATTCTGAATACATTGTCCAACAAGGCGTCTACTGAGTATTGAAGTATTCTAAGTTCTTTCCCAGCAGCAAGGTCACAACCAGCAATATTGCTTGAGGTATTATCTCCCAAAAGTAAGGTTTTGACTTATAACCTGTAATACTAAATAATAATAATAATAATCTAAATTTAAGGTCACAACCAAGCCAGCCACCAAATTGGTGTATGAGACCCCTTGTTTGTGGGACAAGGGACCCCCTCCGAGCAATGATTTGACTGCTAAAGTTTACAGAGGTGTACATGCCCTACCCCCCTCCAGATTTGAACCTGTGACCTCCTAAGAGTAAACACATGAAGACTCTGACAATCATCATCAATATCCCCCCCTTTGTCAACTGAAAGGTGAGACATCATGTGTTTTCCTATGGCTTACCCTTAACATCAATGTATCTAGTGGTTTCGGTTGACCACTAACATTTTCACTTCATGAGTGTATTTGGTGCTTTTGGTTGACCACTAACCATTTTCATTTCATCAATGTATTTGATGGTTTTGGTTGAACACTAACCATTTTCACTTCATGAAGAGTCTGACAATCATCGTCAATATTCCCCCTTTTGTCAACTGAAAGGTGAGACATCATGTGTTTTCTTATGGCTTACCCTTAACATCATTGTATCTAGTGGTTTTGGTTGACCACTAACCATTTTCGCTTCATGAGTGTATCTGGTGCTTTTGGTTTGACCACTAAGCATTTTCATTTCATCAATGTATTTGATGGTTTTGGTTGGCCACTAACCATTTCACTTCACCAATGTAATCCCCCCCTTAAGGTGTAAGAAAGTATCATTTTGTTTCATCAGTGTATTCTCTCCCTTAAGGTGCAAGAGGGTATCATTTTGCTCTATCAATGTACTCTCTCCCTCAAGGTGCAAGAAAGTACCATTTTTGTATCAGTGTACTCATTTTGTAACTCAAAAAATATTTAGAATTGGGCTCTAATAATGCCCGAAATCATCATCTGGAACAATTGTTTGAAGATATTGAAAGCCATTTGCTTTTGTAACTTCACCAATCAAATTTGTCTTTACCCGTGTCTTAACTCAATAGTTAGGCTTATGCAAAATCTTGGCTTCTAAATGCCATCACCAAGAGGTCATCCAACCATAATGAACTGTTTGTTTTTTGTTTTTTAACCTTCTTTCATCATATTATTAAAAGATTGTTTGTCTTCCCACAATGAGGACAAGGATGGAGATCAAAGAAGTTTGTGTCCATATGGCCAACTAGATGAAAATGCTAGCACTCATCAAGAATTTCATCAATTTCTTTATCAACTTCTTGCCCCTTCAAATCTTCAACAAGAAATCTGGCACTCACAAACTGAATTGGTTTGGAGTAATCAAGAATATAAAAGTGTAGGGTTTTTTCATATCCTAAACCTTTTTTATTCCTATTAAATTTTAATTCTTCACAAGGTCTGAGGTTAAACTTTCTTCCATCTCCTAAAGTCCATATTAGGGAATATCAATTTCAAACAAAGGATTATTCTGAACAAGAACTAGTTCAAAATCATTCTTTACTGCCTCATGATTATTTATTGTTTTTAACTCATCATTCGAGAGTATGGATTGAATATGTAGCATGTCTACCTTTGTCTGCATGACAAGCAAATAGGTAAGAACATGTTTAGTGTTTCTTTGTGTATTGCTTCATATCAATCAATGTTTTTAACAATGAAAACATTTCTGTAGTTCTAGCTATCAACAGTGTCAAGCTCACTTGTACTTGTTTGCTTTTGTGTCATACTCGCTTGTACTTGTTGCCAAAAACCTTAGGGTGTCGAGTACTACCGATCATGCATCCCAAGTGTTATTGTACAATGGTTTGACTTTGATGAAAGTCACTTTGTAAAAAATAATAACCTTCTTACTCGATTTTAAGCAGATCTTTGTGACAGTTTTCGCATTTCCTTTTTGAATTGAAAAAAACCTTTACTTGATTTTGAAATGGTTCCTTGCAACTCCACCTTTTGAACTCTTAAAAGATGTACTCAAATTGCTCAATTCAACGACTCAAGAAACTATTAACCCAAAGAGAATTTACAAGTTATAATTTAATTTCACCCAATGACTTAAAATGCAATTGTGACAAATATTTGGAAATGGCACATAATCATTTTCCAATTTACAAAGATGGTATGTTTGAGAGGACTTCAAAAAATTTAATTGTTGCAATAACCATTGTAGTGTTTGCACTTCATGGGTGCATGATTGTTCTGTTTGCCAAATTAAAGATTAGTGTCAAATACTAAACACAAAACACCATCAAGCATAAAATATATATATATATCAATATCATCGCACAAGCACAAAGTGGACCTTAGACCCCCTTGTTCCAATTTTAGGATAGGTCTAGGGCACATCCAACATGGCTAGAAAAACCTATAATTGATTTTGCATGATTACAATGTTATTGTCCTTTGAACAAGGAACTAGGCAATTTTGAAGAAGCCTTTTACGAAGTTATCCTCTCAAGCCTTCAATCATACTTTTCATAAAGCTTTTGAGCAAAGGCTAAACCACTTTGATGGTAATACAATCAACATCATGCTATACCACTGAAGTGCCATCAGTTGTATCTATCAATGTTTCTAACAATGATAACATTTTCATAGTTCTAGCCATCAACCATGTTAGCGTCACTTCTACTTGTTTTCTTTTGTGTCACACTTGTTTCCAAAAACCATAGGGTGTCAGGTACTACCATCGCGTAAGCACAAAGTGTACATTAGACCCCTTTGTTCGAATTTCAGGTTAGGTCTAGGACATGTTACCCTCCAAAAACTCTGCAGTGTGCCATATCAGATGTACCAAAGAGGAGGGGTCCTTTTTCATTGTAAAGGCCAAATGGGGGCTTGTTTTATGTAAAAGTGTTGGTCTAGCGGAGCTCAAGACCCTTGGTCTGGTCATGGCAAGTCTTCTTGGTTTTCATTTCAAGGAGTATTGGCTTACTAGCTTTGTTGACTACCCCTTGATGGGCGAAAGTCCCCCATCATGTTGGGCATTTATGTCCTGGGTTGGTGCTCCGGTGCTTCTTGGAATGACTCCATTAGGACACATGGCTTAGGGGTTCCTAGCCACACTTATGTTTATGCTATGTAGAAGGTGATTGCACGTGTAAGGGTTGTCATACCCAACTTAACACACCTCATGAATGCCCCCTTGGACCTATTTTCTTTGTACTACCCCTTCATCTTGGTCATTTTATTCATTAAGGACAATCGACCACCTTCTTTGCAGGCTTGAAGATGTTGTACCACCTAAAGAAGGGAGTTAAGGGAAAAAGCACAATGTTGGGGTTAGATGGGGCATGATGTCCTCCTTCCAAGCTCAACATTTCATCATGTTGCAGCACTTCATCATTTTTATCATTATTTTATGTTTTGTGAGGTTTAGTCCCCATAATGTGGGTGACAAACCCTAAAAAATCCATTTTAAGTCAGTTTAAGACATTTTATGTAGGTTGGCCTAGAGAAGATAAAAGGTGTGTCTTTTTTGAAAAGGCGTGTCTTGTCACATATAAATAAGGCACTCCTTCATTTGTAACTCAAGATTATGGGATCAAATAAGATTATTTCTCTTTTTCTTCTTGTATACTTGAGCTAAAGTGGTGCGCACCTCTCTTCTTGAGCAATCTAGGGTTTCATGTGGTGATTTTTGGTGTATGAAGGCTTCTATACTATCTTGCAAGGCTTGTCTAAGGGAAAGGATTCTTAAGAGGGTTACTCTCTTCTCTTTTCTTCTTCTTTTGTGGTAAGATCTTTGGTTCTCTTGTCTTGCACTATCGGAAACATCCAACTTTCCAAGGTAAGGGTAAATTAGGGTTTTTATGCATGATAACATAGTCTTGTAAGTGAGACATCCCTTCTTGGAGGGTCTCTCTTGTTGGGCCTTTGGCACCTCTCTTCGCCCTAATTAGGTCAAAATCAACACAACCTAGGGTTTCTTGGTTTTGCCATAATTCATACAAAATTGGGTTGCCAATTCTCGAGGAGGAACGCTATTCACGATTACTCGATGCCCTGAAGGAATGAGACTTAGGTCTTATTCCCTTATCTTTATTCAAATCCTCTTTTATTCAAATTCTTGTATTATATATTGCAAAAATACAAAAAATCAAAAAACATAGAAAGCCCTAAAAATTTAATATTTTGTGAAAAATCCAAAAATACTTTTTTTTGCCATTGCAATTATTGTACTCGTTATTTTCTGAAGTTAGTTACTACTTTTGTAGTTTTCTGAAGTTATTTTATCACTATAAAAACAATAAAAAAGGTGAAAAAAGGTCAATAAAAGGTGTTTTTAAGGTCAAAAAAGCCCTAATTTAAGGTGACATCAGCCCTAGGGAGGGTAACATCAGCCTTGTTTCAATTATTGCAGACCTGGTATAAGTGCTTTGCAGGTCCAAATTGACAAGAAGTTCAAACCCTAAAGGAGACGAGACATTCTCAGACCATTTCCATATCATCCGGGATGGCCCTGGGAGGATTTGAAGCCCCATCTATTTCTGTTCATGCCTCACTGCAGAAAATATACCATGTTTCCCTTGACGTACCCATTTTGGGAGATCATGTTTCCGAGCATTCCCATTTCCACGTTTTATGCAACTTAGGTCTCGAGCCCTTCATAATAAAATGTTATATTCCACATTTTTCATGTAATTATGTATTGAATTTTTAATGTTGAATTGAGGACAATGATCTTCGCAATGTTTTTAGCATTGCATCGAAAGAGTTAAGGTACATTCTACAATATAGGTGACATGTCTAAATGTGTAACATAATGCAAGAAAAGTTGAGCTCCACAATGTAAAAGTGAAAAGTAAAAAAAGAAACATCCATAATTGATATAAAAAGAAGCTCGTTGACAAACATTAAACTAGCCACAACTTGAAATTCGACGGAATTCATTTTTTCCTTACAATATTTAGTCAAATGCAATGACTAAGCACGTGTGTATAGATCATCCATTGTTAGTAACATTAATTGGAAAGATATGTGGCCAACATGTAATAATAAATGTGTAAGGATTGGGTGGTTAATAAGGTGCTAGATATGATGTAACCAAAGATTAAACTTAAGATTCTAACTGGAAATTTGAAACAACGCAGACAGATTCAAATTGGAAATTTTATAATAAGATTGGAACTTACTAATCAAATCTAAGTTGAATTTGGCATTTTGGTTCAAAATGGAAATCGGTTAGCTTAGGTCCATGTTGGATTAACAAAATATTCTTTTGTAAAGTTATAAATGGCCACATTTCGGGGGAAAAAGCACTCAACCGCTCTTTCGGTTAATTAAAATTCCACGAATACTCTGCAAAGTCACTCAACTGCGCTACATCATAAAAATAATTGTTTCCAAATGAAAGCTAAATGCTCAAACATAAGTCATCCATTACAAAGATTCATCTGAATATAACAAATTGTGGCAATGACCCTCAAATTTGGAAAACTCGAGTATAGGCAACAGTCTGGGCCCGCGGAAATTTTTTAATTTAAGCAAGAGAAACGATCAACAGCCGTATGTGAAATTAAAATCCGTGAGAATCGAACTTACGTCTTCTTCGTGACCTCGGAGCTCGCATCGTAGACGGTATGGTCCTGAGTCCGCCCCCATTGGTCTGATTCGCTTTGCAGAATGCTGAGCCGAGAAAGTAGTTAAACGTGCAGAGAATACCAAGTGAATAACGGGGTAAGAAGGGCGGAGGAGGGTTAGAAGGGACAATTGGCGCTGCCTTTATAATCTTTCGGTGTGAAGTACGTTGGCGAAAGAGCGTCAATTAGTAGAGTTTGAGCTGGTCCCTTTTAGAAAAGAAAGAACATAATAACATGGGGTCACAAGGGTACTTTTTTTAGAAAAGAAAGAACACAATAACATGGGTCACAAGGTTAATTATTTTTTTAATTTTATCACATTATGTTGTTTTTGCGTCGAGAGGCGCTTTACAGCTCACTACGAGGGAGATTTTGTGAGTCGAGTGTTTGTCGATATTGTTGCCGGCCATAAATAAAATGTAATAATAAAAAGTAAAAAGTAATAATACGAGGGAGATCTTGTGAGTCGAGTGTTTGTCAATATTGTCTATTATAAATAAAAAGTAAAAAGTAATAATATGAGGGAGATCTTGTAAAAGCTCCTTGAGTACAACACCTGAGAAGAGGTTTGCACCTCGGGAGATTTGATCCCTCTCGGCGCTTGATAGAGCCTATGATTTGGATCTAGGCTGATATATTTTTAACTATGTTAATGTTTTATTGGGAATTTGAATTCCGCGTGGAGATAGTATGAAACTTATCTTCTCACTATTTAAGTTATAGTTCTTCAATTCACTAGAAGTAGCACATTTAATGTAAGTTTATTTCAATAAAGTTTTGTTTTTTAAATCATGGGAATAGAAACTTCTCAAGGGTATATCCAACAGCGTGCCAGTAACTTGTGACTTAGCAGGGGCTGAGACGTCCCGAAGCCCACCGAAGTGATGAAACTTATATTCTCACTATTTAAGTTATAGTTCTTCAATTCACTAAAAGTAGCACATTTAATGTAAGTTTTTTTCAATAAAGTTTTTTTTTTTAATCATAGGAATATCAACTTCTCAAGGGTATATCCAACAGCCCGCAAGCCAGATATACTAGTAACTTGTGACTTAGCAGGGGATGAGACGTCCTGAAGCCCACCGGGGTGAGCCTCTATCCCATGGGTCGCCTACCCTTCGAGCCTTGTCACAACGGGCCAATGAGCAACCCTACCCCTCATTGGTTTTGAACCTATGACCTCCACGGAGATAACACATGTTCTTAACCATTAGGCCCACCCAGGTGCTTTATTTACTTCAATAAAGTTATTACCTCAGTATAGGGAAGGTAAGGTCGCTTATCTTAGTAAGGCCCTAATCTTTGAGCTTGAAAGTAAGGTTGGTGATTCAAGGGTCAACTTGACAAATAGTCAATGTGGATGGTAGCTAGGATTTTAATGCAAATTTGATATAGAGCAATGAATGAAAGTGGTTTGGTGAGTTATTTTATCAATTTTGTACAATATTAGTGGACTTAATAGTTAAGAACATGTGTTTCCTCTTTGAAAGTCATAGATTTGAATTTGTAAGGGGTAGGATATGTACATCTCTATATGCAAGCAACCAAATCGTTGCACATAGAGATTTCTTTATCCCACAAACAATTTGATAATTATTATTATTGTTTTCAATTATATTTGTTGTAAATTATATCTGTTGTATATTACCTTGAGTTCTTTTGGAAAGCTTGAAAAACAAAAGGAAAACCAATAAATTTGAAAAATGACCTAATTGGATTTCATGGAAAGGCAGAGAACATAGAGGAAGTGGACAAGAGCTATTAAAAAACAGGGGATCATTCCCACCTCCCTTTGATTAACCTCGCAAAGTGGTTCGAAATGTTGGTTATGTGAGTACCATTTACACAATCAACACCCATACTCTTTATATTCTTAACGAGATGTTTATTTCTGTTTTTTTTTAATTTTACTTTGTTATGTTAAATTATTTTACGTATCTAAAGATTTTTTAATCTTACATTTTGTGACTAACATCTCATCCACATAAATTTACATATATTTTATCAAATACCTTTTCTTAAATCCTTTGTAAAATTATTTTAATAATTTGTGTTTATGGTAAAGACATCAAAATATTCTCGTAATATCGATTTATTTTATACTCTCTTTGCTAGGTTAAACTTTCTTTGATTTCCATGTTCATACCTTGTGAAAAAAGAGAAACCCTTGTTTCTCATTTATAATGAATGCAAATAGAAGTCTAATCCTCTTGAATCATTTGTAAAAGTCCAGAAGACCTTTCACCCTTGCACATAATAATAACCACGTAGGTGAAAAGGGGAATAAATGATTTCATTTCTCTTTTATTTTGGGTTTGGAAAAGTTAAAGTTTTGATATGTTTGTATATATCTTTCCTCTTGCGTTTAGCTGGGTTGGTCTAAGAATTAGGATTAACAAATTTTTATTTTATTATTTTTTTTAATTTTTTTTAAATAATTTAAAATAATAATATTTGTTTTTTATTAATAAATAATTTATAAAACTAAATATTATTTTTTTAATGTATTTTAAATTATTTAAGAAATTTTTCTCTCATTCTTCTTTCTTTGTTTTATTAGTTAATTTATTTCCAAAATTATGTGGCCACTCTATTTATGAGCACCTAAGTTCTTAGGTTAGTCTACCTATCCTTTTTGTCCAAGTTGAGTTGACATATTCTTAACAATCTTACTTTGATCTTTATATTTTTTGTGGCTCCAATATGGAGAATCTTTTTTACATTTCACATTCCACCTTTTTATGTCCCCGATAGGGGGTATCTATGTATCGACAAGACTCTATTATTCTAGGCCTATGGCCTACAAATATTTTCCTTTCTCTATAGTTTGAGTTAAGGTTGAAATTTCTATTTATAAAATGCAGTTATGAAAATTGGTCTGTAAACTTCTTATTGGCTTGTAGGACGCTGATGTCGTCCTCGTTTTTCGTCCACAGGAGGCGGGCAGGCTGACATCAGGTCCTGTGCACAGGTCTGATAGAAAATAACCTATGTCTTATTAATTGCCACAATGTTTTATTAATTTGGTGGTGACCCTCGCAAAGTTGTCCTAAGGTGGATGAACGCAGTGGCCAAAGGTTGTTGGCCGCAATAGTTAGGTGCATGTGCAACTGGTAGGCATGTGCAGTATGCAAGTCCTTGGTAATTTATTGCATTTGTTTGGATGCCATTAGGCTCAGGACACAATAATTCTTGAGTAGATACAGATAATTATAACCCTAACCTCTCGGTGACCCTCGCAGAGTTATGCCAATGTGAATGACACTTTCATAGAGGAGCACATACTGGCCGAAGGTTGGTTTCCGTTCTCGATTTGTTGGTCGCAATAGTTAGGTGCAAGTGCAGGTGCTAGGCGTGTGCAGTATTTATCTATTCTCTAAGATATATGTGACCCTGGATCTTTATGTTGTTGTTTTTGCGAGGTTTTGATTGTTGTAATGGCCGCACTGGGATTTATTATGTCTTTAATGATGTGTTTATTAATGGGCTTCTATGTTCGATGGCCTCTGGTTTCCACGCGTGTAGCTATTTCGGCTTTTTTAAGGCCAGTTTGGTGAATGGTTGCAGTGTTTCGTCTTTGTTTTGCCCAAGCGGCGTTTTGGGTAGCCCTTCCATGATTACTTGATGGAGTGTATGTGCAATACTGTGGTTTTTTGGTGTTGTTGGTGTCATAGCAAACCTGTTGGTGGGTTATTGTTGTGGTGCTCCTGCGCACTGGTCGAATCCTATCTATTTCTGGTTGTGGTTTTTATTCGTGCGGTGTGCGGTGTGCATTCTACAATCAACGGTTTCTTTGTGCAGTGAACGGGACGGTGGCTATCGTGCTGAGCGGTGGGCTTTTAAAATGCTTTCATATGTTGGTTGCTTCAGGTTAATTTTCCAGGTAGATTGTGTAAAACGGTGCTAGAACCATTGTAGGTCTTTGTTACCATTTATTGTGGGCAGTCATTTTTTGCCCCGAGTTTGCTTGTTAATTAGCATAATTTTCTTGCGGGAGAATTTTGAGTTTTCCTGTCTACTATTGTTAGCCATCGCAAATCAATTCCTGCTAAAAAAATGCTCTAAAAACCCTCTTCTGTCTCGTTGTGTGTTGGTATTGGAAACATGAGTAAAAGGCTAGAAGTGCACAATTGAAGGGATAAATAGAAAAACTAGGGTAATCGGCTTTGGGCTTTTGCTTTGCCTGGTAATGGGCTCGGCAGAGAAATCCTAGGGTTTGTTATGCGGAGCCACATAGTTTTTGCTAAAAGGTTGTTAATTATATATGATGATGTTGATCTGTTTAGATGCTAAATAAGGTTGTGCAAAGATGATGTCTAAAATTGGTGGATTTGTTGGCAGAGACAAGTGGAAGTATGCACATGAGACTACACATTATGGTCGAAACTTTAGTGTTAAATGGTTGAAGGAAATGCCCACTGCATGACAAAAAGGGTACTTATTGGACCTAATCATGGGTAGTGAAAGTTTGTGTGTGCGCAATTTGGTTACTACAAATTCTTTGTTTTTGGTTTAGCTACACGACTCCAAGGGAGAAAAAAGTGGAAGTATATTGGAATTCTTGGAAATTGATAAATTTAGGATGTATGAGTGAATAGTAGCATTGACTGCCAGTATTTTGGATAACTCAACTGTATGATCTATGGCATATTTTTCCAGTTAGTTCATAAGTTCATGTGGATATTTAGACAACATCATAGTGATCGATCATCCTAAGAAATGTTAATGTATGTTAATGATTGAGACATTCAAATTCTTATTAGATTTGAGCAAATAGAGCTAAAGGGGCATCTTTCCCTCCATTAAGATGTCACTCTTATTTACCTTTATGTGACTACATCATTGCTTAATTGTGTTTGTGGCCTTATTCTGGTCAAATAGGATATAAATGTTTTGATTCTAAGTTCCAATGAGTTTACCGTTTTGGAGTTTGAATATCCAAACAATGAACACAAATATGTTTATTTACTGCATTTTTGTTGTTGTTGTGATTTGTGAAAACAAAAGCACACACATTGCTCAAAAGAAAAGTATGGTCTATATCACTAACTGTATACTCACTTGGCATCTTAATTGAGGGAAGATAATATTCAACATTAGTTGCTGCAAGTATATTGTATAAGAAAAAGAAGAGGAGATCAGTACCTGACGCATAGGGAAAGTGTTTAAGTAATTATCTTTTTCTATTTATGGATCAACCTATATTTGGTGTAGGGATTTTTGTCTCTCGCGAGTCACTTGTTTTCAGTGAAGATAACTTTAATTTTTTTATGGTGGCTATTTTGGTTTTTTCCCTTCTTAATCTTATATTCCCTAACTGTATGCATATAAATGTCACCAATACTAAATTTAGTGACTTTGATTGCTTTTGCAGCTTTGTGAGTTGACATTTCAGAGGACTTGGCATTTGAGGAATCCATACAATGAAAATTTACAAGTGAAGGTATTTGTTATTGCACCGAGTGAAACGAGGTGCTCTACAACCCAGTATGGGGGAGATCTTCTAATGTCATGTACCGTTACATCTAATAAAACGTAGAAGGTGATTGCGCGTAAAAATAAGTAAAAAGAAGTAAGTAAAGTAAAGTAAAGTAAAAATAAGCAAGTAAAGTAAAGTAAAGTAAAAAGAAGTAACGTAAAGTAAAGTAAGTATGGGGAGATGTTGTAAGTTTGTGATGTAATGTTTGCTACTAACAAAATAATTAAAAAAAATCATGTCCACTCATAAAAAAAATTATGGAAAGTATTTAAAAAAAATCCACTTTGGTCCATAAAATAAAATATTATGAAAAGTAATTAAAAAATAGAAGTTCGTTTATAAAATAAAAACTTAAAACTCAAACAGGATCTATCAATCAAGAGAGATCAAATTTCTTGAGTTTAAATTTAAAAAAAGAAATACACCTCAAGAAATTGGATCCCTCTCAGTGCTTGATAGATACGGGTTTAAGATGGATCTATGTTAGTTTTACCTTGCTTGGAGGTATTGGATTTTTATAAAAATAGTTTTTAATTATTAAAATTAGCACTACTTAGTGGTTAATGTAATCTCGGCGGTGCCCTCTACATATGAATGGCTTGTTTGATATGCATGCAATTCCTCACAAGGGTATTCTTGATTTTTACATGTATCACGATTTGTCTTGTCAATTATCACCAACGTTGATGAGCATTTGATCAATTATGTATGAACAAGTGCCCATTTTGAATCCCCCAAGCGAGGTACACTAGTCTACCCCAACAAGTTTACTATGGATGCCATCCACAAATGTGGGGAAGCATGCTTTGAGTTTCCCCACAATGTTTTCCTTGGAATATATATGTAGATACCCAAGGAATAACTTCATGGAGTTCATCCATTTTCCCTAAATGGAGGATTTCTCACTAATAATCACTCATGCACAACTAGTAACCCTAAAGGACTCTGTGAAAATGAATCTTGCTACTTGTCGTCAAAATTGCGCCCTTGGAAATATAGCCAAACCAATTGAGTTATCACTGGGAAATATATATATATGAGATCCTCAAATAAAAAATTCAAATGGATGGCTTTGACAAGTATCGTAGTACCATAAAAAAGGTTTAAGTTTAACCACAAGATAAGAGTCTAGCAAACACTCGAGAAATAGTTGGATTAGGTGTCCATAGCAGCACAATACAAATGAATGAATTGAGTGGACTAGGCAGGACTATAATGAATATCACATAACAAGTTGAACCCTATTGGGTGTGTAATCTTCTAAGACAACACATACACCAATACAAAGGCCAATTAAACTCCAGCGAGCTATGTCAATACTCATGTTTAATTGGGCTAAGAGTATCTTCATATTATTGTGATTTGCATGATTTTATCTATGATAGTCATTTTTTATAGAGTTATATTTTCTCTCAGGATCTTCCCTTGTGTCATTACTTGAGTAGTGACTGTGAAGGAATGCTTGTTTTATTTTAGACCATTGGGACTTATTCTTGGCATTGAATGACCAATATTTTATGGGTATGTTGTTAGATCAACAAGTTTATAAGAATTAACAGCCTTTTTTTATATCAATATACTCTTAGTCCTCCAGTGAATGGTTCTAGTAATCTTGTATGTTGAATGTGTAAGAATTGCACAGTACTTATCTAACTTCTTGGTTTAAGATTCTTTATTTTGTCAAAGTAATTGTTGTGAAATGATCTCATAAATTTTTGAGAAGCACTATGGTGAAATCTTGGTTGGTAGGATGTTCCTCATTCATTCTTCAATGTAAAATCATATGGTTTACTAGTTATAGGATTTTCTTATTGTAAAAATTGGCGAGTAGTACTGTTTTCTTTCCATTTCCATCTCTTGGATACATGATTATTACTGAAATTTTGACCTAGAACTTGTTCCCTATAGGAAATATTTATAGAATGGAAACATACATCTTGGAAACATTTGGGAAATGCATATCTTCTAAATGTTTCCTAGCATACTTTAGTACATACATATCACTTTTGTACTATAAAGGCATATAATTTAAATTATGTGTGGGTGTATAACATTGCAAACATGATGGGAGCTTAACAGTTCATGCCTTTTCTAATTGGGAAAAGTAGCAGGTTCGTTTATCGAACCTACATTTCCTAAATTGTTATGTTTCATATATGTTTGATGTTCATTCTTTCTATATGAAGTATGAGATTTACAAGCTCTTGTGAGGAGGATAAGGCTTCTCCTCCTAGGATTTTATCTCTCCAAAACTTGAAAAGTTTTGGATATCCTTTTTTAAAGTTAAATGCTCCTTTTAACAAACCCAAAATTATAGAAGCTTTTGTATTTGAGAGAAAATAATTCATAATATGTTATATTTAAGACAGTTGAAATGTGTGGCGAGGAGAACCTATTTTCACCAACTCTTTAGTAGATTAAGAAGGTTTGCGAAGGTTAAAGAGAAGCGTGTTCCAAGAGATGCTCAAAGAAGGATTCTTCTCAGGCCCGAAGCTCTCTTTTTCTTATCCTTTGTTACCTTCCTACAGTTAAGTAGACATAACTTGTTTTGCTATATTCTTATCCTCCTTTCCAAAGGGAAGTTGTAATTTTTGTCTTAGTTTTTGCCAAAATCCTCAATGGAGCCGCTAGCATGATCAAAGCTAAATCGAGACAATTCCAATCTTAAGGTGTTATTGTGAAAAAGGTGATTGGAATCCTAGATATGCAAAAGGTTTGAATAATCACCTATAATGAATTTAAGGATTCTTAAAATTTTGGATAATCAATAGTAGAAACGTTGACAACACAAAACCTGCATTTTTGCAAGTTTAGTTGACCTCCAAATGTAGTGTGTCTATAGACAAAATAGCATTTCTACTGCAAAACATTGACATGATTGAAAATAGTAGCCAGAATATGAGAGAAGTAAACTCAAAATAATAGAAGTAAAGGGATATCACTAATTTGACATTCAAAGTGGTGCATCCTGCTTGCGGTTTGCTATTGCGCACAAACTGGACACCATAGAAGAAAGAGGTGTTATGTCTGGTGGGCTTGAGCTACGGGGGGTCCTCTTAAGGATTGGAATCTATGTTTGAAAATCTCCCTCATTAATAGATTTACAAAGTAGACCACTTGAAAAGTGTGCCCAAACAAATTTTGGGACCCAAATAAGGCATTTCCAACTAACCAGAGACCAAATTAAAGGCATGAAGGCCGAAACTAATCAATTCACATGAAAGTTGTCCAAAACTGATAATTGAATGGGACTAGTAAGGTAAAAAAATGAGATCAAGGCAAAGATGAAAGTGGACTAAGTCTTGTCAAAGCATTCAAAATCATGTAGGAAGATGATAATTGTGTGCCTAGGTGATGACACTATGACTCAAAAGAGAGGAGAGTAATCCAACACAATTGAGTTGTCACAAGGACAAGAAGAATGCTCTCGTTGTCATCCACAAGCGGGTCTTGCATGGTGAGTGCACAATAAATACCTTCCACGACCACATCCAAAGCAGTGTGCATGAAGAGAACCTAATGGTATATCCCTCAATTCATTGTTTTCCATATGATTTCAATCAGATGTTCTTCCCCGAGTCAGTGGAGGTGAGATGCAAAGGGTGTGCTTTTTTTGGTTCTTTGATTGTCTAGTAAAAGGGATTACTCCCTTTTCAATGTGTTTCTCTTTCTTCACATTTATGGTTGGTTTTGGATCATTTGATAGTTCCACTCCTACAATTTGATAGTTCCTCCAACGAGGTTTGATGGGTTTCAATTTCTTTTAGGACCAGTCTTTTCTCCTCACGGGGATTAGGAGGTTGTATTCCAACTTCATGATCTTCCAACGATATCTCTGCCCCCTCATTTCCTTTCTTTGAATCCTCTAAAGTTTCAAGTGTTTTATATATATTGTTGTTCGATTTGGATGATCCTTTTTTAATTTTCTTTAACTATTGTAGCCCCTTAATATGTGGCTTTTGTGGTAACTCTTTGTTGTCCCAACTAGATTTTACTTTAATTTATAACTCGACCCTTTTGTTTAGTAATATTGTTTGGTTGACAAGGGTCATTTTCCCATGACTCCATTTTGGTTTAGAAAGGAAGGTTGCTACCTCATTCTAGTTGTTGGATGTCATGATTTGCATCACTAAGTGATGAAGGGGCATCGACGCCCAAAACAAGGAGTCGAAGGTAGATGATGGAAAGGAGGACAGATGACGGCCTCCAAGAACAGGGCGATAGTCGACAAGAGATGGCAAGACGTTGCAAGGATTCCGACCGAATAAGGTCGATGATAGGAGACAAGACGATGTGGAGAAGTGGTCGGAGGTGATGTCGAATGGATGGGGAAAAGGTCGTGGAACGACGATGACGGTTACGACGACCAACGGAGACGGTTGGAGTCCCAAGGATACAAGTTGCGGAGGTAGTTGGGAAGTTGCAGAAGCAATTATGGTGGAGCCACCTAACAAAGGAGGCCACGTGAAGTATTTAATGCAGTTTGACCATGCCTGGAAGTGATCTAATCTTTTAGAAGATGAGCCAAGTGAACAAGTTTGAGTATAAATACATGTTCATGCTTTGAGAGGAGATCTTTTTGGATGGGAAAACTTACAAAGTTGCTAGAGGACGAATAATTATCTCATGTCTGTATAAGTATTGTAATAGTCGATGTCCATTCTGATTGATCCGAGTGAAAACTCATGTTGTAATTACCTTTGTAAAGAGATTCGATCATTTAATTGAGAGCCATAATTCTTAGCAATCTTGTGTTGTGTTTGTGTGTGTATTTTTCGTTATGTAGCACTGATATGTGGACCGACCCATACGCATCTGCATCAGTTGGTATCAGAGCAGGAAGTAATCCTTCGTGGTGACTCAAGTTGTGTTTGGACGAGGAGAGCAACTCCAGCTATGGTTGGGTAGAGTTGCAGGAGATAGATCAAACCTAGTTGCGATTGGGTAGTGCGAGTTGGTCGGTTGAATTGGTGACCATGGCTCAGAGGGGCGTAAACGTCTATGGCGGAGGATGAAGGACGCGCGGACTCGGCGCAGGGTTCATAATCAACCGTGAAATGTTATAAGAATGTGTCCATACCATGAGTATTCTATAGAGCGAGTTGGACGCAATGAAATAAGACAAGAAGAGGGGACTGCATATTGATACCGGCCTCGACCATAGTGGTGAGGAGGTTGAAGAGGAAGAACACGCTACTGAGGACTAATGAGATGAAGACCCAGGAGATAAGTTGTTGAAGGTATTAATGGAGATGAAGGTTAAATCTAAAATGGAAGTCTCTACCTACTCATAGAGATTAAACCCTGAAGAGTTGATTGACTGGATAAGATAAATGGAGAAATACTTCGACATGGAATAGGTAGAACACCCCAAAAGGGTGAAGGTTGCATGTCTCAAGGTTAAGGGTCATGCCTCATTATGGTGGGACAATATACAAGTTGATAGAATGAGTAAGGGAAAAGAAAAATTGGAGACTTGGGACATAATGGTCACCAAGTTGAAGGATAAGTTCCTTCCCACCGACTACATGATTTCTTTGTTAAAAAAATTGCAAAACCTGAGACAGAAGGAGATGACCGTGAAAGAATTCATAGCAGAATTCTATCGATTGTCTATTTGATCGGGATAGACCGACGAAGGAGAGGAGGCAGTCGCAAGGTATGTCAACGACCTAAAGTACCCTATTCAAGATGAGTTAAGTCTTTTGAGGTTTAGGATAGTCGAAGAATCCTATTAGCTAGCACTGAAGGCAGAAGAGAAACTGACACAAAAGACTTCAACAAGCAAGGGAAAGTCGAGTACTCGAATCCAAAAGTTTGTCATAGCCAGAGGTCAGAACAGTGGGGCGAGGAAGGAGGAAAGTTGTGAGGAGTGACGAGAAGAGAGCACGACTGGAGACAACACACCTAAATACCGATGGAGAGGAGAGAACCCTAGAGGTCGAGGTGCCTACGGTTGAAGAGGAGCTTATGGAGGAAGACATGCACACCAGCCCAAGATTGTCTGCTATAAGTGTCGAGAGCTAGGACACAAGGCATATGAGTGCTCAAAAAATATACATGTCACTAGTCGACCAGATGCCATAAGTCGAGGAAAGGACGGCGAGACCAATCCTACGAGGGGAAGTTTAGACGAAGTCGCATCAGAGGGAGGTTGAAACTTGATGACCCAAAGAACGTTGTTACAATCAGTATGACAAGAGGAGAACGAGCCAACACAAAGGAAGCCCATTTTCCAGATAAAGGTGAAGATTTGGGACAGATGTTGTATGACCATCATTGATGTAGGCAACATGGAAAACCTGATCTCAATGGAGGTGATCGAAAAGCTGGGGTTGAAGTGTCGACCACACCCGAGCACGTATAGGGTGTTGAGGTTGCAGAAGGGTCACCATGTTACGGTGACACAACAATCCCTGATCAACTTCAAGATCGGTGAGTTGGAGGACAACATGCTATGCAATGTGATTCTGATGGATGCATGTCATTTGTTGTTTGGATGACCATGGCGATACAACTGGAACATGGTTTATGACAGTCACAAGAATATAGTGACACTTGAGAAGGATGGCAAGAGCTTCCGGATGGCTCCCCTGGTCGAAGAGAAGAACAATTGGGGAAAAGAGAATGGCTACTAGGAAAAAAGGGTGTTGATGTGTTTAGCTAAGGAATTTCTGAAGGAGGAAGAGAAGCAACAATATTGGTTCGCCACCATTCCCAAGGGTCTAAGTGTTGACGGAACGCTAGAATAAATCTCGATAGAGGTCGGAGAGGTGTTGTCAGAGTTCAAGGGCATAATGGTCAATGAGACGTCGATTGGGTTGTCACCGACAAAGACAAAATCCGCCATCAGATCGACCTAATTCCAGGGTCGAATCTTCCCAACAAGGCATCGCATAGAATGACGTCGATAGAGAATGTTGATTTGAACTGACAAGTCCAAAACTTGTTGGACAAAGGGCTGATGAGAGAGAGCATGATCCCATGCGCAATACCAATTGTACTAGCACCTAAGAAGGGAAGATAATGGAGGATGTGCACCGATTCAAGGGCCATCAACAAGATCACTATCAAGTACATATTTCCATTGCCAAGGATGGACGACTTGATCGACTGCTTGAGTGGAGCGACATAATTCACCAAGATCGACTTAAAGAGTGGATACCACCAGATCCAGATTAGGGATGGCGATGAATGGAAGACAACCTTCAAGACGAAGTAAGGGTTGTATGAATGGTTGGTCATGCCATTTGGGATGACTAATGCACCAAGAACATTCATGAGGTTTATGAACGAAGTCTTGAAACCATTTTGGGGGAGATTCGTCGTAGTATATCTCGATGACATACTGATTTTCAACAAGACAAGGGAAGAGCACTTGTCGCACATTCGACAAGTCTTGCAGAGGTTAAGACAAGAGAAGCTGTTGGTGAATCTACAAAAGTGTTCCTTGATGCAAAAGGAGCTGTTGTACCTTGGATTTGTGATTTCCAGACAAGGATTGAACATGGATCCAGAGAAGGTAAGGGTGATTTTGGAGTGGCCGAAGCCGACGAGGGCCGCAAAGGTGATGATTTTTCATGGACTTGCCAGTTTTTACACGAAGTTCATAAGGGATTTTAGTCGTATATGTGCACCACTGACAACGTGCATGAAAAAGGGCGAGTTCAAGTGGATGGAGGCTTCCCAAAGAGCATTTGAGAAGTTGAAGCAAAAAGTGACGGAGAGTCATGTATTAGCTCTCCCATACTTTGGCAAGGTATTCCAAGTCGACTACAACGCGAGTGGGTTGGAAATTGGAGCTGTGTCGACCCAGGAGGGCCGACCAATTGCATTCTTCAATGAGAAGCTAAACGAATCCAAGCAGAAGTATTCGGTATATGACCAAGAGTTCTATGCCATTGTCTAAGCATTAAAGAAGTGGAGACACTACTTGTTGCCTAAGGAATTTGTGTTGTTTACCGACCACCAAGCTATGAGATACCTAAATACGAAGACCAAGCTAAATTATAGGCATATGAAGTGGGTAGATTTTTTGCAAAGTTATACCTTTGTATCGAAACATAAGGCGGGAAAGACCAACGGGGTAGCCGAGACATTTAATCAAAGAGTTGCATTGCTGGGGACGACAAATGTTAAGTAAACAGGGTTAGAGTTGATAAAGGCTGACTATGAAGTCGACAAGGATTTTGTCGATTCATGGAAGGCGTCAAAGGAGCCATGGAGTGGCGATAGAACTCTGTACTTGGATTAATTTATCCAAGGTGGATTCCTTTTCAAGGGCATCAGTTATGCATCCCTAGAAGATCGGTGAGAGAAAACAATGGTGGATTGGGAGGACACTTTAGCATTGCCAAGACTAAGGCATTGGTCGAGGAGATGTATTATTGGCCAAGGTTAGCGATGGATGTGAAGAAGTGGATTCGACAGTGCAGGATATGCTAGCATGCCAAATGAAGAAGTCAAAATACAGGGTTATATGCAACATTGCCAGTGACGACTGCCCCATGGGAATATATCAACATGGATTTTGTGTTGGGATTGTCGAAGACTCAACAAGGGAACGACTCCATGTTTGTGGTAATCGACAACTTTTCTAACATGGCACACTTTATTCCATGTTAGAAGACAATTTATGCTACATGTATTGTTGTTTTGTTTTTCAAGGAAGTTGTAGGGTTGCATGGGTTTCCAAAGAGTATCACTTCAGACAAAGATACCAAGTTGATGGGTCATTTCTGGAGAATCTTCTGGAAGAAGCTTGACACGAAGTTGTAGTTCAGTTCTGCATACCATCCACAGACCGATGGACATACGAAAGTTGTGAACAAGAGCTTGGGAAATTGGCTGAGAAGTTTGACCACTGATCGATCAAAGCAGTGGGAGAATGTGTTGGCGTAGGAGAAATTCACGTACAACAATTCAGTGAACCAATCGACAGGAATGAGTCCATTCCAGACCGTGCAAGGAAGAAGCCCACATGGAGTAACCAAATTGGTTGAGTTGCCGATGGAAACACGAAAAAGTGTAGATGCGGAATCGTTTTCCCACCACATGAAGGAAGTGCACGATAGAGTGAAACGACAACTAGAAAAGAGTAATGCAACATACAAGTTGAGAGCCGACAAGAGAAGATGACTGCATTCATTTTAGAAGGTGACTTAGTATATGTGCACTTGAGCAAGGAGAGGTTCCCTAGAGGAAGATACGACAAGTTAAAGCCGAAAAAGGTTGGTCCGTGTAAGATCTCAAAGAATATCTCGGACAATTCATATGTGATGGAGCAGCCAGAGGAGATGGACATATCACCGACATTCAATGTTTTCGACTTGTACAAATTTGAAGAAGGGTCGATGAGCGGGAGTGAGACGACGAGCGACTGGCACAGACAAATACCAGTCCAGTCGACGGAAGAAGTTGTAGAAGTGCTCGACATGCGAGAAATCGGGAAGACCAAGACTCAGAAAAGAAAGGAATACTTGGTATGGTGGAAAAATTGAGATTTAGAGGAGGCGACCTGGATTTCAATGGGAAAGCTAAAGGAGTTACAAAACCATGGGAAAATTTATTTTCAACCCAGGGACGTTGATGCAAGGGCATCGACGCCCAAAACAAGGAGTCGATGGTAGATGATGGAAAGGGTCAGGGGACAGTTGACGACCTCCAAGAACAGGGCGATAGTCGACAAAATATGGAAATACGTCCAAATATTATGACCGACTATGGTCGATGATAGGCAACAAGACGATGTGGAGAAGTAGTCGAAGGTGATGCCGACCAGATGAGGAAAATGTCGTGGAATGATGACGACGAGTACGATGACCGACGGAAACGGTTGGAGTCCCAAGGATATGAGCCATGGAGGTAGTTGTAGGAGCAGTTATGGCGGTAATTGCAGGGTGCCAGGTGGAGCCACCTAATGAAGGAGGCCATGTGAAGTATTTAATTCAGTTTGATCATGTCTGGAAGCGATCTAAGCTTCTAGAAGACAATCCTTGTGAACGAGTTTGAGTATAAATACCCGTTCATGCTTTGAGAGAGGAGATCTTTTTGGTTGGGAAAACTTATAGAGTTGCTTGAGGAAGAAGAATTCCCTCATGCATGTCTATATAAGTGTTCTAACAGTCGATGTTCATTCTGATTGATCTGAGTGAAAACTCATGTTGTAATTACCTCTTTAAAGAGATTCACTCATTTAATTGAGAGCCATAATTCTTGGAAATCTTGTGTTGTTGTGTTTGTGTGTGTATTTTCCGCTGTATACACACATATTTCCATCTAATCAATTCACCCTATATTTTCATCATCCCATATATTCTTCCAAATAAAATTCCCTTTTTACTGATTCTTTTTCCTAAAACCACATAACACAAGAAATACATTGGCCCAAAATTATCCATGTCCAAATAGATCCGAAGGGTAAATCACAACCTATCCTACATTGTAAAACATCCTAGACAACCAATTACCACTTTGCTTCCAAGACTCCCAAATTAGTTTAAGCTTGAAGGACCCATGAATCTTAATTTTTTTTGGGTGTCCTAGTTATGTCACAATGTTCAAATTATCCATGTTTCTTACCTAGATGCTATGATGCTTTTGGTAAGTGAGGATAGACTTCCAAGGGGCATTTGAATCAAGAATTTTTACACTCTATTTTGCTACTAGGATCTTTAGTCTCTTGGATATTTATACAAAGGGATTCAATGAACCAGTGAATTCAATGAAGTAGGGGTCTCAATTAATCCAATCACTCAAAACTCAAGATTGTGCTCATTAATTACAACACTTAAAGTTATGCATTATGTGTTTAAGAATCCCAATGTCTCATTGATTGAATATAGCTCCAATTGGATGAAAACACTGAATCATTAGTAAAGTGGTTATTAACATCCACCTTGTACCCTAGGACTGAATATCCTAAATCCTCCAATGCATCCTAGCCACTTCTAGAATATATATAAGAGAATCAACAACCAACATATGTAGACAACATACAAGAGGATGTCCTTATCTAACAGATTTATGTTAGTGGATTCAATTAAACAATGCACCAGTAATGGACATCGATAAACATATGTACACCGTATATGTAAATTCAAAATTGAAGCCAAGTCAAATTAGCATATCAAGGATAAAACCCCAATCATCTTTGTCATAAGATTTATCAAAGTACATTTTCAGCAACAAGGAATCATGCCTAGTATCCTTAGCCCACTCCATACATTCTTAAGCAGTAATCACAATGGCCATAATGAATCTCCGTTCAATAAAACATGTATATTCAAACTCACATTTTTGGAAGCAACCTTATGATTTCTCAGTGCAAAGGCCTTGGTAAGGATTTAATAAGCAAAATTGAGAAGCGTTATAACATTTTGTCCACTAATGATATCTCTAGTAGTATTCTTTGCAATAGGCTTATTAAGGCCTTGATTTGAACTTTGAAAGCCTTCTAACTATAAAAATTCTTTTAGTCTTAGGGTCTTACCATTCTTCGCATTAGATAGGATTCAATAAATCTCCTCCTTAGAAATCTCTTTACTTAGCACCTCCCTTTCCAAGGGACATACTTTTGTCGTGGAACTCTATTTGATTCCCTTATAGCCTCCTGACTGTGGTCTAATTGTAGATATGTAGCAAATACAATTTGGAAATTTTGAAGCTTAAACATGTTGATCTCATATACTACCTTTCTCTAGAATACCATCACACTTTTGTAGACTCACAATCTTCTCAAACATTGCCTTCCTCTTTAGATAATCAAGTAAAACTTAAAAGTCCCATCATATTCCTTCACCCCATGATTTATAGCCCTAATGTTTGTACCCACGACTTTATACTATTCAAATGCACCAAAGTGATATAAATGGGAAGCTTTTGTATGATGTTAAGTGTTAAGAAGGTATTATTCCAGGAGAGTTCTAACAACCTCTAGATCTCTTAAATCTGCTCACTTCCTCCTTCTTATGTTTATGGATACCATTTTTCCCAACCACGAATAAGTTTTACGTCCTCTGAATAACAAACTCCCACCATGTAACCCATACTTCGTCATCTTTGGTGTATAGAAGAATATTACATTCATTGTGTATCAATGCTTTGTAGTCTTTAGAGGCCAAATGACAAACATTCAGGTTAAAAGGAACCTCCCTAGGTCCATCTTCTGAAATAACAAAAAGTTAGTCTTATGCCAAAGTCCATAAAAGAACAATAACCACTCTTCCTCTAGAACCTATAAATGTAACACCATCCCTAGGCCTATAAAACATGTCCAATGTAGGTTGAATGCACTCATTACCCTCTCTCCTACTATATTAGTTAAACCATCCCCCAAAATCAATATACTTTTGACTCCAGTGGAGATTGAAACCCTATGAAGAAGCTTTATATCTAGAAAAAACATATTTTCCATCACAAGCCAACAAAAGACAATTACCGCCATCTTTTCTTCCCTCCCATTATACCACGTTGAAATATTTGCGTAAAACCCACCAACATTAGGGAGGTAAGAGGAGACCCAATTCCATATCATAAAATGTTTAGGATGAATTAGGTGCATAAATAGAGAAGAATCCAAATACTCCACCAACCTTGAGGAAAGTAACCCACGTGCATGTATAAAACAAATTCACACAAAGAATTATCAATCAAGATTACAACCAAGAAGCCATTGCAAGAACAACTCCTCCAATGCTATATCAGAGCTCAATAGCACAAAAACAAATCATGCCAATGATACTTCATCCTGGAGATTAATTCAAAGATAGTGGACTTAACCTCCTAAAAGAAGACAATGGTCAACCTAGCTCACTATATCATCTTCCCCACATGCAACTTCATGGTTGTAATCATCATCCCTTGCACATTCCATGTTAATAGTTTATTTCACGATGCAAGAATCTTTATTTTATATTAAAATCCAAACGAGTTTCCATTCTTGATATGCTTGACTGACCAAATGGGGAGGAGAGTGCTTTGTTGCATCCTCAAGTGATTGGAATTATAAAGGGAATAATCACCTGTATTGGTTTTCACTAGGCACATTGAGATAACTTTTAAGTATTTTTTCTTGCTATATTGCTTTGTCTTTAAGCCTTCTTCCTCCCCCATCTTAGTAGGTTGACCAACATTGGAAGGAGGTGGAGGAGTGCTAGACAATTATATAGTAGTAATGTCTCTAAGGCAATATGATTTTGAAAGCATTTAGGCTCAAGAACATTTTTGTATGAGGAATATCTAGATTTTATAGGTCTTGGCATGTCAATTGGAGCATGTGTTGCGCAAGGTTTTCTATTAGTAGATATTCATTACAATGGACAATTGCTTGAAAAATAAAATATGAATATGTCAAGATCAAGTATCTCACCTTTTTCAATCCAAGATCATTGTCACGAACAATTCAAAATCCAAGGCAATTTCTTATTCAAATCTACCTATACACAAACTCTTCAGCTAGCTTGAAAAGAATATAATTTTCCATCACCAAGGAGAATTTTTTCATGCCCTTGTGTAAACATATCAACAAAACCCCTAATTTCTATTGACATGGTCGAAATCCAATGGAACTAGGATTGGTTAACATCCTCTATATTAAAAATTGTACCTCCATGGGTGTGCATGGTAAAGAGAACCACAATGGATCATTGACTACCAACTTGTAAAATGTACTTTGTAGTTTAATTTGAATTAAAAGGTGAACACATGCATTGGAATGAGAGTAAAATTAGTATTCAAGTAGATGCCCTGTGCCTCCCAATTTATCATATACCATTGAACAAATTTTGACTCATTCCATAGAGGAAGTACAAGATGCGTATTCCTTCTTTCTCTAGACTGCTTCTTTGCTTTGCATACTAACCGTTACTACCTAAAAGGTGATTAAACCTGTCATATTTCCCTATTCAATAGACTTATTTAGATCCAATCCTATCCAATTTGATACCCATGCCCTCTTCAGGTTGTGTTTTGGTGTAGGGTTTTCTACGACATCCCAAGTTTCCTCAACATACTTGGACACACTATTACCTCACTATTCACAGCAAGGAGCAAACATAATTGAATTACCTCCAACATGAGTGGGAGTGACCTTTGTTGAGTTTGGGGGAGATATAGATTTACCGTATCCATATTTGAGGTCCAAATCACCTGTAGATTGAATTCCATGCACCCCATTTGTGGAAGTCTTGGTATCATCAAACGTTAAATCCTACTATTATTAGGTTAAAATCCACTCTAAAGTCATACTACATGTAAATCTTTTATAATATAGAAACCCCTTGCTACATGGAAAGTCCTAAACCCTGGTGCTTTCTAGGTAAAACACTTTTACTAAATTAATAGATTTTGCTCTATTCAAGGCAATTAGGACAACAAATCATTCCCTATCTTAACAACATTCAAATATTCCGTTTCCTTTTCTTGTAGCTTGGAAAATATGGGTGTAGCTTGGTTCTTACATTTTGCTTCTCTAGAGCTTTAATAGGAGAATGAGACATGACAAATGCCCTTGTCAGATATTTCAACGTGTCTTCTATGTGGTTGCAACAATATTCTATTTGTTTGAAAAATAAATAATGGCGGGCAATAGCTAGGCATTGATTTTGTGACTATTTTGTTTACACTATTTATTCACATTATCTCTCTATTTTAAACCAAGAAAACCATAACTAGTTTCAATGTCAACATATTTTCCTCATTTTTGTATGGCATTTAGTCTTCCATCATGTTTTTAGGAATTTTTTAGGTTTCTCTCATGTTTATATTCTATATTATAACCTTTGAATTTATATTGTGAATTCATATGCCAAGAAGTTCATGGAGTGTTTTGAAGAGATTGTTGAATCTCGACCCCAGATATATAAAGAGGCAAAAAAACTACGTATTTAGTAGTTGTATTGTTTGGGAGTTTGAAGGTTGAAGATGAAAAGGAATAGTCAAGACACCAACATCAAGAATATGAGAATGATAAAGAGGAGGTGGAGAAAAAGGAGAGGCCTACAAAGCTAATTGAAGCTAAGTAAAATGTTTTATTAGCATTCACACCCACACATATCTCTGTGTGTGTGTGTGCATAGTGAGGAATAAGTCAATTTTGGTCAACTTGAAGGCTTATCAGTAGCCCAAAATCTAGTAATCATGACCTTGCATAGCACTCCCCCTTTTTCCTTTAATTTTAGGATGGAAGGTGCATTGACTGCTAACCTTTTGGCTAGTATACCCATGGAACTTGGCAGGATTAGAACTTGTGACCTCCCCATTTGCAGCAAGCCTTTGGCATATGGTCCCTACTAATTGAGCCAACCCTTGGGTTCGTCCTTTGTGTGTTGTGCGGGGTTGGGCTCGAGCAAGCACTTTACAGTGTTGAGTATATTTGTATAGGCCTTCGATTTCTATAAGTGGAATCATTGTTTATGAAGTTATCTATGTCCTTGAGGGAACAAATTTCATGGGTATTGTAACTTATTTGAATGATAGTTAGTTGGCTCAGTAAATTGGTTGGCCACGTCAATTAATTATTGTCACTAGAAGAAATTTCACTCCAATATTTCAGATAGTGTTATTGGTTATGATGTTGGACTTTCAACAATGTTATTCACTTTAAGTGACGAGGATTTTCATATCATGACACTATAGAGTATTTCCTTAGTTTACTTGTTTATCGTGTTGTTAAATTTGTTATATTTTATAATTAGTAGGATAGTTTTCAATGTTTTTTTCTTAAAGTCACATTGAATTGCAATCCTTAAAAAACGATGAACTTGTACCTGTGACCTCTTTTAGAAGACATAATAATTTCAATATGGTTTAGATTTTTTATTTCTTGTAGAAACTCAAAGTGTTGATCTTATTAGTCCATGCCAAACCATGGACTATACTTCTCATTTGCATGTCAAAGTGATTTGACTTAGCATTAATTCAATTTCATGTTAGAAATTTTAATAAAGTTTTCCAGTGCTTATAAAATACAATTCATTAAATTGAGTTTTTTGAAAATTAAAAATAAATTTCATAAATTTTAAATTTTACTCTTTCAATTTTCTCATTTGTTAAAGAGGTTATTAATAGGACATAAATCCTTGAGAGTGCGACTTAATTTTGAAAACATAACAAATAAAACTAGCAATTGACCCAGAAGGTGCAAAGGAAGAATGAAAGGAAAACAAATTGAAAGCAAAAAAGATGCTTTGAGGTGAAAAAAGATCGTAAAATAGATGTCATGAAGAACTTCCTCACCATCATAAAAATGTCCCTTTTCATTTGTTAAAGCACCATGGAAAATACTAGAGAAACAACTAAAATTGAGTTGAATTGAAAATTGAAGTGCAATGAATAAAATAATTGAGCATCCTAAGCAACACATCATCAAAAGCTCACCAATCAAAACACAATAAAAACTTAAGTACTAATAAATACGGTAGTCGTAGTTAACTCACAAATTGATGAATTTAACCAGATGTTAAATTATTTCAGGCACATAATCTCCATAAACATCAAAGTAAAATCCAATTACATGACATTACAAAGGCCATCAATCTACAATGTGTTTTCGTGAAGGGGCTTCCTTATAAAATATATATACATAACATGGAAATGAAGATGAACATGGGATTTTGCTTGTATCTACACAAATGTATCATGTTACATATGAAAATAAGAATCTAGCAAGGGGCATTAAAAAGTTATAATATAACACAAGCAAACAACAATTAGAACAATCTTAACTAATTCGTAAAAAATGTATAGATGTGGAAAGGAAAACAAAGCCCACAAACTATCATTTACATACACTTAAATTTAGATTATCATTCACAAATGCAATAACCCCCAAGTTGTTGGCCCAATTGATGATGATCATAGAGTCCCTGATGACGTGATTGAGCTCAATCTTGATCATAGCGACAAACTGTAGCACCATCCATAGTGATACCAATTCGGCCCTGGTGTTAGACCCAATACCACAGTTCATCCATAAAGAATAGCATCTACTTTCGTCCAATTTGATGAGAGCTCTGGCCCCACACATAGTGCTCGACGCTTATGAGACACCATCGAAAAATGCTAAAACACCCATCATTGGTAATAGGGCATGTTGGATTCGAAATACCTACTTGTTATCCTTAATATTCCCTGAGAATTCACAGAATCCAGCCACAACAATACCTGCACATCTGAAGGGGATAATATTCTTGTTTTCAAAAAGCAGAAGATTCCTAGATTTACACGTGTCCTAGATGATGAAGATAGCAAGCTCACCTACCTCTCCATTAGTTGCAAACCAATTTTTAACACACTCTTGAGGAGAGGATCCAATCCACAATCCGATCGAAGGATAGGATATTCAGACATGTTTCCATACCTGTATAAAATAATGACATTCCATAAAAAGATGTGTAACTGAGTCTTCTGCCATTTTGCAGAGAATGCATCTTTTTGGACCATAAAATCCTTTTTTTCTGCAGGTTATTCCAGGTAAGGAGTCTGTCTTCAAGTGTCAACCAAATAAATATTTTTAACTTTAGAGGGATTTTCCATTTCCATCATACCCTGTACCACCATGCCAGGTTGATTGGGAAAGCTTGAAAAAATAACTCATATGATAAATTTGCTGCTAGGGTCCCTGATGGAGTGTTCCACGTCCAAGCTAGGCAATCCTCGATTTCTGATAAATTGACGTTTCCATTGTGTAGCCCAAGTATATACCTTCTCCATTCCTAAGCCATTTCACCACGGATTCCGATTTGTTATGTCGTGAGCCATTTTTGGCTGGGTAAAGCAGTTGGAACCATCGAGACTGCATTCTGTAAAGTGTAAATACCCTGTGCGTGTAATACAGAAACCAAATCGCTCGATAACCTGTAGCAGCTCGGGACACCAACGATGGGGTCCTCCCCAATCTTGATCGCACTACCGTTCTCCGGTCGCCAAGCTAGCCACTCAGCCATCACATAATACACTGCCATCATTCTGGACCATGAATTGGATACATTCTTAATCGGTTTTTTTGGGGACCGCAACCACTGTGTAACCAAGAGGTTCTTAAGATATTTGTCCTTTATGATACCCCCATAGGGTTTTCACCACGATGGCCCTCCATAAAATTTTGGCTAGAAGAGATTTAGAGAAAAATAATATGTTCTTAACAGACCAACCCCCATTTTTATATGGACTTGCCAGCTTTCGCCATTCCACCACATGGATTTTTTGGGTGTCTCTACCATACCATATAAATTTATGGATCCGCCACCGAATACCTATAAGTATTGATTTTGGTATATTGCTTAAAGACATCCAATAGACTCCTAAATTCTGCAATACAGACTTGGCAAGGGTAATCCTGCCTCCCCTATATAACCATCTCCAACACCACTGATACCCACCCCTGTCAAATCTATCAAAGAGCCATGACCAGTCCTTGGGAGTATAAGCATTAGGATTTATGTAATAGCCCAGATAGCGAGTACCTTCAGCTAGTAGTTTCCTTTCATACTGCATAATTCCCAGAATACCCTACATGGTAGCCAGATCCACATTATGTTCTAAGAATGTCGATTTTCTGCCGTTGAATCCATACCCGTGGATTTACAGAAGAGAAGGAGAATCTTATGAAGGCATGACCACTATGATAATTTTTCTGCCCCAAACAACATCACATCATCAACAAAGAGTTGATGTGTGACAACTCTATTTTTGGTGACCCTAATACCAGAGAGTTCACCTTTTGATTTGGCTTGGATTATCATCCTGCTCATCCTTTCTATGACTATCAGAAATAGTAGAGGCGATAATGGGCAGCCTTGTTTAAGGCCACGTGAGCATGCAAAGAAATCCGTTGGATTACCATTTATCAGGACTGAGTACTTCACTGATGTAACACATGCCATGATCCACTTCATTGCTTTCCATGGAATTCCGATTTGTATCAAGGCCAGACGGAGGAATCCCCAATTGACTTTGTTTATATACCCTTGATAGACCCAGTTGTAGGATAAGTGCCTTAAGGTTCGAAATTTTGATGCTATGAAAAGTACACTAACATAGAAATGTTCAAATAATCTTTATAAAGATCACCCTATCTCAATTAAAGTGAAGTCATATAAAGTAGTGAAATAAAATATTAAGAGAATGAAAAAATACATGAGCAAGGTTGTTCTTCTACGAAAATAGACACTTAGCCATATCAAATCAATGTGTCAATAAAATTATCAACCCACAAGATAATAAAGTTATCAATCCATAAGATTAATTGCATAGTGAACATGGACATTGTTAGGAAAAGTTATCAATCGACAAGATTAATTGCACAGTGAACATGGTCATTGTTAAGAAATATACTTTATATTGGTCAACTTTATCTTAAATTAATTTCAACTTTGAAAGACTTCATATTATACTTTATGATGCAATTAAGTTAACCTACAATCGTTGAAAGTGAGTTAAGTTGCATGTTAGTGGGAGTTATTAAAGGGATTACATAATGTCCCCCGCATTAAGACAAGGGTATGTAATGTTTTTTATACACTGTGAGTAACAAATGAATCACATTGAATCTTTCTTTCTCTGATATGCATATTTGTATTCTAAGTTAACCTACAATCGTTGAAAGTGAGTTAAGTTGCATGTTAGTGGGAGTTATTAAAGGGATTACATAATGTCCCCCGCATTAAGACAAGGGTATGCAATGTTTTTTATACATTGTGAGTAACAAATGAATCACATTGAATCTTTCTTTCATTGATCTGCATCTTTGTATTCTATCCGTTACACCCAAAATCTACCCATCATGAGATTTAGTGTATACACCCCTGAAGATGTCTTAACTAAGTAATTAACCTGGGAGGATTTGTACCCAGTTGTACCAGGTTTTGAGAGATCGTCGCAGGTTGCACTCATGCAACATGTGACGTCACAACTTGCTTCACTGCAGAGTGCGACGAAGTCAGTTAATGGGCAAAAATAGCTTCTTCGAGGTTCGTCTCGAAACTTGCTGACTTGGGGCCTTATCCCTGACCTCTAGGAGAGTTGGTACTCGATTCCTAATACCTTGGGAGGATCCCCTATCTCTCTCCTACCATATCTCAACCTATCCTATCCATACCTTATCCACTTAGTCCTATATAAGAGAAGCTCTACCCCTCTCCAAAGGGAGGAAATCTATGGTGTCTACATGCTGGTGAAATCACTCTTGAGAGATCTCTACTCATCCTTGAGAGACTTAAGCTTCCTTAGGAGGAAATGGCAAATGGATTTGTTGGAGAAGGGCTGCAGCGTTAAGCCTCGGTTGTAGCTCTATATCTCTGCTATGTACTTTCCTATTTTTACAGTAATACAAATGCTTTCCACCAATATTGTCCATGTGTGTAATGATATTGAGTAGTTTACCTGCTTAACTGTTCACTTAGATCTCTTATTGTATAGATGCCCTTTACTTGTTTCTCTCGTTTCTTGTCTTGACAGGTCTTGCAGCTTGGATCTGACGACTGTGAGACGTTGAGCGACATTCAGGAGAACAGATAGCGAAGTGAAAGGTAAGACATCTAGTACTCGATCCTTAAGTAGATCTAGGAAATGCATTTGTATCCTGTCTTATTTGTTCTAGACTCACATTGAGCTAGGGAGATCCGGCTCGCATCTGCTCAAGTGGATTGTCCGATAAACAAATCTGGCGACCATACTGGGGATCGACATGATAGATTCTGTAATTGCCTGAGAGTCATTTTCAGTTGATTACTTGACACAAGCCTTCTATTTGTCATTTGCTTCGTGAGTTGATTTCACTATCAGATCTTCATATTGAAGACTCTGATCTGCTTCCTCTGAGTTTATACAACTCATTTTCAAACCATTCCATGGTTCATTGCTTGGAGATATGATTCATTTTTGGACTTAGATCTCGCCCGTCGCACCTGGTTAGTGGAAATAGAGTGACACTGTGTCATTTCTAGCCTCTGTTCTTTACCTGTTAGTCACTCGTCGCATCCTTTTCATTGGTAAAATGCGACGTCGTCGCACTTCCCGCATTAATGAACTGCGATGTCGCACTGTGTACAAGCATAGAGTGCGCCGATTTGTCAAAATTTGGCATGTAGGCATCCCCTCTCCATTTGTCAATTTGAACTTTGGTTTGTTGTATAGACTCCCTCTGTGCTCCAAGATCCAGCCAGAGATCCCACCTTTGATTTGTGTGTTGAGTGTTTGGTTTTGTTTGGATTGATTTTGGGTTCCGTTTTGGACAATTTTTAAGACCGGTAGTGGTGGATACTCTTGTCTCCTCCACCTTCATCCACTCACCCTTGCTTTCCCTTCCTTCCATTCCTTATCTGATCATTGCATTAGATCGACTTCCAGACCTCGTTTACATTTGTTTTTGAGCTTTGCTTGCTTGCTACTGCTTGATTTTGAGTTAAGTGTGTCTTTCAGCTTGATTGAGTGCTTGTCTTTTCTTGAGTTTTCTGAGTGCATCGAGTGTTGCAAGTAGTGTTTTCTTTTCGTTCATTTAGATCTGAAAGCTCAATTGTTATAAGTTTATTCTTTGATGCATCTATCGAAAAGTAAAAAACTGCTTCTTTCCCATCATTTCTTGGGTGTTTTTGTGAAAGAAAAACGTTCTTGCATTGGATTGTTTCGTTTATCAATCTTTTGGAAAATTGAATGAATGTATGATCATTTGTGTTTTTCTTGAAATACGAATCGCTCATCTTCTTGAAAGACTCAAGCTACACTTCCAATTTTGCAAAAGTATTTCCATGCTAGGGAAAGATAAGTGCATTTTTTATTTTTCATTGGTTTTAGGCCATTGAAAGTGAAATTGAAAAGCTTGCATACTCCATCTTAGAATTCTCTCTTTTCATTGCCTAGTATCATTTTCGTTTTGAAAAGAAAAAGAAAAGGAAAAATGTTGTGATTTGGATAGTAGTGTTGTGATTTTTTGTGTTTCGTTGAAAAAGGAAAAGAATACTTTCATAGTCAAGTTTGTTTGAATTGGGATTGTGTTGCATTGTGTTGTTTTGGCAATCTCGTCGGAAAGAAAAAGATTTCTCCTTCCCATAGCTAGAATTCATTGAAAGAAAAGAATATTTCATGCATGTAGCTAGGACTTGCATTATGGTTCTGATTATGTACTCACCTCATGCATTTACTTAACCATCCAAGATAAAATTAACGGTAGAACTAGGTAAAAATTTTAGCAACTTGTGTGTAAGTTAGAGACATGTTCCGGCGTCGTTAAGCGTGGCAGCTGTCGTTATTTTCCAGCACTGTATCCCGGGGGTATTGTAGTCTTCCACGTACTTATCGGTATATCGAGCTCCTTCACATACCTACCAAGTACCATAATCCGTACTTGGTGTATATCGAAGGGTGTATCACGTACTTGGTAGTATATCGGAAGGTCTCTTGCCGAACGGTTGTGCATTAGACAGCACCACTACATATTTGAGCTCCCATGTACCTTGCGTATATCGGGAGACACCACTAGGATTCATGAAACCAACCGAGTCAACCATTTGGCCGTCTTGGCAAAGCAATACACCAAGAACAACACTCGGGGAGATTAACATGCACGTATTGTCTAGGTAATCGGGTATGCAGGAAAGGGTACGGTCCCAATCCTCCTTATCGTGTCATATTGTTGGACCCTGCAGTATATCGCGGTTTGCGATGCCTTGATAATCCCGTGAGGTTCCAGACTTTTGAATCCACTCTGTCACATAAGTCTGCTTGTTGCCTTAGTTTGAGTAGGTTTTTCTGGATTGTTTTCTTTTTAGCATACCCTTAGGAGAAACGTTGTTTCAGCCACTCTGGCTGACTTTCCTGACGCTCTGGAGGATTTTCCCTGGAGAAGATCCCGTAGGATCTTAAACTTATCACCCGAATAAACCCTTAATCCGGAGGTTATTTCGAGGGTAAGAATGGATCAACGTAACACGGTCGTAGTTACTAAAGTGGAAAACCCCACTCAGAATGTTGGAGGACTTTTGTTTCCACAAACTCCTCCGGATTCACCTGCCTCTCGTCCCCCGCAGGATGAAGGAGCACAAATCCCCACTTCACAAAACCTTTCTCCCGTCATCCCGGGAGAACCTGGATCGTTGGAATGGATAAACCAACCCCAGGACGACCCTACAACAGCTGTTGGTCCTTCAGCAACTTACTGGACATCTTCTACTGGTCACCTAGTGGCTCATTTTGCCATCGCATTACCACCCAACTGGACTACTCCAAAGTTCTCTAGACCCTCCTACATGCTCGACCCCGCCGAAGTCTTTGCACCTATTCAAGAATGCTTGGATCGGTTACGTATTAAGGGTAATGAATTTCGAAGACAAAGTCTTGAGCAAAGACCCAGGTATAGAGATACCTCAATTCATCCGATATCTTCTGGATCACAGGAACAATCTTCCCACCACACGACCATTAATGAGACTGGTCAGCCCTCGCAAGAGTCCAGTCCTGCACCTCAAGTGAACCAACCGGTGGAAGGACAACAATCCAACACACCTGTTACTACCACGGTTACTTTACCAGTTCCTCTCCCACCTCAAAATTCAAGGGGAGGATATTCCATTCCCACGGATTATCCCATTGGTAATGTTATTACTACGGTAGCTAATCAACAACCTACGTTGGTTCAACCTTTGAATAGTGGTCAACCTATTGTGGTTGGGGGGCAACCCCCGTTTCCTAACTAGAACGTAGGCAATGGAATCCCCAACGGACCTTCCATTGGACCTCCCCAACCCGCTAGACCATCCACCATGGGATTATCTCATGTTGGAGGTCCGTCCAATGTAACCTTACCCTCATGGAGTCAAGCGTATCCAGGTTCTGTTAACCCTGCGCCAGGCCGATCTAATCCCGGAAGCGCACCATACGGGATACCTTACCCCGGGAATCCATACACTCTATGGGGGCAACAGCCTGTGTTGCAACATGGACCCCAACCGATTATCCCTCAAGCACCACCACCCCCGATCGGTCCTCCCCCACCTCCTGCTGGAGGCCCACCTCATTTTACCAATAAGATCCCTCACCCTTCTGGCGGTGGCGGGAATGGTCCACCACCCCCTCCAGGCGGAGGCGGCAGGGAACCACCCTATTATGGTGGAAGAGGACATTTCCCTTCGGGTGGTGGAGGTGGTCCACCACCCCCTCCAGGCAGAGGCGGTGGAGGACTTAATTACTATGGTGGCGGTGGTGGTGGTGGAGACCCTCATCCTTCTGGTGGCGGAGGTGGTGGGGGCCCCCATCCTTCTGGCAGCAGAGGTGGTCCACCACCCCCTCCAGGCGGAGGTGGTGGCGGATCGCCTTATTATGGTTATGGACCCCCACCTCCTCCCGTTGGTGGCGACGGACCTCCACCTCCTCCCGGTGGTGGAGGTGGACCCCCACCTCCTCCCGGTGGTGGAGGTGGACCCCCACCATATTGGAATGGACCGCTTTATGGTGGTGGACCCCCTTATGGTCTGGGCGACACACCCCCCTACGGCCAGTTTCCTCCTGGTACACCTTACGATCATACTGGTCCTTACACACCTTCTCCATATTATCAATGCGCGCAGCTTAGTCCACAACTGCCCTTTTTGGCTACCTTGGACCTACCTGAGCTATCTCGTTTAACCAACGACCCCATTTACCATGGAACTAATTGGCCACCTATTCCGATGAAACTTCCGTTTGATGTCCCGAAATATGACGACAAGCAAGGTGAAGATCCTAAAAACCACGTGATGACTTACCATTTATGGTGTTCATCTAATTCCTTAATGGACGAATCGATTCGTCTTAGATTGTTTCAAAGGACTCTCACCGGTTCGGCTGCCAAATGGTACATTGAGTTGCCACCCCATTCTTTTCCTGATTTTGGCTCTCTTGCCATCAACTTTTTGACTCATTTCCAGCTGCCTATACGGTATGAAACTGGTACCGAGCTTTTAAACTCGCTCCGTCAGAATACCGCTACTCATATTTCTGATCATATCCATGAGTGGCGAAGGAGACGTCGTCTCATTAAAGCTCCCATTCCAGATCAACTCTTAGCAGACTGGTTTACAAAATAACTCATCCCGGTCATAGCAAGAGATGTCGCCATGCGAGGTGCTATCACCGAAGAACAAGCCATCGCGAGTGCCCATGTACTAGACTTAGTATACACTCAATCTGTCACTTTGTTTGATATTCTTCCTGACGCACCCCGTGACGCTAACGATCCTGCACAACCACTGAAGGGACCCCAAGCCAATGGCATCATCGAATCCCTTCACACCCAGCGTCCTCATCAAACCGTTGGTTCTTCGAACCCCGAGCGTTCATCCCCATTACCAACACAGGCTGGTCTCAGCACCACCAAGTCATCCGCTCCTGTTGCTACTGAAGAAGTGAATTTTGTCTCATCAGCTTCAGTTCAGAAGACTGGCAGTAAGAAGAAAAACAAGGAAAAATCTAAGAAATCTTCTGCCCAGCAGGAACAAAAGAGCACTCCTGATGACGCCAAACAGAAACGGAAGCTAAAATATCCTTGTTTACTGTGTGGAGATGATCACTTCTCTAAGGAGTGTCCCCATAGAGATGAAGTCCAAAAGTTTCTTAGGGGAAAACCCACTCCCACAGTCCTCAATGATCCGTTTTTCGCTCAAAACCAGCAGATGATTACTCAACCTCCCCCAGCCCAGGGGGAATCATCTAATACCGCGCATGTTCTCATGGTGCGAAATGAGATGATCAATTTGAACACTCGCTTGCGATCATACGACACGGTCCCTTCGAAGGAACCTGTTGGGAGTAATGCTAAAAAAGCTTCCAACTCCTTACCTGATGTCACTGTACCATCAGCTTCTCTCACCATTGAGAAGCCATCCTTCGATTCGATATTGCGACTGCCGAAGGGCACGATTAGAAAAGCTGTTTTTAATCCTAATGTTCGGGCAACAATAAATTACAATATCATAGAAGACTTGGCACAAGCCCCTTGCGCCATGTCCACGCTGGAAGTTTTGAAGAATTGTCCCAATCAACGTAAAACTCTCCTTGCAGGGATCGGTGCAGTTGACCCTGATTCTTCGAATACCATCATGTTTCGACATGACCATTTCAAGCTGAGGCTTTCCCATCAGCTCGCATTTCAAGTAGCTGCAAACCTCGCTGGGAAAATTGTCCATCGTACCCTTCTGGACGAAGGTGCCTCTACATATGTCATGTCGATCGCCTGTTGGAGAGCCATCGGCTCTCCCGAATTGAATCACTCTCACACCGCGTTGAAAGAATTCGACGGGCATGGCTTTCAACCTCATGGGCTCTTACAAGCTCTCGCAGTCGAGCTAGGCGGAAAGACCGTAACCATCAATGTGGAAGTGGTCTTCGCCCCAATAGACTATAATCTCTTGCTTGGTCGCAATTGGTTTTACACCATGCAGCGATAGCTTCTTTAGTCTTCCGCACGGTGCAATTTCCCCACTAAGGATGAATTATTACCATCGACCAATTAGATTTTTGCACGCCGAACACTACTACTCATCCTGGTGACCATGTTCCTTCCATTGGACAAACGTCAAAATAGTATGAGAGTATAGGGGTTGGCCTTTTGAAAGATTCATCTCTCATGGGCGTTTTTTCCCATTTCGGACCCCCTTAATCATGTTGCCTAGGTGAACATGATCTCCGTGGAGATTTCATCTCGCTCTACTGATACTTGGCTTGTACCAGACGAAGCCACAACACACCTGATTGGAGACGCAATGCCTCTTTCACCCGCTGAACGTATTTATGAGGCTATCCAATTAGCACCGGAGGACCACCTAACCATGGCCTCCCCATCTTGTTCTCTACAACGGGCATCATCCCTACCCGACCTCTTACTTCGGACTTTTCATTCAGATGAGTCCATCATGGAAGTTATGAATGTTGATGATGGCCCATGGGATGACCTTCACCATAGGTCCTCTTTTCTTTCGCCGTTGTAGTACATAGAGAACAACATTCACGCCATCTTTTTCCCAGATATCTACTCGTTCCCTCATTCTCCCATACTTACATGTCTTTCAGACACTGAAGGTAACTTGGCCAACATTGAGCCTACCACCCCGGTAGACATCTCGGTAAAACCTGGTGTAGTGGAACACATTCGCATAGGCCAGAAGTGTTCCCCTGAAGAAATAGCTATGGGTACGGCCTTATTCAAGCAATTTCGAGACGTATTCGCTTGTTCCTATGAGGAGATACCTGGGATAGACCCCGCGATTGTTTCTCACGAGATAAAGACCTATCCTGACATCAAACTTGTACGTCAAAAGTTGCGATCGGTACACCCCCAGAAGACTGTAGCAATCAAGGCAGAAATTGAAAAGCTCTTAAAGGCTGGCTTCATCTATCCTGTCCCGTTGATGGATTGGGTCTCAAACGTCGTCCTTGTGAACAAAAAAAAGGGCACCATTCGCATCTGTGTCGATTATCAGGACCTTAACAAGGCTTGTCCAAAGGACAATTACCTGACCCCATTCATTGACCAGATTATCGACAATTGTGACGGAAGCGTCATCTTTTCATTCATGGATGGCTTTTCTGGTTACAACCAGATTGAGATCAACCCAACCGACCAACATAAGACGGCTTTCATCTGTCCTTGGGGGACATTTTCATATCGCAAACTCCCGTTTGGCCTTAAAACTGCTGGCGCCACGTTCCAGCGAGCCATGTCATATGCCTTCCATGATATTAAGGACTTTGTGGAACCTTACCTGGATGATCTCCCAGCTCATTCAAAGCAGCGTGAGTTCCACATGGATCATCCGATGGCCATTTTCCTCAGATGCAGACGGTACAACATCCGTCTAAATCCTCAAAAGTGTATCTTTTGCGTTGAATCCGGACGCCTCTTAGGATTTATAGTCTCGAAGGATGGGATCCGCATTGATCCCTTAAAGGTGGAAGCCATTGTCAACCTCCCACCACTACGACGGAACTTCAAAGTCTCCAAGGGAAGGTGACTTATTTAAGACATTTTGTTTGTAATTTCGCGGAAAAGACTAAGGGGTACACGAGGTTGCTTAAGAAGGACATCCCATTCATTTGGGATGATCAAGCTCAAAAATCCTTCAACAGCATCAAACATGCCATCACGCATGCCCCAGTAATCCAACCACCGAATTATTTCCGAGATTACATTTTATACCTTGCTGCTTATGCTACCACTATCGCCATGGTTTTGGTATAGGAAGATCAAAACGCCTAGGAACATGTAATATACTATGCAAGTAAGGGTCTCACTCACACTGAAACTAGATATTCACATGTCGAAAAACTTGCTTTTGCGGCAGTCATCGCCGTCCAAAAGTTCCAACACTACATCCTACTCCACACCACCACCATCATTGCAGACTCGAACCCCATGTACCATGTACTGACACGTCAGGTGCTTTGGGGCAAGTATTCACGCTAGATTGTGATACTGTAAGAATTCGATCTTCTTTTCGAGAAAGCCAAGTCCAAAAAGTCCTTGGTATTTGCTGAGCTGATTTGTGACTTTCCCCGTGCCGATGTAGAAGTTGAGCACAATGACTCCTTTCCAGATGAGTCACTGTTTCTCATCAGTATGACCAATCCATGGTATGAAGATATTTCTTTATATCTTCAAACCCAACGCTTCAACCCTCAACTCTCTCGCGATGACCGTCGTCGAATTCGTCACCATGCAAAATATTATCTGATCATCAGTGATACTTTGCACCACCGTGGCATCGATTCCATTCTTCGACGTTGTCTAACTCACGATGAGGTTGAACGCATTCTAAATGACTGTCACACTGGGGCGTGTGGCGGTCACCTCTCTGGGATGGCTACAGCCCAGAAGATTTTGTGCGCGGGATATTACTGGCCTACTATCTTCAAAGATTGTATTGAGGTCGTGAAAAGATGTCCTCCATGCCAACACTTCCATACGAAGAAGCGCACCCATCCCGCCCCGTTACACCCGGTTATTGCCGTGGACCCCTTTGCAAAATGGGGCATCAATTTTATGCATTGTAAGCCTACCTCGACCGGGGGGGCATAGTTAGATCATCGTAGCCGTGGATTACTTCACAAAGTGGGCCAAGGCAATGCCTGCATACCAAAACGACGGCAAAGCCACCGCACTCTTCATGTTCAATCATGTAATAGCACGGTTTGGAGTTCCTCAGGCTATAGTTACCGATCATGGTTCTCACTTTCAGAACCATATAGTTGATGAAATAAGCAATAGATTGGGTTTTCGACATGAAAACTCAACACCTTACTACCCACAATCCAATGGACAGGTCGAGGCCATTAACAAGGTCTTGAAAACTATGGTCCAACGGATGGTAGGTACGCACAAGTCCAACTGGCATAATATGCTCTTTTCGGCATTATGGGCCTACAAAACCTCCTTTAAAACCGCCACAGGGTTCACTCCTTTTGCAATTGTTGTATGGATTGGAAGCTGTCCTGCCTATAGAGTGCGAAATTCTGTCTCTACAATTCGCTGTCGAACTTCTTCCTAACACTACTGCCAAGGAAGAACGTTTCCTGTACTTAGCAAAACTTGACGAGTCTTGCCGAGATGTTGCTCTTGTTAATGAAGCACACAAGAAATGCATCAAATCTCAATACGAAAAGTCAGTTGAACCTCGTATCTTCAACGAGGGTGACCTGGTCCTCATGTACGACCAGAAACATGATAAACTAGGAGCAGGAAAGTTCGAGTCCATGTGGCACGGACCTTACATCATCAAACGTGTTTTGGAAAAGGGAGCTTATGAGCTTGAAGATTATAACGGAATATCTTTGGGTGAACCCCGTAATGGGCTTTACCTGAAGAGGTACTATGCCTGACCCTCTCATGCATAGATTTTTCTTGTATATACTGTACATGGCGTGCTTGTGTGTTTTTGTGTGGTGTGACGCACTTGTTTTTTAGTGTCTTTAGATCTTGTTTTCACTTCTCATACCATGTTCTGTCTGTGTGTGTAGATGGTAATGTGCTATGGATTCGCGGACGGCGCCAGCCGACATACCCGTAACCTTGCCTCGGCAGCCTGGGTACTGTATTCCCCAACAGGCGAGCTCATCAGTTTAGGAGGAAGTTGCCTTGGATTCACAACCAATAATGCCATAGAGTATCTGTTGGTAGTTGGAACCTTAACCGATGCAATTTCCTTGGGTATGAACCACATTGTCATCCATGTGGATTCTCAACTAGTGGTTTCCCATCTTAACCGGGTTTACTCTATCCGTGATCCTACCCTACTCCGTCTCTTTAGATGGGTTCGTCTCTTGGAAAGGTCGTTTGAAACCATTCAATACCTGCACATTCCACGAGAGTTAAACACAGTTGCTAACTCGATGTCCAACTTCATTCTAGATTGGTACATCGCACACACATGATACTCACAACATGTAAATTGTGCACTGTATAGAAGCAAGCATATAAACAAGATCACATCATTAATTTTTGAAACACATAATGTATAAATCGCCGGACTGTCTGTATATATATATAATCTCAAAAAGGTAGTGCTGATACAAAAATCTGAAGCCCGATAGCTTTCAGTAAGTCTTTACAAAATCTGAAGCTTCGCAGCTTTCAGTAGTACCAAATCTAAGGCCTCTAAGCTCTCAGTACACACACAATGACAATATGTGGCCTATCGCCTGACCCGTACAACCCTAGGTGGTCTAGCAGCCCTAGCCGGCTGAGTCTAGAAATAGTCCACTGCTCTCGCAACCTTGCGGAGCAGTGCGTTAAAGCACGCAGTCGCTCCAACCGTGTGCACATGCATGGGCCACGACACCTCATCTACCGTCGGCTCAGGAACAACCAGTGTCAACCCACTCAGGTTGGCGTAGACTCTATCCATCTCCATGATGGAAGCATGCACAATTGGATCCACCATCGCTCCCTCTCCTCTCTCTCTCCTAGCCAGAAGAGATGTCCCCACTAGTCGTATAGGCCCCACATCTGCACACACATGTTGTTCACCTGTCAGCACTATATCAAAAAAATCATAAATGCACAAAACTTAAAAAGTTCAAGGGTTGTTTGTTCTTACCGAGGTCTCCCCATGCTTCTCCCGTAGGCAGCGACAAGTCTGGGTCATCTGTGAAGTCGGTGACACTATATGGAAAGTCCTCCACCATCAGTAACTGTCCTGCCAGCCAAGTAAAGAACTCAGGAGGGAATCCGATGATAGGACCCCCACCATGCCGAGCCATCACATCGGTCCACCTGGCCATGTGTGGATCTCTGAGGTCCCTATCCTCTAGTGGTACCTGAGGATGCAAAAGGGGAACCCGTTCCAGCAAGAACGAGATCACTATAGAACCATAGCTGAACTGCTTGAGCTCTCCCCGTCAACACTTTGTCAGCTGAGCTCGCACGTTTTCGAGGACCCCCTCACAACAATTGAAGATCTTTGGAGACAAACAATCCTCCGCATAAAGCATCTATGCTCTGGTGGCTAGGTGAGGAGCTTGGCTCCCCGCCATCCTCGTAATGATGAATAGAATGGTCCGCAATGGGCGCTCCCGTACATCTTTAATGCAAATCTTCCTGCTAGATGCACAGGCGTCGGGACCACAATGCTGTCGGATCAAATCTTCCACGGTTCGATCACTCCCACGTGATCCAGTGAGTGTCACATTGTCTCCCTATCGGGACAAACCAGTCAAAAAATAGATGTCTTCCACATCTATGTGAAGCTTATGCTCACCAACCATGAAGTGCTGCTGGGCCGCATCCCAACATTGGAGCATGTGGATCAGTAGTGGAAGTTGGGATCTCATCCCCTGAATACGAAAAAACTTGAGAAGCCCACAGTTTCTCAAAGCTTCCACACAATGTGGATCGTTAGAAGCTTGTTCATCATCTAATTCATGTTCCCTTTCCCACCATTCTAGAACCATTCTGGATGCGTGGAACTTGTCAACAAGGAGTTTTTAATAATGTTAGGACTTGCTTCACCCATTGAAAGTTCCTCTTTTGAGTTTTGTTTGAGTTTGGGGATGGACGTCGTCGTCATTGCACCCCGTTTTTGCAAACAGGGTGACATCGTCGCAGTCCATGTATATTCCATTTGCGACGACATGGTCTCGTCGCAGTTCCCGAAAAGGCCAACTGCGACGAGCCGAGGGCACAATGGCCTTTCCCAAATCAACTCAAAACCCAAAAAAATGATTGATAATCAAAATTGTAAACCACTACGATTTTGCTGGCTGAAGTTTAGGGTTACCTGTTCTTGACGGTAGGCAAAATGGCTGATCGTAGCTCCCAGAATCAACAAGTGAAGATCTGGTAGCAAATGGCACTATTCCTCCCAGATTTGGCAAATAGAACGATGGTGACTATATTTGGTTTTTATTTCTATTTATAGAACAAAATGGAATATTCCTTTTTCAAATATTTGATACCGTTATGCAATTTGCTATTGTTTGGATCAGTTTTATCATATTTGAACGTTCGGTTGACTATTTGACCTAGTTTCCGAGTGTGCAGGAGTTGTGAAGTGCCTTTCTATGCCATTTTCATATTGGAACGGTCATTTCAGGTATGAACACCCCTTGTGAGTTTTTGTCGTTTACCCATTTTTTCATAGATTGCAATTAATGAGCTTACTCTTTGTTCTTTCTCGTGCTCTTGAAACTATGAGAATACGTCACCGAGTTACGATTTATCACTTTTCCGGGCTTGTTAAACTCCTACGGAAAAGGAACCCCCCGGAGTCTATTTTTAAGCTCTTTTTAGGCTCTCAAAATACGAAAAGATTGCCAAGCGAACTTGTCGCGTTCACGCTTGTAAAAGAATTTGAATGGTCATCTTCCTGGTGATAGTTTACCCCTTTTTCGGACCAGGGGGCACTAGTTACGAAAAAGGTATACTCCAGCCAATCATGGTTGGAAGAGTCCTCTCCTGCGTTGTTTTACTCTTTTTCAGGTGATGAGGCTAACTTTACGAAAAAGGACTGTTGGAGTCTTCTTTAGATCTTTTCAGACTCTCTAAACATGAAATGATGACCGATTTTACCTTCTATGGACTCGTTAAACTCTTACATTGAAGGGCCCACCATGGGACGAACCCCTCCTATCCCAGGTTCGAAAAATATCTGGGATTGGACTCATTTATGAGATGAGCTATATCGAGCATCTGGTTACCCTCATCAAGCTCGTAAAAAACACATGAGGCACTCATCGTTCATGATGGGGAAAAAGGAAAGCTTTTCTGTTACATACCTTGTTAGTGGCAGTATGTATTCATTCTTGAACATGGCACTCATCTGCATTTGCATACAACACTTGGATCATCTGTTTGTCCTCGAGTTCCACTTATTTCCTGAGTCTTGTTACTCCTTTGAATCATTCAAAGAAAGCTTCCATCATCAGTCGCCTTAGGAATTCGTGTCACACTCGTCATGTCAATACTGCCAAGTCATGCCATGCCCATGTTCAAGAATATGTCCATCATTTATCATCTGCAGTCAATACACCCTCCATCATGTCGGTCTCCTCTGAGTCAGTCTTGCATGTTACTGTACCATCCGATCTACTCTATACATTTTTGTCGTGTTTCGTGTCAATTGATGGGGGATTCATCATGGCCCTCCTTCGACAGATTCATCCTTGTCGACTTCAACTCATCATCCGAGGATTAAATCTAGAAACCAATCAAGTACCTTGGCCCTGCATGCCTCAATGGCAGGTTACCTCGCTTTCAACATGAGTTTACAGCATTGACTCTTGATTGAAAGATGTCGTCTTGCATTCGACCTCAACTCATTTATTCACGCTCGATGATATGTACTGTGATACCTTGGGAATCATTGACATCAATGGTGATCTCCCTCGCACTTGTTAACGGTTTACATCAATGGCCGATAATCAAGTGGTTTCTACCATGTTCGACGTCAAGACATTTGTAATCACATGGATAGATTCGTATCATTGCGAATTCAGCTTGAAGACCCTGGGGAGTCATGTTTTACGCAGGTTGTGATGGAGTTTGTATTGAGTTATATCACACGGATCCACATTTGTAATGGTCGTGGCTATGTTATCATCTCATCATGGATCTACGCTTGTGTCTAGTAGCCACGATTGTGTTCAGTCGGTCATTACTACCATGGATCTGCATTGTATTGGTCGGCAGCCATGTTGTACTTCATATGAGATTGTCAGTTCAGAGTCAGTTGTACTGCAGCAGTTTCTTTCGTCTGACAAGTCTATTGCCATTTCTTCTATCAAAGCACTTCACCTGTCTATCTTCAACAGCTTCATGCTTTGGGGGGCATTCTGTTACACCCAAAATCTACCCATCATGAGATTCAATGTATACACCCCTGAAGATGTCTTGACTAAGTAATTAACTTGGGAGGATTTGTACCCAGTTGTACCAGGTTTTGAGAGGTCGTTGCAGCTTTCTTCACTGCAGAGTGCGACAAAGTCAGTTAATGGGAAAAAATAGCTTCTTCGAGGTTCTTCTCGAAACTTGCTGACCTGGGGCCTTATCCCTGACCTCTAGGGGAGTTGGTACTCGATTCCTAATACCTTGGGAGGATCCCCTATCTCTCTCCTACCATATCTCAACCTATCTTATCCATACCTTATCCACTTAGTCCTATATAAGAGAAGCTCTACCCCTCTCCAAAGGGAGGAAGTCTATGGTGTCTACATGCTGGTGAAATCACTCTTGAGAGATCTCTACTCATCCTTGAGAGACTCAAGCTTCCTTAGGAGGAAATGGCAAATGGCTTTGTTGGGGAAGGGCTGTAGCGTTAAGCCTCGGTTGTAGTTCTATATCTCTGCTATGTACTTCGCTATTTTTACAGTAATACAAATGCTTTCCACCAATATTGTTCATGTGTGTAATGATATTGAGTAGTTTACCTGCTTAACTGTTCACTTAGATCTCTTATTGTATAGATGCCCTTTACTTGTTTCTCTTGTTTCTTGTCTTGATAGGTCTTGCAGCTTGGATCTGACGACCGTGAGACGTGGAGTGACATTCAGGAGAACGGATAGCGAAGTGAAAGGTAAGACATCTAGTGCTCGATCCTTAAGTAGATCTAGGAAATGCATTCGTAGCCTGTCTTATTTGTTCTAGCCTCACATTGAGCTAGGGAGATCCGGCTCGCGTTCGCTCGAGTGGATTGTCTGATAAACAAGGCCCAACCTATTCTGGCGGAGGAGGTGGAGGACCACCTTATTCCGACGGTGACGAAGGACTCCCACCTTTCGGTGGCGGACCACCCTATTATGGAAGCGGACCACGATCAAGTCCACCACCCGACCTAAGCGACACACCCCCTTACGACCAATTCCTTGTGGGAACACCTTACAATCAGTCGATTCAAGGTCCTACTAGTCCATACATGCCATATCAATACTACCAGTATATGCAGCCAAACCAACAGCTGCCATTTCTGGCTACTTTAGACCTGCCCGACCTGTCTTGTTTGACTAATGATCCCATCTTGCATGGTTATAATTGGCCACCCATTATGGTTAAGTTACCTTCTGATATTCCAAAGTTTGATGGCAGGCTCGGTGAAGACTCGAAGAACCATGTGATGACATATTATCTATGGTGTTCATCCAATTCCTTGATGGATGGTTTGATCCGTCTGAGGTTATTTCAAAGGACCCTCACCAGTTCCACTGCCAAGTGGTATATTGAACTACCACCACACTCGTTTCCCGATTTTCATTCTTTAGTTATGTCATTCCTGACTCATTTCCAGTTACCCATCCGCTATAAAACTGGTACAGACTTATTGACTTCTCTCCGCCAGACTACCACAACTCATATATCCGATCATATCCATGAGTGGCGGAGGAGACAACGTCTCATTAAGGCTCCCATTCCAAACCAATTATCGACTGATTGGTTTACAAAGTCTCTTTTACCCACCATAGCTAGAGATGTAGCTATGGGTGGGGCCATCACCGAGGAACAGGCTATCGCTCGTGCCCACTACTTAGACCTTGTCTATGCCTAATCTAGAACTTTATATGACATTATTCCTAACGCCCCCTGCCCCACCTACGATCCTGTAAAATCACCTCAAGGACCTCATGCCGACTACATTATTGGTTCCGTACACTCCTAGCCTCCTACTCAAACCGGTGGATCGTCGAACCATCATGGCTCTTCCCCAGCCTCGCCACAGGTTGGCAGCAGCACCACCAAATCACCCACTCCTGCTCCCATCGAGGAGGTGAATTCTATTCAATCAGCTTTGCCTCAGAAATCCGGTGGCAAGAAGAAAACCAAAGGTAAACCCAAGAAGTCTTCCAACCAGCAGGAACACAAGAACCCTCCCGAAGACACGAAACATAAACGGACGCTCAAGTATCCTTGTTTACTGTGTGGCGGTGACCATTTCTCCAAAGAGTGTCCCCACAGAGACAAAGTGCATAAGTTTCTTAAAGGAAACTCCACACCCGCAGTTCTTAATGATCCCTTCCCCACCCAAAACCAACAAATGATTACCCAACATTCTCCTTCTCAAGGAGAAACATCCTCCACAAAGCATGTTCTCACGATGCATAGTGAAACGGTTAACCTAAATACACGATCACGATCATACAACTTGGTCCCTCCTAAGGAACCCACTGGAAGTAATACTGAAAAAGCTTCTGCCTCTACCTCGGATATTTTTGCGCCACAAGGTTCTCTCACCATTGAGAAACCTTCATTAGATTCAGTGTTGTGTCCACCCAAGAGCACGATTCGAAAAGCATTTTTCAATCCTAATGCTCGGGCAGCTCAGAAATATAACATTGTAGAGGACTTGGCGGGGCCATGTCAATGCTAGATATCTTGCAGAATTGTCCCAATCAACGTAAGACTCTTCTCGCTGCCATCGGCGCGGTAGACCCAGATTCCTCAAATACAATCATGTTTAAACTTGAGTATTTTAAACCGAGGCTTTCCCACCAACTGGCTTTCCAAATTGCCACAAAGGTTGCTGGGAAGACAATCCATCGTACTGTGTTCGAGGAAGGTGCCTCCACCTTGATCATGTCGTTATCTTGTTGGCAAGCCATTAGCTCTCCTGAGTTAAACCGTTCTCCTACTACCCTGAAAGCATTCGACGGTCGTGTCTTCCAACCCCATGGGCTATTACAAGCCTTAGCAGTAGAGTTGGGGGGTAAGACTATAACCATTAACGTGGAAGTAGTCGCAGCCCCTTTGGATTATAATCTCTTGCTTGGTCGTAACTAGTTTTACACCATGATTGTGATCGCATCATTTGTCTTTCACATTGTGCAATTCCCCCATCAAGGACAAATTGTCACCATCGAACAATTGGACTTTTGTACACCGGACATCGCTACTTACCCTGGAGATAATGTCCCTTTGATAGGACAATCATCACAGCCATATGAGAGCATGGGGGTCGGCCTCATAAAATATTCATCTTATGGGCGTCTTTCCAACCCCGGATCCCCCTAACCATGTTGCCACGGTGAACATGATCTCCTCCATGATTCCATCTTCTTCCAACTCTACCGATCAATGGCTCGTGCCCAATGAGGCCACCATGCATTTGATTGGAGATACTATGCCTCTCTCACCAGCTCAAGCCACTTATGAGGCTATCCAATCATCCCCTGAGGACCACTTGGTCGTGGCCTCTACATCTTGTTCTCTACAGCGTACGTCATCCTCACCAGATCCTCTGCTCCAGACTTTCCATTCAGATGAGTCCATTATGGAGATTATGAGCACGGATGACCCTCCGTGGGAAGACCTTCACCATCAATCGTCTTTCCTACCTTCATTAGATTCCGTGGAGAATGCTATCACAATCATTTTTACACCAGATGTCTATCCTTTCCCGTAGTCACCGATCCTCACTTGCGATACGATTACAGAAGGAAACATGGAAAACATCACGCCCACCATCCCAATTGACTTCTTGGTTTACACCCGACGTGGTGGAACATATTCGCATTGGACAGACTTGCTCTCCTGAGGAGCTCATCACATTCACGGCCTTATTCAAACAATATCGTGACGTCTTCGCATGGACCTATGAGGAAATTCCCAGGATCGATCCTACCATTGTTTCGCATGAGATCAAAACCTATCCCGATGCTAAACCTGTCCGCTAAAAATTATGACCAGTGCACCCTCGAAAAACTGCGACAATTAAAGCTGAGATTGAAAAGCTCTTGAAGGCCGGCTTCATCTATCCTATTCCTTTAACATAATGGGTCTCCAATGTCATCCCTGTGGCTAAAAAGCAGGGCACTATTAGGGTCTATGTCGACTACAGGGACCTGAACAAGGCTTGTCCTAAGGACAACTACCCTACTCCCTTCATCGATTAGATCATCAACAATTGCGTTGGGAGCGTCATCTTCTCGTTTATGGATGGCTTTTCCGGTTATAATCAAATAGAGATCCACCTAGCTGACCAACATAAGACCGCTTTCATCTACCCTTGGGGTACGTTTGCCTATCATAAACTCCCCTTTGTTCTTAAAAATATTGGTGCTACAAGCCAGCGGGCCATTTCGTATGCTTTTCATGATGTGAAGGACTTTATGGAACCCTATCTCGACGATCTCCTTGCTCATTTGCAAGATCGCGAGTTCCACATCGATCATCTGATGCCTGTATTCCTCAGATGCAGGCGGTATAACATCTGTTTGAATCCTCACAAGTGCATTTTTTGCGTTGAATCGGGACGCCTCCTAGGTTTCATTGTCTCAAAGGACGGGATCCGCATTGATCCCTTGAAGGTGGAAGCCATTGTCGCTCTCCCACCTCCTACTGATATCACGAAACTACAGAGTTTGCAAGGGAAGGAAACCTACCTATGACGTTTTGTATGTAATTTCACTCAAAAGACATAGGGCTATAGGCGATTGTTGAAGAAGGACATCCCTTTCATTTGGGACGACCAAGCCCAACAATCCTTTGACAACTTGAAGTTTGCCATTACTCATGCCCTTGTGCTCCAACCGCCCAATTACTATAAGGATTATATCCTTTATCTTGTCGCTTCTGCCACCACGATCACCGTGTTCTTGGTCTAAGAAGACGATAACACCCAGGAACATGTGATATACTACCTCAGTAGGGGTCTTATTGACTCTGAAACCCGTTATCCACATGTCGAGAAATTCGCTCTCGCGACAGTCATTACCGTCCAAAAGTTTCGTCACTACGTCCTCCTCCACACCACTACTGTTATTGCCGACTCGAACCCCATGTACCACGTCCTTACACGTCAGGTGCCTAGGGGAAAGTATTCACGTTGGATCGTGATACTTCAGGAATTTGATCTCCTCTTTAAGAAAGCCAAGTCAAAGAAATCCTTGGTGTTTGCGGAGCTCATTTGCGATCTTCCCCGTTTTGATTTAGGAATTGAGCCCATCGAATCCCTTCCAGATGAGTTGTTGTTTCTCATCAACACGTCTGACCCATGGTATGGAGATATCACATTATATATTCAAACCCAACGGTTCAACCCCCAACTATATCGTGACGACCGTCGTTGTATACGCCACCACGCCAAGTATTACTTGATCGTTAGTGATACCTTGTATCGCCGTGGCGTAGACTCTATCCTTCGACATTGTTTAACACACGAGGAGGATGAACATGTATTAAATGACTGTCACTCCGAGGATTGTGGCGATCATCTTTCTGGGATGGCTACAACCCAAAAAATACTACACACAGGATACTACTAGCCTTCGATCTTCAAGGATTGTATTGAGGCCATTAAGAAGTGTCCCCCATGCCAGCACTTTCAATTCAAAAAGCGCTCCCATCTAGCCCCTTTACATCTGGTTATTGTCGTTGGCCCCTTTGCTAAATGGGGCATAAATTTCACGCACGGTAAGCCTACCTCAGCCGGGGGGCATGGTTATGTCATTATAGCCGTCGATTATTTCACTAAATGGGCCGAGGCTATGCCTACATACAATGAAGACGACAAAACCACTGCACTCTTCATGTTTAACCATGTCCTTGCGCGATTCAGAGTCCCACAATCCATTGTTACCGATCACGGATCTCATTTTCAAAACAAGATGGTAGATGAATTGAGCGCCAGATTGGGTTTTCTCCATGAGAACTCAACGCCATACTACCAACAGTCCAATGAATAGGTAGAGGCCATCAATAAGGTCTTGAAAACCATGATTCAAAGCATGGTGGGTACTCACAACTCAAATTGGCATAACATGCTCTTTTATTCCATATGGGCATACAAGACCTCCGTTAAGACTGCCACCGGGTCACACCTTTCCAACTAGTGTATGGATTGGATGTAGTTCTACCGATAGAGTGCGAGATTCCATCAATGAAACTTGCAGTGGAACTTCTCCCGCACACCACTGCCGAGGAAGAACGTTTCCTTCACTTGGAAAAACTCGACGAAATCCGCCGCGATGCTGCTCTTGCCAACGAAACACATAAGAAATGCATTAAATCCCAGTACGATAAGTCAGTCAAACCTCGTGTCTTTGACAAGGGGGATTTGGTCCTCACACACATATGACCAGAAACATGATAAGCTGGGGCAGGCAAGTTTGAGTCCATGTGGCACGGGCCATATGTTGTAAAATGTCTCTTGGAGAAGGGAGCTTACGAGCTCGAGGATTATGATGGAATATCTCTAGGGGAGCCTTGCAATGGGCTCTACCTGAAGAGATACTATGCCTGAGTTTTTCATGCATTAGTATCTTGTGTATACTTTACATGGTGTGTGTTTTGTGTGGTGCGGCACTTTGCTTTAGTGTGTTAGGATCTTGGCTTTATGCTTATATCATGTTCTTCCTGCATGTGCAGATGGAAACCTGTTTTGGATTGTCTTACGGCGCTAGTCGGCATACCCGCAACCTCGCTTCCGTAGCCTGGGTACTTTATTCCCCTACCAGTGAGCTCATTAGTTCGGGAGGGAGTTGTCTATTGTACGCAACCAACAATTCCGCACAATATCACACAGTGATTGGAGTCTTAACCGACGCTCTTTCCCTTGGTATGGACCACATTGTCGTCCACCTCGACTCACAATTAGTGGTCTCCCACCTTAACCGTGTCTACACCATCCATGATCCCACGTTACTCCATCTTTTCCGACGAGTACGTCTCTTGGAGAGGTTCTTCGAATTTGTTCAATACTTGCACATTTCAAGAGACATGAACACCGTTGCTAATTCCATGGCCAATTTCATATTGGACTGGTACATTGCACATACATGAAAACATTCATAAACATAAAAGTGCCATGACATGTACATAATGCATAAACAAGCATATAAACAAGATCCCATAATCATCCATAAGAACACAGCGTATAAATCCGCCATAGAGTTTTTATATATCATATCAAAATGTAGTACTGATACAAAAATCTGAAGCATATAAGCTTTCAGTAAAAATCTCCTGATACAAAATCTGAAGCCTATAGGTTTCAGTACATAAACATATGCAAGTGAGCCTAGTCCCCACGATGCTCATGGTAGCAGATGATCGCCCTCGCTACTTTCCTAAGTAACGAATTGAAACGCTTAGACACTCCAACGGTCTGACGCTGGTACCGACGAGGTAAATCATGAACCCTGGGATCTAGAATGTCTAGAGTCAAACGCTGGAGGTTCTCTTCCAGCTCATCCAGTTCCTCAATGGTATCGCGCGTCGCGGCACCCATCACCGGCACTACTCCTCTCCGCGCAATCGGAGAGACACCAACTACTGGTGACGGGCCCACATCTGCATCAAACATATGTTGACCATCAATACTACTCCAAAAAACATCTAAAAAATATAAAATGAAAAACATAGTAGAGGTGTCGTTCTTACCGATGTCACCCCACTGCATCCCCTCGGGAAGCACTAGGTCTGGATATCCCATGAAGTCGGTCCCATCGTATGGATAGTCCTCAACCATGAGGAGTTGACCCCTCAACCACCTGGAGAAGGGTGTACCAAAAGTGATAATGGGAGCACCGCCGCCATGACGGTCCAACACTTCTGTCCAATGGATCATGTGAGGATCGCTCGGATCCAAATCCTCTATATCAACCTGCGGGTGTAGATGTGGCACCCGCTCCAGGAAGAACGAAACTACAACCGAGCCATAACCAAACTGTTTAAGCGCCCCGCGCCGACACTTGGTGAGTTATTCTCGCAAACTTGCGAGGATCCCCTCACACCAGTTGAAGACCATTGGAGCCATGCACTCCTCAGCATACATCATCTAGGACTTTCTCGCCAGATGAGCGGACCTACCGTCGTCCACCCTCATGATGGTAAACAGAACTATGCGAAGAGGTCGATCTCTAACCTCTTTGATGGGAATCTTCCCAACTACCATCTGGGTGCCATCAATGCACCATTGGTCTATCAAATCCTCTACGGTATGATCACCTCCTCGTGATCCTAATAATGATACGGGATTCCCCCATCAAGACAGCCCCGTCAAGAAATAGATATCCTCGATATCTAAAGTCAAGGTGTGAACACCTATTTGAAAATGCTGCAGCACCGTATCCCAACATTGAATCAAATGCTTAAGTAACAACACTTGGGCTCTCATGCCCGAAACATGAAAGTACTTTAGCAATCCACAATTCCTCAACGCAACCATGCATTGAGGATCATTTTCCACTTGGGCATCATCAAGGTCATGCTCTCATTTGCACCATGCGACCATTGTGTTCACTTGAACCCTGTCCAAAAGTCCATAAAAACATCATTAGGACCTTTCCAAACCATCAAAAGCATTAATCTTTGGTTGAATTTTGAGCTTGCCATGCATACTTGCGTCGACGCAGGCCTTTCTTTTATATAGGGCGCCGCCAGTGCAAGACATTTTTTTTGGATTTGTGTCGGTGCGCCCTTAGCGCAGTTACCGAAAAGGCAATTTGCGCAGGTCCGTGGGCGCAATATCCCTTCATCAAGCAAGCTCAAAACTCAAAAAATGGAAGGAAATGAAGAATGTAAACCACTAAAAAGAAAGAGGGCAGATTTTAGGTTTACCTGACACTGACGACACGGGAAACGACTGATCATGGCTCCTGAAATCAACGGTTGAAAATAACACTCCAAAGGTCACTTTCAATCTCCAACTTGGTAAAAAACAATGGTAATTCTTTTTCACTATTTGGACCTATTTATATTGAAAACAAAATCTTTCCTTTTTAATTTATTTGTTTATTGGGCTATTTTTCCTATAGTTGGAAGTGTTTTGCATGTCTGAACACCTAATCGACTGTTTTGACCTAGTTTTCGGAGATTTGCAGGAGCGATAAAGATGCCATAAATGATTGCTCGTGTTCGTAGCCTTTTCACACTCGTTGTCGGGTGTGAATAACTCTTCGAACATTTTTGTGTCGTTATCCCGCTCGCTAAAACCAATTAATGATGACACCGAGCTAACTCTTTGTTCCTTCTCATGCTCGTAAAACGATGAGAATAAGTTATCGAGTTATGGTTTATCGCTTTTTCGGGCTCGTTAAAATTCCACCAAAAAGGAATCCCTCAGAGTCTTTCTTTAAGCTCTTTTTAGGCCCTCGAAATATGAAAAGATCTCCAAGCGAACTTGATGCGTTCATGCTTGTAAAAGTATTTGAATGATCGTCTTCCTGGTGATAGTTTACCCCTTTTTCAGACCGGGAGGCACTATTTACGAAAAATGAGCACTCCATCAAATTATGGCTGGAAGAGTTCTCGCTTGCGTTGTTTTACTCTTTAATTTTCGAGCGGAGAGACTAACTTTACGGAAAATGAACTTTTGAGTCTTCTTTAGTTCTTTTTAGACTCTCTAAACATGAAATGACGCCGAGTTTAGCTTCTTTTGACTCGTTAAAATCTGAAATAGAAGGGCCCATTACGGGACGAACCCCTCCTATCCCAGGTTCATAAAATATTTGGGATTGGACTCATCCATGGGATGAGCCATAGCGAGCATCTGTTACCCTCCCCAAGCTCGCTAAAAAACAAAAGAGGTACTCATCAATGATGATGGGGAATAGAGATGAGATTGTGTTCATCGTAGTTATGGCAGTACATAGTCGCTCTTGAACATGGCACTCAGTTGCATATGCATTTAGTACTTGGGAAATCCGTTTGTCTTCGAGTCTTACTAATTCCATGAGTTTTGTCACTCCTTTGGGTCATCTGAAGAATGCTTCCATCATTAGTTGCGTTAGGGGTTGGTATCATTCTCGTCGTTTCAATACAGCCATGTCATGCCATGCCCGTGTTCGAGAGATGTTTGTTATTCATTATCTGTAGTCATTGTACCTTATTTCATGTTGGTTTACCCTGAGTCAGTCTTACGTATCACTCTACTGTCCGATTCATTCCAAACATCTGTGATCGTGTTTTGTGTCGATGATGGGGGATTCATCATGGCCCTCCTTCGACGGATTCATCCTTGTCGACTTCAACACATCATCCGAGGATAGAATCTAGGAACCAATCAAGTACCTTGGGCCTGCATGCCTCAATGGCAGGTTACCTCGCTTTCAGCATGAGTTTACATCATTGACTCTTGATTGAAAGATCCCGTCAAGTGTTCGACCTCAACTCATTAATTCACACTCGATGGTATGTACTATGATACCTTGGGAATCATTGACATCAATGGAGATTTTCCCTCACGCTTGTTAACGGTATACATAAATGACTAGTAATCAAGTGGTTTCTACCATGTTCGACACCAAGACATTGTAATCACATGGATAGATTCGTATCATTGCGGGTTCGGCTTGAAGACCCTGGGTCGTTTCCTATTTCACCCAGGCTGCGATGTAGATTGTTTGGGTCATATCACACGGATCCACTTTGTATTGGTCGTGGCTGTATTATCATCTCATCATGGATCTACGATTGTGTCCAGTAGCCATGATTGTGTTCAGTTGGTCTTTACTACCATGGATTTGCATTGTATTGGTCAGCAGTCGTGTTGTGAGTCATGTGAGATCTATATCTTAGAGTCAGTAGAACTGTAGTAGCACCTTCCAACCAACAAGTCCTTGCCATCTATCTTTCAAATCATATCACTTGTTTCAGTTTACCAGCTTCATTCTTTGGGGGGCATTCTGTTACACCTAAATCTCATCATCATGAGTCCTATGTCAACTCATTGCTTTGATCCCTGAAGTTTCCCTGACCAGAAGTCATCTAGAGTAAGTTGTTGATCCTTTGTCCACATTTTCTAGTTGGGCCGATGCATCTTGTCGTCCAACAAGAAGCGCCTAACTAGGCTCGGTGTAGAGTGTCATCTGACAACCTGCGTCGGTGGCTCAGGTTTCCTTCATTCAACTTGTGCTTGCCCCTTCCTGGCGCAAATTGTCCTCATACAACATGCACCGGGGTTGGTTGAAATGGATAAATGAGACCTTCAAGCGACTTCTCGAAGCATGATGAGGTGGATGGTTATCCCTAATTAATAGGAGAGTTTTCCTTCGATTCCCTAACCTCAAGGGATGATCCCTTAGCCTTCTCCCCATAATATTCAACTTACTCTATCCACTTGGTCCTATAAATATGAAGCTCCTCTCCATTCCAAGGGGAGGAAGTTCTATGGAACTCTCATGTTGGTGGAATTGGCTTAGGTGATCCTTGTACATCCTTGGGAGTCCTACTTCATCCTTGGAGGCTTTGGTTTGTCTTGTTGGAAGTAAGGTTGCGACGTTAAGGCATAGGTTGTAACGTTCTTCTCTATTGTACTCTCTTTCATTACAGTTAATACAATCTCTTCGCATATACATTGTTGTGTTATTAATGTTTAGAGATTACTTCCTTAACTGTTAGCTTAGATCAATCATATGTGATATATGCTTTTACTGCTTGTTTGTGTCTGCTTGTTCAATAGGGATTTGCAGTTACAGATCTAAAGGTTCTGGAGCATCGGGTCAAGCAACGACCAAAAGGGATTCCAAATCTCAGGTAAGAGAATTACTTGTTGTTTTACATTCCTATTGATCTAGGGAAGTTGGTTGCATTATGTATCTATTTGTTCTAGATCTAGTTAGACTAGGGAGATCTGGCCTTTAAGTCCGCTTAGGTAGATTGTCCGAAAACAGAACCCTGCGACAATTTCCCTTACCATCTTTCGAGCAACTAGGTTCTCCATCAGTGTCGACTTTAAGCTTTATAATTATGAGGTAAGAGGTACTCTAACCAATGTATATGGCCCAAAACTTGCTTTCTTATCATTCCTAAATAAGGAAGCGCAAGAGAATGATGGTTATCTCTGGGTTATGGGTGGTAATTTCAGTATGATCACTTCCCTAGAAGAAAAGAAAGGAGGAAGGCGTAGTATGGAAGCGACCAATATATCTTTCAAAATTTTCATACAGGAGACTGGATTAGTTGACATAGAAATAGAGAATGGATGGTATACTTGGAATAACAAAAGAGGCGGAGAGCATCACGCTGCCTCTCGTCTAGAAAGATTCCTTTTACCTGAGGCAATGATTACTGGGGACAGGGAAGCGACTGCGCTGGTCCCACCTCAGCAGGCTCTCATCATTGGCCAGTAAGTTTGGTTTGGGATGATGGTGGTCCCCCCATCAGGCGACCTTTTCGGTTCTAACAATTTTGGCTTGAACATGAGCACTTCAAGGAACTTGTCAGTAAATGGTGGGCGGAGTTGGAGCCTATCAGGGGCACTCTGATGTACCGATTCCAACAAAAACTAAAAAAATTAAAGGCAAAAATCCGTATTTGGAATAAGGAGGAATTTGGGAACATATTCCAAGACAAGAAGTCTCTAATTGAAAAGTTAGACGATATCCAGCGGGAAGGCATGAATTCTGGGTACACTAATGATCTGAAACAACGACAACAGGTCACCCTGGAGAAGTTCAATGCAAGATAAAGGCAAGAGGAGATCTTGTGGAAACAAAAATCCAGGAATAATTGGCTGCAGGAAGGAGAACGAAACACAAAATTCTTCCACCACTCAGTGATTCAGAATCGCCAGAGGGCTAAGATAACAAGGTTAAAAAAGATGATGGGCACTATATAGAAACAAGGGAAGTTATGGAGGATGAGCTTGTCCAATACTTCAAAACCATAATGAAGGAAGGCAGGGATGATACATCTGCACATATAAGGGAGATCACCAGACACATCCCCAAGCAGGTGAAGACAACCCAAAATGAAATCCTGATGAAGCCTGTGGAATTCCAGGAAGTGGAGGATGTTGTTAATCAAATGAAAGATGGAAAAGCTCCAAGACCTGATGGGTTTACCACAAATTTCTTCCATCACTTCTAGGATTTGATCAAAGCTGATGTCTGGAGAATTGTGGAGGACTCTCGTAAGGATCAAGGAGTCCTAAGAACTTTCAATTCAACCTTTCTCACTCTTATCCCCAAAGAGGATGGAGCTGAATCCCTTGGGAAATTTTGACCTATAGCGCTCTGTAATGTTATTTACAAGATTATAATAAAAGTGTTAGCTAACAGGCTCAAGCCTCTCCTTCCTGACCTGGTGGTCCAGGAACAGTCTGGATTTGTGGAAGGGCACCAAATTCTGGATGGTATCATCTTGATCCACGAAGTCATCCACTCTATGAAAGTCACTAAAAAACCTGGTATGTTGTTAAAGCTTGATATTTCAAAAGACTATGATAAAGTAAACTGACAGTTTATGAAAGAAATGCTTGAGGCCTATGGTTTTCACCAGGATTGGGTCAATTGGATAATGAATATTACTTCTACAGCCTTTTTCTCTATCCTCTTGAATGGCTCCCCAACCAGAACTTTCAAACCTTCGCGGGGTATACGACAGGGAGATCCTTTGTCCCCTTTCTTGTTCATCCTTATGGAAGAAGGGCTGAGCAGGGTTATCAAAGACAAAATTGAAAGTAGGGAGCTTAAAGGTTTGAACCTTCATAATGGATCTAAGACTATTTCCCACCAACAATTTGTGGATGACACCATGCTGATGGGACACTCATTGGTTCAAGAAGCAAGATCCCTAAAGAAATGCTTGAATTCTTTTGCTAAAGCTTCTGGGATGGAAGTGAATAACAATAAGTCCCAGGTCTTCTTCTTCAACACTCCTAGGATTCACCAGAGGAATATTCTTCATATCCTGGGATTCCAAGGGAGCTCCATTCCATCCAAATATCTTGGAGCTCCTCTTGTTGAAGGGGTGATTAGGAAAGTCTCTTGGGAGAACCTCTTAGAGAGATTAAAAAGGAAATTGGATAATTGGGCTTCTAGGCCTCTCAACCTTGCCAGCAGGACTATGCTTGTGAAAGTTGTGCTCCAAGCCATGCCTATCTATATTTTTTCCACTTTAGAAGCCACTAAATTTGTTCTAAAGAAAATAATAACATTCCAACGACAGTTCTTATGGGGAGGCAATCAAGCCAAACACCGATGGGATTTGGTTGGCTAGGACATTGTTTGCAAACCAAAGGATCAGGGTGGTCTTGGGATGAGAGATCCAGAGAAGAACAGTGAAGTTCTAGGTGAAAATATCTGGTGGCACTGGGTGTCGCACAAAGAGGAACCTTGGGACAAACTTTGGCACAGTAAGTACGCTCAGGGGAAACCCAAACAAGATCTGATCAGATTCAATGAAAATTTACAAGGATCCCATATCTGGAATTATGCCCATGCAAATAGAAGGATTGTCCAAAATCATAGTTTCTGGGAAATAAGGGATGGAAAGAACGCCAATTTGTGGAGCAACTCTTGGAAACAACTGCCAAGGATCATTCCCCAACAAGAAGTGCACAATAGATGGTCCCGTGCCAAAGGTCTGGGCTTGATAAAAGTTTGTCAATTCTGGAGAGAAGAACATGCTAATGAAGAATTTCATGAATGGAAACCACAAAATTGGTGGAACCAAAGATTCCCTATGGAAGAGATACCCAAGATCATTGAGGCCTTGTAGGATCGATGCATTTGAATCCAAAACCAACTGGATAAACTAAGATGGGGGTCCCAAACAAAAGGAATTTATACCACTAAAGAAGCCTATGACCTGAGCTTTAACCAAGATGATATACCACATAGGATGGACTGGAAGGGGGTCTGGAATTTTAACCCATGGCCCAAAATAGCTACCTTCATATGGTTGGTATCTTACATGCGTATCCTAACAGGAGAGAAATTCATAAGAAGAGACATGCATGGTCCTTTTTGGTGCATGCTTTGTGAAGGCGAGGATGAGTCAATGAACCATCTTTTGGACTCTTGCCCCATGGATTCCTCTCTATGGGACTGTAGTTTATCAGAAGGACGGATCGGTTTAGAGGGAAACCACACCAGAAAATTAAAGGTTGGGATAAGGAGGCTTTCAAAAATCCTGTCATCCTTAAAATATGGCTCATGTTTTCGGGATCTTTTATGTGGGCCATTTGGAAGGAAAGAAATGGGAGGATCTTTGAAGGCAAGAAAAATTCACCGCAGACTGTCTAGAACCATATTAGTAAGCATATTCAGGCGACCATCAAAATAACCCCTTGGATCGAGAGAGACTGGGAAATGGATGATCACGAGAAACAGATTTTGGAGGGATGGGGAATGGACTGTTCTCCACAAGGTTGGAGAATTTTTAAGGCCTGGAAGGCGGCTCCTACAAGTCCTCGTCTATGGCACCTTCCTCCCTGCAGCCATTTCAAGCTAAATTTCGACGGGGCATGCATGCACCATCCATGGGGAACCCCGGCTCGGCTCGATTTGGCGGAGTTATCCGGAATAGCGCGGGTGTTATTCTCTAATACTATTATGGAAATATCATACAAGATACCAACAATGCAGCAGAACTAGAAGGTTTGCTTCGTGGAATTAGAATCACAATTCGCAATAGTTGGGAACCCATGGTCATTGAAGGAGATTCGCATGTCATCATCCAAATGGCTAAAAAGATACAAGGCAGACAAAAGGTTTCCAAAGTCGTGCAAAGATGGAGAATGATGCACCGGGTCGAAAGGCTTGATGACCTCATCCGTGGTCGCCATGCTTAGTCCTTTACCCACGTTAAACATGACGACAATAAGGTGGTCGACCTGTTGGCAAACATCGGGGAGCGAATTGAAGCTAGGGAGGATGAAGGACAACTACCAGACGAGGATGGTAATGACTGGCAGATCTAGTGCACCCACCTGGAATCCCATGACATCAGGTTTTACCGGGAATTGATGGGGTGCACGAGTCTGGCCTCGGTTTCTATGATGAGAGTACATTTGTCAAGCCCACTCAACACCTGGAATTCGTCCCATCTGCAATCATTATGCGAAGTGGGTTCTTTAGTATTAAACCAGGACATGAATGCCCATGATCTCACTCCGATTTTCAATAATGGGGAAATCTTGTAGCCACCTCCGTCCATTGAAAGGCAGGGTACAACGAACCAAGCAGAGCAACCGAAAGATGTACGGGATTCTCGTGCAACTCAATAGCATGTTGAGCGGAATTAGTATGGTTATCGGATTTGGTTTGAGCCTCTTGGCTATTTATTCGAAGCACTCGCATTTTGTCTCTGTATGTTCTGTGGAGCTTTTTAGTGTGCTATCAAGAGCGATGGTGGTGTTACTTGTTGTACCGGGCGACTGGTGCAATGACTCCCAAGCGGCAAGCGCATAAGGTTAAAAAGGCTGAAGAAAGGAGGAAACCGACCCGAGAGCTGCGGAAAGTAGGGCAGGCCGCCCATTTCTTCCGGAAGTGCATTCCAACTATTATCCGAGATGAAATAGAAAGGGTTGAGCATGACCTGTGGGATCAGGTCAAAGCCCTGGATATCGAAACTACCAAGGAGGATGTGGAAGATTGGATCTGTTATCCTAGGACCACGGCTGGGCGTCTCTCTGCCTATGATAGGATTGTCACCACCTATTGGGTGACCAAGGAGCTTCTGGACCATGTGATGATGGATAGGGAAAACAAAGCTTTAGGAGAGGCTGAACCAGCGAGAGCACGAAAGGAGCATCTGGAAGATAACCACTTGATGTGCAGGACTATCGACCGCATTGCTCTTAAACTTGGCTTGCCGCTGGACGCCCCAGGTATTGCTGTTGGTCCTTCTACTACGTGCTCTCTAGGGACGTGCCCCATTCACGGTTCGTCTGGCCAGTCCTCATCCGCAGACGACCACAAGCTTGGCGTCCTTTGCTCTGGGACTTTGATCCATCGGAACGTTGCCTAGGCTCCAAAATGATGGGTTACGGGTTGGTTTATTTTGATTATAGGTTTTTTTCTGATGTTATGTATCTTTTTGTGTGGGTAGTCTGTATGGTGCTTGCGGGATTTATCCACAGTATCCACCTGTGTAGTCAGTATCTCTTCGGCTGTAGTGTCCATTCCACAGTTATGCAGACTCTGTTTGAAGGTCTTTTGAGACCGAATTTTGATAATGGTTATTGTAAAAGGGTTAAGGGAGTAGATAGTTTCCGTGTAGAAGGGATAGATGAACGGATAATTCTGGTAGTGGGGATTTTTTGCAGAATCTTTGGGCATGAAAGGCCCTATGAGTCCTGAATTTTTTGTATTGAAGGTTCCTTTTTAATATAATTTTTCTTGCTTATAGAAGAAAAAAAAATGACTGGTAGGCATTGATTTCAAGGCATTAATGGAAAAACAAGAAAATTCCATGTGCACAAATTCAAGGCATAAGATAGGAAATTGCATGAGAAACAACACAAAATTCAAGACACAGATAGTGCACAAATTTTGAGACAATTTGGGCACAAAATTCCAAATGTAGAGCATGTTTTTCAAGACTAATATGTGCACAAATAGAAAGGTATAAACATTTAAATTGTAGCAGTATGATTTCCCAAGCAAAAAAACAAAGACATGCACATTTTCTAAGGTAAATTGGGTTGGCACAAATTTTGAGGTTTTTTAGACTTACAGAAATGTGTAGTAGCATGCATGAATTTCGAGGGGATCACAAACACCAAACTAACATGTACAATAGTAGTATGATGACATGCACGTTAAGAAACACACATCCCAAAGCAAGGTTGGAAGCATCCGTTTTAATTTTTGAAATAGTTTTCAGACTTTCAGAGTAATTCGTTTTTCCACCTTTCCAATCACTTGATTTCACTGAGGGCATCAAGTACTTGGGGTTTCACTTGAATCCCAACAATCATGGAAAGCATGATTGGATGTGGTTAACTAGAAAGGTGGAAAAATGAATTGCACTTTGGTACAATCGTTGGTTGTTGAGAGGCGGTTGTATGGTTTTAATTAAATGAGTCTATACTGGAAGCAATACTTGTGTACTAGGACATCTTGGCACATATCCCTAAAGGAATTATGGAAACAAAATTGAAAGTATTGTTTCAGTTTCCTATGGTAGGGCAACAATGAGTATAAGGTAATCATTGGATTAATTGGCGAATGTTATCTCTTTTGAAGTCATTGGGTGGATGAATCCTAAAGGATATACACCTTTTTGGACTTGTTGTGGCTGCCACTTCACTCTGGCAGTTCATTAATAAAGAAAATATATGGAGGAGGATTTTTGATACAAAAATATATAGCCATTGGAACAATACTTGATTGGATTCACAAAGGAAGAAAGAGTTTACATAATGTCTCCAGTCATTGGAAGGCACTGACATTGAATTTTCCAATTATTGGAAGGTTCCTAGCTTGGAAAATTAGCAATGGAATGCTTTCCCGTGTAGGTGTAGACGCAATCGTGGGTTGTGATCGAAGAGTCTTTCTTTTTGAGGAGCTTATCCTCCACTTAATTATGATGGGGAAAGCAACACTGAATCTATGTGTGGATCCAACTCGCTCTACCATATGGAATCAAGGGTGGAAAAAAAGTGAGGATTTACATTTGTTTGGAGAGTGGGCTTTGGAATGGAGTAACTACACCGAGTCTCTACAAAAAGCACACATAAGAATACAAACATGTGAGGACAAAATTATCTGGAACAAAAACGTTATTGCTGGGTTTTATTTTGCAAAGTTGGGATATGAATTTCTCTTAGGGACTAGGGAAAGGGGTGATACCTGGTGGTGGAAGGAACTTTGGAAAGTTAAGGCACCGACGAAAGCAATTCTTCATATGTGGCTTGCACTCAATAAAAAAGTTATTACTTGGGAGATGATGAAGAGGAGAAATAAAGCTAGCCTTGGAATTTGTCTCCTTTGGAGGAATCACAATGAAACTTCTCATCATCTATTTCTTACTTGATCTTATACTCGACATGTCTAGTGTGGTCTAGAACAACAACTAAGATTTGTTCATTTATGGGCTCGAAAAGCAATTGACGAGTTTTTTGTAGGTTGGTTTAACAATAAAGTTTTGAAGCATTTGTGTTCTCTTCCCTACTTGTGTCTTTTGAGTATTTGGATAGCTCGAAATTGATTGTATTTGAAGATAAGTTTGTTCCCGCATTCATAAACGAAACATAGGTCTTGAGCCTCGTGCCTTTCTACGGGACCACAACAATTATTAAGTGCCTTATAACTATTATATCCCACAATATTGACAAAGGCTTACCCTGGATTTTTTTAATGGTGCCTATAATACGACGATGTGTGACTGTGGCTTCATCCTTTACCTTTCTGAACAACATTATTATCAGGTGAAGGTGAATGTGGGGCAAGGAATGAAAAATTTAGTGAATTCATGACACTCTTCCTTTTGTTGAAGTTCACAAAAAGACATAGTCTTGTATCCCTCAAGGTTTTCGGTGACTCTAGTCTTGTAATCAATTGTTTGAATGGCTTAGCTCAGCTTTGAAACATCACTTATAGATCACTCTTTGAACAATTACGAGAGGTTATAGACCTCTTCACTATGATTCAATTCAAGCACAAATTCCTAGAGGCTAATCAAATTTTTGATACTCTTTCGAAAGAAGTGACTAGTTTTGCAATAAAACTTCTTTTTACTACAAGAAGTTAAGGATGGACACACTGTGTGTCTTGGTCAATTTATGATACATGATTTATGATGAGACGATAAATTTGTAATATGCCAGTATGGATAGTTTGCTACCTTTTTGGTATTTAGGGTGCTTAGAATTTCTTACTTGACCAATACTTAAAAGGATGGGTGCTTAATACCCGATGAATTTTCAGTATTAGTCACATTGTGCTATGTGGAAAGAACAAGTGCACATAAAATTACTTTTGGCTCTTTAGGATCGATTTACTTTTAAGAAAATTGTTTACTTTATGCATGCATCAACACCTGAGGATTGTATTTATCTTCCACTTGAATATAAGTATGTTTTTTCTTTTGAAAAAAAGGATTTAGAACGAGATTCCAAACCCTTCTTATGTGATATGTGATTCATTGAACTTTGGATTTTTAGATGAGACACATTTAATATTTAATTGTCATGGGCATGAACATTTTAGAAACTTCCCAACACAGGTATAAATAAATTAGAGGATGTTTAGAATGGGTATATTCCTCTGTGACTTGCTTTGCTTGAGAACTTGACTAGTAAAAAGATATTGTACTCAAAGAAAATATCATGATCTAAATGCTTAAGAACTTTCTCATTTCCTTTCCAAAAATTTAACCAAGTGAAGTTGAGTCCAGAGGAATATTCCTTATAATCTTATTATGGCCATAGAGGTTTATCTGCAACTTGAGAGAAGCCCTAACACCCTTTATTCTTGATCCAAAAGTCTCTCAAGCATCAAATCTTCATTATCATAATAAGAATCCACCATATTAAAGTTATATATTTAAAACGATGAGCCTCAAGAAGTTTATCAAGAAATCATTGCCAAAAGGTTGCTCACTCACTAACACCATTCATTGCATTACTATTGACGATATTCATGACATGATCATCTAAGTTTAAGACAAACCAAACCATAAATTGTATGAGTTTAACCCCTCGAGGGGAGACCAAAGTCACAATCACATTACCATCTTCATGATTAGAAACAAAAACAAAACAATTGCATTCGCTCAAATCTAATTCAAAGACCTTTTTGGAAGAAAAATATAAATTTTACCTCTTATGAACAAAAAATACCCAAATCATGACACAAATTCCTCGTCCTTTTGATAATTTTTGTGAGAGGTGTCATAGATCCCTTTTATATTCCACAACACTATTTTCAATGATATTGGCTAGTGATGGATTCAACATGAACATCCTCTAAACCTTACAATGGTCCTTCAAGGGGTCTAAACAAGTTTGGTGTACATGAGTCAGTGAGGATGTGGAAAAGATAGTCATGCATGGTGTAGACTTGGACCTCCTTCATTGGTCCTTGAGATTCGATGGATCTTGATAATTCTATAGAGGTAGTGGAGAGTGAGTTCACATATTCACACCACAAGGAGCAAATCCTTTGGAGGAATACGCAATATCCTTGGCTTAGTGTTAACTAGTTGATGAACTGTGATTGGCCTGCATCATTAGAATTGTAGGCCAGGAAGCTTAAGAAACACGCTTATTAACTTGGAAACCATTTCTAACCACTTGAACTCAAGCTTTGATAACCTTTGCATTTCCTTGTGGGACTTGATCAACTTGAGGAGCTTACAAGGATTCAGGGGTTTGGGCAACATTACTAGCTTATGTTATTAAAGGGCCTCGAGTAACCTAATGATCTTGTAAGCCTTGAGGCACTTGTGGATCTTGGGGTTGTGGAGTATAGTAAGACTTGAGTTGCTTGTGGATCTTGGGGTTGCGGAGTATAGTTCAACCATAAATGGATAGTCCTTGATTATCAAACCTTTACAATCTAAAACAAGTAATTGGCAAGTTGGTGTATCTCACAAGTTGTTTGAACATTTTATGAACAAACCTCAATGAGCAAAATATCCTTAAGATCCTTAAAGATGGAGTTACATAATTTGTTGGCTCATAGCAGACAGAGCCAATGAGTGGTTTGGAATGCAATCAAGGAAACAATAGAGCTACATGGGAAGACTAAGAAATTCAACCCACATATGGAAACTTTGTTGAGTGCTCTCCTTGATGGAGAAGGTCCCATATCAATGAGAAAAAATAACATATGTGTTTCTATAAACTAGTGTATTACAACAAACAATTCCATTACACACATTTTTACAATTGGAAAATAAAATAAAAATAAACCCCTAACGAGGTTGCGAGCGTTCTTGTAGTGCCAACCATGAGGTTCCCACACTTCCTTCATTAAACCTTAATCATGACCTCAAGTGGAATGTGACACATCACTAATAGCATGTGTTGTTAAACACTTGATTAATAGTTACATCAAACTCATAAACATAAATATATATTAAGATTTCATTTAAATTAGCCTCATTAAATGTGAAACACATATGAACTTTGGAGGTATTTATAGGAACTCCATCTCACCGAACTGCTCTGAACTAAGACACTTTGATAGTAATAATAATAGAATTATTAATGGAATTAATACTAGTTGAAGTGGAATGAGCACTTTGAATGTTATTATTGTGCTTGAAGGAGCCATTTTGGGCTCTCAAACACCTAGTGTGTGGGAAGTTAGGGGAATATAAGCTAGCACGAGCTAATCAATCATTAAGACAAGGATAACAAAGACAAATATCATGCAACATCCCTCCACAATTTTTGTATATACATCTAAAATTATTAATCATTATTCTATGTAGGAGAGATTGTTGTTATTTTATTTATGTAGATGCCTAGTTTTGAAGATATGTTTTAAACTTGTAAGTTTCCATGTCAAATTACACTAAAACATACATATTTATATACATGCATACACAAATATAGACAACGTTATGCAAAACATCATGTATGAGTCTTAGGGAGCGTCCTTTGACTTTTTTTTTTTTAACCATGGGAACAACAACCTCCCAAGGGTATATCCAACAACCCGTAAGCCAGATATACCAGAAACTTGTGACTCAGCAGGGGCCGAGACATCTCGAAACCCTTTATCCCAGGGGAGAGCCTCTATCCCAGGGGTCGTCTACCCTTCGAGCCTTGTCACAACGGGCAAATGAGCAACCCTACCCCCTGCCGGTTTTGAACCTGTGACCTCCTCGAAGATAACACATGTTCTTAACCATTAGGCCCACCGAGCGTCCTTTGACTTTATCAGTATCCAACATCTATTTAGAGGTGGGGCACTCTTTATACACTTTTTGGTGTCATAACCATTCAACTCGATTTAACATGACTTAAGAATTTTGATATAAATTTGCTTATCTATGACTCCCTTATAAAAGTGCACTGATCACTTTCTTGAGAAATCAAATCTTGGTAAGGACATTAACATTACCCCACTTTTATTGACATAGTTATTCTCTCATAACTTGGAACGTCATCTATGTGTATATATAATAATCTCCCATGTCATGAAGACAACTCTTTTTATTTTTATTTTTATTGGTAACCACACATGTTTCTATATTTTTCCATTATACCGGGAGGTACTACATATCTACCTTTACGTGATAAGAAGTGTATGACAATCAATAGCTCTACCATTGAGTTATAAGGGTGCGGGAGGTACTACATATCTACCTTTACGTGATAAGAAGTGTTTGACAATCAATAACTCTACCATTGAGTTATAAGGGTGCGGGAGGTACTACATATCTACCTTTACGTGATAAGAAGTGTTTGACAATCAATAGCTCTACCATTGAGTTATAATGGTGCAACAAAGGGAGGGTTAAATTACATACATCTTCAAAACTCTTGCTCTTGGGTTTGCAATATGACCAAAGTATGAATACAAAAAAACTCAATAAGGTTACTTTAAAACTCATGGGCTTTACATAGACATCACCCCTAACCTACGATTTATGACTAGTATTGAAATCTTCTTTTCTTATTTTAAAGGATATTTTATATTTAGTTTTTTAGTAAAAAATTACATACATCTTCAAAACTCTTCAAAACTCTTGCTCTTGGGTTTGCAATATGACCAAAGTATGAATACAAAAAAACTCAATAAGGTTACTTTAAAACTCATGGGCTTTACATAGACATCACCCCTAACCTAAACACAATACGATTTATGACTAGTATTGAAATCTTCTTTTCTTATTTTAAAGGATATTTTATATTTAGTTTTTTTAGTAAAAAAAACAAATTTTAAGAAATCTCGAAATTGTGTCCACATTCTACTCACAAGTCAAAGATTTCATCTCTATACATGACAGTAAGTTTTAGAAGTAATTATTACAACCTAAGTATTTATTGTTTTGCCCCCAAACCATACTTTGTGTCCAGAAAGCCATCGATGATGTTCCATATCCTACATAGGCCAAATATTCCGTGTTTCTTGGATGATTCATTTACAAAGTTTATAGAATGGTATGAGATGATGTGCATGGCCCATAAACCATAAGCAACTTTTTAAACCTAAATTTTCGTTTTTTTTACCCCAAACCATAGACTAGACCCCCAACCCATCCTTTCTACACCAAACCTCAAAATGGTACCCACAAGGAGGTCAAACATTCCCTATATAAAATATATGTACTGGTTTAAAACGTTATGCATAATCATGACATATAAGAGGTTGTTACAACTAAGGTCTTTGGACTTCTATTCTAAACCAGAAGTCCATATTCAATATTGAATCTTGATTAAAATAATATTTTTTCAAAGGAAAAGTATTATTGCTATTTATTCTTGAATCAAATAGTATAAAGATCGGTCACAATTTCATAATCTCAAGATTTTACAAAACTTATCTTAAACACATAAACTTTTACAAAATATTAAAATAATCAGATAAAAACATATATACATTTACTACTTCTCCTACCACATATGAATGCTCATCCTCAGTGATCACCAAAAAAGTACAGATCCCCCTTGATTAAAATCATTTATAATTTCAACCGACCTTTATAAATAAAAATGAATTATTTAATGAAAACCGACTTTACAATTGGAGAATCATATTAACATCCTTAGTAAATTATATAAAAACGAAGAGCTCCCTCTAAATACGATTTGGTGGGACAGGAACCGCCTTTCATCAGAAGGAAAACTATTTGGTGGGAAACCCGTAGTTGACTATAAAACCTGAAGAGAAGGTGGGCGGGAAGGGGAAACCGGCACCGCTGGTTTCTTGGAAACTCAACAGAGATAAAACGCCATGCAGTCTGTGTCTCAGCGCCTGTTGGCGAGGGGTCGTAGCCCTACACCATGGACTTCGGATGTAAAGGGCAGCGTGAGGTACTTCTTAGCAGAACAACCCATGGTGGCGCACTTCAGATGGGATCATCACGCTTGGGGCTCCACATGGCTCTTCCCCATCGTGGCCATTGCCTCCTATCTGTTACTCATTCTGCTTCTCAAGATTCTTCTCATTCCCAGGAAGAGGCCGTTGCCTCTGGGCCCGATCCCCGCCATTCATAACCTCTGCGTGATCGTGGCTTCGGTGGCCATCTTCGCGGGATGCTGGGAAGCCACGGCGGTCGAGATCTCAGAGATGAGATGGCTTTGGAGGAGGCAGTTAAAGAGCACCGCAGAGTGGGTTATGTGTTTTCCTCTGGGCACGCGCCCTTCGGGCAGAGTCTTCTTCTGGTCATACATCTTCTATCTCACGAAGTACCAACAGCTCTTCGACACGGTTATAAAGATTCTCCGCAAGAAGCCCCTCACCTTTCTTCACCTATTCCAGCGCATCGTGGTCGTCTGCGTGTGCTACGCCTGGCTGGAGTTCTCTCAGTCGCTGCAGATCGTGGGCGTCCTCACCACCACGCTCCTCTATGTCGTAGTTTACTCGTATTACCTCTGCAGAAGCATCGGTTGGCGATGGTCCTCGCAGGCATCCGGTTTACTCTTCCCTGCCAATTGCCAGATGGTGTATTTGGCCTTCACGTTGCTCGCCTACGTTGTTCTTCTCGTGCTACACTTCACCACCAGGGAAGGGTGCAACGGCATGGGTGCGTGGCTCTTCGATGCCCTATCCAACGCTACGGTCCTTTTGCTCTTATTCAACTTCTACGTCAAGCAGAGATGCCGCAACTCCAAATCACTGAATACCCAACACAACATCAACAAAAAGCAGCAGGACCTTCTACAATGAAAAACTTGTGACTCAGCTTGGGGACTCGAGACCCTTTGTCTCATGGGAGCTTTTTAAGCCTTGTCTCAAGGGATTAATGGGATTAATGAGCATTGTCTCAAGGGATTAAGATAATACATGTTTTTAACTATTAGGCCCACTCAAATGCTCTTTCTATAATAAAGACATAAACTGCAACGGCCACTGAGAACAATTTCCAAGACTTTTTGGTTACTTAAATTGGGAGCAGTTTCCATTTTGATTTTTCAGATCATTAATGATGGAATTATATGAGGATTTTTTTATTATTCCAAATCCATTTTCATGTTTATTTTAATTTTATAAGTGATTTTTTATTTTTTATTTTTAATATTATATTTTTTTTTGGAATTTTCCAACTATCCCTAATAAGTTTATAAAAGTCTGGACTTATTTTAACAAGTAAAAATAGCAGCAAAGCTGCTTATACCTGCCATTTGAAAATAATTTATAAGTAAACTAAGAAATAGTTTAGAAAACTTGTTTTGATTCCATTTTCAAAACAACATATTAATATAATGGAAGTTCTACATACTACCAGCAAGGTTGAGATGGGATTTTGAGGAGAAATTTTCTAGCCGTTTAAATGCAAAAATAATAATAATGCTTATACCTGCCTTTTAGAAATATTTCAATGTATTAGTTATTTACATCCAAAGTTAATAGTTAAAATAATTAAGAAAATATAGACTATAAGTAAGAGAGAAGTGACACCTAGTACTCCATACCTTTAAAAAATGAAATTAAAAAGTGAAATAAGTAGTATAAGCATAGGGCTATGATCACTATACAATTCAAAGCTAAAAGTTAAAATAATTACTATTTTCAAAAGTTTGGATTTTCATTTTAGTTTGAACTACTCAACTTAATACCACATAACAAACGGTTGTTTATGCCTCAACTAGGTTGTTTATAGTCCAAAAATAAAAGTTAAGATGAAAATAGTTTAATGATTTATTATATTATAATGAGAAGTAATAAAAATATTTTATTATATTTGATAATATAAAGAATAAATTATATTAATTTCACTTATTTTATTATATTTATTTTATTAACAATTATCTAAAATTTACCCATATGGTAATTAGGATACTTGTTTTTACAACGCAAATATTTTTATTATAAAAAATTGTTAAATCCATGAATCAAGTACAAATATATGTAATGTATCGTTGAACTTAACCAATAAGCATAAATGTGAGGAAACCCTCATCAACAATTATTTGATTATCTCCACTATTTCGGTAGGTGTTTGGCAGTGCAACCACGTAGCCTTGTTCTCTTATAAAGAAAGTCCTATGTGAAAACCAAATCAAATGGATTATAACAGCATTACATTTGTGAAATTGTGGAAAAGATATAGTTTTGTAATTCTATAACTCTGTAGGATGAGGACATTAATAGTAAGTTATATTTTTCTGTGAAAAAAAAACTCTGTAGGATGAGGACATTTGGATTCCACAGCGCTAACACGATATTCTAGAGATACTCGGAAAATCCGGATATGTCACAAAGTAGGATTACGATATAATAATTAGATATGGGGATGTGTGCACAGCTACTCGGGGGCTTGAGGATTACAAAGGTGACCTTAGAACAGAATTTACGAATGGTCAAACAATCCAATAAAGACACAACTAATAACCTTATGACATTTGAACAAATTTTACGAATGATTTTTATTTCCATATTAAATTTTTAAATGTAATTATAATTTATGTATTTAAGATTATTTCCCATATAAGGTTCCAAATATCTTTATTTTGAAATTACCTTCACATCCATACTTTTTTCATTGAAATGTTTGTTGTTTATCACTTATTTTTTTGCGCTTTACAACTGGTTCGAAAGAGATCTTCGTTTCGTATCTATCTTTATGTGGAAAATGTTCAAAATAAAAAAATAATAATAAATCAACGTTAAAAATAATAATAATAAACGAACATGTATAATAATAATAAATCCATGTAAATATGTATATTACATGTTTGTTGTGTTTCACTTAAAATATTATATTTTATAATGTTTCAGAAGAATCTTTAAAAAAATATTATATACTTTTGAATTATATACACAGCGAGTATATATATAAAAGGCAACTATATAAAACCTCAAATTCAGTAATCAATCACGATCCCCAACCGTGGCCATGACTGGGCAGGCCTTTTCCCCTCTGGCTAAACTTAGAGCTAAAGTTAGCGGTGAATCTTGGAGCCAAGAATCATAATCAATTCTCACGCTAATCGACAACCTTTAGAAAATTGTTCTTGACGTCATTGTTTCTGAAATCATTATGTCAGTTAAATGCAGCGGAGAAAGATTGCATTCCCTCCCAATCTCATTATTAAAACCAGTATCATGGAAGAACCATCGTGTATGTAGCACGACTTTTGGGAAGATTGCAATAAGTAACAAATTTTTAATTTTTAATTTTTTTAATTTAATTTTTTATTTAACAAAAGTTACATCTTATGGGAAGATTGCAATAAGTAACAAATTTTTAATTTTTAATTTAATTTTTTATTTAACAAAAGTTACATCTTAGTGGTTATTTGTCAAATCAGATCTAAAGCCAATTAAAAAATAGAAATTATGGTTTTTCTCTAATCAATAATTAGAAATTTATATTTCCAAAATTTAAAAATTACTGTTTATTTTTTAAAATATTTAGTTTAATATTGTATTTTTAACAAAACATTTGAAAACTATGCAAAAAATATTTTACAAAATGTAAATTAACTAAAATGCAAAATGCAAAGCCATTGTTATATACCTTGCCTTTGACAGGTATAATAATGTTGATTTTCCCATTTACCTTAATTATAATAAATATATATTTTTAATCCTTTAAATAAGGGTCGATTACTTTATTCCTTAATTGAGCCAAAACTTTAACATTTTTATACCTACTTTAATTAAGTTGTAAATGGTTTAAATTGTAATTTGAAATAATTTTAAGAAACTTCTTATTGCACTAGAGTATCAAGGTGCTTACAATTGTGATATATTTTAATTAAAAAAAATATTAGACAAAATTTATATAGGTTTTAATGTAATTAAATATATATTATCAAGTAATTGGATCCCTCTAAATGCTTAATATATTTAGATTTAAGATGCATCTATACTAATTTTATTATAACCATCAAAACCATACTCTATCATTATTAAATTTTAATTCAATATATTATATTCGTTTTTACACCGATATGATTATTAAATAAATTTTTAAGGACATTTTTCATATCAATGCCAATAAAAATTTAATTAACATTTTAGATTAAAATGATAAAGTAATTATTTGGAAACGAGTTTAATTTTTCAAAATGTGTTATAATTAAATTGGCAACGTAAAAAAAAACAACGATTCTTTCTCTCTAGATTTATCTACTAAAAAAGTTCTTTTATTTCATAAAACAATACAACTAAAGTGTTGCATAATCTCTATTAAAATAGTCTCCACTTAATAAAAAAATACAACTAAAGTGTTGCATAATCTCTATTAAAATATTCTCCACTTAATAAAAGAATACAACTAAATTTAACAACACACCTATGTGTTCATTACATAAAAAACTTATCAAAAGATACCCTATTGCATCTTTATGTCAAGGAGAAAGTCACAAACTTTTAAAAAAGAAAGAACTATAGAGACCATTATTGACAAGTTGTTTGTCCACCCATTCTTCCCAAAGAAGAGTACATGGATCACCATCAATAGCTAACTTGGATAGCGCATCCGTTACAACATTGTTTTCTCTGTATGTGTGAACAATGGAGAGATTCTGAAACCTGTCCAATAAAGCAGAAATTCCGAGACACCAATTATGTAGGGAAACATTCTTCAGATTGGCTTTTTTATTTGCCCAGTTAATGACAACTTGTGAATCTCCATAAATTCGAATTGAATCTAAACCACAAATATGAACCGCCTTTAATAGACCCCAAAGTCCAAGTAGTTCAGCTTTTGTGTTTGTACCCAAGCCTCCAAACAATTGGAATTTGAGAGGGAGAGATTGTCCACAAATGATGATAAAACTTGCACCACACTTGTAATCAGACGTAGCTACGTCAAAATAACCTATAACATTATCAAATTCCGACTGAGAGAGATTGCATGCTCTATTGGTCTTCCGTTTATGTATATCAGACTGTGCATATAGGTGATGCATTTGCCAGAAAGAGATTAAATTCTGGTTGATAGAAGGAGAAATATCTTGAAAGATAACCAAATTTCACGTTTTCTAGATGGACTAAGCCAATAAACATGGGATAATGATGAAATCCCTATGCTTCTGTTTCCACTCCAGATAAGCAATTTCAAAGTTGCATACAGACCAATCATCCTTAATATTCAGCCTCAGGCAAATCTGTTTCAAGACCTCCAAAGAAAATACAAAATGGAAAAACAGACGATTGCACGAATCCATAGCGTTTTTGCAGAGGAAGCACATGCTAGGCCCATATTTTCCTCGTCGCATCAAATTTTCCCAGGTTAAGATTTTTTCATTGAATAATAACCACAAGAAACATTTTATTTTTAGGGGCATCTTCCATTTCCATAGTACAGTGAACCACCACTTCCTATCAACTTCAACATGTTGTTCCACAATTGCTTGATAAGCAACGCTGATCAAGACCTGACCTGTTGCTGGATTTTTTTCCCAAACCAAAGTGTCTTTTTCCATGGATAAGCATATTCCAGCTGAATTCAAATTATGCACATATTGCTTCCATTCTTCCCATCTTCCGGCAAGACCGAGGTTCGACGGTGTATCTGGAACTAATGAATTTGACCTCTTAAATTGGTTCAAAGTGAGCAGTCCATAATTGATAAATAAGTTGCACAGATCATGTGACAGATGGCCACCACCAGGGACACCCATGATTGGATCTACTCCAACAATAACTTCAGATCCCCCTCCAACTTTCCAAGCTAGTTGCGAGCTAAACCATGGCAAAATTTTAAGAAAGCCTTTCCATATAAAAGAGGCTTTACCATCAGACGAAGGAGGATTCCTAAACCACTTGTAGATATTAGTTTTGATGTATTTCTCGTGAAGAACCTTGGACCAGAGGTTGTTCCCCATTAAACCTCGCGATTGTAAAGTTGAATATGACCATTCAAATAATTTATAAATGTTTTTATAGGCTAACCATACCTTTTCTATTTTTACAAAAATATATTTAATATTCAAAATATCTTAATAAAGGAGTAGTTTAAATATTCTACATTTTTATTTATTTATTTTTTTGGTATATTTTTTATGGGGGTATTTGAGGGCATTCAACTCATTTATGCATTCAAAACCACAATTTAAAAGATTCTAAATTTATATTTTACCCCCAAAAAATTACCTGATTTTGACCAAAAGCCACCGAAAAATTCAAAAATAGAATAAATAGACTACTCCAACAAAGAATACAAATATTTATATTCATTATTTTTGTTTAAATACTAAAATATAGAATTTTGTAGTAAAAATATATATTGTAATCACATTCATAACTACAATACAAATATATTTTGCAAATCATAAGAGAACATGAAATTAGAGAAAGATAGTGTGTTCCTCATTCTATTTCTCTTAGAGAGGATTATCCTCTTGTTTCGCTGGTTTCATCACTACTTTTACTAGCTCTTGTTGAATTGATTCCTCTTCTTTGACTATACTGAGGAACTGAATTAATGGACACCCTTTGTTGAGATACCGAGACTAAGTGTTCATCGCCAAGTCTCTCACCATTTTGTGCAACACATTGCACTCCAGAATCTTAATTTGCCTTTTTTGTTGAACAATAATTTCTAAGATTATTGCATGCACTAGATTCTAAGGCTCCTCTTGTGTCTAAAAATGATTTGAAAGGATAGTTATTGCATATTGACTATCTAAAATCAAACTTTCATGGAACCTTGGTACTCAGTTGATACCCATGAGCTCACAAAGAGAACACCATCTCAAATGGCTATGATCCTCCATCTTCAATGCATATTGATATAACTAAGATATACAAACTAAACTAAGGCAAAGATATTGAACATAGAAAACCATTGAACCACAATCTAGCAAGAAAACCTCCACAAAGCTACTGGCTTCAGAATTCCATGCCAACCATTGAAGTACATCTTGCTTGAATTGAACATCAAATTCCAATTCTCGAAGCTTAGTCCACAAATCTAGAAGAGAACTTTTCTACCTACATTTCTAAACTTGGATTGTCGGTTGTATTTTCCACTAGAATTATCCCACCTTCAAACACCATGAAGAACGTGGATAACATATTAACATGCTTTGCCTTCATACCATAAGTGTGTGATGAGGGGTAAGGGAATTAAGTTTTGTAACTCTGGTCCACCTATTGGGTTTTAATGAATTCTTTGACAATAGAGCTCCACTTGGCATTTCTAACTTGGCAAAACCGTCCACATTTTGATTTAGAACTCTTAAGTATTCAACCAAGATTGATCCATCTTAAACCCGAATCTATCAAAAACTGAGAGGTATCCAATTTTTTGAGGTAATTTTTTTTATATCTTAAACTCAAGAGATTTGATCCATTTTTCTTGATAGAACCGGGTTTAAAATTTATGTTTTATTTTATAGGTCGACATGGATTTTAATTTTTTTTATTTTTATGAGTTGGCATGAATTTTTTAATTAATTTTTATTTTTGTTAATATAACGTTATGTTACGTTACCTTACGTGACAACATCTCCCCCATACTGGGTTGTAGAACACCTCGCTCCTCTCGATGCAATCATTTTTTTTATTAGAACGTGTAATAATTTATACTAAAACAGGTTGTGGAAGGCCAAACAACCATAGAAATCATAAAAGAAGAATTGTTTCAAAGGAGCTTCTATATTGTTAAAAAAATCAAAATTCTTCCATTGTTGTTTGGAAGAGTGCTAGAAAGTCTAAAACTTTACTATGACTAAAACTATATAACCAAACATATTGGTCGAGAAGCAAAATGCATGTAAAAAACATCATAAACTAAAATAAGATTAATTGAATTAATCTCCATTGTGTGCTTCCTCCATGAACTATTCATCTTTTTCCCATGATATTATTAACTATTTATTTACTAGGGAAGCCACATTCTAGTAGGGGGGTCCCCATTTTTAACCAAGACCCCCTTGTCTAACACATTGAGATATTGGCTTGATCACCAGATGATGAATTTTTAACACACTTGATATGAAAGAGATTAGCATTTTTAAGGCTATTGAGGTTCCAAAGGATTATTTCAAGGGTTCTATTTTGAATAGAGAATTCCTTGAGATAACCTCTTCTTGCTTTCTTAATAACCAAGAGGGAATTGCCAAAAATCATCACATTTTTTATGCCATGCCTCTTAAGAAATTTTGTCCTAAGATACAAAGCATAAGACTTAGCTTCATTGTTGGTGGCTATTCCTATGCCCCAAGAATGATACCACCATAATATAGATTTGTAATTATATATATATATATCTTCCGTAAGGAAAATATCTATCACTCTAAATAAAGAGTGATCATAAACTGCCCTTGAAGGACTTTCATATCATATGCTAAAGTGCGGTAGTTACATTACAAAATTCCTGTCTCATACATTTTTTACATTTTGGCTCATAAAGTTCACTATCATCATACATCATTACAAAATTTGAATCAAATTCATGATTCTGTTTAGGCTATTTGCCATATTCGAAACGGTTGCCGAAAAACCAAGTAGATATTAAAAGTTCAATGCACAAAAGAGGGAGATAATTTGTTAATTAACTCTTTCTCAAACTTCCTCAAACAACGTCCTTGATAGTCCTTTATTGCTTTAGGTGTGCAGGCTATGAGTGAGGAAGCTAAATTCCACTCTTATTTCTCTTGGTGGAATCAACAACGCTTTCTTTGAAAGCAAGTCAGCTTCTGAGTTAAGTTCCCTATAGACATGACTGAATGAGATTGAGTTGAAGAGGGATATCAAGTACTAGATTTGAGTCAACAATAGTTGAAAGTGTGGAGCCCTAATCTGCAACCTTTGATTTTCCCATTCAATTACCATTCTAGAATCTCCTAGAACTTGAAGATTCATTATGTGATGACTTAGAGCAGTGTGGAGTACTGCCCATAGCGCAGTCAGTTCGGCTTTGCCGTTTGTACCGTGCCCAGGACCATGTAGGATGAACATTTTACTGTGATCATTTAAATATATGACTCCTCCCGAGCCACTGAGTTGTGGGTTATGTTGACATGCACCATCGAAATATGCCCAAGGAAGACTTTTGTCAATGATAGGATGAATCATAATTCTTTGTTTTTTCTGATTCCGTTCTTGTTTATGTTCCTTTGACCATTGCACAATTAGGGCTGATGTTACTTCAGCAGGGACACTTTTGTCGAGAAAAATAACATAGTTTCTTGCCCACCAAAGACCATATATAAAAAGGGAGGGGAAGGCATGAAAATTGCATACTAGTGTGTTCTTCCACCATTTTTGACACCAGTTCTCCACTGATGTGTCCAAGGGGATTTCAGAATCAACCAGTTTCTTGGTGGCGTCCTTCTAAACTGTCTCTGCATAATCACAAGAGGAGAATAAGTGAGATGAAGTTTCAACAGATGCTTGGCATAAAGGGAAACGACTGGGGCCTATCCATCCACGTTTAAGCAGATTGTCCCATGTAAGAAGTTTATCACTTAGAGCAAGCCACACAACTATCTTTGCTTTCAAGGTGCCACCCGTCTTCCATGCCACAGACCACCACCATTTTTTTCACGACATAAAAGGTTTTTGTTGAAGGCTTCGTATCCAAGTTTGGCGGTGTAGTCTCCATTTATGCTATTCAGTGTACAGACTAGCTTATCTTCCGAGTCTTCGAATGGGACTACGAAATTCAGCCTAAGAAGAGAAATGAAATTTGTTCATTTTGTGGCTTCTTCTTCAACTAAACCCAACTCATCCGCTGTAATCCATCTACAAGTTTGAAAGTCGTTCACCTTCGCATAAGCTAATACTTGAATATTAGATATTTTTAGCCTCTGTATTAAACCTTCTGAAAGCTGATATTCATCTCCAACCCCCACCCAAGGATCAGTGCCTATTCGAACATGTCTTCCATTGCCAATTCTCCAAGCTGTCCAATTCCCAATAAGAGGAAATGAGACAACGAAAGCTTTCCACCCTATTGAGCCTCCTTTATGAGTTTTTTCTCTGCTTCTAAACCAATCCACAATTGAGGCATTTGGGCAGTATTATATATATATATATATATATATATATATATATATATATATATTTTTTTTTTTTTCCAAGAAAAAAAACGTATTTTATTCATTTCTGTCAAAAATACAATCCTCAATGCCGTGAGCAGAAAAAGGAGAACAAAGACTTTCTAATAATAATTGTCTAAGAGGGATCCATAATCATCTCAAAAAAGAGTATTGTGCAATGTATGAAATATGAAGGGCTAGTACAGTACTAGAGTTGGCAAAATCCTGATAGAGAATAATTGTGGGCAATCACTATGCCCCCTTGAAATTCTTCCAGCCTCAATGCTCCATCATGTAGCATAAGGCCTTGTTTGGACAACTGATCGACAAGTTGATTGAATTCACAATAAACGTGATTGAAGATAATTTCCTGGAACGATGCCCTAATCAAATGGAGACACTGGACCAAAGAGTAAAGAGCATTGTTAACAATAGACATCTTACCTTGCATGTTTTGAATGACCAACATTGAATCACCGCATACCGGGATCTTCAAGATATTCTGGATCTTAGCTAATTTTAACATATAAAATATCCCATTGAACTCTGCAAGGTTATTGGTCCTAGAACCAATATTTCCCTTCCCCAGAAAAAAATGTTCACTACTCAAATGTAAACTGAACCCAAATGCACTTCTTCTATGTTGACACACCCCGTCAAAGTAACCCCAGTCCATTGATCAATCATTGGAGGATGTCTTATAATCTTTGGTCAGTTGGGAAGAGCTGGAGAGTAATATTGAAATAGTGCATAAGACTGAGATACAATCTGAAAAACAGGTCTTCTCTTATAATTGAAAATGATGTCGTTAATTTCCAACCAGATCCCCCAAGCTATAATGATATGGAGAGGTCTAAACTGCAGTAAATCAATAGTATTAAAAAAAATCCTGAAACAGGAATCCACAGTAGACTCTTGCCATAATGGTTGAGAATTGACACGTTTAGTCATTTCTCTCCATACTTCCTTAACAAAAAAAATCAACCAGTAGATGTAAGCATGTTTCCTCCGCTGCTTTATATAGAAAACATATTCCCGAACCATGAAATACAAGATGCATTAACTTGTCCCAAGTTAAAATCCTATTTTTTAAATCCATCCAGAAATGCAAGATGGATTTAGTGGGTGCTTTGATTCTCCAAATCCATTTTGAACACTGAGGAGCAACTCCCTGAGGAGGAGGTATAAGAGATAAATACCCAAGTTTCAAAGAATAGTTACCCCCTTTTGTATTGTAGGCCCAACAAAGTGAATCCTCCTCGTTCCTTAGATGAATATGATTCTTGATAAGTTAGACTCTGAATAATTTCCATTCCACCATTGCATTTCCTTCCAACCCAAGAAGTTCACTTGATGTCCAATGCTCATTCCAGACCGATGAGTCTCGATTGCAGCCAAACTGATCCAGAGTCTGATAGCCCCAGATCCTCAGTGCAGACTTAAGTTCTAAATTGATGTTGCCACCTTCATGAAGTACAAGAATGGAGAATCAAAACCCACCCGGACCAGTCAACCATTCCCTACCCGCCAAGATAAGTGGGGTTCAATGACCTGAAATTCCTTACAAAGAGCTCTCCAATGACTGGATAAGTTTCTGCACCTAACCCAATCAATTAAGGACAAATGATCGATATATTTAGACAGTAATATCCTTTTCCATAGACTATCTTTAGTCAGGAGTAACGAAAGTGATTTTGCTACCAGGGCTGTATTAAAGAGCATACTATTTTTCAAACCCCAGCCACCCTGATCCTTCGGAACCGCTAAATTCGACCATTTCACTAGATGAAATCCCAGATATTCAGAGCTCTATATCCATAGAAAATTATAACATAACTTCCTAATAGAGTCCAATACAACTACATGAATAGAGGCCATCATCTACCAATACACCAGTATAGCTTCAAGAACACTTTTAACCAATACCAATCTGCCTCCCCTAGAAAGCCAACGGTTGCACCAAAAAATTATTTTATTCTCAATCCTGGTCACCAGCCAAGTCCAATAGTTTTTGGCATAACAACTAGGTTTCAGAATAAATCCTAGGTACTGGATTCCATCATCCATACTCAAGGATTCATAGTGGAAAAATGACCTCCAAAATACTACATCCTCCCACTGAGAGTCAAGGACATAGATGGAATATTTCCCAACACCAATCTCCATTCCAGTAGCTCTACAAAATATATCAATGTTATATTTAAGTTTTAAGCATTCTTGAGTAGAGTAGAGACAAAACAAGAAAATGTCATCAACGAACATCATGTGAGTTAGATTAACTCTATCATTAAAGGAGACACCTCTAATATTGCCCATAAATTTGTCTTCATTCATAATCTGACTGAAACCTTCCATGATCAATAAAAGTAGATAGGGTGAAAATGGGAAACCTTGTCGTAACCTCGTGGATGATTTAAAATACCTAGAACCAGAACAATTAATGAGAAAATCAAAATGGAGAGAGGTCACACAACACATAATCCAGTTAGTCAATTCTAAGTTAAAACCAATGTGCAGTAGAACAAGTCTTAAGAAAAGCCAAGAGGCCTTATCATAAGCCTTGGATAGGTCAAGTTTTAAAGCAACAACCTTTAAATTTCTTATTTTGATAGTGTGTAACCCCTCCTGGGAGGAACCCACAGCCTCATAAATGGATCGACCTTTGAGAAAAACAAATTGTTCATTAGAAGCATACCTTGAGAGAAGAGGTTTCAGTTGAACTGCCAGAATTTTAGCCATAATTTTGTAAGCTTCGTTGCATAGTGATATAGGCCTGGAATCACCAAAATTTTCAGGTTTTTCTTTTTTAGGAATAAGTGCCAAGAATGTAGAGTTGATTGAAGCAAGAATGATGCTTGACACTCGGAATTCCTACACCATTTTTAATAAATCCTCCCCTACAATATCAAAGAAATCAAGAAAAAACTCTGGAGGCCATCCATCAGGGACCGGGCTCTTATCCCGCTAAAAATATTTTAGAGGTTTAATCAGTTCCTCCAAGGTAATTGCCTGAAAAATTTCAACATTTAGGTCTTGAGTGAGCATCCGAGGGAGTTTTTCAATAATCTGAAGAATTCCCATCATGTCCTAATGCTCAGGTTCAGAGTAAATCTCCTTGAAATGTTCAACCACTGCCTCAGAAAGTTCAATGAAACCTTTAATAGGATTTCCATCACCATTCTTTAATTCCCAAATAGAATTAGTATTTTTCCTGTGAGAAGCCATTTGTTGGAAGAATTTAGTGTTTTGATCTCCTGCCTGAAGCCATAATGCTATGCTCTTGAGACGCCACTCATCTTCCATTTCATTGAGAATCTGGTTCTTTTCTGTTCACATGACATTAGCATTCCTTTTGATATTTAGATGGGGAAAAACAGACAGATTTCTCAAACAAGCTCTGGGGATTATTCTCAATACCCACTAGCTTAGCCTCACGTAACTTCCTACACTCCAAGTTCCACTTCAACACCTCAGATTTCAATGTTCTTAAGGATTCAACTAGCTGACTGCAAGCATAATCTCTCTCAGTAGAAATGTGAATCCAATTCCTCTCAACCAATGCATGAAAATCACTCAGCTTAGCCCATTCAGAATTATATTTGAAAGGAGTACCAGTATTCTTCATAGACAGACCCAACTTAAGACAAATAGGAAAGTGATCCAAGAAAAAAGAGGATCCAACCCAGGATATAAAATGGAAACAACTCACAAGATTGGATTTCATGAGGAAACGATCAAGTCTTTTATATATGCCTTCACGACCAATTCTCTTGTTGCTCCAGGTAGGCTTTAATTATGAGGGTTTAATGTCCATCCAATCGCCAGACTCTAGAATAACCTCAATCTGTGGCCCCAAGGAGTCTAATCGAGCCACTTCACCCCAAATTTCATCAGATCATAGGGTGAAATTCAGGTCACCACCATGAATCACATATTTAGCCTTAATGAAATCCCTCTTCATGAGATTTTTCCAAAATTCGATTTTGTTATCATATAGACCATAAAATTTCAGAATTAGTATAGAGCTGTCCAATTCCTCTAAAAAAACATCAACCCCCAAAAGAGAACGAGCAACAAAGGAGTTAAGTACTCTTACCCTCTTCAACACTCCCATTACCAGACTGCCCAATCTTCCAGCAGTTTCCAAAGCAAAAAACACATAACCAGGTAAAATCCTACTTACTAAAACAGATACCTCCACCCCATTTCGCTCGCCCTAACGATTTGGCCTGCCTTCCAAGGCCCCGAACATTAATATAATATATTTTCATTTCAGGAACTCCCGAGGGGGTATTCCTGCTCTAAGTACCCCACAAATTTTCATTTGTCTACCCTCTGAAATATCCCGCTTGGCTCTTTCTTGTGCCTGAGTCATCTTAGATTTTCGTCCGGCCTTGGAAGTGCTAGGAGTCGACTCCATTTCCAATCCCCCAAAGGAAGGGATCCCTTTCAAGGGTGGCCTATGGAAATAAGAACCACGAGAGCTAGTTCCCGAACCACTACATCCCTTCACCCAAGACAAATTTCCAAGAGACTCAAAAGAGTAATTCGAGGTTAAGTTGGTAATCAAAGGCTCCTGTAGAGAAATCCTGACATCACCAGGAGGCGAGAAATTTAAATTGACATCTTCATTCGACACCAGATCCACCTTATTCTGAATAATAGGAGACTCATCCAACATTGAACCCAACACTGCATTACCAGTCTTCTCCCATAAATTCTGAAGAACGTCCACCTAGTTAGCAGATAAATCCATGTCCTTAAAAATATTAGTACTATTCACCTGCTGAGGGGCATCAGAAGGCACCACAAATTCCCGAATCACTTCATCTTCCTGGGCCACCTTTTTTGTATCCTTACCCCTGTCACCTTGCATGGATACATCGTTCATGTAAAAGGTTGTACTATCATCACCGACATGTGCCTCTTTTTTGAGACAAATCTTCTTAGAAAGTTTTGGGCACAGTTTGCCACCACGTGGCCATTTAAGTGACAGCAGGAACATCGAAATGGAATATTCAAATAATCCAGCTACTGCGTAAAAATCACATCCCCAAATACCAAGTCAATGGATTCAAACAGACCTTGTCGAGCATCACCCTCAACCAATATCCTTGCAACTGACCTCTTTTGCGAGTTGAAGAGATCTGCATCTACAACCAAAAATTTGTCGATAGCATCACCAATCACTTTAAATCCCTCTGGAGACCAGAATTCCAATGGAAAACAAGGATTTTTAACCCATACCGAAAAAGAATCCAAGGTGTCTGATTGTGGGTCAAAGAGCGGATGTCAAGTTTTCAGGGCAAGTGGGGCAACCCTTAACAACCATACTACGTGTAAACTGTTTTGAGCCTCCGCAGGCTAGTGGAATTCGAAACCAATCCATCCACAGGAAAGCAAGAGTACCTCAGGCACTGATTGAACCACAAATCCCCAAGAGCTCGCCACCCACTCCTCAACCGATCCTTCCAAAAAATGACGGCCATAGAATTTTCCTATCAACATGCAACTAGAGAGCTGTGGAATCTCCATCATGAAAATATCAATGCCCACCACCAACGAGCGCCCGGGACCCTTGTTATTTAGAGCCTTAACTCATTTTTTTCTTACTGCTTTAACCGAGCAATGATGTAGCTTGTAGTTCTTTAGACTCAAGTTCCTCCCAATGAAACCACCTCCTCTAGTGGTAGAGTGCACACAGGAAGTCAACGCATACCCAAAAAACTTAGAGGATTTAAACAAAGCCAACCTAGAAGGTGAAGAGTTAATATCACTTACCTTCATACAAAGATATAGCACGAGCGTAGTTCCTTTCATCAACACCGACGATAATCAGTGTAATTCATGCGGGGGCGAGGTGGTGGATTGATGCAGCAGATCTACTTGCGAAGGAACCGTCATCCCACCACGAACGATGAAACTCACATTCCCATCATACGAGCGCTCAGAAACCTGGGTCCTAGGGAAAAAACCCGTCGGCATGATAGATGGGGAATGCCAACTGAGAGACGTACGAGATATGAGAGGAGAAGACTGCAGGGAAGGGTCCCTACCAAATTCCATAACCGTATCCAGATCCTTACACCTTCCAACCTGATCTCCATACCGTATGTGCAAAAATCCCGATGAGGTCTTAATCGTGTCATCTCGACAGAATATACTATCACTTTGTTCAGAATCATCAGTTTAGTCAACCAGGGTTTCGCTGATGTCCTCGATGGTTGGAGAGGACTACAAAACAAAACCCTAGTTGAAATCGTTGCCATGCCTGAACGTTCAACCTTTTTCTAAGGGATGCAACTTCTTTGGGTAACATAAACTTAAGGGCACCTAAAGATCTCATTCGTCATGAGTTCATATATATCTATATATAATTGATAATTTAATAGACGATGATAATTTACAATTGATGTCCCGCCTTTAAAATGGATTGGGAACCTAATTTGAGGAGTCACGTCCTCTTAGTTTATCATAAATACTATTGTTAATGATTATTAAGTGTTTTTATTTATTATTATTTAATATTCGTAACATTGCCCTTAAAATTTTGCGTTGTCCTCAAAGCAATGATAACGGGGAATGTAGTTGTCAAAAATGTTTTGATTCCCAAGATGCATGGTCTTTGGGAATATTTTTCCATTTAATAAGATACTCTTTAATCACTCGAGATCACAATCTTTTCTTCCTGGTAGCAATAATAACTTCTGGTTCGAAGATAATTCGTCCTTCATCATCCAACATAGGAAGCATTGTTTGCGCATTCTAGTGTTGTCCTAGCACCTTTTTTAGACATGATACATGAAAAACGTTGTGGATGTGACTTATGTCCGGTAATTCCAATCCATATGGCACGTGACTAATCTTCTTGTTGATTTGATATGGTCCATAAAACCTTGGAGCTAGTTTATTCTTTCTGCCTTGTTTAAGTGACAACTGTTTATAGGGTTGTAGTCTCACAAATACCAAATATCCAATTTCAAATTCTCTTTCTGTTTGATGTTGATCGACTTATTGTTTCATTCGATTCCTGGCAATAGTTAGATTCTCCTCAAGTATTTGAGCAACTTTTTGATTCTCTTCTAAATGATCTTTTACTGATGCAACCTTTTCCCAATTTGTGGCTAGCTCCTTCCATTTTAGGGTTCATATATGTAGATAGCTTAGAACGGTGTCATTTTGGTGGACGTATGATATATGGAATTATACCACCATTCAACAAGATGCAACCATTGCAACCATTTATCTTGTTTGCCACTCACAAAACAACGAAGGTAGGTTTCTAAGCATTTATTGATGATTTTTGTTTAACCATCTGTTTGGGGATGGTAAGTTGAGCTCATGTTGAGTGTCGTCCCACATTGTTTGCAAAATTCTCAACTTTGCATCTCTATCAATGACAATAATATTTGGAAACCCTTGTAACTTATAGACATTTTGGCAGAAAACTTTAGTTGTTTATGTGGTGGAATCATTTTTCTTACCCCGATGAAATGTGCATACTTGGATAGTCTGTCCACTACTACCAATATTTTTTCCTTCCCTTTTGACATGGGTAACTCTTCAATGAAGTCCGTTGAAATTTATTCCCATTTATGATTTGGGGTATGTAACAGATGGAGTAGCACTGGGCTTAGGACATTTTCATTTTTATTCCTTTGGAAAATGTCACATTTTGCTACATATTTTTGAATGTACACATTCATTCCTTTCTAAAAAAATGATTGTCTTGCATTATAACAAGTTTTGAAAAATTCTACATGTTCTGCAGCTGGACAATCATGGGGTTCCTTCAATACTTGGTTTTAAAGCTCGAGTTGGGGCTTAAATAAATTCTTCCCTTATACTAAAAGAGGCAATTTTCCCATTCAAATTTGGAGTACTGATTTATATCGTTAATTATGGAGAAAAAATTAGGGTTTTTGGCATATTTAGTTCGAATTTCATCCATCCATTCGGGAATCACTATGAATACTATGAAAAATTACACTTCGTTGTCTCTTTTTGGACATAACATCAACTACTATGCTATCTTTTCCCTTTTTATGTAGGATTTCCATATCAAATGTAGCAATTTTGTTGTAACAAGTGTTGAAGACTGTTATGATCTGTACGGATCATAAACTTGCTTCCAAAAAGGTATTGTCACCATTTCATTAATGCGTGGATGATGGAAAGCACATCCTTGTTGTATGTAGACTATAAGCATTCCCTTTTGTTTAACTTCCTACTTTCAAAATCAATTGGGTGTCCTTCTTGCATCAAGACTACTCCTATCCCAAACCCTATTCGATTACAAATGGTTTTGAGAAATTGGGTGTTGATAAAACATGAGTTGTAGACATAATTATTTCCAATACCTCAAAACACTTTCCTACTTCATCATTACACCGAAAGGAATTCTTTTTAAGGAGGTTTGTTAGCGGAGCAATTAAATGAGCATAGGTCTTGATGAATCTTTGATAGTAACTGGTCAAACCTAAGAATCCTCTTAACTTGGAGACGTTCTTTGGTTGGGGCCATTCACTAATCGCTTTGATTTTCTTTGGATCCACCTAGACTCCTTCCTTCAAGATAATGTGACCAAGATACTCTACTTCTTGTTTTCCAAATTTACATTTTGACCTTTTTGAATAGAATTGGAATTCTTCTAGGAGAGATAGTATATGTTCCAGATGCTTCATATGTTCCTTCCATTTCTTGCTATATATAAGGATTTCATCAAAAAATACTAACACAAATTTCCCTAGGTAGGGATGGAATAGTTCATTCGCAACTACTTGGAAGGTGGCTGGGGCATTTGTTAATCCAAAAGGAATTACCTTGAATTCATAGTTCCCTTCATGCGTTTGAAAAGCGGTTTGCGACATCTTCTAATATGTCCCTGATTTGATAGTAACCTGATCTTAAATCAAGTTTTGAAAAATATTTGGCTTTGTGAAGTTCATCAAACATGTTGTCGATGAATGGAATTGGAAACTTGTTCTTGATTGTTATTTTGTTTAATCCTTGATAATCTATGCATAATCTAAATGTGCCATATTTCTTTCGTACTAATACGACTGGACTCCTGCTATTTGTGATAACACCACACTTCAATAGGTCCTGAACTAATATTTCTATTTATGTTTTATGGTGGTGGGAGTATCTATAGGGATTTACTTTGTCTGGGATTGAACTTGGTTTAACCTTGATTATATGTTCGATCCCTCTTTTTGGTGCTAACTCCATGGGTAGATCTTAAAATATCTTTTTGTGTTTCTAAAGTAACTCTTGGACTTCTTCTTCTCTGGGGTCATCTTGTTCTGAATCTTGTCTCTCCATCCGATGACATTGGATCACGTAAGTTGATACCCCCTTCCGTATAAGTTTATGTATATGTTGAAATCAAACCACTTGCGTCTGGGGTGGTTGGAAACCATATAGCTTATACTTTTGTTCTTGCCACTTGAACTTGATGAAATGTTTTTAATGATTGGTTGAGTAGGTCCCCAATGTTTGTAGCCATTGGAATCCTAAAACTATGTCTACTCCCCCCAAAGGTATGGTGTAGAATTTTGACTCCAACTTAAAATCTTGTATTTGAAGTTTCTCTTTATGGCACTTCCCTACATTTTTTTTTTATCTTTTTTCCCTCTACAACCATCACCTTCATGTATGGAACTGAATATATGAATAGCTTAATTTTGCTTGTGATCCTTGTGTCGAGGAAGTTTTGTATGCTTCCTGTATCTATTAGTACCGTGACATTATTATTTTTTATATGCCCCTTTAACTTAAGGGTTTGTCATTGGCTAATGCTTTTCATGGCTGCGAGTGATATTCTGGGTGTGTTATTTTGGGCGTTATCTTCTTCTTCATTTTCTGATTCTTCTGCATTTGATTCATCATTTCCTTCTGCTTCACTTGTGCATAACTGCTTTGAATTATCTTCTGTGCAATACCCGTGTCGGGGGTCCCATTTGTTTCTGCATCGTCTGCATTTTCCTTCTTTCATTTGCTGTGATTCCAAACCTCTTTTGTTGTCTCATATGTGTGGAGGTATGTATTTGTCCTTATTTGTGTCTGTCGTTGGTGGTGTGTTTTTCTTGAATATGTTTTTCCATTTCTTTATTGGAAACTTTCAAATTTGGCTTCTGTCACTTTTTCTCTAGGTCTTGTCACTTCTACGTTTCGCGTGTCATGCTTTTTTAGTTTGTTTCGGATATACAACTGAAGGCCCCCTAAGTAAGTTTCGAGTAACTGATTTTTAGATAATCCAAAGACTCGTGTGGCAAGGGATTCTCACTGATGCGTGAATTCCTTGACACTTCCTCTTTGTTGTAACTTGGTAAGCTTAGAAAAGAACTTGTTCTCGGTGATTCCTTCAAATCTTTTAAAAAAGTCATTTTTGAACAAGTTCCAGGTGTAAGAAAAAAATTCTCCTTTGCACCACATGTAACACTTGTATGTGTATCCTTCTAGATGCATGGATACATATTTTACTTTCTCATCATTTGTCATAATGTTGTATATAGTGAAATATTCTTCGACTTTGTTTAGCCATGCCACACATTGGTCTTCGCTCCCGTTGTATTTCGACAATTCTATTTTTGCTCCAGGGTGGGAACATCATAAGGGGATGAGGAAATTGACATGCTCGAAATACTTCGTCGTTTGCTTCAACTACTAGACCATCAGTTTTGTAACATCTTCACGAGTTCGTCGTGTTTTCTATTCTAGTTCTCTGTCATGGCATCGAATTTGTCATCCAACTTTTTCTCCATTATTGTGAGAACTTCTTATTTAATCTCCTTCTTAAGTGTTGCATTGCCATTCTTTGTTTATGCTCTCAATATTTCTTGGTTCGTGGTGGCAGCGTCTCTAAGGGAATTGACGTCTTTTGTTAGCTAATAAAACTGTTTTTTCAGGTCCATGTTTCTAGTGTATGGAGGTGAATACTTAGACACGATTTTGGCTTATATGGAGGCGAACGACACCTTGAGGTTAATTAATAATAACTATAATAATAATAATAATAATAATAATAATTATTATTATTATTATTATTATTTATGTTAATAGTGATGGGTAAAATAATAATAATAATTATTAAAAAATAATAATAATATTATATATATTGTTTAATTTATTATAAAGAAAGTTTTAAAAAAAATTAATAAACAAATTTGATATAATACTAATAATATTATGATATAATATATAATTTTTTATTAACCTTTGTTTGAGTGGGTGGGTAAAGAGATTACGTGGAGTATGGCATAGGGCATGGCAGGAGGAATTAATGAGGGGTTCATGGGGGCGGTGGTGGAAGGCAGGTACGCAACAGTGACCACGAGTAGGATGGATGCAGGGTAGGGGCGATGGAGGGCGCAAACAGTGGAGGAATGTGGGGGAATAGAGGACGCAGGAAATGGGAGAGCATGGGGAATGGAGGTTGGATGGAGTAGAGGAAGAGTTAGGAGGGAAAACGATGGTGTAGGAGTTGGGGAACGTAGGGCGCATGAGTGTGGAGTAGTGGTGTGTGGGGTGGTGTGCGTGGGAGCATGGAGCAGTGGATATTGGGACATGGAGCAATGTGTTGGAAGGGATATTGGGGAAGGGAGCAACATGGGGGAAAGTGGATGTGTGAGGAAGGCTCCCGTGGGCATGAAGAGCATTAGAGATGTGAGAGGGAGCAAGGAGATGGGGGGACACAAGTGTTGGAGATGGAGATGAAGGTGTGGGAAAGTATAGGAGTGGAGGCATAGAGGAAGTGGAGATGCATATGCAGAGTGGTGGGTGAGGAGATGTGTGGTGATTTGAGTGTGGGGGAGGTGTGCAAAGTGTGAGGGGAGAACATTGAGGCAAGTGGGAGAACGATGAAGAACTTGGAGAACCTTCACATAGCTGCAACCAAGCTATGGTACTAATGATATCATCATAAATATAGATTTGTAATAACACACACACACCCACACCCACCCACCCACCCACCCACAGACACATCCCCCCCTCCCACACACACCTCCCCCCCCTCCCACACACACACATATATATACAATTGAATAGATGATGATAATTTACAATTGATGGCCCGCTTTTAATATGGCTTGGGCACCTGATTTGAGGAGTCACGTCTTCTTAATTTAATTATAATTACTATTTTTAATGATTATTAAGTGTTTTTATTTATTATTATTTAATATCCGTAATAAATAATAGGATTATTATGTATTCACATTAGGTTCTAAGAGAACCCCTCCATCTCCTGCCACCCCTAGGTTCCTATTTGATGCTTTGTTAAAGAATAGATTGTGACACCTTTGTGCTCTCATCTATTTTTGAAACTCAGCTTCCTTGAACTACAATCTCCATTGTGCGACTTTTTGCAGGCTATGATAGATATTTTTGGATTGAGGGGTAATCCCAATGAGGAAGTGATTGACCCACGATTTCTCTTGGACTATAGGAGGCTCTTTACTGATCTCTTGGATTCCTCATATGCTAGGAACCTTGAACATAAGAGCCTTGCCTTGAAGGGTTGTTCTTAGGGTAGTAATGGATTTAAAATTGAAGAACATTTTTTTAGGCAAGCCATATCTTCTAACTGATGTACTTAGGTAGAGCCATCCAAATTATGCTCAAAATTGGCTTATGAAGGAGAGAACCAAGATAGAAGGTCTTGTAATTAAGGAATAGGTCGCTCCATCTAGAAGGAAGAGATATGTAGCTATATAACTTACTAAGATCCTCCATCCATACATTTTTGGCGAAATCGCATTCTAGAAGAAATTGCTTCGCTTATTCTTCTTCCTTGAGATCATGTGCTAGGACCCAGCATAAAGCATTCACTTTGGGAAGCCCATCTTGGTGCCAAATTTTTTCCACATAATGGGTTAAAATGGTAGAGGAAGTTCACTAATAAGCCTAGTATATCCCGCTTGAAGAGTATAAGCTCCATCCTTTCCCCATCCACAACGGTCATTAATGTTTAAGCTTATAGGAGAAGATATTGTAGCTGATGTGATACATCTAAATGCTTTTAATTCGTCCATCTACCCAACGAGTCCCATGCAAAGATATAATAGATTTTTAACTCCTTTGTCTAAAATCTAATTTCTTAGTTTTGTAAGGCTTGATTTGGAGACAAGAGGAGCTTGCTTTGTTATAGGATCTTCTCATACTTCTATCTAATTTCCATTACTTGGGAACTAATAGATTCCATCTTGGATTAAATTCCCAGTTGCTTTTCATGATCTCCAAATGCTTGATCTAGTTTCTTCCCACTTGCTATGTCACATACCCCAATTTTATTAAAATAATGTAATTATTTTTAATATTCCTGAGAACATTATGTTAAATTTAATGCTAAGTAGGAAGGGATGACTCAGCAGAGTCTCCAGAAATGGAATGTAAAATCTGAATAATTATTATTAATAAATAAATTATGGAGACAACAGCATGGGAGAGCTGTTAAAAGAGGTTACTGGTCTAACTGGTGGATGGAATTAGGTGGAAGGACAAAAGACAAGTGGCAGCATCCTCAAACACTTCCTGAGTTGCAGGTGGCAACTTCCCTATATTTTGGGGTCATGATTCCCCAAGAAAGTGGAATCTGAGCAGGTGGCTCATTAATGACAGTTAGCCCAACTAAGACCTAGGCAATCTTTTAAATACTACTCAATGAACTGAGCTGGGGGTTCAGCAATTGTTCTAGAGGGAGAATACATTCAGATGAATGCTATTCAGGAGTCCCATTGAGGAAGTGGGAAACAGTAAGGAAGTGTTTTGAGCAGGAAGTTGCAGTAACTTGGTTCCAGTATAGCTGTTTTGGCTGAGGGAATTATTGGCCGTACTTAGATTCCAGCCAGTTAGACCAGAGCAAGCTCGGGGGTCCTGAGAAGTGCTGTCTGGGCACTCTCCAGGAATTGGTAGGGAGGAACAGCCTCCCATTGCTGTTATTGTCTACCATCTACAGGTTCTGTCACTCTCCCTGTTGATTGGTTTAAATTATTTTCCTATGAGATAAGCTAGTACAACTATGTATTGATTGTGTTCAACTTCAGGAAATCATTATCTATATTTTCCTTTGGTATAAATTTCAGAATGCAGATGTTTTAGAAGTTTTCCTGTTTTTATTTAAATAGAGTATATTATTTTCTACAGAACCTATTTGTCACTGCTACAGTTAATAAATACTGTGTTTATGCATATGCTAGAATTCCTGTTATTAGTTTAATAATAGACAGAAATATTGGATAATAGATAATCCAGATTTATAACTATTAAACAATCATAAGAACAAATCTAGACAAATCTTAGTGTTTATTTTGAGATAATTCCTATCAGAATAACCTATCTGTATATATAAATGTATTGTATATTTTAGTAAAACCTTAAGTTACAGGTTTGTCTTATATCGATTTAACAGATGAACAAAGCTCATCTCATTATATATTATTTATTTATACTCAGAACATGTTGGCAGTTATTGACTAACTAAAGAAGTGACCGTAACAATATTTTATTGTTACATGCCTTCACATAATCTTAAAATCTTCTACACAGTAGGCGAATATAAGCATATAGAAACTGTAGATTATGATTTTTCTTTCTTTCTAGTATCTGAACACAGTAGCCATGTCAATACAATAAAAACAACAGAGTTATTTTTTTAACAATACAAACCTATTAATCAACAGAGAAACTGTCGACTAACACAGTCATCAATGGCTGTTACTACCATCTTAAAATATACACAGTAATTTAAATTACTCAGAATAAATGTCTCCCTTGAAAGTATTTCCAAAACCATACACGGCCGTAGCCTCCCATTATTCCTTTCGACAGACTGAAAAACAAATGAAAGGGATGCCTTACATGGCAGCCATAACTTATAATATCTTTATACTTAGTTCTAAGTATATTTTATTCTACATACAGTTTCATTTAACAACAATACAAGAAACAAAATAAATAATATTATAATTCAATCCCAGTCGCCATCGAGTAACAAGACCATACTGATGCTTTGAACATAAAACAAACACCCCCAAATTCGCCAGAATAACCCCAAGTTTTTAATTATTACAGTCACAGTCGAGGAACAGTCATCATCTCTCATTTAACTTTTCAAATTGAAGAAAATACATAGAGACAAGTTAGGGTTTCATTTATAAACCAAATTATCCTCCATTACATGTACCGAAGTACCCTTTTTATCTTCATTTTAAATACATTCTATACAAAACATGAAAACGAAACACGGTCATAACAGACCCAATAATATATATGAAAAATATAAATCTTATACAGCGAGGATTAAAATCCTATGCTTAGCCATTATAGAAAACCATAGCCGAAACCCTGGCCTCATATGGGCGTAGCCGTGAATGGCTCTTCATACATTTAACAGGGTTTCAAACCCCTTTCATTTCAAACCAAAACAACTCCATACATATGACTGCAACTGTAAATTGCAAGTTGTCAAATGACTTCACTATACAGGAGTTTTCCTCCTTGACACAACCCTAGCCACAAAACCAGCAAAGGAAGAGACAGCCGTGGATAACCAGGCTTACCCGGAGGAGCCTGCGTAAATGATAAGGCCATGAACACCTTCAAGAGCCGCGTGACCTGCACATTGACGAATGCCGAGGATATTAATCATCATATTAAGTGCAGAGAATGGAAACAAAAACGTAAATCTATTGAATGATTATAAAACTTAAAAACTGTAAAAATATGGTGCATCTTACCGGGACATGGAGGAAAGTAGCAGTAGACAACCGGTAGCCACAGGCTAAATAATTATAGAAACCCCATCATCTTCGTCAGAAAGGTAAATAAACAAAACCTATATAACAGCTGAGACAAGGTAATAGTTCCCGACGAAACCCTCACGCTGGCATGGAACCAGACTTGAAGCACACCCAAAACCCAAATGCATCACCTCTCACATAACTTAAAGACCGTAGCAAACCCTGTCTCCTATGCACACCAGCGAATTGAAGGACTGTAAGTAGCTGGTTTTTAAAAACAATGACGGAGCAACGAGACCACAAAATAAGGAAAACCGTAGCCAAATCTATCAACAGAGCCGAGGAGGTATTCTACTTCAGAATGAAACCCACGAGACCAGACCCCAACACGTTGCACTCAGTTACAGTGTTCTCATTACAAAAACTCAGACAGGGAGGGTTTCATTCTCAGGACCCGAGCCCGAAGGCAAATACAACAACCTGGTAGGGTTTTGATCAACATTTTATATATTGCCAACCGCTTGGAGGAGAAGCAACCACGTAGTCCCAAATATATCAACGTAGTATGGGTCGAGACTATATAGTTCAAACTGCAACCCAAATCATTGCACATCGAATCCAAAATCATTATATAAGTAAGTCAAATGTAAAAGACAACATATGATATACAATCATTAGCATATAGTGTATGCTTGCAATCGAACCTTCACGGAATACCAAGGTACGTGCTATGTATAAACCCTACAACAAATACAAAGGAGGTATGGTCAACTTCAACCATAGAGTTTACATGACCAAGTATGATAAATATACCCTATACACTATAGGTAGTATAAAGCTTGCCATCGTATGGGGACAACATGATGTGGCAAAAACATTAGGTTACATGAGATTTATAAATTAAAATCAATCCTAGATTTATGCCATGAGCATAATACATTCCATGATTTTGTAAGCAGTAATGTAGTCAACTTCAAAGGAAGATACCGTGTTACTTAACACCTGGAAATGTTACCATATCTATTTGACAATTATACAAAATTGCTATCATACACACTCATCGTGTTTGTTACCAATACTATTGTAACAGTAAACAATTTTTTGAATAATAAATCTCTATTAATAAGATGATTGAAATCGAGCTTCATCTACAGGTTCCCATCGTGAAGGTAGTTAAAATCCATGCACAGTCATGTGACAGAAATAAACTTTAAAGTTGACATTGAACATTGCAGTATAGTCGAATATAATGGAATAATGCTAGAGGCGTCACTCTTGCACTTACGATTATTATTACGTGGACAAAACAGTAAATCATAGGTATTTAAACGACAATAAGTCACTTGGTGCTATGTCGCCATACGTAGATGATAATTTATAATACAAACTATTGTTCCATTGATAAGTTACAGTAGTAACATAGCATAATATTCATAAAACAATAATTATAACTGGACTGTGTAATCTATTGCAGAACATGGTGACACTATCTGCATAAGAAATATCATGACGATCTTTTAAGTTTTAAGTACAGGAAATATTGATACTCACCAAGTTCAACCAACGGTGATCCTTACTTCACTGACGTACCTGAGAGACAAAAGACGACATATGCATTAGCTCGTAAGCTAAGTAAGCCAGTCAACTACGACTAGCTCTTCCCTTGCGGCTCAAAACAAAACAATCATAAATTACAATCACCAAAATCAAAGTTTTTAATAAGACAGAGTCTTTCAACAGATTATGTATGTTATTTAATTTAAAACAAATCAGAAAACTACCTAGTTAACATTTATTGTTGTAAATAAAAATTTTTAAATTTTTCGGAAATTTCGGGTTTTGACATGCTATGATTTATGCATCACTCCATCGGACCTCTGAAATAATTCTTCCTTGACACTTCTTTTCACCATTCAACATTCCCCATGACTAGTTGCCAAAAGAATTTTGCTCCAACAAGCAAATTCATAAGTTTTGGACCCTTGATTCCAATTCCTCCATTTACTGTTGGGGCACAAAAAGTCTCCCAGTTGATAAAATGAAACTTGTGTTGGTTGGATTTCTCTACTTGCCAAATAAAGCACTTGATGTCTTCACTAATATTTTCCATTATATGGACTGGAGCTAAAATAGCTTTGAAATATAAGAACAGAAGAGAGAACCGATTTGCTCAAAGTGATATTGTTGGATTTAACCACTATTCCCCCCAAGCTTGCACTTTGGATTTAAATTTTTGGATGATTTTATTGTTTTCACCAGCTCTTGGAAGTTTTAAAGAGATGGGGGTACCTAGATATTTGAAGGAAGCCCATTTGTGTTGTCCTAAGAAACCAAAAATGTTAGAAATGTGCTAAAGTAATATGGGAGAGATATTCCAGCTTAGAACTTGACTTATATCAACATTCACCTATCCTCTAAATGATTTTATAAAGGAATCTAATGTTTCCCTTAATGGAAGAGAGTTCATAGTAGAGGCTCCACCCATAAAAAAACATATCTAAAAATTGGGCATGGTTCATTGCTTTCACCCCACATGAGATGAGGATTCCTGCAATATTTCCATCCTCCCTTTTCTTATTGAGTTTCCTACTTAGATTTCAAACATGATAATGTAAAGAAATGGAGAAAGGGGCATCCCTATATGATACCTTTGGATGCTCGAAAGAAATTTGAAGGTCTTCCATTGACTAAGGGTGCAATCCAAGGATGCCCTGTGAAGGATTTGAACCATTAGATGAACATAGAGGGGAACCCAAACTTTTCTAACACTAAAAAAATAAAATTGTGCCTAACTATATCAAAGGAATTATCTAAATCAAGTTTGATATTCACACCTTGATCACCTCAATTCTAACTTGAATGCACAACTTCTTGGACTTTCACGATATTATCTGAAATCTATCTATGTGCCAAAAATCCTCCTTGGTTATCATAAACAATTTTGGGAAGAATGGTCTTGAGCCTCGCTACTGGGATATTAGTTATAATTCTGTAAGAAACATTGCATAATGAAATATGACTGAAACAAGAGAAGGAGGTAGGTTTTAACTCCTTGGGTCTAAGAGCAATAAAGGAAGAATTTGTTGCCCCACCAATCTTTTCCTTTTTCCTAGTCCATTTCAACATTTTGAAAAAATCATACTTGATTATGTCCCAACAAGCCCTATAAAAATTAATGGTGAATCCATCTGGGCCTAGGACTTTGTCACTAAGCTCTACGATCGAAATTGCCTCAATCAACTCTTTTTTCTAAAACATTTTTTCCTAAAATTTGATTCTCCCCTTTAATTACGAGTGAAGGGATGTTATGTAGCACTGCACTTGTGGCAGTTTGACTAGAACTTCCTATCTCTATATAAAGTTATTTAAAATGCCTATGTGCTTCCTCCTTTAAATAAGCAAATTCCATAATCCTTCTTCCATTCACATCGTTGATCTCTTTGATAGATTTATGGTTTTCTCTTCCTTTTGTGGAAACAAATGGTGTTTTTGATACCAACTTTTAGCTATAGATTCCTAGACATGAGACACCATTACTCTTCCTCTAGCATGTGTGTTTTATGAATCTCTGTGCTTAGCTCCTGCTCTTTCCTCAAGATATCCTTGGATATTCCACACTACTCCATTTCCTATTGAAGGGTTTCCAACTTAGCTTGAACCTCGAGTCATTTGTTTGTAGGGGGCTTGACGTGAGTCTTATCCTAGTGTTTGAGATCACCTTTCACCTTTCTTAATTTGGATTCCCAAATGAAATCAGGAAACCCCTTATTGAAAAGGCACCATTGGTCTTAAATAATCGGAATGGATTCCTCCTCCTAAAGCTATAGAGGGTTAAAACAAAAAAGCGTTCGACCCTAGATACCATGATTCCTTGATGAGAAGGGGGACCAACTTATGATTAGAGACAACCATAGGAATAATATTTGAGAATAGAGAATAGTTGTATAGGAGAAATGAGCTATGTACTAGGAATCTGTCCAACTTGGTTGCTATATGCCGAAGAACGATCCGTTGATTACAACAAGGACATATACCTTTTTTGGAGGTGTGTCTACAAGATCCCAATTGGCCATCATGTCTTCCGATTGTTTAGGAAACTGATCTTGAACTAAACTTCCTCTTCTTCTTTCCTTTGATGAGATTGTGGAATTAAAGTCTGAAGCTACCACAATGTGATTGGAAAAACCCCTTTCATGAAGGATTGAGAGCGATTTACAGAATTCCACTTTCTTTCCATATAACACTTGCCCATACACATTGTAGATCCTTATTATTTCCCGTGTCACTATGCTTTCTAGCTCAACCATGATCCAATGATGGTTGTCCATAATATCTCTCTTCCTATTTTTTTTTTATTCCCACAAGGTAATAATACCTCTTGAGGCTTCTTGAGCACTAACTGAATGTTCATCACTTTGCTTCTAGATCCTAGAGAGTGTTTAAAGCCTTAATTGCTTCCATTTTGGTCTCCTAGAGAAAGAAGAATGATAACATTTCTCCTTTAATTAAATCCTGATTGATTCTAACTTATGCCATACCTCTACAATTCCAAGAAACCATATCCATTATTAACGGCTTGAGGGGAAGGAATCTATTCCTACTTTTGATTATGGCTTCCTCTTGATGAGACTCTTAGATGAAGTGCCGTTGAAAGTATTTTCTATGGAAGCTTTCCATTCTAGAAAATTTTATTTTCTCTTCACATTTTAATTATTATTTATTTTTGGTTGATTTTCTAGCAGATTTTTTGGAAAGCGACCTACCCTCGTCAAGGTCTTCAATGATTTCTTCTCATCATAATGCCACCAGTGGTGGCTACTGATTTGACCTGGGAGTATTGTATTTCTTGGATTGACTTTGAGGGAAACGATGAGATATAGACTTCTTTGGCTCTGATCTCTTTTATGACTGGCCATACCAAAGTAGGTTTTTTCGGGGGTATATTCCAGCGTTATAAGACTTTGTATGTTCTTGTTCTTCAAAATCTATGTTCCTAAGGGTTTAGAACTTATTGGAAGAGGGGTTTGAAGTAAGGGGGGACTTAACATTAGATGGACCTACGTTTATTGAGGGATTTGCCCCCTTTTTAACTTGTTTCCAACTGTAATACCCCTACCTTGCCTTAATAATTATTGGCCTCAATGTAAATATTGTGTAAATGCAAGGTGTGTTTGCCCTAGTCTGGAGCTCAAGGTCAAGGCCCCACTAGTGGTTTCTTAAAGTTGGTTTGCATAGGAAAGTATTTGACATTTGAACTATTCATGTGCTACTAAGCCACGAGATATTGTAATTGATGTAAATGTTTAATACTGCAATGAAATACTAAGGAAACTGGCTAAGTTAGGCAACTAATGAGAAGGGGATATGGTATCCACTAGGAAGAGGTGAAGGGGTTATGGGATGGGAACCCATGCTGCCACATGTACAAGAGAAATCGTTTTTATTCCCCATTCAAACCTGGAATTCGGTTACAAAGAGTGGGGAAGGAAGGTTGGTGCAGAGATGGATTGGGGGATAAAAATGACCCTGAGATCCGAAAGGAGGGTTTTGCTCATTCGCCCTTGAATCATTTGATCGCCTACGAAACCGAGAACCCTTTTTTTTCTATGCAATAATGAACCCGAACTTCATATCCATCACGAAACAGAGCCAACCGTGAAACAGAGAAAAAACACGATTTCTGTGTGGGCCGAAAGTATAGAGCCGAACGCCATAGAAAACCCTGTGTGAATTCATTGTTTGTTGATAAATACCTTGAAAGAAAACCCTAAGGTGAATTACAGAGCATTAACAACTTGAGGAAGTCGTGGAAAGATTGGAATCGATGGGTAGGGAGTCGAGCTGCGGGACAGAGCTTAGTTCGCAACCCCGTGAAGAGTCCAGCTTGTTTAACAGAAGGAGAAGGTTAGATTTAGGGTTGGAATGCTTGATAAACCTATTGAAGGCTGTAATCTCATATAAATAGCAGTTAAACCCTTCTATGCCCACCCTGAATAACACTAGAAGGGAAAGGGCCTTGAGAGACTGTGCAACAAAGACGAGGGATTTCCTTGTGTTGGGCGAGGTAGATAATGTGGGTTTCATGTTTGCTAAGTGTTGAGATGCATGTAGCTCTGTGATTGAGCTAATTGGCTTATCGATTTTCTCCCTGTTGCCTTGTATGCTTGATAAACCCAACTATAGGTTGGCTTAGATTTGTGAAAGAGTATAGGATGGATAGAGACCTAAGGTTGGGTGGAACGTTGCTCTCACTTAGCAAGTTGCTTGGACAACTTCAAGAATTCAAAGATAAGTGTTTCCATGGAATAAATGTTGGTGTTTCATGTGTTATGCTCTTGTGTTGATGTCCAAGTTATTGAATGAAGGTTTATATGAATTTGATTAACAAGTAGACTATGTATAAGCCTGAGTAAGAGGCTGAGTTCATTATGAATAACTCATTTATTTGCATGAGTTTAATGCATTACTAATTTTACATGTTTTAGATGTATGAGTCTCCCTTAGTTTTATTTACCTTATATGTTCCTTTATGCATTGCATACATGATTTGAAGGACTACTTGGCCTCACCTAGATAGGGGGAAGAGTTATATGGCCCTATGGTGTTCATAATCTCTCTATGAGTTATAGAAAGGATGAAGTTATGGCATGAGACATGCATAGTCCCTGTTGAAGAGTTGAAGGCATATTGAAGGGGATTACAGGCAAAGAATCAGATGAGAAAATGAAAAGGTTAGAGACCTCAGTTGGGCAAGGGATTTCACTACTGGATAGAGATCTCCAAGAGCTTTCCAATGGTACCAACCTTGCCTTATTTGTACCAAGGATGAGGGAGTTATGCCCCTCAGAACTTGGCTTGGAAAGCTTGCTGGGCAGGGGTATTTGGCCTCGACCCTTCCGCATCCGCAATGTGGATTGCGGATTGCAGAGGTCAGGAATCGTCCATTGGGGCATATGGAAATCTACATTTCCGCATCCGCAATGCGGAATGCGGATTGCAGGAGGTAAAATCTCCCCTGGAGTTGGAATGGGAATTCTACATTTCCTCACCCGCAATGCAGAATATGGATTGCGGGAGTTAAAATCTGCTGGAATTGGAACATGGAACTCCATTTCCGCATCTGCAATGCGGAATGCAAGATGCAGATTGTGGGAGGAAAATTTCGGGATAGCAAAAAGGAACTCGACTTCCTAGTTCCACATGCGGATTGCGGAACTACGGAAGTCGGAAGCACAGACTTTTGAGGCCAAAATTGGTTTCCGACTTCCGACTTCCGCATGCGGATTGCAGAAGTTGGAAGTGCGGATTGGATTTTGGAATTCCGCTTTCCGAGTTCCGCATGCGGACTGCGTAATGCAGAAAGGCGGATTGCGGATCACAATAGGGATTGCAGACCCAAACCCATTGCGGTTGTGAGTGGATTTGGAAGCATTTGGAAAAAAAATACACAGAAGGGTCTCCCATGGCCTCTGAAGGCCACAAGGGAGGTCAGGGGACGTTACACCAACCACTTTCTTTCTCATTTTTCATTGAGGGATGTGGGGCTTTGGCGTAGTGCCTTGCAAAATGGCCATATTCATGACAGATCTTGCATTTAAAAAGTAACTAGTCATAATCCAACTCTTGGGCATGAGTCCATCCATCCATACTCATATTGATAACTTCTGACAAACCTTTATCCAGATTGGCCTCATTGCAAATGGGTGCAGAACCAAACATAGGTGCTTTTGGCTCACATCTATCAATATATTGCCCAAGGGAATTTCCAGTGGTTCCAAAATCCTCTTCGCTCCAACAATGCAAAGGAAGATGAGGAAGGCACACTCATACATGAACCACTAAAAGGATGCCCTTCTCATGATGAAATGCTAAGGTCTAATGATTCAAGTACATCCCTCTTGGCCCCATGAAATATGGGCCACTTTTAGAGATGAGGTTGGGATCTTCCTTTTTTTCAAAGAGGAAGACAAAATACCCTCTTCCATAGAAGCTTTGTTGCAAATTTCCAGAGATGAGGAGCCTCTAGTTTTAATTGATCTAAATCTTCATAGCTTCAACAAAAGGCCATAAGCAAATGAACTGACCAACCAGTCCATGCTTTGAGAGGGAAAGAGCTTTGTGCTTAGTGACAAAGGAAGAAAGCTCGACCTCAAAAACATAGGCGAGCTTGAAAAATTGAGAAGGTTGCGAGGGGGCAACAAAGGAGGGGTGATAAGAGGTTGAAAAGGCGCAATAAGCCTGTAATTCGACCCGAGAAATCCCCACTGGACCAAGGTTTGAAAGAGACGCCATGGAAACGCAGATAAGAAGTAGAGAGATGCACAAGGAAGTGGCTAGGATTTTGCTTAAAATTGATATTAATCATTGCAAAACCAAAATTTTAAAACTTTTTTCAAAAATAAATTCAAATTCATTATAATATTATCGATCTTAAGAATACTTTTTAATTATAATGATTTTAAACTTTTATCTTATTTAAAGAAATATATATATTTCCTAAATAAAAAAATAATATCATTGAAAAAAAAATGACTATAAAATATAATAAAAATTAAAATTAAGATTATATGAGAGTGCAACATCACACTACCCAATTTTCCATCAAAATTACACTTTCTTAAATTTAAAATGTTTAGCCTATTTGTTATGATATTGTTTATATAATCTATTTAATTAAATTAAAATATATTCATTATAGTCAACATATACATCTTTATAATATTTTTGAAACTTCTCATAAAATTATGTATTCAAATTCATATTACCATATATTCATATTTAAAACATTTTAAAATGAGAATATATTTATTATTTTGAAGACTTCATTTTAACTTATAACCATTAAATTAATTTTTAAGACTTCAATAAATTAATATAGCTATGTAAAAATTGTTATTATTTTTATTTTTAAACACATTATTTTATATTTATACTTATCTTATATATAATTTATATATAATTAAAAATCGAACAAATCCTTTTACTTATGAAAAGTCATACAACAACCGTATTTTTAAAAAGAAAGTTTTTCACTCTAATTTTTGGTATGTAAGTTTTAGTTTTTTTGGTTACAGTTTGAGAGCCTATCTGAAGGAACCTTTTTTCACAGAAAAATTTAACTTACTATTAATATACGAAATAGTAAATAATACCAGCTCTCAGAAGTATACATGCTTCTCACAAACCTTGTCAGAGGGTGTACATCATGCCAGATGTATCAACTACAACATCAGAAAAGTCCAAATAAATATGTCCATATGACCACATGACAACATCAGGAATCCCTCCGGCAGAAGAAACGGATCCAATAATCACCAGTATATCAAAGTGACCAAATACATATAAATATAAGTTCACATACATAGTCAGTCACATCTAACAAAAACCAAAGACCTCATATAATGCCCAACAAAATATAATACCAAGACGCAGCCATAAGTGGCTGTCATATGAGCCGCAAAAAAGAAGAGGATGTATGACAAAAACGTCCAACAAGAAGTTGGAATCTGCCTCTAGGGAGAATCTGCACATAGAGCTAAAAAACATATAAGTATCCACCTGCGAATATAGGGGCATCAAATACATAAAATGACAAAAAACAAAAACAACAAACATCATGTCCAATGTAAATTATATGAACCCTGGGTAATAAGTAAATCAGCCCGCCATTCTTGCCACATGATGACCCCGACCGGTGAGTTAAGTACCCTCTTAAAAAGAAAGTCCGCCTCCATATTTGCCTCCCTGAATACATGTTCAAAATGTATATGTTGAAAGTTCCAGATAAGCATCCGAGCCGCATCCATCCAATGTTTAAAAAGCAATACATTGAGTGATGTATTGCTTACCTTATCGACACCTCAAACGGAAAACCTAACTCCAATACCTAGGGGTTAAGTTAAGATGTCGGTTAAGTTTAGATATCTCTTTTCCACTAACTATTTTTAGACTATTCTTTATAGATATGGAGTTTGAAGTCCATAATCTCCGATGAACGCGTTAAAGTTGCATCGCGAAATTCCTAACTTCCAAAGAGAAAAAAATACTTTTATGCTTATCTATGCATTCTAAAGAAGGAAACTTTCAAGGTTAATCCAATATACAAAGCAACGTATTAAAATAGTAATTTACTTTTATGCTTATCTATGCAATCTAAAGAAGGGAACTTTGAAGGTTAATCTAATATATAAAGCAACGAGTTAAAATAGTATTACCTTATGTTTACTTGGGTGTGGTATTGTCTATGCCATTTTTAAATTGGTCCCCACTTGATAAGACTTTTCAAAAGTCTCATAATATTAATTGATTAGAAAAACAACGTGTTACACATTTACCATTGTTTGTTTGTTTTAATTTTTATTTTTTTATAATATTGGATTTACTAACTTCGCTTAAGCATTTGAGGTTGTAACTCTGCCTTGTCTCATTGCTTCCACATCAAAGGTTTGGTTAGCCTATACTTATTATAACTAGATTACTTCGTTTTACTTAAGGTTTCTTCATAACTTTATCTTTAACAATAATCTGTTGAATATATTCAAATTTTATTAACCAAGATTATTTAACAATTAAACATGTTTTCAACTGCAACTATTAAAACATCTCAACAATACTTATATGAACAATATTCAACATGTAGCTAATGTCAACAACTAACCAACATAAGCATCATTGCATTCAAGTTTTATTAACCAAGATTATTCAACTATTAAACATGCTTTCAACTGCAACCATTAAAACATCTCAACAATACTTATATTAACAATATTCAACATGTAGCCAATGTCAACAACTAATCAACATAAAGCATCATTGCATTCAAGTTTTATTAACCAAGATTATTCAACAATTAAGCATGCTTTCAACTCCAACCATTAAAACATCTCAACAATACTTATATTAACAATATTCAACATGTAGCCAATGTCAACAACTAACCAACATAAAGCATCGTAAAAAATAGAACAACATTCATCCCAATAAACAAGCCACAATACACATGCACATTTACATGCAACATCCAAGGTAGATGTCTTAAAACTTTATTTATGAAAATAATGTTTACAATTTACACAAAGGAGGGTAGCCACCTATCTGCCACCCTTTCTACGAAACTACAAGTTGTCTAGGGCAAAATAGCCTTATGCAAATACCGAATAGACTTGCACAAACCAACCCTTGAAGCAACTGCAGGCCCGCCTCCTACAAGGCATGTTCACCATTACCTTTTTCACCTAGCCAGTGCAAATTCACACACAGTGCCAAACACAAAACTTAGTAAAATTGCATAGCCAACTCAATTGTGTCCACATGACTTGTCCACCAACATCCATCTCTAATGGCGTCATGCTCACTATGCTAGAGGATTTCAACATCCAAGTGTGCCCAACGATGCATCCAATGTTGTGCATCCAAGTACCTCCAGAAGTGCGCATGGCATGGTGTGCTCGTCATCAGTGTGCTTGATTAGTGTGCACATGAATGTGCTCGTTATAAGTCCACCCAAAGGTGCTTGTCATAGGTGCATCGACAAGTGTGCTCGAAGTGTATATGACAAGTTGCACCCAAGTGCACCCAAGAAGTGTGTTTGGTAAGGTGCCTCCAAGTGCGCCTAGAGGGTGCACTTAGCAAGTGCACCAAGCCAACATCCATCCATTTGATGTGCAACCAAGTGCTCCTAGATGACGTGCACCCAACCAAGTGCGCCAAACTTAGTAAGCTCAGTCAATATGCCTGACCAAGTTCGCCCATCCAAGTATGCTCAAGCATATATTGTCGAGTTAGTTGTACATGCCCGCGACATCCTTCTTTACTTAACCAAGTTCACTCCCAAACTTTTCTAGTCTAACCAACTACTCCAAACTACCAATTTTTATGGTACACTCACCTTTAAACAAAAACACTCAAAATATTTGTGATATACCTCGCCGATTAACCAAACACCCCAAAACCAACTCCATCTAACCATCAACTTTCTATATGTGCCGATCAATGATCACGATATCGATCATGCATCATAGATCCAAAATCATCCAAGACTAGACGCTTACACATTGCCTTTTAATTTCAATCCAAACCTTTTTAAAGCAAGATTCGTCTCTTCTATTATATTTTACAATTAAACCAAACTTTAATAATATTCCTCCGTAATCTAGCGGTGTTACAGAGATAAAATGTGGCGAAATTTTGGCTCTCTTTAGCTTGCAGTTGACCATTAACGCTCCGTGTGGTCTTTTGATTAAAATGCGTGCTCCGAAGGAGTTCAAATTCTTTGTCAAAGTCCTTCGCCGACTTTCACGAATGGTCACGGATCACATGGTAAATGTTTTACTCCAAAGTATGAAGCGCGTGATTCTTGTTGACTGGGAAACACTAACGGTAAAAGACTCAGTTAAGCATATTCCAAAATTTTGATTGAATTTTTAGATATCTGCGTACGTATAAAATTGGGGAAAGCCTGTGATAATAACCATTTCGCTGTGTATACAATTTAAATTATGATGAAACTTCGATTATATCTAAAATAATGAATAAATTTGTTAATCCATAAATGGTTTTATTGATATATTTACACATATATGTGTTTATATTTTAGAAATTGAGGTGAACTAACGCCTATGTTTTTTCTAGATTGTAAACAATTATTAGTATAACCACTTAATTTCAACAAGTTACTTGAACGAACTACCTATTATTCATTCCTCAACGAGTTATTTGTGCAACAACTACTTGCTATCCATGCATAACTACCAATTATTTTTGATATTATTTTTTTTATAATTGTTTATTTTGAATTTGGAATTATTGCCATAAAATCAATCTAAACAGTACACTTGTCTCATATTTATGAAATATGAAATCTAGAAAAAGCATAAAAGCTAATCCACCCCAAATTCTAAGATATAAATACCAATTATTTGTTACTGAAAACTTTAACTTTGACCATAACTTTATCATGAATGAATTAAAGACTGAAATAACTACCCTCACGGAAAAAGAAAATTAGGTGGAAATCAGACTGTACATCGGAAAAAGTTGAAGAATATCAAAGAGCTTTCAGCCGTCCCCACATCCGATGAGACGTTGGCTCATTCAACCCCACCCGTGTTGAACGAATGATTGAGAATGAGAATGAGGGGCGAGTCAATAATTTGGCTTCAGGTTTTCTGGTCCTTGGTCGTTTGCCGCGGTATGGGTTCTTTTTCTAAAATCATTCCATTATATATTCCGAGCAGCGAGAGTAGAACAATTAATCAGTCAGGCAGGGAATCGGTCTGGCGAAGTTTTTACACATCTGGGAATTCTCCCCACGCTTCGGAAAATTGATTCTCAGGCCAGGCTTCTTATTTTCATTCCGTCGGCATTGTAGTTTTTCGGAATCGATCTCGGCTTTATCCTTTGTCTGTAATTTCTTTCTGTTCTGGGGGTTTGCATTTTTGTTTACAAATGAGGAATCAGGCATGGAAATGGAGTGGGGATTTAAGAGACAGAGTGAGATACTTGTTAGCAGAGCAGCCCATGATCACGCATTTCAGATGGGACCATCACACTTGGGGTTCCACATGGCTCTTCCCCATCGTGGCCATTGCCTCCTATCTGTTGCTCATTCTGCTTCTCAAGATTCTTCTCATACCCAGGAAGAGGCCGTTGCCTCTCGGCCCGATCCCCGCCATTCATAACCTCTGCGTGGTCGTGGCTTCGGCGGCCATCTTCGTGGGCTGCTGGGAAGCCACGGCGGTCGAGATCTCAGAGATGAGATGGATTTGGCGGAGGCAGTTTAAGAGCACCCCAGAGTGGGTGATGTGTTTTCCCCTGGGCACGCGCCCTACTGGCAGAGTCTTCTTCTGGTCATACATCTTCTATCTCACAAAGTACCAACAGCTCTTCGACACGGTTATAAAGATTCTCCGCAAGAAGCCCCTCACCTTTCTGCACGTATTCCACCGCATCGTTGTCGTCTGCGTGTGCTTCGCCTGGCTGGAGTTCTCTCAGTCGCTGCAGATCGTGGCCATCCTCGCCACCACGCTTCTCTATGTCGTGGTTTATTCGTATTTCCTCTGCCGCAGCATCGGCTGGGTTTGTTGGTCCTCTCTTCTTCCTGCCAATTGCCAGATGGTGCACTTGGCATTCACGTTGCTCGCCTATGTTGCTCTTGTTGCGCTACACTTCACCACGAGGGGAGGTTGCAACGGAATGGGCGCGTTGCTTTTCGACGCCCTTTCCAACACTCCGGTTCTCTTGCTCTTCCTCAACTTGTACATCAAGCAAAGATGCAGCAACGCCAAATCAGTGAATACCCAGCACGACATCACCATCAACAAGAAGAAGTACTTGTGACAATTGATACATTCACCTAATGATTTCCTCTGTTACTGCCAGATTCTGGCTGAAAGTACAGCTGCCTAATGATATAGGCACAGGCAGAGGCAGAGGCAGAGGCAGAGGCAGGGAGCAGTATAAGGGCTAATTAAAATGTCCTGGAATTCAGGCCTGTGAGAATAATTGAAATGATAATTTTCTGTGATTTGGGTAATTTTAAAATAAGATATTTAATTTAAGAGAGGCAATTAGGATTGCTGAAATTATAAGGTTGTAGAAATAACAATTTCCAAAAAAAATTTGACCAATTTCTATCCAAATTTCCCAAAAAAGCAAGGCATTTTAGTTGTCTTTTATCTTTTTATCCTATGCACGGAGGCAGAGCTATTAGCCTATTTTCCAGTAGCTCGCAAAAGAGGACTCTGTGTATCCCTAGTTGAATGTATAGAGTCTGCCTCGTATGGCAACAACTGTGAATAGCCGTGTTTGAAAAAAAACAACAACTGTGAATAGCCATCTCCGTATGGAGTATAAATTGATTGTATTTACATTTATTATTATTATTAATTATCAGTCCAAAAATGAACTGGTTAATCATTTTATTTTTTTGGACTTTTTTGTCATCTTTGCTGGATTTTGGAGATGAATCTTGGTTGAAATAATGATTTGCATTATTTAAATTATATTTTTTATTATTAAAATGAATTCAACATCTCAATAACTTTTGGACATATAGATTTTCACCAATAAACATATATTTGTAATTTTAACAATTTTAACAAATTTTGATAAAAAATCTATAAAAAAAACTTATTTAAAATATAAAATAATTAATCTATATCCCAAAAAAATATAAAAAACTCATAAACATATACAACAATTCCAGCAAATTTTAATCACAAAATCTCAAATAGATCATGAAGAAGCCTTGAAATGTTTTGGTTTATTTATTTGGGAGATCTTTCAGTTTTGTTTGAAAACCACCAATTCTAAGTCAATCCGCATTTCCAAAACCATTTAACATTACATCATTTTAAAATTTTTAAAATTTGGGAGATTGTATTTATGAAGTAATTGTATTTATTACTTCAATGTGTAAATTTCATGGATTGTGACTAAGAGATTGACATAAATTTGATTAATTTCTTTCATGTTTTAAATATAAGGGATTATATGACTTATAATGTTTTACTTTTCTCATAAGGTTTTTGATTGACTTATGTTGTTCTTTTGTTGGAGATGCAATAAGTACTCCTTTTGTTTTCTATTTCTAAGTACTTAATTTTTAGTCCCATGTACTTAGTGTGTTGCTTATTTTTTGTGTGAGTGCATTGCTTATGTGCCTGTGTGTGAATGACATACCCACTTTTACACTTAAGCATCACTTATGTGCTTGAGTGTGCCACTTAAGTGTGAGTGTATTATTTATGTGAGTGACTATTGAATGACATGCCCAAACAAAACAATGAAGTCACACCTAACCCACATGCCCTGTCAAGAAACACACATACATAAGTGACACAATTACACACATAAGTTATGTCCTAAGACATAAGATACATAGTCACACACATAAAACACTCACCCACCTAACCCAAAACTACATAAGTGATGCACTCACACAACCACATAAGCATCGCAACACTTACACAACCACATAAGCAACAGACCCACACACCCTGCACATTATCACATGCAATGTGTTGTATATGATTATGACACATATATGACCAAAATGATTACGCATGAAGTCAACATGCGCTAGAAAAAATACTTCAACAAATCTTGACCGTGCATCTGTGACATGAAGTTGTGATGCTAAAGCTCGATATTGTAATTGTAGTGATAACCACTTAATACACTATGACTTTGAACACACTAATCCCTAGATATGGGTTGGTCCTTAAACCCTATGAACCATCACAGAATCACCTGTTAACACCTTATGACCCCAAACACACTAACCTCCCATGATACACGTTGCCCTTAATGTCTATGACCCCTAATGTAATCACCACCTAATACATTATGATTCTCAAGTACACGCTAATTCTCAATACACACTATGAAACAATTCCCCATATACATTATGACCTCAAACATGTTAACTCCCTAATAATATTTAACCCTTATCCTCAATGATCACTAATGCAATCAACTCCTAATATGTTATGATCTCGAACACACTAACCCCTTAATATACTATAATTCCTAATCACCAAGACCTCAAATTTGTTGTATAAGCTAATCCTATTAAACATTAATATGATCACCCTCTTGATAAAAATACTAACACCCCTAAAATATTATTACACTAGCAAAAGCCACATACCTGTTATCACTTGTCTGCCACTAACTCCAAGTTATCCATGCATCCAATTATTTTTTATATTCTTTTTTATTATAATTGTTTATTTCGAATTTGGAAAGATAACATAAAATCAATCCGTGTAGTCTAAAAGTTCTACGATTTCAAACTGAAAAATTTGATTTTTCCTCTGACATAAATTTTAAAAAATTGGTTACAACTCTCAAACTCTAAAATTTTGGGTTCCCTAGGGGTTTTTGATGGTGTTGAATATGTTTCTACCATCAAAATCACCATTTTTTTTTTATAATTGAAACGCGTAGACTTTATTAATAATAATGTAAAAAATGAGTTGTGGTTGAAGCCAACCTAGATTATTACAATGATAAGATATTCAACAAAATAATGTAAATGAGGATTATACTGATTTCAAATGATAATTGAGAGTCAAATTGCTGATCCTTCATTAGAATGATGCTCTTTCAATGTTTTCCAGAGCTTTGCAGATTGCTCTGTAGTTTGACTGTGAATTCCATGAAATTGAGATAGGGCGAGTTGTGCATTCGTGAGTGAGCTGTGCATTTATGTTCTATGCATCCATATGTTGAGTGTCTGCGTTAATACCCTTTGTAGATGCTCTGCGATTAAGTTTTGTGAGCATGTCACACTTATGCCTTGCATCCATGCTCTGCGTGTTGATGCTGCGATTTTGGACATGCTGGGTATCATATACCATGTGCATTGTTCTGTAGATTCTTGCTTGCCTCCCAATTCCAAAATTTTCAGCTAAGAATTGCGGATTTAATGGAAAATTTTCAAATATGTCTTATGCATGATACATAAAATTTGTATGATGGAGTTCTAGTTCCTTATTTTTGCATCAGCGCAAGTATGATGCTTAAGGGATATGGTGATAGCTGGTTTCTTCGTTGGAAAATTCGATCCTTCCAAATTCTAGGCTTGTTCTATCTTTTGCCTCCGTGTCTGCTTCATAATTTAGATCTCGCAGTATACAAAATGCTCTGAATTGAGAAAATGAATTTGCAGTATGATGAATTCGTTCCACGATCCTTTTTAGTGCCAGAATGTTAAACTTTGTATTCGAATTAAGGGCTTTGATGATTATAAGGGAGTCCCCGAACACCTGTAATCTATCTATTCTCCTTTCTTTGGCAATTTGACAACCTTTTAACAGAGATAGAGCCTCTTCTAAGTTGTTTGAATAGGCTCCTAGCCCGCATTTATATCTGGTTCTCAGTGTTCCCCCAGTGGTAATCATAACTCCCCCTGCTCCTGCTGCACCAGGGTTTCTTCTGGATGCGCCATAAAAATGAAGAATATCCATAGTTTGCTTGTTTCTCCATTCTTGAAAGTCAGAGTTGGGAAGCCTAACTTGCCAAGACGACCAATGACGAGCTCGATAATTCATTTTACTGGGGCTTGGGGCAGTGGTTCCAATTGAGTTTAGTTCTTTATCACTGAGGTTTGAGTCTATCTTGACTTTGGAGGAGTTCAAGCATTCAAGAAGTAATAATTTGGCTGGGGGAATAAATAGTTTCTTGGAAAATAGCTTTGTTTCGAGCAATCCAGATTTTCCAGCAAGTGAATTTGGGGATGGTAATCCAGATTTGAAGCCATTTTTTGGAGAGGGGAGAGGGATAGATGGATCTCCAGTTCTTGAAAAGGCAGGTTGTGGTGTTGAAGGTTGGTAGGATTATATCAAGATTGTGGAGCATATGGTTCCAGACAATTTTTGAGAAGTGGCAATCCAAGAAGAGATGATCTACCATCTCATAATTTCTGCAATAAAGATGACACCAATGTGGCCCAGCGAATACTCTTTTGATAATATTTTCTTCGGTGAGCACCTTTCGATGAATGAGAGTCCATATAATTTTTATTTTATTTTTGGAAGTCCAAAGGGTTTCCATATAATCTTCCAAAGGATTTTTCTTGGAGCTTCATGAGTTTGGAGAGCGTTGAAGCCTAGTTTAGTGGTGTAATCTCCTTTTGGACCCCATCCACGATCATCTTTATCTTGGATATGTGTAGGGGCGCAACCATTCAATTTTTCTATGAGGAGGATCCTGGAAGATTCAAGATTGGTAGGGATTGGGAGATTCTTCCAACTCTGCCAAGCGCCTGAGGTGTTCCAGGAGCTGAAATCGTTCAACGTATTGATACCTTGCTATTGGAGCCAATGAGCGATGTTGTGTAGCTCATGAAGATTCTGGAGTGGGTTGTTCCCCATTATTTTATCAAAAAAAGATTGATTTTCGTTCCATCACCAGGAACCCAATAGATTTCTTGTATGAAGAAATCCCAAGCTGCTTTGCATAATGTCCAGACCGAAGATCCTTTGGAAGTGGGTTTGCTGTCAAGGCATCTTAAGTTGTTGTTGTTTAGATATATTTTTTTTTGAGTAGTTGACTCACTCGGTTCTGTTTGTTATGTAGGATTTGCCATAGAATTTTGGCACCCATCGCTAAGTTTGCTTGAAGGGGATTACGAATTTGAAGGCCACCCGAAAACTTTGATTGCTTTTTCCTCCCATCCAAAGGAATTCTATCAATAATTTGTCGATTTTTTCAGAGACTCCTTTAGGTGCCAACAGGATAAAGGATTGATATATTGGTAGAGATGATAAAACAACCTTTACTAATATCATTTTCCCAGCTTTGTTGAGCCACTGTCCTCCCCAATTTCTTATTTTAGACTTAATTTTGCTGATGGTTCCATCCCACATTCCAGACTTTGTGTGTCTCTGAGTGATTGGGAGGCCCAGGTATATAAATTTATCCCAATGCTTGTGAACTTTGATTCCAAGGATGGTGCCAATATTTGTTGCAGAGGCATGGTTTAAATTCTAGTCGTAGACTGCACTTTTATGAAGATTGATTTTGCCTCTAGAGGTGTTGCAATATGAGGTTAGGTTTTGCTTGAAATTTTGTGCTATGATGAAAGAGCCTCCTCCCAATAAGAGAGAGTCATTAACAAAGAGGGTGTGATTGAGAGGTAGGGAATCCGAGGCAAGATTGAGGCCAGGTAGGGAGCCAATGATGAGATCAGAATTCAGTTTACGACTGAGGCGGTCAGCCAAAAGAATGTAAAGAAAGGAGGACAAGGGGCATCAATGCCGGATTCCTCGGGTGGCTTGAAAGAAGTTGGTGGGACGACCATTGACCAGGGGGCAATCCAAGGCCCTCTTATGTAGGTTGAGATCCATCTTATAAAGGTTTCTCCAAATCAAAACTTTTCCATGACTTTAAGAAGGAATGAATATTTGACACGATCGAATGCATTGGCCATGTCAAGTTTGATTAACATTCCTTTTTTCCTTGTGAATCTTGCTGGAGTGAATGGCTTCTTGTACGAGGATGACGTTGTTGGGGATTTGTATTCGTTCCAAGGATCCTCCTTGATTGTCTGAAATTATTTTGTTGAGGTGGGGCTTCATTCTGTTTGCTAGCATCTTGGAGATTATCTTGTATGATGCATTGCATAAGGAGATTGGGCGGAATCTGCTGAAGGAGCTGGGATTCATCTCTTTTGGAATAAGTGCAAGGAATGTGGAACTGGTATGACCACCAATATTTTCTTTCGAGTGGAAGCTATTGACCATTCTCATATAGTCAAATTTGAATATATAATGCCAGCAAGCTTTATAAAAATGTATTGAGTAGCCATCAGGTCCTGGCGCTTTGTCAGGATCAAACGACCGGATAGTCTTGATGACTTCTTGCTCAGTGAATGGCTTGAGTAGAACAAAGTTGTCCGCATGCGTGACGCTTTTAGGGATATGCTCAAGGAGGATTTTCTCTCCATCTTGCTCAGCGTTGTCATTCTCAGTGTTAGATTGGAGAAATAATTTTGCACTGCAGTTTTGATATTCTCGTGTCCTTTGACAGTCGAACCATCTTCAGTTTTGATTTCTGAGATGTAATTCATTTGTTGTTTTCCTTTGGTTTGCTTGTGGAAGTAAGAAGTATTTCTATCCTCGGCTTTGAGCCAAGTACTTCAGGATTTTAATCTCCAAAATTCCTCTTCTTTACAGAAAGCTTGATAGGCCTTGATCTGGTACTTGACTTCTTGCTGAAGCGTGAAGCTATCCATTGGATGTTCTTCTTGAAGGATTTGGATGGATTCTAATTCATCAACTGTTTTTTTCCTGAAATTCGAAGGTGAGGGGAAATTGGATTTGGCCCATTCTTTTAGATATTTTTTGGTTGTAATGAGCTTCTGCTCCCAAGCGAATCTAGGGAGCCAGAGACAAGGATCTTCCAAGATTTATCCAAAATGTCCCAGAAGCTAGTATGGTCTAGCCATTGAGGACTGAATCTGAAGGGGATCGGACTGAGATCTTCGTTTTCTTGGAATTGGAGTTGGATTGGCTTGTGACCTGAAGCCAGATTTGCCATTATTTTTGAGATGGTAGTTTGTCCGTTTGTCAGAAGGCTGCTTTGGACGAGGAACCTGTCTAATCGAGCCATTATATTTCATTTTCCCAAACGCTTGTTGGACCAGGGGTATATCCCTCTCTTGGGTTTAATATCAAGTAGATCCCATCTTTGGATGAGGGCTTCTACTTGAGATCTGAATAAATCCTTTCCAATGACACCTCCCTTTTTTTCAGATGTGGATAGAGTAATACTCATATCTCCAACTAAAATTAGGTTTTGTGGAGCATATGCATCTAGGAAGTCTTCGAGAAAGTTCCAACACTCTTTCTTTTCGGAGTATAGATTGGGGACATACATATTGAAGAGTGCAATCTGGTTGTTGCTTTGCATGTGAGTGAGCTCTGTGTAGATCCAATGCTGAGTGGCATAGGAGCTGTGCAATTGGAAGATATCAGAAGACCATAAGGTTGCTAGGCCACCGGAGGCCCCTCTGGCGCTTACAGCAATTCCAATATTTTTTTTCCATGTTTCTTTTCCTATGGCTAGGAAGACCTTTTCATCGAGTTTGGTCTCTTGGAGTAGGAGGATGTCAGGCATGTCATTTTTTTGGAGATCTATGACTACTTCTATTTTGCTCGGACTGCCTAAACCTCTGCAATTCCAAGAGACCAGCTTCATTATCTACCGTTGTGGGTGGAGGAGGGCCCTCCTCCTACTGGGTCTCCTATTTTATTTCTTGCTATTCTGGCTCGGGTGTTCCTGCTGAATCACATGTCAATAGTTGCTTGAGATCCTTGAGTTTTCTCACGTTCTGCTTCTTCTTCTCTTAGATCTTTGCTTGTTTTTCGTCCAAGATTTTTGGATGACTTATCAAAATGTTCTTCCGAAGATGCAGGGGAGGCTGATGGGTTGGCTTTTGTTACATCTGCATAGGAGATTTTGTTCCTTTTGGGGTTTGGGGTGTTTTGGGGCTGAAGATCTTTCGAATCTTCATGGATTTGGGGTGCTAGATGAGTCTCCTGTTGCTCAGGGATTTCTCCTTCTTCTGGGGCTTCAGGGGTTTCTTGGATTTCTGGCATGTCAATAACTTTGTATCTATTCCTGCTGTTGGTATCCATGGGATTTTGATAATGGTAATCTGCTTTCTTTGAACTTTCGCCTTTTGATGAAGTTTTTGATCCCGATCTGACATTTTTTTGTGCGGCTGTCCATTGCTCTTTTTCTCTTCTTGCCTCTGGATCTGCAGGGTTCTTCGTGCATGATCGAGCGAAGTGCCCGTATTCGTGGCAATACCTGCATTTGAAAGGGATTTGCTTGTAGTCTAATTCCTGAATATGGGACCAATCTGCCACTTTGAGGTTTATTGCTTCTAGGAGTCCATGTTCCAGATCTACTTCAACGCAGATCCTTACACATGAATACTGATATTTTTGGTCTGCTCTGTCTATGTATTTTCTGAGAGTATTTCCGATGGCTTCTAATGATTTTGAGTTCCAGCAGTGAAGGGGTAGATGCGGGAGTCTTACCCAAACCGGGACTGCAGATGGAATATCTTGAGATGGATCGAAGTCCGGGTTCCATTTGTTCATGTATAGTCCTTGTGGCCCCATGAAGTATGGTCCATTCTTGAATATTAACTCGCGATCTTGATTGTTTTTTAATACGAATGCGAAGAATCCTTTCCCCATGAAGTCATAATTTACTTCTTCTGAGATCAGTGGTCTCTAATTCTTCTGCACCCATATTTTAGTGGATTTCGGAGAGGGCCATAAGCCTGTAAATTGGCCTATCAATCCTCGATCCGAAAGGTTGAGAGCTGTTCTACAGGGATGCTCTATCGGCAGTGCGACGGTGGGGATCTCATCTATTTTCTTCACAAATTTTTGTTGTGAGGTAGAGAGGGGCTTTTTCCCCTGAGCAACAACTGCCAACGAGATTCAAGAAATCGAGGAGATCGGAGGGGAGGGGAGGGCCTCCTCCCGAGGCCATAGGAACGGTGGCCAAGCTCAGTTTGCAAGAGGGTAGCAGGTGGATCAAAGATAGAGAGAGCTCGAGGTAAGTGCCCAGGCCACAGAGGCCTTGCGTAGGCGCAGAGCCAGGCTCACGCGGATCAAGGTGCACCGTCCAGCTTGCTCATGAGGTAGAATCTTCCTTTCTTTTTTGTTGTAGTATTTCGTGGTATGTGTTTCTCCATACCATCAAAATCACCATTAAAACACACCTAAATTCAGATTTTGCAAAATAAAAAATGACGGATTTTAGTGAAAAGCCTCTATCCTAGCCAAATGGTCGAATTTTTAGACAACTCCAAATCAATCTTGATAGTGCATTTGTCTCATCCTCTTGCAATCTACGAAAAACATAAATACTAGTCTACCCCAAATTCTAAAATATAAACACCTAAAACAGTAATTAGACATCACCTAAAAACCTATCTATGAACTTAGAAACATTTATTATATTATTTATCTAATCTTTTTACATAACAAACGATAAGAATCAATATATCCAAAACTCTGTTGATTTATTCCCACTGAATCCAATAAACAATCAAGAATACAACATATAATTTCAGAAAACTGATTATAAAATTGGAAGGTAAAGGAAAACAATAATACATTTAATACTGTTGCTTAGATAACCTCTAGATCTTAAGTATACATCCATGCACTGTTGCTGAGTGCAAATTACTTGCCGACAACATCGGGTTTTGCACAAACAATTCCTCGGAAACAATTAGGCGAGATACTCCGGGATGGATAAGCACAATTACGTCATTTGCTTTACGCGATATTAATAAAATGAAAATAAAAACAACTGAGAGGAATAAAATGCAAAATAATTGAAGGATCGATGCCCCACATAGGGAATAATGGCTTGGCTCCGAGAGGAAAAGCTCCCTTCAGATAAACATGGAAATAGCAAAAGCCAATAACTTTGGAATCCAATGTCTATTATTATCGAGCCTTTGATGTTTGTATACTGCACGCATGACAAGATTCTTCTCACCCGTCACCACATATCAGATCAAACTGGGCACAATCGTACGTACAGGGTACATCCAGTGGGTTCCAATTTTCCTCCTCTTCTCGGATTACTCTATTGTCGGTATACGTATCACGGTCTTATGCACCCAGAGAAACAGAAACTCCACAAAATTTAGAGTATTACTATAAAATCAATCTGGTTTATGATATTCTCATCCTCATACAATTTAAAAAAAATATAAATGTTAATTCACCTCAAATTCTAAAATACAAACCTTATCAGTGTCATGAGAGTGCAAGGATTTATTAACGTAATTAAAATGCCAGGATTGATTGATGTTTACTATGTATAAACTAAAATTTATAAATAACAAAGATTCATCTTAATCTTAAACTATTATACACCCAAAACTTAATACTCTCACCATATAACAGATTCAAAAAATGGACTGAGAATAGGTTAATACTTCCATCGTATAACATATGCATAATTGTGAATGAGTTGCAGACAGATTACAAATTTTCCAATGGAACATCAAAGAAAATAACTCTATATTTTCCAAAAAGTTGCAGAAATAGAAGAATATATTGCAAAAAGTTGCAGAAATAGAAGAATATATTGCAAAAAGTTGCAGAAATATAAGAATGCATTCAATAACAATCCACCACTATACGTTTTTCTTGAATGGGTTTCATCGGAGCTCCTGCCATTACAATACTTGAGGTTCAATACAAACAAACCAATGATATGAAAGTTCTAATAAACAGCTGATACTTGGTAGACATAGTTTTGCTCTAAAAGTTATAATAATAAGACATATATCACATTTATATATTCAATTAATTTATACATACGGACTTAGATGGCTGGCTATGTGACAATTGATACGATACGACGCAGACTCTACAGATTCTCAAATACCCTGTAAAAATCTGAGACAGAGATTCCAGTTTCGCAAGCTGTTGGAAATAGTTCTACCCAGATTAGGTAATCCTGCAGCTTTAGTTGCAGAAGAGATCACCAGTTGAATGTTTCTCAGTCAAAGGTGCTTGGTGTTCTTCTGGTGGCTATGCAGTGATTTGGTGGTGTTGCAGCGTCTTGATGTCTTTTCCAATAGAAGTTGAAGAAGAGCAGGAGGAGCGTAGCGTTGGAGAAGGCATCGAAGAGCCACGCACCCATTCCGTTGCAGCCTTCCCTGGTGGTGAAGTGTAGCGCAAGAAGAGCAACGTAGGCGAGCAACGTAAATGCCAAGTGCACCATCTGGCAATTGGCGGGGAGAATAGAGGACCAGCAACACCAACCGATGCTTCGGCATAGGAAATACGAATAAACCACGACATAGAGGAGTGTGGTGGCAAGGATGGCCACGATCTGCAGCGACTGCGAGAACTCTAGCCAGGCATAGCACACGCAGACGACGGCGATGCGGTGGAATACGTGGAGAAAGGTGAGGGGCTTCTTGCGGAGGATCCATATGACCGTGTCGAAGAGCTGGTGGTACTTTGTGAGGTAGAAGATGTATGACCAGAAGAAGACTCTGCCGGAGGGCCGCGTGCCCAAGGGGAAACACATAAGCCACTCCGCTGCGCTCTTAAACCGCCTGCTCCAAATCCATCTCGTCTCTCTGATCTCCACCGCCGTTGCTTCCCAGCAGCCAACGAAGATGGCCGCCGAAGCCACGACCACACAGAGGTAATGAATGGCGGGAATCGGGCCCAGAGGCAACGGCCTCTTCCTGGTTATGAGAAGAATTTTGAGAAACGTAATGAGCAACAGATAGGAGGCAATGGCCACCAGGGGGAAGAGCCATGTGGAACCCCAAGTGTGATGGTCCCATCTGAAATGCGTGACCACGGGCTGCTCTGCTAACAAGTATCTCACTCTGCCCCTTATACCACAGCTCCATCTCCATACCGAATCTATCATTTGGAAACAAAATTGCAATCCAAAAGTAGAAATACCCAGGATCGATCTCACAAACTACAATGCCGACCGAATGGAAATGGAGAAATATTGGGGCAGTTCAGAAAATCAATTTACCCCATGTATCAGAGCTTCAGCACTTCAGCAGACTTGGATGAATAGGTGGCATCCCTGCCTCGACTGCATAGGTAAAATCAAATCTATTCTATGCTATTGCAATGCGAGTATTGACAACAAAAACAGCGACACCAAAGTATTGGCTGCTTTACTCATTCGTTCTTTCGTTCAAGCTCTGTGTAAGCTAAGCTAAGCCACACTGGTGGGTTCAGCGAGCCGTTTCAGCGGATTTTGGAACGGCCTCTCTACGAATCCAGATATTTTCAGTTCGAGTGGGGTATGGTAGAATATTAAATGAAAGCGGCCGCCCTCCACTTAGGGTTTGACGATCAACGCCGTGCTGGAGGGTGGGGGACCAGGGTCAAAGAGCTTTTGGAGAGAATGTCCGTATGGCACAACGCCGTTCACGTTTTCTAAAGAGAAATCTAATGAAGACGAGCAAAGTTTCACTTTACGAAAATGGAATCCGTGTAATACGCAAGGACGTCCAAAGATTATTAAGAATAGCATCATGGATTTTCAATGTACAACCCGTGATCGTTGCCACTTCGGGGTATTATAACACGACTCTGAAAACTGTAAAAATAGAATATCTAAGAAAGTATCTTTTTGGGTTTGTTAAGATTTTTATGAGGTTTTTCCCTCACTTCAAATAAAGAAAAGGTGGATAAATCTATCATAAAAGCTAGGACTGTAATTATTACTTGCTATTTGTAAATGTGCAAGTTCATAATTATTTGTTGCTATTTGTAAATGTGCAAGTTCATATGTATGTATAGAAGAGGTATTTTAGATTTACACATTGTAAGATGTCCCTTGTAGCCAAGCAGTACTAAGATTCGAGATATTCTTTATTTTGGAAGAAAATGAACTTAACTAATCAAAGGCAATTTTATAACTTTAACAACAATACAATAGATTGGATATATATATATATTTTCAAGTGATATGTTGAAGTTTGTAAAGAATAGGTTTACAACACTTCAAGTTTAGGGGAAGGGGAATATATATTTTAGAAAAATATATATGTATTTTTAATTAGATTTAAAAAAAAATTAAGAATTTAATTAGATTTAATTAGTTAATGTTAGGATTAACTTTGACTTGAATGAGTAAGGTAGAAAGTGGTTTTGGGTACATGGTTTTAGTAGTCCATGGTTTCTTGTTAGTTGTATTTGCATGTAAAGAACCTTATTTATGGGGTTGGATTCCTCCATTTTATAGAGCTAAAATGGAGATGAGAGATGCTCTTAGCGACCTTAGCTTAATTTAACTAGAAACCAATAATAGATATATTATTGATGGCTGTTTTTCTCCATACTGAGTTTTCCAAGATAAATATTATATTTGCTTTTATTTGTTTTATTGTGTCTCACATAATTTTATTATAAACAATTAAAGTCGTTGTGAAATAGAGTGTGATCCCTCGACCTCTTCAATTACAAAATATAAGAGAATAAGATAAATTTCCATTAGATATCATCATGATAAACATTGAAATACAAAAGGTAATGACGTTGGAATCCATGAATATGTCTCAAGTGTTATCCTAACTTTGTATTCTCAGTCAGAGATGCTTGGTTCTTGAGTTGGCTATCCAGAGATTTGGTGCTGCTGCAGCGTTGTGGATGTCTTTTGAGATAGAAGTCGAGGAGGAGCAAGAGGAGCGTAGCGTTGGAGACGGCATCGAAGATCCACGCTCCCATTCCATTGCAGCCTTCCCTCGTGGCAAGGAGACAACGTAGGCGAGCAATGTGAAGGTCAGGTGCACCATCTGGCCAATGGCATGGAGAACAGAGGACCAACTAGCCCAACCGATGCTAAGGTAGGGGAAATACGAATGTGGAGGAGCGTGGTGGCAAGGATAATGACGATTTGCGGCGACAGAGAGAATTCCAGCCAGGCATAGCACACGCAGACGACCGCGATGAAAGGGAATACCGCGTGGAAGAAAATGAGGGGCTTTTTGCGAAGGATCCATATGAACGTGTCAAAGAGCATGGAGATCAGAGAGACGCAGGATCCTGGGTATGAGAAGAATCTTAAGAAGCAGAATAAGCGTGATATAGGAGGCAATGGGCATAACGGAGAAGAGACATGTGGAGTCCCAAGTGTAATGGTCCCATCTGAAATGCCTGACCATAGGCTGCTTTGCTAACAAGTATGTCACTCTGCTCCATATATCCCCAGTCCATTTCCATGCCGGATCCCTCATTTGGAAACAAACTTGCAACCCAAAAACAGAATAACACTAGATCGATCTGACAAGTCGACGATTTTGTCTTTTGGTGAATCCAGCAGTTCTTTTCATTTTGTGTTATTCAAATCCTGGTTACGATAATTTTAAATAATTATCATTAATTTCTGATAATTTAAAAAATTCTTCTCGATTCTTGCCAAAAAGGTTGTCGCCTTTACACTACTCTAATAAAAATGGAGAAATATTGAGACACTCGAGAAAATCAATTTTCCCAATTTCCAATGTGTCAAAGCTTCGACATACTTGAATGGATAAGAGGCATCCCTCGCTTGCTTAGGTAACATTTAATTACAATCATAGCAGCATAATTCAAGTAGGTATATAGATATGGATAATTGATAGATAGCATATGGTTGAATTTAGGGAAAACTTGTAAAAAAAATACAAATCCTTTATTATTTAGTTTAATAATTTCTTTGTTTCCATAAATGTAAGGAAACAAGTTAATAGCTCAAGACCAAAAGATTGGAAGTGGGCATAAAATAATATTGAAAATTATAATTAAAATATATTAAAAAAATATCATTTAACTCTTTAAGTAATCTATAGTGATTGATTAGTTACACAAATTGTAGTTGAAGTAATCTATAGTGAAAAATTGTGTATGATTCATAGATTACACAAATTGTAGAAAGCATTTCTTCTCCTTTACAACACTTAGCATGGCAACAACTTTGAAGTGAAATTTAATGGATTAATGATATAAGGAAGCAATATCTCAATCTACACCTTTGATCAATTTAGAGGATTTACACATTGTTGAATTCATTTAGAGGAAGAGAAACCCCCACTTGTGTCTTCAACATGTTTTTCAACATCTTTTCCTGAGCTTGTTAGTACACAATCCATTGTCACCAATATGTTTGATGGATTGATCATTCGTCTGTCGACCCTGCCTCTAAATATTTAACTCAACTAGTTCATGATTGCTTATCCATCTCCTTCACCCAACTCATTTAGAAGAAGTTGTCATGTTTCAACATTTGGAAGTCCAGGCCTAAACCCATATATGAGACCCTATCTTATAGATGTACCTAGTGGACCTTTCAATAAAAGCTTTGAGAGAAAGGTTTTACAAAAGGGAGTGGTATGTTATGACCCTCCTTAGTAATGCAATAAATATATAGGAGTCTATTAGGGATAGGGTTAATATTAACACGAGAGTATGGGTTGAGATCCACATTTGGCTTCTGGTAGTTATGCATAGATTTATACACATAATACATGTGCATATGGTTTTGGGTTAGTGGTTGTGAGTTTAGAACATCTTTAAATAATCATGTTTCCCCTTGTGTGCTAATGGAATGTTTCTCTATCACTCCTACAACATATTTATTGGAGGTTGATTCAACATATCTATCATTGCAAGTATGTGAACACATTGCAATCTGTACTAGATGAAGGATGAAGTTCTTGCCCCAACATGACATATTTTGTGGCATGATAGAACGACATTGTATGTGCACAAGGCATTAATAGATGATGACCATCCATCGCCAATTACAACATCAAAGCTGAGATATTTTGCTTATGACCATATGTGAGTTTTATCTCATGTTTCCAATAAATTTGTACTTTACACTTTGTTTTACTTTTTGTTTGTCTTCCTTATTATACCTCCCGAAGGCAAGGTATATAGCAATCGTTTTGCAATTAATTTCAATAAAACAAGGTAACTAGTTGCCTTAATGTCTTTTGATAACTTTTTAATGGCCTTCTATCTTGTATGATAATTTTTTATTTGAATTTTTAAAGGTATGGAGTAGTAGGTGTCACTTCTCTCTTCTTTTAGTTTAATTTTCATAATTATTTTAACTTTTAGCTTTGAAATGTATGATGATCATAGCCTTGTGCTTATACTACTTATTTCACTTTTTAATTTCAATTTTTAAAGGTATGGAGTACTAGGTGTCACTTTTCTGACTTTTAGTCTAATTTTCATAATTATTTTAACTATTAGCTTTGGATGTGAATAACTAATACATTAAAACATTTCTAAGAGGAAGGCATAGGCAACTTTGTTGCTAATTTCACTTGTTTATATGAGTGTTGTACTCATGTCACTTTATAGTGTTATATTGTGGTCACTTCATATATATTGATATGGATATAAAGCACTTTATATTAATATAATAATTCTTATTTATTTTTTATATAAAATTTTACTTAGATTTTATTTTTATTTTAAATTAATTATGAAAATTTTATATGTTTTTTTTAATTAAAATACAGGTACTAAGCTACATGCAGCTCTTGTTTTAAAAATGCATACCATGCAACATATACCAATCTTCTAATCCTTATACTTAGGTTTACCTTTTAAAAATTTACCATGATAAAAAATGCCCCACTAACTTGAGAGTCCAAGATGTCCTTTCTTTAATACCATGTTAGGGTTTTTGAAATTCACAAATTAAAATAAATAACACCTCTTCTTCCACATGCTAACTATTCTCATTTACTATTTACTATTTGTCATTTTCATATAGGACTATCATAGTATAGCATTTGTAAATGGTTGATGTCGTAATGCCATTAATTGCCATATACACTATATTTCTCCCACCTACTCACCAAATGGATAGCCCCTCCTTGTTAGTGTTCAAAACAATAGAGAGTTCCTCAAATTTCTTCCATGCCCACCATGTAAACATGTATTTTTATAAGCGAAGTGATCTCTTACAAATTGAATTCAACCATAAAGGGTCGGGCATAAACAAGAACATCTCCTTGGCAATTAAAGAACATCTCCTTGGCAATTAAGGCTATGGGGGGTATTTGGATTTGGCTTTATTAACATAGAGGAAAGAGATATACATATCACTTGCTTTAGTGTCTACAAACACTTTTAATGAACATTTAATCCAAACTAGTAATGTCTACCTTATCTCTAAAGGCAATGTCAAACAAGCAAACAAAATGTATAACCAATTGAATAATCATGACTTAGAATTGCTCTTATATCCAACCTGCATAATACCATTTCCTAGGGGATGTTACCTCACTTCCTTGAGTGCATTTCAACTTCAAGTCAATCAACAATATGGAGCTACATACTTTCCATTCCAATCACACGTTGCAATGCTGAACACAACAACAACCATGTTCCTTCTATGATTGAATACAAACAATTTCAGACTAATGTCTTATTTTGCCCCAGCCAAAAAGTGATGTTAACATATGGGTTTTGTTTGCGCTTGTTAATAGATCACTCGATCAAATTATCACCATCTTCTACAAATAAAACCATAGATGTCCGCAACTACCAACATTTGTGGTTGTGAACTTCAACAAATACATTGCTCCCCCATAGTATCCCAATAGTCCAACTTATTTGGCATTTCCACCTATAAAAAGTGGGGGAGATACATAGGTCCCTTTTACAATGGTGTGGGCATTAACAATACATAAATTGCAAAGACAACATTACCAAAAGTTACAATAGACATTGGTATTGTTAAACGTCAAGGTCTAACATCCACCTAAGATATCAAGAGCTTCATCCTTGAAGAATCTTCCCATCTCCTTGGCATTTACCTTTGAAAAGTAAAAAAAAAGAAAAATTCCCATCTCAAGCAAAGGAAGCAAGAAAAAGTCTTACTTCATGCTAGAGTTTCTCTCATCTAACAACTTCATGTGCATTTTTATTACACTTGTAATGGAGATTTCTTTGGATCTCTCATAATCATATTGCCAATGTAACTAATTCACAACTTAACAAATGCTACTTTCATGATTGATTATATATTACCTATTTCGATCTTTTTTAAGCTTCAATTCCCTAATCCTCGACAAACAAAACGAACTAGAATGTGCCTTCATCAACAAACTCTCGAATGTTCCTCATGATGAATAATGGATGATTTTGAGTTTTAAGTCGAAGATTAGTTTTTTACACTTTCATGATATCTTTTTAGCTTCAATTCCCTAATCCTCTAACTCCTACGCAACATACTAACAAAACGAACTAGAATGTGCCTTCATCAACAAACTCTCGAATGTTCCTCATGATGAATAATGGACTTTTATGATTAATTATATATTACCTGTTTGAATGTAGTCATACGCAGGAGCAGTTAAAATATAGAATGTGCCTTCATCAACAAACTCTAGAATGTTCGTAATGATGAATAATGGACTTTTATGATTGATTATATATTACCTGTTTGAATGTAGTCATACGCAGTTAAAATAGTGAGGAGGAGCTGTGTTAGAGAGTTTCAACTTTCTAACGTAGCTCCTGCTCACTATTTTATATATTACATGTTTTCATCTTTTTAGCTTCAATTCCTTAATCCTCTAACTCCTATGCAACATGCTTGATTTTAAAATTTCTTGAAACAAATATATTTATATACAAATCAATATAAAATATTTCCAAAATATTTCTCTACAAAAAGATTTGTATTAATGGTCAAATCAAAGACAAACAAAACTAACTAGAATGTGTCTTCATTGAAAAATTGAAAAATATCTATTACATTTAGATGGTACAATCTCAATAACTTATATTTATAATTTTAACTATTTATATTTATAATTCCAATCACTTCTAGTTCCACGATGAAACTGAAATTTCTTAAATATCAATTACACTTAGATAGTATCTCAATAACCTATATTTATAATGTTAACAATTTATATTTTTAATTCCAACAACTCCTTAGATTTCACAATCTCAATAACTTATATTTATAATTTTAACAATTTATATTTACAATTCCAACAACTCCTTTGAGTTCTCCTTAGATTTTACAATCTCAATAATTTATATTTATAATTTTAACAATTTATATTTACAATTCCAACAACTCATTGAGTTCTATGATGAAATTTTTGGTCAAAACTTAAATCTTTCATAATTCAAATTTTATTTTCCATTATATGTAAATGCCTTTGAGTTCTATGATGAAATTTTTGGTCAAAACTTAAATCTTTCATAATTCAAAGTTTAATTTTCTATTATATGTAAATGGTACAATCTCCATAACTTATATTTATAATTTCAACAACTTATATTTACAATCTCAATAACTTATATTTATAATTTCAACAACTTATATTTACAATTCCAACAACTCTTCAACTCTTCTAAGATTCATGATAAAATTTTTGGTTAAAACTTAATATTTCACAATTTAAATTTTATTTACATAGTAAAATATCAACAACTTATATTTACAAACCTAACCACTTATATTTACATTTCAAAAACAATAAAAATTAAAAAATAAATCAAACTAGTAAATTATTTAAAGTAATATGGAAAAAGTAAGTAATAAATATTAAAAAAAACATTATAAACTTATATTTACAAACCTAACCACTTATATTTACATTTCAAAAACAATAAAAATTAAAAAATAAATCAAACTCATAAATTATTTAAAGTAATATGGAAAAAGTAAGTAATAAATATTAGAAAAAACATTAAATTGAAAAATCGACCTTCAACCTGTAAACGACAGACTGCATCGAGATTGGTAAAGGATACAATATAATAAAATTGCTGGTAGTTGCCAAATTGATAACCATCGCTCCTCTCTGCATTACTCTCATGTCATTTGCTTTCCACGATATTAAAAACAATGCTGTTTACTGGAATGGTTCATATAAAACAAGATAAACAAGGAAATAACACTTTGGAATACAATATGTCTCTATTGTTATCGAACCTTTGTTTATTACGCGCATGACAATAAAGATATGTACAGACTTCTCACCGTATATTTTATTCGGACCGACAATGGAATTGATTTTTCTTTTCTTTTTTGCAACTGTGAGTATATCCAGTATACACGTATCGTGGGGAAAAGGGAAGCACTGGCGACGTCTTTTCCGTGTGTTATGAAAACGAAATAGGAGATACTTTAATGACGTTGCAATTGCTGCAGCTTCTACCTCAGCTTTACACCAAACGGAAACAACAGTTCAGATTTATTTCCCCGATTTTGTTTCCAGGATTTCACATTACAAATTAATTCATTAATTCTCTGAACTGGTCAACGTAAATAGCACCCAAAATGTATTACTATCAATGCCTAACAGATTCAGTATGGTGATAGAAGTTGCAGGTAAATTAAAAACATTGCAATGAAACATCAAACACAGTAACTCTGTATTTTCAACAAAGCTCCAGAGAATATTAAAACAAACGTGCTGGAAAACATTTCACCAATACCCGGCTTTACTGATTGCATTTTACTATTACTGGGAGCTCCTGCCAATTAGGGTTTTAAGCCTGGGCATTCAAGCAATGTCAAACATTCACTGGAATAGTAAAGACGGAGACATTTCATACAACAGATGGTTGATTGTACAACACTGGAATTTTACTGGGAGTTCCTGACAATTAGGGTTTTATTGTATTTTACTGTTGATAAGGTTTAACAACACTGGAATTACTGGGAGCTCCTGCTAATTAGGGTTTTACGCCTGGGCATTCAAGCCATCAGCTCTTACGCCTGGGCATTCAAGCCATCAGCTCAAACATTCTGTGTAATAGCTAAGACGGAAACATTTCATACAACAGATGGTTGTTGAATTTTGGTAAACAGAAGTTATAATAAGAAAACATATATCACAGTTATATATTTCAATAATTTGTACATGGGTCGGGGATGGCCATGTGACAGTTGTTACTATACGAGGCAAAAGACTATACATTTTCAAAAGCAGTGTAAATCTGAGACACATAGCCCAGTTTCGCAAAAGTAGTTCTACCCTAATTAATCCTGCAGTTTTAGTTGCAGAAAAGATCATCATCTGATTGTATATTCAGAGTTGTTTGGTGTTCTTGTGTTGGCTATCCAGAGATTTGGTGCTGTTGCAGCGTCGTCGATGTCTTTTGAGATAGAACTTGAGGAAGAGCAAGAGGAGCGTAGCGTTGGAGACGGCATCGAAAAGCCACGCACCCATTCCTTTGCAGCCTTCCCTCGTGGTAAAATGTAGCGCAACGAGAGCAACGTAGGCGAGCAACGTGAAGGCGAAGTGCACTATCTGGCAGCTGGCGGGGAGAAGAGAGGACCAGCAACCCCAACCGATGCTGCGGCAGAGAAAATATGAATAAATCACAATGTAGAGGAGCGTGGTGGTGAGGATAGCCACGATCTGCAGCGACTGCGAGAATTCCAGCCAGGCGTAGCACACGCAAACAACCACGATGCGGTGGAATACATGGAGAAAGGTGAGGGGTTTCTTACGGAGGATCCATATGACTGTGTCGAAGAATTGGTGGTACTTTGTGAGATAGAAGACGTAGGACCAAAAGAAAACTCTGCCGGAGGGGCGCGTTCCCTGGGGGAAACACATCACCCATTCCACGGGACTCTTAAATTGCCTAGTCCAAATCCATCTCGTCTCTCTGATCTCCACCGCAGTCGCTTCCCAACAGCCCAAGAAGATGGCCACCGAAGCCACGACCACGCAAAGGTTATGAATGGCGGGGATGGGGCCCAGAGGCAACGGCTTCTTCCTGGGTGTGAGAACAACCTTGAGAAGCAAAATGAACAACAGATATGAAAAAATGGCCACAAGGGGGAAGAGCCATGTGGAACCCCAAGCGTGATGGTCCCATCTGAAATGCGTGACCATGGGCTGCTCTGCTAACAAGTATCTCACTCTGTCCCTTATATCCCCACTCCATATCCAAGCCGATTCCGTCATTTGGAAACAATCTTGCAACCCCAAACACGGAATAACCCGAGATCGATTCCGACAAACTACAATGCCGACCAAATGGAAATACTAATGCAGTCCAGAAAATCAATTTTCCCCCAGCGTGAGGAGAAATCAATTTGGATGGATTGGAGGCATTAAAATCTAATCTGTGATTCTATTTTATGCTATGCTATGCTATTGCAATGCGAGTAACGACAACAAAAAAAGCGACACCAAATTATTGGATACTGTGCTCATTCGTTCGCTCAAGCTCTGTGTAAACAAAGCTAAGCAACACTGGAGGGTTCAGCGGATTTGGGAACGGCCTCTAAACTCTGATTATTCACTGAATCTTTGTTAATGGCTTTTTCAGGTTTCGGCTTCAGCGGATTTGGGAACGGCCTCTAAACTATGATTATTCACTGAATGCTTTGTTAATAGCTTTTTCAGGTTTCCGCGTGTCCAATATTTTCAGTGGGAATGGGAAAGGGCTCAAGGTTCAAAACTACATGGCGATTTCCTGTGTGGGTTATTAAATGAAAGCGCCTGCCCTCCAGTGAGGGTTTGACGACCGAAGGCATTATGATTAAGAGGGCTAGGGTCAAAAAGTTTTGGAGAGAATGTTTCCAGTGCACAACGACGTTTTGGCTACCTACAAAGAAACCTAACCAAGTTGCAAAGAGTGGAATAAAGTACAGCCTCCTTGTCGTTATTAATTTATTTTTTGAAAATATAATATTGTAAAGGAAAACCAAATATGACTATCAAGCTGATTTTTCTATGCGTAACTCGTGACATATTCCAAATAAATATCCAAGGATTCTTATAAAATATCTACCAGTATTTTTTTAAAATTTCACAAAATACAAAATTTAAGAGGTTAGAGTCTTTGAAGTTTAGTACGTCATTTTATAAAAACTTCAAAACCTATAAACTATGGATGGTAAACCTTTAACAAATGATTATTTGCTTAAAGGAAAATGATTATGAAATTTTAGCCAAAGGAAAATGATTTTGAATAATGAACCTCGCACAAGGGTGTGTTTTTGCTAAGACATTGCCAATGCAACTCAAAATAATGAAAAACCATGCTCTTTGCAACAAGGATGGTTGAAGAGATAATGATTGATTTATGATTGATAACAATGGAGATTGATAACAAAGGAAATTTAGACATAAGCTAGCTCTAAGATGATTTAGACTTTTTTCTTGTTTGTACGAATCTTCTTAACTTGCGGGAGTGGCATGTGCTCTAAGAAACACAACTAGGGAGCATCTAAGCCGTCAAAATCACCTGAGGATCGCACCCAACTTGGGCCACACCAACCCTTAGCATGGCTGGATTTTTTGGATGTCTCCTTCCATTACTGCTAAGTTTTCATGAACCCCAGGCTACCTCCCAAACATAACCCCTCAAATACCAACCACACTAGTGAGACTTGACAAGATGACTTAGACTTCACCTAAAAGATTTTTTCAAATGACAAAGCATAGATGAAGAATTTAGCAGTGCAAATCTAAAGGGAAAGTGTTTCTTTGAAAACTACACTTGCAATTTTCTTCCACTATGATGCATTTCAACCCCTCAAAGTTAAGACTATTGATCCCTAGGCTTAAATTTAGATAAGCGTCTGAATGTTTTGGGTTATGTACATCTAAACTCGATAAATGAACACATGACCATGGTTTATGTTAATGATTTTTTTCTTGCCTATGTGTTTAGGACCAAAATAACCATGTCATAGGTATTCGTGACCTTGTCAACAATCCCCTAAAACAACCTCTCGATAGGTAGATTGGTGAGAAACATCCTCTCACTATAGAGCAAAGTCAACAGTTAACTTTACTCCATTCTTATTGGATGCCAATCTAGATAAAAATGCCTTTAATAAAGATATATTCTTACGCTAATGTTGTTTTTCACCTTGTTTTGATGATATATACTTATATTTTGGATTCTTTTGAAGACCTCTGTCCTATCCATTAGACGATGGACGCTCTTTTTCTCTTATATTTTTTTTCTTTTTATTTTCACTCTCTCTCTTTGGCATACATTATCCCGCCCGATCCACCTTTTTATTCACAATGAGGTTAGGATAGGAAAATAATGGAATCTATTTCATATTTCTTCATTATCCTAGAAATTCCCACATTCATCGGGCAACTCATGAATAGCACCCGCTTTTACATGTTAACATAAAGGTGGGTGAGCCTTCTAGTTTTGAGGAGGCATCTTAGAGCTCTATCAAACCTATTTATTATGGCCATGGCATACCTGTAGGGGCATTTGAAGCTACCTGTGGGGTACACTACGGACTGACGTGGGCCAATCTATTCAATGTCGGGATCCGACCTGCTATTAATGTGGGTATTTCCGTATCTAGAGTAGGATCCGCGGCTCAGATAAAAACTATGAAAAAGGTAACTGGAAAATTGAAATTAGAGTTAGCTCAATTTGCATAGTTGGAAGCCTTCACACAATTTGCTTCCAATCTTGATAAAGCTACTAAAGATCAACAATATAATAACGAAGTAAGAGTTGTTAATCTTGGCACCGTACTTCAAGAAGGAGATGGCATTGCTCGTATGTATGGTCTTGATGAAGTAATGGTAGGGGAATTATTGGAATTTGGAGATGGTACAATAGGAATTTCCCTAAATTTGAATTGTGAAAGCCGATGTGCCTTTTAGGAGGGCAGAATCAACGTATAGTGTTGAACGAGTAGGTGTAACTGTTGAGTTCAAAGTTTCTCAACCTCTTATTATCATTGGGCTCTTTATTCACTATATACTATATGCCGGGTTTGGGGTGTATTCTTTACATAAGGTAAGAAAATATTTGCTGGACTTTATGACCCCTAACTTATAGCCATCGACTTTTATAAAGATCCAATTTCTAAAAACACTCAAATTTCACCAATGATTCATGTCTTTTATTATTTTCTAAGCACAATATGCAGAGTAAAAAAAGGTTGGAACACAAGCCATAAACTCCTCGTGGTTTTGCTAAAAATGTATAGGTCTCTTTGGTTTGTGAATGATACCATGTGCAATAATTTATCAAAACCATATGAATGAATGATTAACAATTACTTTTCAAAATATCCCGATCCATATTCTTAAGTTTACTTCTTAGTTAAATATGTCTCTATTTTTTACTCTATTTCTACAAACATCACATAATAGAATTACCACAATTGAATGAACAATTTTTTAGGTTCGATGTAATTTTTCAAACAACATTTTCTAGGGCCATAACATCATTCAAGGCACAATATCATTCAAAAACATGATAAAAGTTTAGCTTACAATATTTAATCTTCTTCTGAATTAGAGTTGATTGATTAATTCTTGATAAATATACTCATAAGCATATGGTTTAAGCCATTGTTGAGGTGGTACGAGTTTTAATAGACATCTTAGTTTTGTATCCATGTCCTCTATCATTTGATACTCTTCCAAGCTGACATAATGTTGGGAAAGTAAAATTTGAAATCCTCACCCAAATTGGGACAAAGGACAATCACAAAAGGTTCATGATTGTAGTTAGAGTGTGAAGATTGAAGAAATAATCGATCATTGCCCCAAACAATTCATATCAACATTTTTCTTCTATCCTCTAAGTCTTCACTAAGTCTTCAAGTATTAAAATGAAACATTCACTTTTGGGAAAATAAGAAAGGTGTGAAACTAAACATACCCATCCCTTGCATATCCATAGTTGTTTTGCTTCTTTGGAAGGAAAAAAAACCATAAAACCACTATATTTAATATTTTAGAATTAGAAACACTCTAAGCTTATTTATGGAATGCCAAAGCCTAGTTTAATTGGAGACAAGCATGACCATAGTGCAAAAGACTTGACAACAAAGCAAATCTAGGAGTATAACTTGACTCATAAGTAGAACAAACAACATATGTGAAAAACACCCGAGAGGAATTTGAAAAGATAAGAGGCGTTGCTTGTCTACCTCTCTTGAGAATGTTCGCATAAAAACAAGAAACTATCTTAATTTGTTCCATTATGGTTGATATGAAGTCATCCATATTCAAAAGGAGATACTGTAAGTCCATTAATGATATTTAAAACTACCAATTACAACCTTACGGGAAAGGGTGTTGTTTATACCAAGCAAAATCTTTAACACATTATATTTTTTTGGTCCATTGATTATTGTGAACTAAGATCCTTATTTCTAACATTCCCCTTGGTTAGTGTCACTTTGGAATTGTAATGACATTATTATTATACATTGAATATATTATACATAATAATGATATATAAGTTTAAATACATTTATTATTATTTAAATTTAAATTTTTATTAGTCCAGTAGAATCTTTAATTAGACTATTTTTATCTCACACCGTGTTGTAGAACTTTCTTCCTACGGATAAAAAGAAGTCCTCTTGGGATCAATTAGGTCCTTAGACACCTACCCAAGATAGAAAAAAAACAAATGGTGATCTACTCTCTTAAATCAAGAACTTACATGAACTTTTAACATGGAAGGAAAGGGATAGAGATAGGTCTTACCTCCAACTTGTAGGATGTCTTAGCTCCAGCTCGAAGCTTGATCTTCAAGGCTCGAACCTGTTAAACAAGACAAAGGACCAAAAAATTCCAAGCAAATAGAGCTAAATGGCTTATGTGGGGCTGGTATTAAGCTAGATCTAACCTACAAGATATCATGCATCAATATAACAAGAAACAAGACATGGGATAATGGGCCAAGTTATCATTAAGAAAGCCAAAGAAGCTGATTACAATGTTATAACTTGATTTCTAAGATGAGAGCATCTCCTTCCAAGCTCTCCAACATCACCCTTACAAGAATCATGGGATCATAATGGCCTCCTTTCTGAGTGTTTCCCAATTATAGGTTCATTTGTTTGGTGCTTCCGAGATCACCCCCCATAGCTCATGGATTCAAAAGAATGTGTCTTCTAAATATTTTCTGATCATAAATCATGCCATTTGTTGGTCTGTGGGGTGGGGGACCCAAATTTTAAGCAGCTTGTCCTCAGATTGGTGGTTTTAAACATTGGTTTTTTGCGTCAAATATTTACTTACATCTGGGTCATCAATCAGAGTGGGAGCAATATGTGCACAATTTAATTCAGGCTGGTATTATTTTGTCTCATGAGGAGGATAAACTAATTTGGTATTACAACACTTCGAATGGCATGGTCACTGCTCGCCTTGCCTATTCTTTCTTGATGGATACGGTTTCTGACAGTATTCAGAATTGGGGGTCGAAGAAGATCTAAACTGTTAAATGTCCCCTGAAAATCAAGTGTTTTTTCTGGTTAGTGCTACAAAACAAGTTCCTTACTTGGTAGAATCTTATCAAGCGTGGTCTCACTAGTCCCGGTTGTTGCATGTTATGTTTCTCTGGTTTGGAAGAGGTTGATCACTTATTTGTGAATTGTAGTTATTTTCAAACCCTTTGGAAGGAGCTGGAATGGTCATGTAATCTCCATTTTATTTGGGCTCGATCCACCTTTGAGAGTAATTTAAAGCTTTGGTTTGATAGCTATCCAGTGGATCCAACACTTATTTGCTATGCGGTGTGGGAAGTTTGGAAAGCCAGCAACATGATTATTTTTCAGAATCATAAAAATTCTGTTCATTTGCTCTGTTCGCGGATCATAGGTCATGTTTTAGCTAAAAGTGCCTCTTGTCCTCCGAAGAATGGTACGGTAAAACCTTTCTCTGAGTTGGATCATCCCTTTCCTCTGCGGTATTTTGACGGGGCAGCTCAATATGGACTATGTGGAGCTGGGATGATCCTAAAACTCGCTCCTGATCATACTTTTCATATCTATCTGAAAGCTATAAGCGACACTAATACTAAAGCAGAGCTCATTGCTCTATGGGGTTTATTATGGTTTGCTAGACACAAGGGAATCCAGACCATTGATATTTTTGGAGAGTCCCTTTGTGTAATCAATGGGGCTTGCGATAGAGATACTTTACGCACTGTGGTGCTGGATGGTTGATTGAAGTGTATATCCATGCTCATTTCAATTTTCTCCTCCATCACTTTCAATCACATCTCTAGCTCGCACAATGTGGAATACGATACTCTCTCTAAGAGATGGTACTATCTCCTTGTAGGAATTCAGAGATGGAACTCTGACCAGTTTGGACACTCTCCATTTTTGTTGAATGTCATTTTTAGTCATGAGCAAACAATGGCTTTATTTTGGTCTTATGATAAGAACATTTGATATCTTTAGTAGGGATGCTACACTTTTTGTAGTTTTGTTTGAGCATTATTACCTTTTGGTTATCACCTAAGGAGCTTGCATCTCGCTCTCCTTGACATTTTGTATAGTTTGATACAACTTTTTCATTTAATAAAAGTTGTTTTTTTTCGGTGTGAAAAAAATTAAAAATTTCGAACACATGGGAAGTCCAACTTGTTGGGAAATTCATGCACAATTTTTGAGTGCAAATTAATACATAATTTCTCAATGCAAGATACAACCTCTAAGCCAAAAGAAATTGAAATCACTCATCGTAAAGAACTAATGCAACACAGAGTCCAAAACCCTCGAAGCAAACTCAACTTTCCACTTTACCCACAAAGGCATGATTTCTAAGCATCCACAAGGGCACATTTCTCATTACAATGATGCAACCACATAAATGTTTCCCACTCATCTTTAGGCCTAAACCAATCACCTAGTCTCCAAATTTTACTCCTATACAATCACATTGTGCCCTATCATGAGAAGATTATGCTCTTAGCGAGCTGACAAAGCTTCCATCAAACAACATTGGATCAATAATGGCTTGATACTGCTAATAACTCATTCCATCAATTTATGTGGTAACTCCATTTGCATGGATCTCCACCAGGAATCCACATGATTCATAGATCCATATTTCTTAACAACAACCAAATGATGCAGGGGCAAGCCCTACTCTTAGTTCCATGGCTCACCATATTCCAATGTTTGTAGTCTAGAATGATACATAGTAAATTAATATTGGAAGAAAATAGTCACGGTGGTGAGTTAAGAAAAAAATCACAATGCATCATCATATATTAATTCTAATGTGTAAAAGTCCATTTGAGGTGTTGGATGCTAATTTATCTCTTGATTTTATAAGTTCTAATGGGTTTTGAAAATCCTGTGGTATACCCACCACACAAGGTGTAAAATTCACTGTTGATCTCACCAACCATCTCGCCTACAATTTCACCTACAAAACACATGCTCCTCAAACAATTAACTAGTGTAACCTCCCACCTGTAAAATGCTCTCTTTATAATTTCCCTCCTAAATGAGTTTGAGATTGAATTATACATTGATGGTTGGAAAAAATAATAATTATATTAAGCAATGTGAAAAAGCTCATTCAAGATATAATATGCTTCATGTTATAAACAAGCTAGATCCAAAATGTGGTGATAAAGTTTGACCTAGTCTACCCTATTTAATAAAATATAATATCTAATAATTTCCATACTATAAATAGAAGATAAAAATACATGAATGTAATTAATGTCTTCCATCTTCCATCTCTTCTTCCCTTAGTTCCTCTACCAATTCCTCCCAATTTAATTGGATAATGTTCTCACTGTCCTTCGGGTTTTGGGGAAGTGTTATATGATTGGAATGTATCCTTGGGTTTGTTACCATATAATTGTTGATTGGTTGCAACTTGTAAACTGGCCAATGAAAATAAATCCAAATAGCAATATTCCACTAGTGAGTACACAGAAAATAGACTATATATACCAAACCTATTCTGAAATTTGTATTGAAATTTTATTTATTTTCAAAGGATATTCAATTACATGTCTCTTGTAACCCAGATCCATGCATTCAATATAAAGAACATGTTGAAAACAAATTCCAAGGAACATAAAAACAATATTTATTGTGTTTTTCTTTCATTTTGTGCCCTTGAACCTCTGATAAGGATTTCCATGTTAAATCTTTGTGTATTGTGTGTGTGAGTGCCATTGTTATTTCTTGTGTTTTAGATTATGCTGGTATTTCTTTTCTTACGCAGGTTTACCAAACTCTTCAATATTGACTAATTAGTAATCTAATTCAAATTAGTACATGCTCAAGTGAATCTATATTAGGAAAAATTGTATAAAACATTATGTTCTGAACATGAGAGGATCCAATCAGTGATCATTAATGTTGATGCATATTTCCTCTAATGCCCACACTTTAATTGCATCACCATTCCTCAAACATAGGAGTTGACTAAAATAAATTTTATTTGGAAAATGAAATATAGGCCCCATTTATTGTTTTCGATATATATCCAATGTATGTATTCATACATACGATAAAGAGTTAGAAATTTATGAACTTGTAGCCAATACATTTTCCCCTTATGGAAAACAACATCTCTTGGAGGTATAGGATCACCATTAGGAACACATCTCAGACTCCACACCCAATGAATGTTACTATATACAATATAGTTTGATTAGAATCTATCGCTCTAGACTTCCTTTTGTTTACCTATCTTTTACCTATGAATGATAAGGGCTCCACTCCTCATATAAGTAAGTTTTGGTCACCTTACAATTAGTTGTTGGACTTACTTATTTGTTCCCTATTAACGATATTTCAAAGGGGAGGGAGGCACCCACACATAAAGCAGATTATGAAAGTAAATGATGTGCTTTATGAAAGCGTTGTGCTTCATGAAGACCTTGTTGACATACTTGACAAAGACCCAATGATATTTCTTTCAAGTAGCATCTTTTAAGAGTGTAAAGGAACCACAATATCTAGGCGTGAGACACCCTACATATGTACTAGCCTTCATGAATGATTTTTTAATGTAATATTCCTTTCTACATATGCTTTCAGTAGGCAATGATAGCAACGCAAGTGAACTTCCAATTAACTCATTTTTTTAGTTGCTACTTGGAAATGACATAGATACGTGGAATAACTTTCCTATATGTCCTACGTAACCACTATAAATAGGTTTATTATTATTGATCCATAATGTGAAAGAAAACCCAAATTCTTTGCTCCCATATCATTCCTATGTAGTTAAGAAAATTTTGCTTTGCAAAACATGTCTCCATTATCTACAAATGACCCTTAAACAGACGATAGAAGATAAACGGGAAAGATAAAAAGATGATTTCCAACATTTCAATTAGTAAAGAGGTCCATAGGGTAGGCACCAAGGCACCAATTCCATTCTTTTAATATTCCACAAATGAGTTAAATACGAAAAACACATAAAATTAGTATTGTGGGTGTAAGATGTTAACTCGTTCAATCAATTTTTAAAAAAATTATACAACTTAAATATAGGTATAGATACGTATATATATTTGAATTTTATTTAACAATACATATAAATGAGCATACTGTTGAATCCATTTTAAATAGATAAATCATTTTCTAATAACAAATAAATAACATGATATTAATAGTTATTTAAAAATATAATGGGGCAGTTATATAAGAGAAGGGCATACATAATTAATGTATATAAATTATATAATATAATGCAAAATATGAATGATTGCATGGTTCACAGTCGGTAACTATAAATATGTTAAGCATGTAAGGGTATCTCATTCATTGAGTCCATATTTAGGTTAAATGGAAAGGAATTTTCATATAATATAAATCATTGTAGGTATTACCTTTTGACATGCAAAGTGGATATTGTTTGAATATGAAAAGTCGTATGTTGCAACAAGAGTGGTTGTTCGACTTACAAAATCTTAAAACAACATTAGAAGTTGAGCATAGTTGTACTCGAGTACAATGCTTCCCATTACCTATTGTATTCTTTATATTTCTTGTGATCTCTTGCAAGATATTATATCTCAATCCTCTACCATTTTTGAAATATTCATTTGACCTCTACGAAGGGATTTTACCAAGTTGAAAATTTGGTATTATATCAGTCGACCACAGAGAGGTTACAACATGATGTTTAATTGGTTGCAAAGGAGCGTTGGGTATATAGTTCCTCTAACATGAGTCGTTATATAAAATGGATAGTCTTTCAATATAGAGAATATAGTTTTGATGAAATTTTGGGATATCGACCCGAAAGTATATCATTGTGTAACTAATATATTTTATAATATAAAAGACAACATCCTTAGGTGGTTTAGGTTCTACATCCGGAGCAACAACATATTTCAATATCTTCTTAATGTTATTGCAAATATGATATTTTGACCTAAATCTATCATATAAAGGTTTCATGAATATGGAGCTATGTTTTCGTTGACTTATGTTCCTCAACATCGAGAAGAAACCCCAATATCCAATTTTTATAGAACCTATATATGTGAATACCCATGTAAATTTCTATAAATATGATATTTTGACCTAAATCTATCATATAAAGGTTTCATGAATATGGAGCCATGTTTTCGTTGACTTATGTTCCTCAACATGGAGAAGAAACCCCAATATCCAATTTTTATAGAACCTATAAATGTGAATGCCCATGAAAATTTCTATAGAACGATATTTTTTAGAATTAGGCATTTGACTAGGCAGAGATAACAAAATAAGGGTACCACATTTAGATTCAATTGTGTAGATGATGCTTGGGAATGGTAGTGTTAGATGAGATGTATGTCCATTGTTATTAAAGTATGTAGCAATGGAATGGTTTTAATGTGGACTCCATTGCTTAACGAAGAACTTAATCTTTTAATATTTTATAAGTTATTCTTTTCCTAAACTTTTAAAATGTTTATGTTCTAAACCATATCAATATTGATATAAAAAGCTATATAAAAAATAATTCAAATATTTTACTTAGTAAAAAACCTTATACAATAGGTAAGATCGATAGCATTTAATTAATAAATTCAAAAAATAACAAATAAAAATAAAAATAAATTAATAGTGAAATTAAGTTTATAATGTTTATATAAATCACAATTAAGTATAAACTATAAACACAAAAACAAATATATACAATGGCCAAAATTTCTAATGTGAAGGAGAATAGCATACCAATAAAACCAAATTGTCAAAATAAAAAACATATGTTACATTTAAAAAACATAGTATTTCAATTAGTTTTATCTTTTACCTTGTGTTTTTTTTTATTGTTAGATCTCATTTTAATGCATTCTCAAATTAGTTATATACTATTTTGAAATTCGATTTTTTTTATGATTATATATATTATATATATTATTTATCTATTTACAACATAACTTTTTATAACTTTTTTCAACTTTAATTTTTATATTAATAAATTTCTTAATATAAATTTGAAATCACATTTTTAACAACGTTCGTCAATTAAATATGTAATACAAACTATCATGTTTGATTTCAAATGTTCCATTTAAATTGCAATAAACGTTTGTTAGTTTATGTATGAAACAAGAAAAACACTATATTAACTTTGCAAATTTAATCGATAACAATGCAAATTCAAAAAATACCTTTACAAAGCATAACTATATTTAATATATGGTTAAGTATTTCACATTTTAATAATATATATAAAATTATTATGTGTAATATAATAATTATTATTAATTTTATTGTAATAAAATAATTTTCATAATATTATCTTTTAATAATTTAATATTATTAATATGTTTATAATAAATTTGTTGTGTTAAAATATATATATTTACTTTATAAAATTAATAATATTATTTATAAATATATTAATAATTAATAATATTATTTATAAAGATAATGTGATAAAATTAATTTTATATATTATTTTAAAATAATTTAATATTATTAATATTTATATATTTTGTTTCGGCATGGTGTTTATCGACTTGGTGATTATCGGCTTATTACTGATCAACTGTTGTCCCTTTTTTTGGCTCTCTGGCGGAGGTTTAGTTCTTTGGATGATGTCTATCTGTTTGACTTCTGCTTTTGTAATTGGGGATCGGCCTCTGGTTGGTTTGGAGGTTTGGGGCAAGTATCTTTAGTTTGGTAACTGTTATCAGTCAGGTTTTTTGTAAATGGCTCGGCCGCTATAAACTCTGTTTAGTATTTTGTTGTTGATGTTGAAAGACTCTAGGCTTTGGGTTACTAATTATGTGGGTATTTTTGAGCTCTATGGTGGCTCCAGATGGTCGAACAAATAATAAATATAATTTTGTACTATGAAAGTTTTTTTTACTTTAAAAAAAATTATATATAATTATTCAACCTTGTCTATATAATGTTATATAATATTAGTGTGTTAAAATTATATTAATATTTATATAAATAATTGATTTAAAATTGTGAAACTATATTTTATATTTAAATTATTATATAATTTATTTTATATAATATATATTATTAAATAAATATATAAATTATATATTTTTATATAATCATAATAATTTTATACCATCATAATAATATTATTATAATTAATTTATCAATATTTCAATATATTATTATTCTTATTAAACATTTCAATTTTTTAATAAGTTTTATGAATGTATTGATATATGCTTTTTCAACCTAACATCTAACTTGAATATAAAGACAACTTTATCAACCAACACAAAACTTTGACTTTTGATATCCACACAAATCATATCCAAAAAAATTACCCAAATCTCAAACTTTTGATTTTACTTAATTATTTAAAAATTTAAAATTACAAACATTTTGCAATGATAGAACTTGTGGTACAAACATGGAATTTTATAATTCCATACATGCATGGATATAAGTGTGATGAAATAAGTAAAACTATAAACATTTATAATGAAAAAGTCATGGTAAAGTTATTAATATTTATTTAACAAGATTATTTTATAAAATGATTATTTCAATCATAAATGTTTTTATCAAAATTCAATTTGAATTGTAAATATATAATGTTAAGTAACTAAGTTATATATAAAATTTTATAATTCTTTTCATATATTTATATAACAATTTAATTAAAAAATATTTTTCTTTGTATGGAACTATAAACATTAAAAATAAACAAAGTAGTGATAAAGTTAAGATTAAAAATATAATCATTTCATCATAATTATCATTTAAATCATAAATGTTGTTCTCAAAGTTCAATTTAAAATGTAAATCTGTAATGTTAAATATATAAGTTATGTTTAAAATTCAATAATGCTCAATTTTGCAATTCCATATACATAAAGTTTTTAATAAAATTTCTAAATTATTAATAATTAACTCTTCAAATCTAAATTTTGTTATTTTTTTAATGTAATTGAATTATTAACTATCCTTAAATTTAATATTTCTTTTATGAAATTTAAAAAGAAAGTAGAGAATAATGTTAGGTGAAATATATAACAATTCCAAATATTGATAAGTAATTCAAAATATACAACTTAATATTTTTTTTATAAAATTTAAAGGCAAAATAGAGAATAATGTTCCTTAAAACATATAACAATTTTAAATATTAAATCCAAATATTTACAAGCAATTCAAAATATGCATGACTTGGGCGCAACACTTAAACCTCTGATTTTTTAAGCAATTTGGTGAAAAGTTAGAGGAATGTGTCCTCTACTTCATATCCAAATTTCATACTTCAAATTTAAAAGAGGAGAGTACAATGGGCTTGGGTGTAGAATCTAAATTCCATATCTTTTTTTCTGAAATTTGGTGGGAGAATATAATAAGATCTCTTATACAACATATTTGAAATTTTACATCTACTTTCAAATTATGAGAGATCTTATGCAATATATTCGAAATTCTACATATCTACTTTCAAGTTATGAGAGATCTATGATGAAATTGGTATATGAGTTGGAATTCTCTTAAATCAAAACCAAAGTAAATTAAAAATATTTTTGAATGATACAAAATTACCACAATCCAATTACCCCTAGATTAATAACATTTTTATAATAACAATAAATTAAATTACAAATATTATTATTAAACTATATATTATCTAAAATTTAATAATATGCAATTACCAAATTCTTTGCCATATATAATACTTTTTAAATTACTCATAATGTATTATATATTATATCTATAAATCATAGCTTGATGTTAGATTTCAAAATTAATGAAACATAATTTATATTTTTTTATATTTATAATTCGTAATATATATTTATTTAAAATTTGGTTAGTACATTATAAATCGTAATAATTTGTAAGTATATAAAATTTTACAACATAATTTATAATTATATTTATAATTCATAATGTGTATTTATCTAATATTTTACATAATAACTTGTAAGTATATAAAATTTTACAATTACATTATTAAGCATAATTTACTTAAAACTTAATTTATAATTCATAATTTGTATTATTTAATATTTTACATTTATAATGCCTTGGGATCACTGTCCTCTGCTCCGTGGCTGTCTGAGAACCTTCTAGGATTTTTGGACTCATGCAGTGCTTTCTCCCTACCAGTCGTGCTCCTCTTTTGTCTTGCCCTGCCCCTTGGCTTTGAGTGACTCCCATGGCCCCCGTACGGGGAGGGGCTGACGTCCCCTCCCACTCAGCTGCCCCCAACCCTTCCGGTTTGCCACGTTCTGCAGGAATTTCCACCTCTCTGAGGATCGACATGGATGATATCCCCATCCCTAGCGTGGGTCAACCCCATTCTTCCTCGGACCTCAACCAGGATTCGCTTCCAGAAGGCGACACTCCAACTACTAGCACATGCATAGCGTGCACAGCGGCAAGGCCAAGTCTAACTCTTCCTCCCTAGAGAATCAATGCTCACTCAAAATATCTAAAGGATCACGCCCTCATCTGCAAATTCATGGGCATCTGGCCCACTGAGCAAGCCCTCAAGGGTTGGATAGCCATGAAATGGAATCCAAAATCCCACTATGATCTCCAGCTTGGTTCCAAGGGATTTTTCACCATCATCTTCCATCATCTGGAAGACAAATCCAGGGTAGAAAGCGATGGCCCCTATTTCTTCAACTCAGCTGGTCTTTATCTGAAAAATTGGACCGAAAGGTTCTGCCCAAAGAAAGAGGACTTCACTTGGGCTCTGGTCTGGATCAGAATGTATTCACTACCACAGGAATACTGGGATGACGAAACTCTGAAAGATATTGGAAACACCTTAGGAGAATATGTTAGATCTGCTAATAAAACAAAGCTAAAAAAATATACTTCATATGCACGAATTTGCGTGTACATGCACATTGCAAAGGCTCTCCCGGATGCAATAAGCCTCTCCCTTGAAGATTTAGAGTGGATCCAGCCTTTGGATTATGAGCAGGTTCCTTTCAGATGCTACAAGTGCCATGAGCATGGGCATCTTTTTCGGGATTGCCCCCAGAACAAGCACACTAAAGACGACCTTAAGAAAGAGACCATAGATGCAGATGGATTCCAAAGATTTGGAAAAGCAAAGCGACATGGCCGCAAACCCGCCCAAGGGAAACACAAAGCTGATATCCCCACTACAAGTAACAGCTTCGAAATCTTGGAAGGTCAACCAGAATATTCAGATACAAAACTCAAGAAGCAAGCAACTTCTCATGAGCACAGTCCATCCAAATTCCATAACCCCACTCAACCCAGCGATCTGGAATCCCTTCTTGCTCAAGGAATACTTGTTGAACCCACTGAATTACAAGAACCTCATATTTTTCAACCTTTGGATTCTATTCCTGAAATCACAATGGATGAAAAAATGGATGAGCTCGATCTGGGAGATCTTGATCTCCTTGGGTTGGAAGACACCTGTACGAGAAAAGCTTTCAAATCCATCCCACCCAACGAGATTCAATTACTAAAAGAAGCCCTCTCTAAAGCCAAAGCTCACAAACTTGGAATCCATAACCTTCCCCAAAAAGACAAGCATAAGCTTCTAATGGATCTCAGAAAAAGAGGGAGGAAATTCGATTTGCAGCGGATAAATCTACTAGGAACACGGTTGGTGGAATCAGGGCAATGCGCCCAGCTAATGGAATTCTTCCCCTCTCTCAATCCCAGTTCCCAATGAAGATTATTTCCTGGAATTTAAGAGGTATCAACGGCCCCTCCAAATGCTGAATGCTGAAGAGAAAAATCCAATCAGATATGCCGTTTGTCCTTTTTATTGAAGAAACTAAGTGCACCTCGGAAACCCTCAAACTTCTAATGCCCAAGCTTTGGAAAGGTTGCCATTGCTTTGTTATTGATGCCAATGGAGCTGCCGGCGGCATTTCCATAGCCTAAAACCCCTCAGTTATTATGCTTGACAACTATGCTGCTACTGCACATGTTATATCAGCCTCCTTCCACATCATTGGCTCACGCATCCACGGGCACCTCATGAATGTTTACAACCCCCATCCCCCTATTCTCAAGACCCAACTCCTAGAATTTATGGCTTGGTTCATCAAGCAACATAGTGACTCCCCCCTCATCATTGGGGGAGACTTAAACATGATCACTGCCCTTGATGAAAAGAAAGGAGGTCTCCAGTCCCTGTCTCCAGAAGACCATCTCTTCAAATCCTTCATAGCCAACAACAAAATTGTGGATATGTAGCCCTCTTCCGGTTTTTTCACTTGGAACAACAGAAGAGGTGGAGATCATCAGATTGTCAAACGTCTTGATCGTTTTCTGATCTCAGAAAATCTCTTACAGCCTCGGGGAATTATTGCCTCCTTTGTTCTCCCAACAGCCGATTTGGATGATTGGCCCATCGACCTAACTTGGCATAGCTTCGGAACTCACCTATATAAACCCTTTAGGTTCGAGAAATTTTGGCTTTCTCATCCAACCTTCATGGACACTGTCGGCACCTGGTGGAAGGACATGCACATTGATTGAAGAGGAACTTGACTCCCTCCAGCATACAATTATGGCCGAAGGTCTCTCTACGGCTCACAAGCTCAAGGGAAAAGACCTTGTGGACAAGCTTAACCAACACTGCATACATGAAGAAAACTTGTGGAGGCAAAAATCGAGGGTTACTTGGATAAAGGAGGGAGATCGCAACACTTCTTTCTTTCATCACTCCATGCTTCAACACCGAATGCACAATCACATCATCAAACTCAAGAAGGATTCCAGAGAGGTCCTAGAAGATCATGCTGACATTGAACACAAGCTCACTAGCTACTTCCAAGATCTCCTCACGCAACCTCCAGCTTCTAGATCTAAGGCCATTGCGCGGGCCACGCATCACATCCCCTCTATCATTACTGAGGAGCACAATGTCTCCTTAATGCAACCCATCTCCCTCCAGGAAGTTGAAACTGTTGTTAATCAGATGGCTGAGGGTAAAGCTCCAGGTCCAGATGGATTCACCATCAACTTCTTCCATCATTGTTGGGATATGCTCAAGCTTGAGGTGTTGGAGGTTGTGGAAGAGTCTAGACACAAGCAATGGGTTTTTCCTGCTCTCAACGCCAGCCACGTCTCCCTGATTCCCAAAGAGAAAGGAACCTCTCATCCTGGTAATTTCAGGCCCATTTCTCTTTGTAATGTCATCTACAAGATTATTTCCAAGGTTGTCGCAAATCGCGTCAAACCCCTCCTACCTTTGCTCATGTCCCCTGAACAATCGGGCTATGTAGAAGGAAGGCAAATCCTAGATGGCATAATCCTTTCTCATGAAATCACTCACTCCCTCAAAGTTAACTGCTCCCTCGGGGTTCTTCTTAAGTTGGACCTCTCCAAAATTTTTGACAAGCTCAACTAGGACTTCATCCGAAAAATGTTGTTAGCCTTCGGCGTCAACCATGATTGGACTCACCGGGTCTCCTCCCTCTTCTCCTCTGCCTTCTTTTCTATCCTTGTCAACGGCTCTCCCTCCTTAACCCTCCCTCCTTAACCTTCACCCTCTCTCATAGCATTCGTCAAGGTGACCCCCTCTCGTCGTTCCTTTTCATCCTTATGGAAGACGGTCTGGGGAGAATGATTCGTGCAGCGGTCGCTTCAGGGTCCCTGCGTGGCCTCTCCCTCTACGGAGGGGACCCCATCGCACCAACAATTTGTAGATGACAATCTCCTTTTCGGCCATCCCTCCGTTCAAGAAGCCCGCTCCCTTCAAAATATTCTCTAACTCTTCTCGGAAGCCTTTGGCACCACCATCAACCTGGAAAAATGTCAGATTTTCTTCTTCAGTGACACCGATGCCATCTCAAAACAAAATATTGCTCGTATTCTGGATTTTTCAGTTTCCACCTTACCCTCTAAGTACCTTGGAGCTCCCCTTTTCGACTCTACCATCAAGCACTCATCCTGGAGGGAGCTACTAGACAAAATTGAACAACGTATCTCCTCCTGGGCCTTCCGGTCTCTCAACCTAGATTATCGCCTTACTCTCCTCAAAGTTGTCCTCCAGTCTATGCCCCTTTATCTTTTCTCTGTTCTGGCCGCCCCCAAATGGGTTTTGAAATCCCTCTACAAGCTTCAACGGTCCTTTATTTGGGGCAAAGGTTCACAGAACAACAGGTGGGCTCTGGTGAAATGGCAGATAGTGTATCTACCTAAGCGTGGAGGGGGCCTTGGTTTACGTGGTCTTGACTTAAACAATGAAGCGCTTTTTGCAAAAATTTGGGGGAGGTGGGTCTCAAGCAATGACACGCCTTGGGCCCAATTGTGCAACAAGAAATATGCCCAAGCCAGGAACCCATCTCATCTGATCCGCTATGACCTTGACCCCCCTGGCCCGTCTATTTGGAAGGCGGCAAATTCTCAGAGAGCCCTGATTCAACATCATAGCTTCTGGGAGATCAAAGATGGAGCCCTAGCTCTCTTATGGAAATACTCTTGGCAGCGAATGCCTATTCTCAAGAGTCTCCCCATCTGCAGAACAACTCCTATTATCTGGCAGGCGACCTCCTCCTCCGTTGTTCGTGATTTCTAGGATCTAGTCAGCCCTTCTCCCTTCAGAATTTGGAAGGATCTAATGCATTTTCATCCTAGATTAGAGCCTGATTTCCTCGATCCCATCGTAACAAACCTCTTGACAAGGAAGATACGCATTACTACTGGAAATGATATAATATGGTTGGGCCACCTCCCTAAGGGATCATTTACTGTTAAGGAGGCCTATTCTACTCTGGCTCTCAAAGATGAAGACCTACAATTCCCCCTTTGGAAGAAGGTTTGGAATCCTTTTCTATGGCCCAAGGTTTCCACTTTCCTCTGGTTGTTCTCTCACAGGAGTATTCTCACTTGGGACAATCTTAACAAAAAGGCTTCATTGGACCTCCCTACTGTGTCATGTGCAATAGCAACTCTGAGACTATTGATCACCTGCTTGACTCCTGCGATCTAGCCTCATTTCTTTGGGACCATGTAGCAGAGAAATTTAGAAGGTCCAACAGAGTAAAAGATGACATTATCAAGACCCTTCAGCAATGGGAAGTTGACCCCTTTCAAAGCACTCAGCTCAACAAACTCTGGGGCATCACTCCAGGTTTCTTGGTTTGGAGCATCTGGAAAGAAAGAAACTTAAGGATCTTCGAAGGGAAAATCAGAACCGTTGAGATTATCTGGGATACCTTCAAAAGCAACCTCCAAGAAACTCTCTTCTCCAAAGATTGGAACCTCTTCAATCTCCCTTCCTCGGACATGGATAAAAGAATTCTCTACAACTGAAATTTCTCTCATCTTGTTATCCCCTCTGTCAGGAATACTACAGTCTTGCGCACCTCCAACCCGGATTTCTGGTTCCCTCCCCCCAGGGGTCTTTTCAAACTTAATTGCGATGGTGCCTCTAAAGGAAATCCTATCATGGCTGGCTTTGGAGGAGTCTTCCAGAACCATGAGGGAAAAATTATCAGAATCTATCATGGTAACATTGGATATGATAGCAACAATGCAGCTGAACTGGAAGGTCTCTTACACGGCATCTCCATTGCATGTGAGCATAATATTCACCCTCTCATTGCGGAGGGAGACTCTCAGATGATCCTTGATTTGGCCTCCAAAATTCAGAACGGATCCCAGGTCTCTAAGCTCTCTTCAAGCTGGAGACTGGAGCACAGAATCCAGAGACTTTCCAACAGCATGAAGGATCTCAGGGATATCACTTTCCATCATGTGGGAAGAAAGCAGAATTCCTCGGCGGAGAGCCTTTCCAATGAGGGGGTCTCCTGTGATGTTCCCCTTCGGGGTGGAAAGTTAGACGCCTCCTTCTCGGATCATCTCTTGCAACTCTGCACCGCTCAGGCTATCAATGCGGGACTGGCCACGAAGGGAGGCTCCATGCAACCACCTAGCAACATGGATCTACCATCTGGAAGAGGATCTTTGCAGGCGTCATCGCCTAGGGATAGCATTTAGTGATGCGTCCTTCACCCGGCGTGTCGGCTCTCAAGCGAGCGACTTGGTTAATGTTGATTAAGCTGTGGTGGGTAGCATTTAAGGTGGCCCGTCTGTCTATGTCCTTTCACTCCTACTGGAATCGTCTGCTCATCATGCTCCCTTGTGTGAAGTCTCAGCGCTGCCTCTCCCTGGATCTTGAAATGAAGCAACGTCATCTCATCACCCTCATCCGTTATTCTTTGCATGTTCAAGTTGTGGATAGCTCTGCTCCATTTCTCCTCTCCCGCGAAATTGTTGATTACGCCATGACCCGTCTGTGTGGATCCTCTAGGTGTGGTGCCGGTCATGGTGTCAGACTGATTACCATGCTCCATTTCTCCTCTCTAGCGGGTGTCAATGCTGGACTGGCCACGAAGGGAGGCTCCATGCAACCACCTAGCAACATGGCTCTACCATCTGGCAGAGGATCTTTGCAGGCGTCATCGCCTAGGGATAGCATTTAGTGATGCGTCCTTCACCCGGTGTGTCGGCTCTCAAGCGAGCGACTTGGTTAATGTTGATTAAGTTGTGGTGGGTAGCATTTAAGGTGGCTCGTCTGTCTATGTCCTTTCACTCCTACTGTAATCGTCTTCTCATCATGCTCCCTTGTGTGAAGTCTCAGCGCAGCCTCTCCCTAGATCTTGAAATGAAGCAACGTCATCTCATCACCCTCATCCGTTATTCTTTGCATGTTCAGGCTGTGGATAGCTCTGCTCCATTTCTCCTCTCCCGCGAGATTGTTGATTATGCCATGACCCGTCTGTGTGGAACCTCTAGGCGTGGTGCCGGTCATGGCGTCAGACTGATTACCACATCTCCGGAGAATGATAAGAAATCCATCAGCGGCTATGATGATAAGGTCATTGTCCCGATTCGAAGGTTGGTCGATGAATGGGAGGCTAGCTAGGTCTTCAATATTCTCACCTCTGGAAATCAAGGTAATCATATTAACTATTATTGGTTAATGAAGAACATGTTGGGTTATTTGGTGGAAGAAATGTTGGTCAACTGGAACATGGACAAGGTGTCTATCATGGACACCAGAATTCATATGGTTCACTTGGACGAAATGCTTGCTGCTCTGGAATCCAGTGTGGTTGGAGGTAAGGGCTCCTTCCTCGGGAAAGCCACCTCTCACAGTGAAACTGGTCTTGATGCTCTTGGCTCCAGCAAAGAGGCCTCTAAAGGTAAGGAAACTCTCCCACAGGAGGGCATTGCTATAGCGCCTAATGCCCATCCTTTGGGCTCCAATTTGCAGGAGTTTCCTAGTGTTGTCATCGCGGAGGTCTCTGTTTTTGTCCAGGGCTCCACTGCAGGGTCTGTCTCTCCATCTGCAATCATTTTACAAGGGGACCCTCCCCCAGAGGCCTCCTTCCCTATTCCTACTACTATTGACTCTCGGCACTTTAAAAGGATCTGGAAATCCGAAGGCGATGCCGCTACTCCGCGAAAGACGAAAACCTATGCCTCCCAAACTCTTGGTTCAGAGCTGGGATGAAGAGTTCTTTGGTTCCTTCCTAATAATTGAAGAGAAGCCCAGCCCCCAGGATGCAAACGCAAATACTTAAGGCTGATCCGGCAGGCCTCAACTCCTTTTTGCAGCAGTTAGCGTATCGGGTTTCCTTGCTTTGGTTGAATAGTTACTGTTATGCTCTGTTTTGATTTTCTGAACTGGTTATTCTTATGTTTTTTATGGTCGGATGTAACTATGTCTATGACTCTCAGCCCATTTGTGGGAAGGCCTATGAGGGTCCTATTTTGAGTTGTGTGCTCTATGAGAGGCTACAGAACGCTCTCAGAACTACAGTCTCGCCTGTGTATGTAACATTTTCTGTACTCAAATATAATTACTATTTGTAGTTTACAAAAAAAAAAAAAAATTACATTTATAATTTATATTTATGAAAGCCTTTATAGTCACGATGATTAACTCAAACACTAATAAACTAAAAAACAATAATATAAATAAAGACTCTTTGATCATAAACGTAAATTTTGTTTAAGTTTTATAAAGAATTGTTTATATTCATTAGTGCTCTTTTTTTTTATCAGAGAAAAAAAACATAACTTGTTATTTTCAGTAAGAAAATCAAAGTTACATCAGTGTGTTCATAATCAACATAGTCCAGCCCGATGGGCTAGCTCAAGTGGTTGAGTGCTGTAAGTTGTGAGCAGAAGGTCTCGAGGTCAAATCCACGGGTGGCTATACATCGCTATATAAATGCCTCACTTGATGTCCCCATCGGGTTAGGACCCGTAATCAGGGTTGATGGTTTACCTTGGGTGTACCTGAGGGTTTTTCCATGACTTGTTCCTTATAAAAAAAATCAACATAGTCCATCTTAAAACACCACAGGATAAGTCCTTTGATAATGGGCAGCAAGGTAACAATAATCTAAATCAAAATAAAACTAGAGAGCTAAAGTGCCATAACCGATGGCAAAAAGTACTCCGAGCTTATGCCATCAACAACAATTCCTTGAACGACAAATTACAGAGCATAAGAACACAAAAAACAATGGACCGCATCCATTATAAGGCCCTCATTGTTCCATGATCGACAACAATGTTGTCCATAGATTCAACATAATAAAGGTACCCGTCCATAGGGCCAATAGCTTCCTTTGATAAACGATCAACCTCTATATTTGCTTCTCGGTAGATATGCTTACAACATATCTGTGCGAAGGAGGCCATTAAGCGTTCGACATCCTTAAGCCAAGGTTCCAGCAACATGACGTCGATTTTACACTTTCTATTGATCCAATTAGTAATAACCTGGGAATCTCCAAAGATTGACAGAGTAATATAACCCCTCACAGATGCAAACCATAAAAGACATCAGGTCGTTAAGAGCTCCACTCTTAAGCAATCCCCTTTTCCAATACCTAATTTAATGCGAATAATGTGGTTCCTTCGAAGGTAGAATATCACACCAACTCCGCACGTTCCCTGTTTCGAAACCCCATCAAAAAAACCGCAAATGTTTTCACTGTCAATAGCCGGGCAAATGATAGAACTACCCTTCTTACAAATCATATCATCGAGATAACCACTCAATAAAACCAGGATATGTTTGCATGTACCAGAGACTGAAGGAGAGATTTTTCAAAAATACATTCATTTCCCGCCCTCCAAATGCTACCAATCGTGAACATAGGGAGTGTCCTGTAAGAAACACAATATCGAATCCAATTGTAAATGCAATCATTGAATAAGTCGCCTTTCCAATCCTCCAGTGGAAAAATCCAACGCTTTAATTCATTCCAGACATCCTTAATAAAGCTGCAATGAACAAAAAGATGATGGATGTCTTCACAATCAGACCTGCAAAGGGAACAAAAACTCGGTCCCTGAAACCCTATCTTTTGCAGATTTTCCTAAGTAAGAATTTTATCCTGTAGACACGGACACATGAATCATTTTAGCTTTAATGGGATTTCCCAGCTCCACAACTTTGAGTGCCACCAAAAATACTTCAGTGGTGAAGAGTAGTCGGGTAAAATTATCAGAATCTATCATGGTAACATTGGATATGATAGCAACAATGCAGCTGAACTGGAAGGTCTCTTACACGGCATCTCCATTGCGTGTGAGCATAATATTCACCATCTCATTGCAGAGGGAGAAGCTCGGATGATCCTTGATTTGGCCTCCAAAATTCAAAACGGATCCCAGGTCTCTAAGCTCTCTTCAAGCTGGAGACTGGAGCACAGAATCCAGAGACTTGCTAACAGCATGAAGGATCTCAGGGATTTCACTTTCCATCATGTGAGAAGAAAGGAGAATTCCTCGGCGGAGAGCCTTTCCAACAAGGGGGTCTCTTGTGATGTTCCCCTTCAGGGTGGAAAGTTAGACGCCTCCTTCTCGGATCATCTCTCGCAACTCTGCACCGCTCAGGCTATAAAAGACTACTCCATCCCAGCTGCGGGTGTCAATGTTGGACTGGCCACGGAGGGAGGCACCATGCAACCACCTGGCGACATGGCTCTACCATCTGGCAGAGGATCTTTGCAGGCGTCATCGCCTAGGGATAGCATTTAGTGATGCGTCCTTCACCCAGCGTGTCGGCTCTGAAGCGAGTGACTTGGTTAATGTTGATTAAGTTGTGGTGGGTAGCATTTAAGGTGGCCCATCTGTCTATGTCCTTTCACTCCTACTGGAATCGTCTGCTTGTCATGCTCCCTCGTGTGAAGTCTCAGCGCTACCTCTTCCTGGATCTTGAAATGAATAAACGTCATCTCATCACCCTCATCCGTTATTCTTTGCATGTTCAGGCTGTGGATAGCTCTGCTCCGTTTCTCCTCTCCCGCGAGATTGTTGATTACGCCATGACCCATCTGCATGGAACCTCTAGGCGTGGTGCCGATCATGGCGTCAAACTGATTACCACATCTTCGGAGAATGATAAGAAATCCATCAGCGGCTATGATGATAATGTCATTGTCCCGATTCGAAGGTTGGTCGATGAATGGGAGGCTAGCTGGGTCTTCGATATTCTCACCTCTGGAAATCAAGGTAATCATATTAACTATTATTGGTTAATGAAGAACATGTTGGGTTATTTGGTAGAAGAAATGCTGGCCAACTGGAACATGGACAAGGTGTCTATCATGGACACCAGAATTCATATGGTTCACTTGGACGAAATGCTTGCTGCTCTGGAATCCAGTGTGGTTGGAGGTAAGTACTCCTTCCTTGGGAAAGCCACCTCTCACCATGAAACTGGTCTTGATGCTCCTGGCTCCAGCAAAGAGGCCTCGAAAGGTAAGGAAACTCTCCCACAGGAGGGCATTGCTATAACGCCTAGTGCCCATCCTTTGGGCTCCAATTTGCAGGAGTTGCCTAGTGTTGTCATCGCAGAGATCTTTGTTTCTGTCCAGGGCTCCACTGCAAGGTCCGTCTCTCCGTCTGCAGTTGTTTTACAAGGGGACCCTCCCCCAGAGGCCTCCTTCCCTATTCCTACTACTATTGACTCTCTGCACTTTAAAAGGATCTGGAAATCCGAAGGCGATGCCGCTACTCCGCGAAAGACGAAAACCTCTGCCTCCCAAACTCTTGGTTCAGAGCTGAGATGAAGAGTTCTTTGGTTCCTGCCTAATAATTGAAGACAAGCCCAGCCCCCAGGATGCAAACGCAAATACTTAAGGCTGCTCCGGCAGTCCCCAATTCCTTTTTGCAGCAGTTAGGGTATCGAGTTTCCTTGCTTTGGTTGAATAGTTACTGTTATGCTCTGTTTTGATTTTTTGAACTGGTTATTCTTATGTTTTTTATGATCGGATGTAACTATGTCTATGACTCTCAGCCCATCTGTGGGAAGGCCTACGAGGGTCCTATTTTGAGTTTTGTGCTCTATGAGAGGCTACAAAACACTCTCAGAACTACAGTCTCGCCTGTGTATGTAACATTTTTTGTACTCAAATATAATTACTATCTGCACTTTACAAAAAAAAATAAAAAATTACATTTATAATTTATATTTATGAAAGCCTTTATAGTCACGATGATTAACTCAAACACTAATAAACTAAAAAACAATAATATAAATAAAGACTCTTTGATCATAAACATAAATTTTGTTTAAGTTTTATAAAGAATTGTTTATATTCATTAGTGATCTTTTTTTTTATCAGAGAAAAAAACATAACTTGTTATTTTCAGTAAGAAAATCAAAGTTACATCAGTGTGTTCATAATCAACATAGTCCAGCCCGATGGGCTAGCTCAAGTGGTTGAGTGTTGTAAGTTGTGAGCAGAAGGTCTTGGGGTCAAATCCATGGGTGGCTATACATCGCTATATAAATGCCTCACTTGATGTCCCCATCGGGTTAGGCCCTGTAATCAGGGTTGATGGTTTACCTTGGGTGTACCTGAGGGTTTTCCCATGACTTGTTCCATATAAAAAAAAATCAACATAGTCCATCTTAAAACAACGCAGGATAAGTCCTTTGATAATGGGCAGCGAGGAAACAATCATCTAAATCAAAATAAAACTAGAGAGCTAAAGTGCCATAACCGATGGAAAAAAGTACTCTGAGCATATGCCATCAACAACAATTCCTTGAACGACAAATTACAGAGCATAAGAACACAAAAAACAATGGACGACATCCATTATAAGGCCCTCATTGTGCCATGTTCGACAACAATGTTGTCCATAGATTCAACATAATAAAGGTACCCGTCCATAGGGCCAATAGCTTCCTTTGATAAACAATCAACCTCTATATTAGCTTCTCGGTAGATATGCTTACAACATATCTGTGCGAAGGAGGCCATTAAGCGTTCGACATCCTTAAGCCAAGGTTCCAGCAACATGACGTCGATTTTACACTTTCTATTGATCCAATTAGTAATAACCTGGGAATCTCCAAAGATTGACAGAGTAATATAACCCCTCACAGATGAAAACCATAAAAGACATCAGGTCGTTAAGAGCTCCACTTTTAAGCAATCCCCTTTTCCAATACCTATTTTAATACGAATAATGTGGTTCCTTCGAAGGTAGAATATCACACCAACTCCGCACATTCCCTGTTTCGAAACCCCATAAAAAAACCGCAAATGTTTTCACTGTCAATAGCCGGGTAAATGATAGACCTACCCTTCTTACAAATCATATCATCGGGATAACCACTCAATAAAACCAGGATATGTTTGCATGTACCAGAGACTAAAGGAGAGTTTTTTCAAAAATACATTCATTTCCCGCCCTCCAAATGCTACCAATCGTGAACATAGGGAGTGTCCTGTAAGAGACACAATATTGAGTCCAATTGTAAATGCAATCATTGAATAAGTCGCCTTTCCAATCCTCCAGTGGAAAAATCCAACGCTTTAATTCATTCCAGACATCCTTAATAAAGCTGCAATGAACAAAAAGATGATGGATGTCTTCGCAATCAGACCTGCAAAGGGAACAAAAACTCGGTCCCTGAAACCCTATCTTTTGCAGATTTTCCTAAGTAAGAATTTTATCCTGTAGACACGGACACATGAATCATTTTAGCTTTAACGGGATTTCCCAGCTCCACAACTTTGAGTGCCACCAAAAATACTTCAGTGGTGAAGAGTAGTCGGGTAAAACCATCTTATAAACCTAAGCTACAGTCATAACCCCATTAGAGTCGGGGCCATCCCAGATAAGACTATCACAAGAAGTTGTTAAGTGTATGCCCGCGAAGGTTAACTGATCGATGTAACTATCCCACACAGGAGCCCAATGTGCAGGAAGATCAAGATCCATGGCAGAAAGCCAGCGGGGTTTACAAGAATATATACTCATCTGATAGACCTGATCAAGGACCACAATTTTTCTAGCATGAAGTTCCTTAATCAATCTGGTAGGGAGCATAAAACAATCATCACCATCGATAAAGGGGTCAATTCCAATGAAAATTTTCGTGCCTCTGCCCACCTTCCATTTAAGCCATGGGCCAATATAGTGATAAGTGCTAATGAAACTGCGCCAAACTGCAAATGCTTGATAATAAGTTAAAACCAACTTGCGTAACCACTGTAACACAGATAAAGTTTTTAGGTATTTCGACCGAATGACACAGCTCCAGAAACCCCCATCAACCAAATACCTCCAAAGACTTTTTGTCCTCGTGGCCAAGTTAAAACATTCAAGATTCTTCAGTCCCCATCCTCCTTTTGTTTTGGGCATGACAAGCTCTGCCATGAGGACAAGTGCCATTTCCTCAAATGAGGCTTACCAGACCAGATGAACTAAAACAATTTGCTGTAAATACAATTAATGATAGTGGTAGGCACCTTCCTCAACCCGAACTAGTATACCGGGATGCTCTGAATGACCCGATTGAGCCAATATGAGCTTGCCGCCAATGGATAGCCATCGAAAATCCCAACTATTAATCCTTCGATCAATTTTCTGGAGGAACCATCTCTAGTCCTCCACCCTATAACTGTTGGATTTTAGGAAGTACCCCAAGTACTTGAAACCAATGTTGATAGGTTCAAAGTTGTAAGGGAAGAGAGACTTCATAGTTTCGATAACACCAGCATCAATACAATTAAAAAAAAAGGAAGACTTACATACACTGATAGCCATGCCCGATGCTAAACAGAAAGCATCAAATATATTTTTATATGTCATCCATTCATTTAAAGAAGTAGCCCCGAAGATCATAACATCGCCCACAAACAACAAATGAGTGATAACCAAAGCACGAGTGATGTTTATACCTTTGCGTTTTCTCTCTGATTTTAATTTGTGAATAAGCCTACTCAAGCCTTCAATGACAAGAATAAACAACAGAGGAGAATGCGGACAAACTTGTCTGATACCTCTGCTACTCGGGAAGGCATCTGTAGGAGAACCGTTAATCAACACCGCAAAGCAGGTAGAAGAAATACAAGCCATAATCCACTGCACCACATTCAACGGCATGCCAATCTGAATGAGAATAAACCGAAGATATGTCCAATCCAAGCGATCATATGCCTTAATCAGGTCCAATTTCAGAATAAATGCTTGAGTATCCCTAACTTTAACCGAATGCAAACATTCTTGAGCAACCCCCACATCATCGAGAATTTTCCTGTTGAAAAGAAACCCAAACTGTTCCAAAGAAATATGTTTTGCCAGAAATGGCTTGGTACGCATTGCTATCATTTTTTAGATCAGCTTGTAAAGTATATTGCAAAGAGAAATAGGTCGATAGTCGTTGAAATCCTTCGGCCGGTCCTTCTTAGGAATTAGAGCAAGAAAGGTTGAATTGAGCCTCTTAGGAATGGTAGATTTTACTCTAGATTCCTCCACAACAAGGAGTATCTCCTGCCCCATCAAGTAAAAAAAAATGCAAGAAAAACTCCACCGTCCATCCATTTGGACCAAGGCTTTTTTCTTTGAGGAAAGTCCCTAAGACTTGCTTAATTTCCTCCAAAGTCACCGCTTCACCAATCTTCATCCCTTCATCTTCATTAAGAAATCTAGGAAATCATTTGACAATATTCAATTGAGCTTCTATGTTATTAACCCGGTCATGATGATAAGAACCCTTGAGAATCACTAAGAACCCTGATCAGATCTAAAAGTGTCGTCATCTCCTTTGATCTCCCAGATCGTATTCCCATTTCTCCTTTGATTAGCAAAGTTCAGGAAAAATATGGTATTACGATCCCCTTTAGCAATCCACAAGGCGCGACTCTTTGATCTCCAGGTATTTTCATTTTGACTGAGTAAGACCTCCTTCCTCTTGAACAACCCCAACATAACATTCTTGGGACTAGGACAGAAATAATCCCCATCCACAACATCCTCCATCTCTTTAAGCTTATCCTCAATAGAGCACAATTCCTCAGCGATGGATTTTTTCTTTTTACGGTCCCAGTCAATCATCTCAACTCGGAGAGCTCATAACTTTTGCATCAAATTAAGTAAATGTGAAAGATGATCATTATGTGGCAAAAACTTCCATTTGTTTTTGACCAAATCACAGAATGCTTCCTATTCCAGCTACGAACTATTAAATTTGAACGGGTAGACTGTTTTAGTTACCTAGAATTTCAATTGTAGAAAAACCGCTTTGTGGTCCGAAATACCTGCAGGTTCACTCCACGATCTAACCCGGCCACCGAAACCGACCAAGGATTCATGAACTAAAAAACGATCCAGACGCTAAGCAATTCCATTCATGCCAGATCGGACATTTTTCCACGTAGGCACTAGATGGGACGGATGGATATCAATTAAACCCAAAGATTCAAAATGATTCCTGAAATAAGAAGCTAAAAGATCCTCCAGACGACCCGAGCCCCAAATTTCATCGGATGACAGTAAAATTTAGATCACCTCCAATAATAAGATTATGTTTCTTAAAGTCGGGATTAGCAAAAACGTAATCCCAATAAAGTTGTCGATCACGATAAGGACCATATAGATTCAGAATGTTGACATCCTGTTCCATCCCCCGAACATGGCCTTCTAACATAATGCATGCACAAGATTTGAAGGCCACAAAATCAGCTAGATTGGGATTCAAGGTGGCAAGAAGGCCCCCTGACATCCCAACAGAATCAAGTCCACAACATCTCCAGTTCGATCGAATTTTCAAGAAAAAATCACATGCTTCCGAGCCTAAATGCATAGTTTCCTGTAAAAGAACAACAGTAGGTTTGACAGAGTCCAATAACCTTCTGAGGGCCGCCTTTTTGGGATGGCTTCCTATCCCTATGATGTTGAACATTGTAATGATCATTAAGGAACAAAAGAGGGGTCTTCACTCGCTCTAAGTGACCCAATAGTTTGATGGGTATTCAAAGCCAAGGAAGTGTCAAAGATTCTAAACAGTTTAGGATTAATCCACCTACCCGTATCACCCCCAATGCGGTTGGCCCCTTTAATCTTATTCCGGTTTTGTTTTTTACGTGTAGTAACATTGGAAAAACGGATAGATCCAAAGGAGACCCCTAGCCCAGGGTCATCCACAGAGACATAACCTCCAAATATCGGTAAAGGGACCTTGTCCAGTTAAGGAGTACTCTACCCAAAGGGTCCAATACACCTAACCCCGGCTTGTCCGAAGGAGAGGAGTCCCCCGAATAACCCGAGAGAGGATGTAGTTCAGTCGGAGCATCAAATGTCGGCAGAGGGTTTCAACAAGTAGCATCCTTGATAGGAGAGGAAGTAAGAATGATGCCTAGCCCCTCTCGCCGAGATCTCTCACCCGAAGAGGTACCATCAAAACCCATATCAACCCCATCTAAGACTGTGTCCCCCTCAGGCTGAGGGGGGAACAAAGTTCTTGGAACAAGTGATGCAGAAGGACCTCCTCCATTGGGCGCATTACCCTTCCCATCAATCAAAGCATTCTTAAGATCTTCGAAAGAAATAGATTTCAACAATAAGGGAAAAAAGATCTTGAACTTACCCAGAAAATACTGTGCAGATTCAGTGTCAAAGGGAATTGGAAGCGAGGTGGTCTGTGAAGGATCTTCATAATCCAATGGGTCCGCCAAACCCTTATCATTGCTCAGATTAGTTCCTTTGCAATCTTGACGCAAATGTCCAGTACTATGGCACTTAAAACAACGAAAGGGTATTCTCCAGTAGTCTAGCCGTTTGTCAGTAGTCTAGCCGTTGGACAAAAACCCCATGCTCGCAAGTTACCTCAACCTCCTCAGGAAAACCGTCAGCCACATCGACTTCAATCAAAACCCTAAGGCATTTGCACTTGGTCGCCAAAAGAGTACTCTCCTCTATAAGGATGAAGCGTCCAATAGCGTTGGCTATACCCATGAAATCCTTAAAACTCCAACATAACAGAGGATAGTCAGGGAAGAGAACCCAAAGATGACACTCAAAAAATTTCTCCTTTCGAGGATCGAAAGTTGAATGCCATCGCATGAGTACCAGCGAACCAGTGCCTAAAACCCAAAACTTAGCTAGAATAGTTTGTAACGATTCCTCCGATAAAAAATGAAAATACATCCAGCCATTGTCCATCATAATGACCCTTGGAACATAATGAATCAATGGTTTCCAACACCTGGTAATACAATCCACCACCTCCACACGGCTCAGCCTAAGGTATTCCAATTTCCCGAGAAGGGCCCTCGTGGACAGATTCTAAACCATTTCCATCGTCACATCTCTGCCCAGGGTGCAATGAACCCTATTCTTTTGGGCTCTCCGCAACTTGAGTCACCTTGGTAAATAGAGACCGAGAGGTCTTCACAGCAGAATCTCCACCCACGAAAACTAACATCACCTTACCATGTCCAAAGGAGGAAACAATAGTGTGTGGAGACTTAAAAACCACCGAGGCATTAGGGTTAACCCTAACTGCAACCAGGGGAACCGGGGAATCACCTCCAATTGTCCCCATCCCATCCAAATGAAGACGCTAGCAATAGTAAGGACAAAGAGGTACCTCCAACAATCAAACTAGTATACAAAAACTAGAAAACAACGACAGGATACATAAACCAAACCAACACAGAGTATCCCCAGTAGACAAAACTAACACAAGGATTCATGCAGGATTTAGTAAATCTATTCCCACTTGTTTTTACTTGGTTGATACTAACCATCTTGATCGAATGGCTGACTCCAAGCTTGCATTAAACTAAACAAGATACAATACTGAAACTTAAACAAAAAGCCAATACACCATTCCAAAAACCACCGACTCTGGGGCTCCCATCGACCACAACCATGACACATAGCTTTATGTATCAATCATGGCAACCACAAGGTTCCATTCATTAGTGCTCTTTATACATCAATAACTTTTTAACTATCTATTCTCATTGAAAAGCAAAAATGGAAATATAAATATCTAATAAAACAATAAAGTGTCCATAATAGACCTAATAATACTTTTTTTAATTATATATTTTTATGATTTTAATTGAAAATATCTACAATCTGCAAGTCAACATCCCCGTTTGTTGATGACAGCTGTGCAAATACGATGCATCTTTACAAACCATTAAAATTGTCAGAAATGGACAAATTGCCTTAAATAAGATTAAAATAAATAACAATAATAAAATAAAATAATTGAGGATGATACGTGAACTGGTTAGAATCTTAGATCACAATGAAAACACAAACAATCATAAACATCGCAACTGAATTTTTTTTCACAGAGGAACGAAACAGAAATGAGAATGCTTAATGTATGAGAGATTTAAAATAAAGTTAAAAAAATTGAACAGGGTTTACCAAGTTGATAGCCAGAATTTCACCTATTAATCACTTTAGAGAATGAAATTGAAGATATAAAACCATTATGCAAAATCTGATTCAGTATTAAGAGAACAATTACCTTCAATAAAAAATCTGATTCAGTATTAAGAGAACAATTACCTTCAATAAAAAATATCTGTTCATTAAAAAATATCTGTCTGAAAATCTATTTTACAAATAGAAAGCTGCATATAAGAATTCAGTAATATATCTCTTCAGTCAATTTTTTTATACTCTGTACGTATTCTGATATCTTCCAGTTGTTACCGTAGTTGTGAACCATACGAGACAGACCTGATTCCAGTTGGTCCCACCTCTGAAATAACTCTGCTTCTGGCAATTCAATAACAGAGGAGAAGATCAGATGAATGTATTGATTCTCACAACTGTTTCTGGTTCTTGTTGTTGCCGCATCTTTGCTTGAGGTAGTAGTTGAGGAAGAGCAGGAGCAGCGTAGCGTTGGAGAGGGCATCGAAGAGCAACGCGCCCATGCCGTTGCAGCCTTCCCTTGTGGTGAAGTGCAACGCGAGAAGAGCAACGTAGGCGAGCAACGTAGGCGAGCAACGTAGGCGAGCAACGTGAAGGCCAAGTGCACAATCTGGCAATTGGCGGGGAGAAGAGAGGACCAGCAGCCCCAACCGATGCTGCGGCAGAGGAAATACGAATAAACCACGACATAGAGCAGCGTGGTCGCGAGGATGGCCACGATCTGCAGCGACTGCGAGAATTCCAGCCAAGCGTAGCAAACGCAGACGACCGCGATGCGGTGGAATACATGGAGGAAGGTGAGCGGCTTCTTGCGGAGGATCCATATGACCGTGTCGAAGAATTGATGGTATTTTGTGAGATAGAAGATGTATGACCAGAAGAAGACTCTGCCGGAGGGGCGTGTGCCAAGGGGAAAACACATAACCCACTCTGCGGTGCTCTTAAACTGCCTCCTCCAAATCCATCTCATCTCTGAAATCTCGACCGCCGTGGCTTCCCAGCAGCCGACGAATATTGCCGCCGAAGCCACGACCACGCAGAGGTTATGAATGGCAGGAATCGGGCCCAGAGGCAACGGTCTCTTCCTGGGTATGAGAAGAATCTTGAGAAGCAGAATGAGCAACAGATAGGAAGCAATGGCCACAAGGGGGAAGAGCCATGTGGAGCCCCAAGCATGATGATCCCATCTGAAATGAGCCACCATAGGCTGCTCTGCCAACAAATACCTCACACTACCCCTTGTTTCTCCAATCCATCTCCATACCTGAATCCTCATTTGTCAACAAAATTGCAACCCCCGGAACCCGAGATCGATCCTGACAAACCACAATGCAGGAAGCCCGGACAGAATTTTTTCCCAGATCTGTCAGAGCTTCAGCAGCAGACCTGGATTTGAGGGCTCGAGCATTTGGGCTGCCTGTATGTATGGCAATGCATTATGCGATTAGTAAAACAATATCCCAAATGGGCAATGACTAAACGACAAGTAATAAACGGCCAACGACTAAGTGACAAGGGATAACACCGGCGCGGCGCCAGATCAATCTGGTGGATTACGTGAGAGGTTTCGTAGGATTTGGGGATTGAAAGCTTCAAAACTGTTCAACATGGACAGATCGATCCGCTAATAGGCTTTTTAACTCCATCGATATCTTTAGCGGGATAGGGAACCAGGTTACTGTATGCTACTACTTTCTGTCTTGTCATTAAAAGAACCGACGGTTCTCATGTTCTCTGCGCCTTCCCACCAGAATTTCAAGGGAAACCACGTGCCCCCTAGTATTATATTTGAAGAGATTTGAGAAATTTGGAAACCGACTGTACGTTAGGTTAAGAGTAAAATATAAGAAATTCTACGGCGGTTTGCTATTTTCCGAAGGGGGAAGAATTTGTTTGCACCATTTGGATACATTCACTTTCCGGAAGCTGTATTTTCAAGCAGGAAGAAAGGGTTTTCAGACTGCACAGGACCATTTGGATACATTCACTTTCTGGAAGCCGTATTTTCAAGCAGGAAGAAAGGGTTTGCACACTGCACAGGGGTATGTTTATTTTATGGAAGATAATATAATTTGTCATAGTTACCCAGTGTGAGTTTGAATATTAATATAAATTCAATATAACATGGAAATAGTTCATATACATAATTTACAGTTGGGAAAAAAATTCAATATAACATGGAAATAGTTCATATACATAATTTACAGTTGGGAAAAAAATTCAATAATATATTAAAAACAGTATAATATACATCTTTACAATATTATCTTAGTTGCAACAAGATTTTGTATTTGTTTGTAACTTGGGGAATGGGTAAATAGAGTCGGGGTCATACTCACATGACATAGGGTCGGTTCATTAAGTCTTTAATAAATCTATTCTTTGTGCTTTCCAAATTGTCACAACCTTGGCATGAAGGTTGGGGCGCACTTCCCTTAACATGTGCCGAAGGCTCATGCGGACGCAACAAAAATTGAGTGTGGAGTTGGGCACACTTGATTTGTGCGGACATAGGCATGGCTTGCGGTAGGGCACAAAGGCATGATGGGAGCATGGTGCCTATACACTCTAAAAAGACTAAATAACAACGAGTCTGTGGAGATGTTATGGATGGGGGCATGAGACTTGGGGCGCGTTCAGTTGGGCACCTGGACCCAAAGCACCCACCTATTGAGTCGGCTTGTGAAGCCAACACTTACTTGCAAAGGACCAGGGAAAATTTTAAGGATCCATAACTTTCTTAGTCTACAAACCTTGGCAAATCTTACTAATTATCATATTTCTAACCATAAAATGTTTGGCAATGTATTTTAAAAACTATTCAAATTTATAAGGGTTTTATATAGTTTTTGGACAATTTTGACTATTTCTGGAGTAAAAAAATTAATCCTATGGAATTTGAGCGAATCATATTGGAAGAAAATGGAAAATGATGAATATTTTTTGGAAAGAAACCTCCAAAATTAGTTGATGGGCTAAATTTCGCCCCTAAAATTTTCCTTGCGGAGGACATTGTCCACTTGTGAGAGTTGGGCACACAGCGACTCGAGCACATTTGTGGAGTGGGCGCACTTGTGGGAGTTGGGTGCACATCAGGTTAGGCACACATAAGATTTGAGCACACATCAGCATAGGCATACTTGAGTTGGCATGTTGGCTTTGGGCGCACGTTGGCAAGGGTGTACCATATAAATGCAAGTTGGGCATAAGTGCAAAAGGAAGCAAGTCATTCAAGCAAGAATACAAGAGAAGTCAGTCAGAAGTTGAAGTGTGACTTGGGTGCAATCTATCGCAACGTAGTAGCATGACTTGGGTGCAATTTGTCGGGATGCAGTAGCGTGAGTTGGGCCAAGGAAAATTTTAAGGATCCGTAACTTTCTCAAAGTCTACAAACCTTGGTGAGTCTTACTAATTATCAATTTTCTAACCATAAAATGTTTGGCGATATATTTTAAAAATTATTCAAATTTATAAGGGTTTTATATAGTTTTTGGACAATTTTGGTGATTTCTAGAGTAAAATTTTTTAATTCAATGGAATTTGGGCGAATCATATTGGAAGAAAATGGAAAATGAGGAATATTTTTTTGGAAAAAAACCTCCAAAATTAGTCAATGGGCTAAATTTTGCCCGTAAAATTTTCCTTGCAGAGAACGTTGTCCACTTGTGAGAGTTGGGCACACAGCGACTAGAGCACATTTGTGGAGTGGGCGCACTTGTGGGAGTTGGGCGCACGTCAGGTTAGGCACACATGAGATTTGAGCGCACGTTGACATAGGAATACTTGAGTTGGCATGTTGGCTTTGGGCGCACCTTGGCAAGGGTGTACCACAAATGCAATTGGGCGTAAGCACAAAAGGATGCAGGTCATTCAAGCAAGAATACAAGAGAAGTCAGTCGGAAGTGGAAGTTTGACTTGGGTGCAATTTTTTGCAATGCAGTAGCATGACCTGGGTGCAATTTGTCAAGATGCAGTAGCGTGAGTTGGGCGCAGTCTGTCGGGACAAAGTAGCTAGAGTTGGGAGCAGTCTGTCGAAACAAAGTAGCATGACCTGGGCATAGTCTGTCATGACATAATAGTGAGACTTGGGCACAGTCTTCCAGGACAGAGCAGCATGAGTTGAGCGTAGTCTGTCAGGAAAAAATAGCATGAGTGTTAATTTTTCAGAATTTACTTCAATCTGATCTAGGATCTTAACTGAGAGAACAACATGTACAGTATATCTACAGCATATCAATCATGGACACAATAATGCAAGCACACAAGAGACACATAGTTTACTTGGGGAAAACCATAAAGATGAAAAACCCCAATAACTTCCTCAGAGATAGATAGAGCAATGATACAACTCAAGCATAAGAGATAGAAATCTCCTAGCAGCAGCTTCTCTTCCTCCACAAGTGTGCCACTCTCCCAAGAGTGTGAGAGAGAATAGAATGATAAAATAGAGTGCCTCCCGCACTCTATTTATATTTGACTTGACTTGCCTAATAACCTTTACTAGGTCGGCCTCAACTTAACCACATAACATAAAGCTAATTGGGCCGACCCCCAATAGGGTGGTCTAATAACCCTTTGACCCACATGGCCGACCCCCAATAGGGTGGTCTAATAACCCTTTGACCCACATGACTTATACAGGGCCGACCCCGACAAGGTGGTCTAATAACCCATCAAGTATAAGTTACAACACTTACAATATAAATGACGACACTTCCGTATAGAGGAATAATAACATCTCTATAGGAATACAATATACATATATGTGAAATACATTCTGAAGTTACATATACATCAACACTCCCTCTTAACTAGGAAGGTATTTCTCGACACAAGTCTTCTAGCACAAGTCTTCTTCTCTGGATCATCGTCACTGGATAATCGACATCGAGTCATCATCATCGTCACTACTGTTGCTATCTCAATCAATCTCTTAATCTACTCATCATAGGAAGTTCTACAAAGCCAGTCTTTTTTCATACTGGATGTAGGCCCACCACCTGCAGGTCTTCATCATCACTGGCCATACTGTGGAATCCTCAGGACTTATTACGTGCGTCACAAAACCTCGAAAGAGCATCCTAGGATGTTATGGGTACACAACTCCGACCTGTAGGATCTCCCAGGGCGCTATTACATGTGACCCCACCAAAAAACCTTGAAAGAGCATCACAGGATGTTACGGGTACACAACTCCGACCTGTAGGATCTCCCAGGGCACAAATTACATGTGGTCACCACAAAAGCTCGCAAGAGCATCCCAGGATGTTACGGGTACACAACTACGACCTGTAGGATCTCCCAGGGCACAAATTACATGTGGTCATGGAAAAACCTCACAAGAGCATCCCAGGATGTTACGAGTGCACAACTCCAACCTGAAGGATCTCCCAGGGCACTATTATATGCCATAGGACAAAACCTCGAAAGAGCATCCCAGGATGTTACGGGTACACAACTCCGACCTGAAGGATCTCCCAGGGCGCTATTATATGTCCTCCCAGAGCAATGTCTCGAAAGAGCATCCCAGGCTGTTACGGGTACACAACTCTAACCTATAGGATCTCCCAGACATGCTCATCTGCACAACCTGTTCCACGGCCACAGAGTATCATCCTGATACTCACCATACATCATCCTGATCATCATCACTACATCGTCCTGATGCATGTCATCTGGAGCAACATCCTAAAGCTCGTCAACCATGATCATCTTGATCATACAATGCATCTACTTGATGCATACCAAGTATCTACCTGATACATATCATCATACATGATACACCTGATCATACAAACTATCCACCTGATACATATACATATACATGGTCCAAGCATCCAACATGATGCATACATACATAAATGATCCAACTGATCATATCCAGCATCCAACATGATGCATACATACATAAATGATCCAACTGATCATAACAAGCATCCAACATGATGCATATACATATACAGAGCAGTAACTGGAGCATCATCCTGATGCTCATCATCCATGATCCTCCTAATCACCATAGCATTGTCCTCTTCATATCATCTCATCGTCCACGAAGCATAGCCCAGATGCACATCATTCAGCACTTACACCATCGACATGGGAGAACACATCTACTACCATTTAGGGAAGGCTCCAGCCCTTACCTTTTCACCATGGGAGAACACATCTACCACCATGTGAAAAATGGCTTCAACCCTTACATCTACACCATAGGAGAACACTTCTACCGCCATGTGAGAATGGCTAAGCAATTACATCACGACAATGGGAAAACACATCAACCATGTCAGAAAAGCTCATGTGCATCTGCATCTTTTGGTCTCATCACTTCCTTTTGGAAGGAACCTCGATCTGAAGTGCACCAAGCCTCTCTTTGAAGTACTCAAACTGCACTCTGGCCAACGGATTGGTCAATACATCTGCAACCTGCTCATCCGTCACAACATACTCTGCTTTGGTTGTACTCAGTGTTACGCGGGACTGCTTCCTGCTAAACCAGGAGATCACGCCTGATCCCATACTGAAGCAGTACCCAGAAGTGCTCTTCCTATCTACAACACTGCCTGCCCAAGGACCCAATCATCTGACGATACACAGTGACATCAACCTAATCAGATGAAGCATCACACAGAAGCTTCAGGTTCGATGCCATAGGTGTGGCCATGGCCTTGCAGTCTATCATCCTGAACCTCTTCAGGATCTCTACTGCATACTTCCCTTGTCCAAGGAAGATCCCATCTGCACTCTGCCACACCTCCATGCCTAGAAAATAGTGCATCATCCCCAAGTCCTTCATCTCGAACTCAGCAGCAAGCTTCCTCTTGGTATCAGCAATCAAACTATCATTACCTGTAACAAACAGGTCATCCACATACAAGAGTAGTATCACAAGATTGCCTTCCTAAACCTTGTAGTAAAGGTTGGAATCCGCTTTACTCTTGGTAAAGCCCAAACTGGATAGAAAGCTGTCTATCCTACCATACCAAGTTCTGGGAGCTTGCTTCAAGCCATACAAGGCTTTCTTCAATCTGCACACATATGACTTCCTTTCATGTGTTTTAAAATCGAGTGGTTGCTCCACATACACTTCCTCTTCAACTACACCATTCAAGAAAACAGTCTTGACATCCATCTGGTGTATCTTCCATTTCATCACCGCAGCCAGAGCAAGTACTGATCTGATGGAAGTGTGCCTGGCTATAGGTGTAGAAGTCTCTTCATACTCAATCCCTTTTTCTGGGAGAATCCACGAGCTACAAACCTCGTTTTGTATTTCTCCATGCTACCATCTGCAGCATGCTTAATCTTATAGATCCACTTGGAAGTCACAGCAGACTCCCCTTCAGGTCTTGGGACTGCATCCCAAACATCTTCATGATCGACTGGTACTCCTCGATCATGGAATTCTTCCCAGATACTGGGAACTTCAATATCTTCAATATTTTCAATAGATAACTTTGTTGCTGAACAAATGTTGTAGTCCTTCTTTTGTAGGTGATGGTATACGATCTTTCCTACACAACAAGTTAAATTGCATGATTAGAAAACATTTCATAGTTTTCAGAACAAATTCTTACACATAAAGAAATATGTCATACAGTCATGCAATTATCTTAGCCAATGCTTCAATACAGCATTTATCCATATCTCGTAACTTTCTAGATGCTTTCCAATCTCTACCAGAACATGTTAAATTTTGAGCATTAATTCACAATACTCTATGATATTTACTGAGAGAATAACATGTACAGTATATCAATGCATAACAATCATAATAAGCATGACAAGCATCATAAGAATCAAAAGCATGAGAGACAAGAGACACAGAGTTTCCGTGGGGAAAACCCTAAGGTGAAAAACCCCACAACTTCCTCAGAGATAGAGAGAGCAATGGCTCAACCAAAGTACAACCAAAATACACAGAGATAGTCTCCTAGTAGCAGATGATCCTCCTCCTCACTAGTGCGCCACTTTCTGAGTGAGAGAAGTGTGAGTTTCTGAGTGATCAAAATAGAGATCTCCCGATCTCTATTTATACTTGTTTGTTTGCCCAGTGACCTTATGGGGCCGACTTGTCTAGCTAGGTACATCCATATTATAATATATATTTCAGGGCCGACCCCACACATGGTGGTCTAATAACACATTGCGGCTGAAAAATTAGGACGCGAGATCCATATTGAATAAAATATATATTATTGAATTGATAAGATGCTTAACGCTTTACAAGAGCTCGCCTTTTATAAGGTTTGAGCATTTCTTAAGAAGGGTTACATCCCTTCAATTAAACTGACTAATAATTTAATGATTAATTTAATACAATATTTAATATTCATAGCATTGCCACTCCCTTTTAAAGAGCTTTGTCCTCAAAGCAATGGTAATGAGGGATGTAACTGTCGAAATTGTTCTGATTCCCATGTTGCATCTTCTTCGGGAAGATTTTTCCATTTTATGAGGTATTCTTTAATGACTCGCGTTCTTAATCTCTTCTCTCTAGTAGCAATGATAGATTCTGGCTCGAATATGATTCTTCCTTCTTCATCTAACAAGGGAAGTATTGTTTGTGCCTTCTGGTGTTGACCTATCATCTTTTTCAAACATGAAACATGAAAGACATTGTGGATGCGACTTGTAGTTGGCAATTCCAATGCATATGCCACCTGACTAATCTTCTTATTGATTTGATATGGGCCATAAAAACGTGGAGCCAATTTATTTTTTCCACCTTGTTTAAGTGATAATTGTTTATAGGGTTGTAGTCTTACATATACCCAATCTCCAATTTCAAATTCTCGTTCTGTTCGATGTCGATCTTCTTGTTGTCTCATTCTATTCTTGGCAGTATTCAAATTCTCTTTAAGTACTTGGACAACCTTTTGGTTTTCTTCTAAATGGTCATTTACTGATGCGACCCTTGCTTGGTTGGTGATGAAATCCTTCCATTTTGGGGGTTCATATCCATATAGGGCTTGAAATGGTGTCATTCTTGCAGATGTATGATAAGTAGAATTATACCACCATTCCGCAAGATGTAGCCATTGGAACCATTTATTTTGCTTATCAGTTACAAAACAACGGAGGTAGGTTTCTAAGCATTTATTGACAACTTCTGTCTGTCCATCTGTTTGGGGATGATAAGCTAAGCTCATGTTAAGAGATGTTCCAATTTGCTTGCAAAACTCTCTCCAAAAGTTCCCTTTAAACTTGGCATCCCTATCACTTACTATAATCTTCGGAAAACCATGTAATTTGTAGACATTTTTACAAAAAGCTTCGGCTGTTTCTTTTGCCGAATCAGTTTTCTTCACTCCAACAAAATGTGCATATTTGGTTAGCCTGTCTACCACAACTAGTATTTTGTCTTTTCCATCTGATATGGGTATACCTTCAATGAAATCCATTGAAATTTCCTCCCATTTCTTATTTGGAATATGTAATGGATGGAGTAACCCCGGACTTGAGATATTCTCAGTTTTATTCCGCTGACAAATGTCACAATCTGCAACATACTTGTGAATGTCAGCATACATAACCTTCCAAAAGAATGATTGCCTTGCATTATAGTAGGTTTTAAAAATTCCTACATGACCAGCGGCTGGGCAATCATGTGACTCTTTAAGCACCTTGGTCTTAAAACTTGAATTGGAACTTAAGTAAATACGTCCTTTGTACCATAAGAGTTCATTCTTCCATTCAAACTTTGGATACTGATTTATGTTGTTAATTATGGAGCAAACCTTTGAATTCTTGGCATATTCCTTACGAATTTCGTCCAAAAATTATGGGATCACCATGGATACGGCGTAGACTTGTATCTCTTCATCTTTCCTTGATAAAGCATCAGCTACTACATTGTCCTTCCCTCTTTTATGTAGGATCTCCATATCGAAGGTAGAGATTTTCTCTATCCACTTTTGTTGCTCGGTTGTTAATGTCTTCTGCTGTAACAAGTGTTGTAGACTATTATGATCTGTTCGGATTAGGAATTTACTTCCCAAAAGGTATTGTCGCCATTTAGTTAATGCATGCATGATGGCAAGCATTTCCTTGTTGTATGTAGACTGTAGGTATTCTCTTTTGTTCAACTTCCTACTTTCAAAAGCAATTGGATGACCTTCTTGCATTAGCACAGCTCCTATCCCAAACCCTGAAGCATCACATTCGATTACGAATGGTTTTGCAAAATCAGGTGTTGCCAAAACGGGAGTTGAAGACATAATTTGTTTCAACGTTTCAAAGCATCTTCTTGTTTCATCATCCCATTGAAAAGAATTTCTTTTTAGGAGATTTGTTAGTGGGGCAGTGACATGTGCATAGTTCCTGATGAACCTTCGATAGTAACCTGTTAATCCCAAAAATCCTCGCAATTTTGAGACATTCTTTGGTTCGGGCCACTCCTTCATTGCCTGGATCTTCTTTGGGTCCACCTTAACTCCTTCCTTTGAGATTATATGACCGAGATACTCCACTTCTTGCTTCCCAAAGGTGCATTTTGAATTTTTTGCATAGAACTGGTTTTCCTTCAGAAGAGATTGAACCTCTTCTAGATGCGTCAAATGTTCTTTCCATGTCTTGCTATATATAAGGATGTCATCAAAGAATACTAACACGAATTTCCTTAGGTATGGCTGGAATAGTTCATTCATAGTTGCCTGGAATGTGGCAGGGGCATTAGTTAACCCAAAAGGCATTACTTTGAATTCATAATGTCCTTCATGAGTTTGGAAAGCAGTCTTTGCGATATCCTCTAATCTGACCTTGATTTGATAGTACCCTGACCTTAAATCGAGTTTCAAAAAATATTTTGCGTCATGAAGTTCATCCAGCATGTCATCGATGAAGGGGATTGGAAACTTGTTCTTAATTGTTATTTTGTTTAATCCTCTATAATCTATACATAACCTAAACGATCCATCCTTCTTCCGTACTAGTACGACTGGAGCTGCATAAGGGCTTCTACTCTTGGTGATGACACCACAATTCAGTAGATCTTGAACCAACCTTTCTATTTCTGTTTTGTGGTGGTGGGGATACCTATATGGTTTAACCTTGATAGGATTTGACCCCGGTTTAATTTCGATTATGTGTTCTATACTCCTTTCTGGTGGTAGCTGCATGGGTAAGTCTTGAAATATGTGTTCATGTTTCTGGAGTAATTTTTGGATTTCCCTTTTGAACTCATTTGGTTCCTCCTCTTTTCCTTCCAGTTGATGACATTGTATTACGTATGTTGATGCCCCTTAATTTCTTTCTTAAGTGCTTCCTGGCTCTTGGTGATCATTTCCTTGAAGGTTCGAAAATCCTTCTCTATTTTCTCCATTTGGGCTTTTAACTCTGTCGTCATGCTTCTTAGGTGTGGTGGTGAATAATTGGACACAATTTTGGCTTAGGAGGGGTGGAAAATGAAAACGACTTGGAAAAGTGGAATTACTATAATTTTTGGAATACTATAATAAAAATATTATAGTATTTTTTTTTTTAACTAAGAATTAGGGTTTTAACCCTAAATTTTTGGATTGCGCAGGTCGTGCGAAGGAATGTAAGCCAACAACGTTGGAATGGCTTGATGGCAGGACGATGGAGGGAAATGAAGGTGAACGCAAGTCGTGGAGGAAAGATTCGTGGAAGGAGCTAGCAATCGGCGACAGGAAACGTTGATGGGGAAGACGCCAGGGGCGTGGATGCGAGATGGGACGCGCGGGGTGGATCAACGCTGGGTGGGATGGCATGACAGGCAGGCTGGACGGAGGTGAAGGTGGGACGCAGCAGATGGAGGCCGCAGAAGTGGCAAGCCGGGGAAGAGGGAGGCTGGGTGCTGGCAGTCGAGGAGAGGCAGCGCGGGAGGGCTGCTGCGGTGGAGGGAAAGAAGGACGTAGCGTGGGGGCACGAGGGAGAACTGGGATGATGAAGACGAGGGCGTAAGGGAAAAGGAGAGGGGTGCGAGCAGGAAAGGACGAGCAAGCAGGGGGTGGAAAAGGAGCGCGGGGGCGGACTGGTGGTCTGCGTGGTGGAGCAACGAGGTGGATGGCTAGGACGGATGAGATGGCAGCGTCTATACGATAACTATACAGCTGCAGGCGTCGACTGCTCTGATACCAAATGCAACAGAAAACTAGGACACAAAATCCATATTTGAATAAGATATATATTATTGAATTGATAAGATGCTTAACGCTTTACAAGAGCTCGCCTTTTATAAGGTTTGAGCATTTCTTAAGAAGGGTTACATCCCTTCAATTAAACTAACTAATAATTTAATGATTAATTTAATACAATATTTAATATTCATAGCACACATCGACAAATACACACACTTGCGACACTTGTCAATACACATGACGACACTTCCTTATAGAGGAATAACACATCTCTTATAAGGATACAATAAATATATATGAAATACATTCTGAAGTTACATAGACATCAACACTCCCTCTTAACTAGGAAGGTATTTCTCGACATAGATCTGCTAGTACAAGTCTTCTTCTCGGGATCATCATCATCGATGCATCGTCATCATCATCGTCACTGCTGCTGCTATCTCAACTAATCTCTGACTCTACTCATCATAGGAAGTTCTACAGAGCCAGTCCTTTTTCATACTAGATGTAGGCCCACCACCTGCAGGTCTTCATCATCACTGGCCATACTGTGGAATTCTCAATACTTATTACGTGCATCACAAAACCTTAAAAGAGTCTCTTGACTAGCAAGAACCCTAAAGAGCATCTGAGGCCTTTTTCATCCTGTCCAGATCTCCAAGACTTATTACATGTGACTGTCACAAAACCTTAAAAGAGTGTCCTAGGAACATTTATGTGCATAGCACGACCAGCAAGAACTCTAAAGAGCATCCTAGGAACATTTATGTGCCTAAGCACGACCGGCAAGATCTCCAAGACTGATTACATGTGACCTCTGCTACAAACCCTCGAAAGAGCATCCCAGGACTTATTATGGGCACACAGTCCAACCTATCAGATCTCCTAGGTCTTACATGTAGTAGCCCGCCACAAACCCTCGAAAGAGCATCCCGGGACTTATTACGGGCACACAGCCCAACCTATCGGATCTCCCAAGTCTTACATGTGGTCCACTATCACAAACCCTTGAAAGAGCATCTCAGGCTGTTATAGGTACACAACTCCAACCTATAGGATCTCCCAGGTCTTACATGTGATACATAGTGCCAGTCCTTTTTCATACTGGATGTGACCTAGAACAAATCTAGGATTTCCTTTGCACAACCTGTCCACGGCCACAGAGTATCAACCTGATACTCAACATACATCATCCTGATGTACACATGATCATCCTGATCATTATCACTGTATCGTCCTGATACATGTCATCTGGAGCAACATCCTGAAGCTCATCATCTATGATCATCCTGATCATACACTGCATCCACCTGATGCATACTAAGTATCTACCTGATACATATCATCATACATGATCCACTTGATACAAACAAATACATGATCCATCTGACCATACCTGATACATACCAACATACATGATCTACCTGATCATACATTGTATCCACCTGATACAAATACAGATACATGGTCCAAGCATCCAACATGATGCATATACAAAATACATACAAATGATCCAACTAATCATATCCAGCATCCAACATGATGCGTACATATATAGAGCAGTAACTGGAGCATCTTCCTAATGCTCATCATTCATGATCCTCCTGATCATCATAGCATCGTCCTATTTAGATCATCTTATCGTCCACTAAGCACAGCCCAGATGCACATCATTCAGTACTTACACCACCGACATGGGAGAACACATCTACCACCATTCAGGGAAGGCTCCAGCCCTTACTTTTTCACCATGGGAGAACACATCTACCACCATGTGAAAAATGGCTTCATCCCTTACATCTACACCATGGGAGAACACATCTACCACCATGTGAGAATGGCTCAGCAATTACATCACGACCATGGGAGAACGCATCAACCGTGTCAGAAAAGCTCATGTGCATCTGCATCTTCTGGACTCATCACTTCCCTTTGCAAGGAACCTCGATCTGAAGTGCACCAAGCCTCTCTCTGAAGTACTCAAACTGCACTCTGGCCAACAGCTTGGTCAATACATCTGCAACCTGCTCATCCGTCACAACATATTTTGCTTCGGCTGTACTCATTACTATGCAGGACTGCTTCCTGCTAAACCAAGAGATCACACTTGATCCCATACTGAAGCAACACCCATAAGTGCTCTTCCTATCTGCAGCACTGCCTTCCCAATCAACATAACCCTGCAGGTTAAACTTTTGATTCACATCATACTTGAGCCCATAATCAACCGTACCCTTCAGGTACCTCAGAATATGCTTTACAGCAACCAGGTGAACACTCCTCGGATTTGTCAGGAACTGGCTCAATGTGTTCACTGCAAAGCAAATATCTGGTTTTGTGTTCGTCAGGTACATCAAGGACCCAATCATCTGACGATACATAAAGACATCAACTGGCTCAGATGAAGCATCACAAAGAAGCTTCAAGTTCGATGCCATAGGTGTGGCCATGGCCTTGCAATCCATCATCCCAAACCTCTTCAGGATATCTACTACATACTTCCCTTGTCTAAGGAAGATCCCATCTGCACTCTGCCACACCTCCATACCTAGGAAATAATGCATCATCCCTAAGTCCTTCATATCGAACTCAGCAGCAAGCTTCTTCTTTGTATCTACAATCAATCTGTCATCTCCTGTTACAAATAAGTCATCCACATACAGGAGTAGAATCACAGGATTCCCTTCCTCAACCTTGTAGTAAAGGTTGGAATCTGCTTTACTCTTGGTAAAGCCCAAACTAGATAGGAAATTGTCCATCCTACCATACCAAGTTCTGGGAGCTTGCTTCAAGCCATACAAGGCTTTCTTCAATCTGCACACATATGACTCCGTGTCATGTGTTTCGAAACCAAGTGGTTGCTCCACATATACTTCCTCTTCAACTACACCATTCAAGAAAGCAGTCTTGACATCCATCAGGTGTATTTTCCATTTCATTGTTGTAGCCAGGGAAAGTACTGTTCTGATGGACGTATACCTGGCTACAGGTGCAAAAGTTTCTTTATAATCTATTTCCTCTTTCTGAGAGAAGCCACGAGCTACGAATCTTGTCTTGTATTTCTCTACGCTGCCATCTGTAGCATGCTTGATTTTGATAGATCCATATGGAAGTCATAACAAACTTCCCTTCAGGTCTTGGGACTACATCCCAAACATCATTCTTCATGATCGACGGATCATGGCATTCTTCCCATATCCTGGAAACTTCAATATCTTCAATAGATAATTTTGTTGCTGAACAAATGTTGTAGTTCTTCTTTTGTAGCTGATGACATACGTTCTTTCCTACAAGACAAGTTAAATTGCATGATTAGAAACATCTCATAGTTTTCCAAAACAAATTCTTATACATAAAGAAATATGTCATACAGTCATGCAATTATTTTAGCCAATGCTTTAAAACAACATTCATCCATATCCTGTAACTTTCTAGATGCCTTCCAATCTCTACCAGAACATTGTTAAGAGTTTGCACTACTCCGAACATGTCAGCAAAGAGGTGTCATTCTAGATAAGTAACAATGGAATGTTGTACAGTGCCATAGGCCACTTACCCATTAGTAGTATGATGTTCATTAATGCAATCATTCTAACATGCACAATACATATCCTAAGTCTAGGAACATAAGCATATACATCATTGAAGAATTTTATTTAAACAAACAAATATGTAAGAAATGGTAATTAAAATAATTATCTTTGTTTGTTTGTTGGGTGAACTCCCTCTGATTCTTTGCTTCCTTGCAGGAACTGCTGAAGTAGCTTCTTCTACACCTTTATGTTGTGGAATGTAGAAAGATGGTCAACTCCCTCTGAATATCTGCATCCTTGCATAAGCTACTGGAGTGTGCTTCTTCTTGATTTTTGCTTCCTTGCAAGATTACCTGTCCTTGAACTTATATTCATCCTTGGTCCCTATGCATACTTATTAGTATCATGATTGTGTTATCCCTGTGATCTCATACAAAATCATGCATTCATTAGTATATTCTCAATACTATCAAAACAAAATAATCTCAAGCATGTATAGTCATGATCATTTCAAACAGAAATAATAAGCATTAGCATTCAAGGTTTATATAGGACTCTTATGGTTAGTCATAACATGTCTAAACCTGTGACTACTCAAACCTATGACTCTTCTGGTTAATCTTAACATTAAATAAGGTAAGACACATAATATGCATATGCCCATGATTATTCAAACCTATGACTTCATGAATAAACATCATCAATCATGTCATGCATACTTATATAATAGATCCTATGATATAAGAAACACATACCTGGTCACCATATTTGCTAGTTATGTCTATCAATGTTTTCTTGTTCTCTTCAATGACCTACATAACTCACAAGTTAACCTTTGCAAAAACAATTTATACATACCTCTATGTGATTCATGACTATGGATGAATCTTTGTGTTCATGTCACCATGGCATGTTCAGGTTGTCCCTTCAATTTGTACAATCCTCCCTCTTGCTCTCCAATCACCACTGCATCCTCAATAGTTTTACCCTTTGGCCACATTAGAACTTGGCCATCTTCAAATGCAACCCTCATGCCTTTTGCATCCAATGCAGAGATGGAGAGAAGGTTATTCTTGAGCCTAGGTACATAAAGGACTTCTTTCATCTTCAAAGATTTTCCAAAATCTAGGTTGTAGGAGGCTTCACCACTTCCTTTGATGGGGTATTGATAATCATCCCCAAGTTTCACCTTATGGGGTGACTCATGTTTAGATAGGTTTACAAAAGATTCCTTAAACCTAGACATGTGTTTGGAAGCTCCACTGTCAATTAACCAATCATTACAACCATGGGAGATAGTACCTGTGAGAGCAGAGATTAGAACATATTTTTCTTCACTTGATGAGTCATCATCACTTTCTGCCCTAGCCTTCTTCTTTGGAGGTTCATCATCCTCGGCAGCATGAGCATGGTACCTTCTTTTGTTGCCCTTCTTCTTCTTGTTGAAGTTGTTGTTGTTGTTGTTGTTCCTTTTGTTCTTGGGACAATCTGAAGCAAAGTGACCCTTCTCATTACAAGTGAAACACCTTAGATCTTTCTTGTCTTTGTGATAATGATGAGAAGATTTCTTCTTGTGATGGGTTGGCTCCCTCTTGAACTTGCCCTTCTTAGTGTGAGCTGTGACAGCTTGATCTTCATTCCCCATCTTTTCTTCTCTTGCCACAAGCCTTGCTTCTTCTTGAGAACATTCCTCCCATAATCTACTGAAGGAGATTAATTTCTTTCTGGCACAAACCCCTTGGATAAAAGAGTCCCATGACCTAGGTAGGCCATTCAAAGTGGTCATAACAATTTCACCATTCTCCACCATTTCATCTACAGCTTCAAGTTGTTCCTTGATCTGAGAGACCTTGGAGAAATAGGATTGAATGGTTTCTCCATTCGACCTCTTGACCCCCTTCAATTGATTCCACAGGGTCATCTTTCGATTTATGTTCTTCCCTTCAAATAGCTTAGTCAAAGAGTCAAACATCTCCTTGGGTGTCTTCAGAGATGACACATGAGGTATGAGATGGTCTTTGATAGAATCAACAATGATTCTCTTTGCCTTGACCAAGTTCTTTTTATGTAATATTTTAGCCTCTTCATCCTCTGGGATAGGGATGTCTTCTTTTATATATGAGTCCAACTCATTCTCTTCCAGGATTAACCCAATCCTATACTTCCAGGCTCATAAATTATCAGCCCCTTCAAGCTTATCCTCAAGCTTGGTGTGGTGAGACATCTTAAAGAGTACTTCAAATGGAAATAGAAAAGATTTAGGTCTTACCACTTGAATTGCTAAAAACTGGATCTGGTCCTGGATTAGTGTTTGTCGGAAAAACCCTAAAAATTCAAAATGTGAATTTCAACTTTCTGAAAGGATACAAAGATGCGCCTTGATGAGCTGATCATCCTGGTGTATTCAGAAATTGAGATCTGCAAAGCTACACCCTTCAAAAATGCCTTTCTGTCTTCCCGGATTCACTAAGGAGAGCCCTGAATTAGGGTTTGAGTTTCCCGGAGATATACTCAGCCAAAAATATCGATCCAAAGCTCTAAACTTCCATTTTTGCAAGGAGCTTACAGCTATGTCTTCAGATTCCAGAAATTCCTATTTTTGTGGAAACCCTAATTTTTAGGGCCAAATCTGAAAATGCTCATAATTGAATTCTGATTGGACAGATAGATTTTCCTTGATGAGTAGAGTCAACCTAATATATAGCTTTTCCAAAATCTGTGGAGAGAAACCCTAGTTTTTGTCACTACACAATGTCTTCTTCTCAGGTTAGCTCTGATACCATGTTAAATTTTGAGCATTAATTCACAATACTCTAGGATCTTTACTGAGAGAATAACATGTACAGTATATCAATGCATAACAATCATAATAAGTATGACAAGCATCATAAGAATCAAAAGCATGAGAGACAAGAGACATAGAGTTTCCATGGGGAAAACCCTAAGGTGAAAAACCCCACAACTTCCTCAGAGATAGAGAGAGCAATGGCTCAGCCAAAGTACAACCAAAATACACAGAGATAGTCTCCTAGTAGCAGATGATCCTCCTCCTCACTAGTGCGCCACTTTCTGAGTGAGAGAAGTGTGAGTTTCCGAGTGATCAAAATAGAGATCTCCCGATCTCTATTTATACTTGTTTGTTTGCCCAGTGACCTTATGGGGCTGACTTGTCTAGTTAGGTACATCCACAATATAATATATATTTCAGGGCCGACCCCACACATGGTGGTCTAATAACCCATCGGCAAGTACACACACTTGCGACACTTGTCAATACACATGACGACACTTCCTTATAGAGGAATAACACATCTTTTATAAGGGTACAATAAATATATATGAAATACATTCCGAAGTTACATATACATCAACAGAACATTGTTAAGAGTGTGCACAACTCCCAACATGTCAGCAAAGAGGTTTCATTCTAGATAAGTAGTAATGGAATGTTGTACAGTGCCTTAGGCCACTTACCCATGTATATTAGTAGTATATTGTTCATCAATGCAACTATTCTAATATGCATAATACACAACCTAATTCTAGGAACATGAGTATATACATTATTGAACAGTATTATTTAAACAATAAAATATACAAGGAATGATAATTCAAATACTTATCTTTGTTTGTTTGTTGGGTTGACTCGCTCTCAATATTTGCTTCTTTTCTGCAACTCCATTCTGATGTGGATTGTGAGAAGTGGTCAACTCCCTCTGAATATCTGCATCCTTGCAGAAACTACTAAAGTGTGCTCCTTCTTGATCTTTGCTTCCTTGCAGGAACAACTGGAGTGTGCTCTCTCTTGATCTTTGCTTCCTTGCAGGAACAACTAGAGTGTGCTCTCTCTTGATCTTTGCTTCCTGGATTACCTGTCCTTGAGCTTATATCCATCACTATGCATGCTTATTAGTATCATCATTGTGTTATCCTCGAGGTCTCATACACAATCACACATTCATTAATATAATCTTAATACTATCAAAACACAATAATCTTAAACGTGTATAGTCATGATCATTTCAAACACAGATAATAAACATTAGTATTCAAGGTTTCAGGGAAGTCTTCTTTTATGCATATTCTTATTTGATCATAGGACTCTTCTGGTTAGTTAAATCATCAATCAAGATAAGAGACATAAAATGCATAAACCCTTGATTACTTACATTTCTAACTTTATGAATAAACATAATCAATCATACCAAGTATACTTTTATAAGGGATCCTAACACAATGTAGGATTCTAACTTGATATAGGAAAAACATACCTGGATTGGTATGTTAGCTAGTTATGTCTAACATACCCACATGATGTCTTCTCGTTCTCTTCAATGACTTGTGCTAGTAACCTACATATCTCATAGGTTAACCATTATAAAACCAAGTTATACATACCTCGCAAATAGATCTTTTAAGTGATTCATGACAATGGATGAATCTTTGTCCTCATGTCATCATGATCATATGTTCTTGAACTAGAACATGATTTGTCTTTCTTGATGTACCTTTCATGTTAGCGGAAAACATAAACCTCATACAACACCATAACACATTAGTACAATCATAAGTGTCAACACCCTAATCAATGAATATCTTCTATCATGCATTCATAATTTTATTAAGGTGATACGACAAGTCTAAATTTAATCAAGATTGTACTAACAGTAATAACATGAAGACAAACATACCATAAACTTAATCATGAACAAATCTCGAAACATACCTGGATGAGTCATACCTGTCGAGATTGCTTGTAGTCTTCTTATGTAAGGCCTTAGCCTCATCTCCCTCTGAAACAGGAACTTCTTCACTTATGTAGGTGACCAATCAATTCTCTTCTAGGATTAACCCAATCCACTTGATTTGCAGGAACTGGATCTGGAGCTGGATTAGGGTTTGTTAGAGAAACACTAAAAATTCAAACTTTGAATTTCAAACTTCCAAAAGGATAGAAATATGTGCCTTGATGAGCTGATCAACCTGGTATACTCGTAATTTGAAAACTACAAAGTTTCGCCCCTCAAATTTGCCTTTGAAACTTTTGGATTCACTAGACATGACCTCGAACTAGGGCTTGATAAATCCCACCCTTCTGCCCAATCAAAAGGTTCGATCCAAATCTCTAAGCTTCTATTTTTCTGAGGAGATTCCAACCATGGTCACAGATTTCAAAAATTCACATTTTTGCAAAAGCCCTAATTTTCCACTTTTTCGATCAAAGTCCCGAACTAGGGTTTGATCAAGCCCAACCTTCTGCCCACCCAAAAATTTTGATCTTGGTCTCTAAATTTCTATTTTGATGAGTAGCATTCATCCATAGTCTCCAATTACAAAAATTCCAACTTTCTCTGAAACCCTAAATTCCGGAAGCCTTAAATGAAGGTGCTCAAAAATAATTATGTTTTGACAGAAATATGTACTTGATTGTTTCTGGTGTAACCCCGATCTTTTCGATCCACGAGGTCTGAAAAATTTTCTTGTGATAGCCCGACCTGTCATCTTTCCAACCCCACAAGTTTGACCTCAAATGGATTCTTTGAGAGAGAGTTACGCCAAGTGTCGCAATGTGACCTATTTATCGAATAAAACAGGAGAGCGAACTTGTACGGTTTTCCACGTGTCACTGGTTCAGTTTCAGCCTCTGAAAAAGTTACCTGAGAAATTAAAGTCCGTGCACTACCTGTAATGTTTTACGAAATTTCATTTGGAGCTTCCTAGCCCAAGTTATGACCTTTTTATGACTGAGATCTGGAAGAGGCAGAAACCCTATGTTGTACAGATCATAAATCACAAAGTGCAACGAATTAGAGTTTGTCCTTTGGACATAAGGTACATGGGGATCTTAGCTTCTCCCTGTACAATTTTCAGACCTTGAAACCGCGCCTAAATTTATTTATAGCGAAAGTGCTACGATGACAGGTTTTTGCTATATCAAGCCCTAGCTTCGCAATTGCAACAAGTGTCATACATGCCATACCATGCCTTCTTTCAGGCTAGCTCTGATACCATGTTAATTTTTCAGAATTTACTTCAATCTAATCTAGGATCTTAACTGAGAGAACAACATGTACAGCATATCTATAGCATATCAATCATGGACACAATAATGCAAGCACACAAGAGACACAGAGTTTACTTGGAAAAAACCATAAAGGTGAAAACCCCCAATAACTTTCTCAGAGATAGATAGAGAAATGATACAACCCAAGCATAAGAGATAGACATCTCCTAGCAGCAGCTTCTCTTCCTACACAAGTGTGCCACTCTCCCAAGAGTGTGAGAGAGAATAGAATGATAAAATAGAGTGCCTCTCGCACTCTATTTATACTTGACTTGACTTGCCTAATAACCTTTACTAGGTCGGCCTCAACTTAACCACATAACATAAAGCTGACTGGGTCGACCCCCAATAGGGTGGTCTAATAACCCTTTGACCCACTTGGTCGACCCCCAATAGAGTGGTCTAATAACCCTTTGACCCACATGACTTATACAGGGCCGACCCCAACAAGGTGGTCTAATAACTCATCAAGTATAAGTTACGACACTTACAATATAAATGACGACACTTCTGTATAGAGGAATAATAACATCTCTATAGGAATACAATATACATATATGTGAAATACATTCCGAAGTTACATATATATCAACAACAAGTTGGGCGCAATCTATTAGGATGAAGTAGCACGACTTGGGCGCAATCTGTTGGAACAGAGTAGCACGAGTTAGGGACACTTTTAGGAGCAGTTTTCCAAGTCATAGTAGTACGACTTGGGTGCACTTCCGAGAGCAATTTTTCAGGTCAGAGTAGTACGACTTTGGTGCACTTCTCCATTGGGTGATGGACATAATCAAGTAGGATGGGCACTCTTGGTGTTGGGCAGCAATACTGAAGTACGCAATGCTTGACGTAGTGAAGAAGTTGGGACGTGTGTTGAGGCAGTTCCCTGGGTGCATAAGAGGTTGCATGTGCAGACAGTGGGGGACATCTTGGCATCTTTGTGTATATTGTTGGATGCTTGTACTATGATGATCATGTGTACTACTTAATTGTATAATTGGTTAAGTGTTGAACTTATTGTGGTGCAAGTGACTATTGGGTGAGTAAGTCAAGTAGGGGCTTGCAACAATCTAATAGTTGTAGCTCAAGGCGTAGTTATGGGTAGACCTTGAGTGAAGAGGCGTAGTCTAGGTGTAATAGTTGCAAGTAGGCCAAGCCCTTGCAGACGAGGCACGCTAATGCCGCATGTTCCTTGGAGTTGAAAACGAAAAAATTGGGGCACTACTCCTAGGGTGCATGACACAAACCCTCGTCTAGATAACTAATCTACAAACGAATTGAATTTGAATTCAATTCCGCAGAATTTAAAATTCATTTGTCCAATTGGACCAAATTTGATAACTATGTAATATGTAAATATAGATTGATCTCAATTAAGTTTTTAAATGAAATCTTATTCAAATCGTAAAATTGAAATTGCAATCTTTCTTTTTTTTTTTAGATTTTAACATGTCTCAAGGCCTCTAAATCTACCCAAATTACTAAAATTGCAATTTAAACCATAGATTATCCATAGATTATCCAGATTATAGAATTTTGAATTAACTCAATTCCAACCAAAACAACCTAAAATAGTATTATTTTAGTTATTTTAGTCTTCTTCTAATTTAACAATTATAACTTTTATTGAATATAAAAATATAATATTTTATTTTAATGATATTTTCTTTCATTTTTTTGTTATATTTAGTAACACAATTTACTTTATCATTGTATTTATCTATCACATTGTCAATTTCATAAATTATGATAAATTTGGCTACTTTAATAAATACATATATTACTATTTATATGTTCAACAATAATATTTAATTACAACAAAATTATTAATATCTAATAACTTTATTCAATATGTTCCAAGGTTATCTCTTTCTTTTTATAGAGATTTTCATAATGATTATTCATTATGTAAATGCTTTGGAATTTCATTATTTGGAGTTTAAAAATAACTAATAGACTTAAATATTTCTTTAAAATTGGGAAAGTTACAATTTATTGGGTTGAAGGGCCAAATAATTTACCTATTTATTATTAAATAAAAATTTTATATTATAAAAAGAATTTATTAAAAAGTAATACGTCAATAAAAGAGTAAATTCAATAATTAAAGTGAATTTTTATCTTATAACTGAATACAAATTTTTAAAAACAACATTTTCACTTATTATTAAATACAGCTATATTTAAAAAATTATTAAATTTAAAAACATTTTTTTAAATTAAATTATTATATTATTAATTTACTCCACAACTTTGCTAATAGCTAACATTAAAATATAATTTGAATTCACCATAAACATGCCACTACCATTTCAAATATAGTTTTCATGGTGTGAAACATGCAATGACGTAATATGACACAACATTATAGATACACCAAAACCCGAACAATATTTTAATAACTCTCCATATTTTACCATTACTAAATTAACGAGGACACCACATGAGAAATCCAGCGTTGTTGATTGTTTGTAATTAAAGAAATTAAATATTAAAAAATAATTAATTTTAGTCCATTAAAAGATGACGATGGTGGTGGTGCTTAATTCTCCATTTATATTAATTTTTATTGATATCAACTTCAGTCTATCAAAACTTAAGAGGGAAGAAAGGAATTATTTGATTTTCTGTAAAAATTTATTCATATGTTCAAAAAGTTTAGAAAGAAGCATTCCTAAGTCATCATAGTTTTGACTTGTTAGAAGGTTAAGGAGGTATGTATTGTAACAAGGATTATGAAACTATGATCTAAGGCACTCTAATAGAAAGTGCATTTCATCCTCAACATTCATAGTCTCACAAAAATGGCAAATGCTTTCCACCCATAGTGTTTTAGGAGTTGTCCAGTGCCATGTTTCACTATGAAGCTCATGAGAGTTCGTTCTTATCTTGACTATATTAATTCTCTTCTTCGAACTAGTTAAAACAAAGAGATACGTTGTCAAGTCTCATTAGCGCAGTTGGTATTCGAGGGGTTATGTTTGTTAGGCGGCCTTGGGTTCAAAACTCAATGATAGTAGGAGGAGACACCCAAAAAATCCATTCATGCTAAGGGCTGGTGTTTCTTAGTTGAGGTTTCTTAGACCACAAGCCACTCCCGCAAGCTAGGGAGATTCATGCAACAACAAAAAAAGACAGAGAGATACGTTTGATCTTCTAGAATAGGGTTAATGACCTCATTATAGTACCTTAATTTTCTTTTAACCTCTAATTCTTTATGGCCCAACAATTTCTCTTTAAACTTAGATGTAATAATATTTTTAATGTTATTGGTGTTTGCAAAGTAACATTTTCATCGATCCCCCAATGGTTTAACCAAGACATGGCATCTTTATACCAACTTCTCTTGAGCTGCAGGTGGTGCTCACTCGATTTTAAAGCATTTTTAGGAAGTCTATGGTCTCCCATGTTATTTATGTTGTACTTGTACATTATGTACCTACTCATAGTGATGCTCTTAATTGGGGGAAGACCCACTTCTATTAGGATATTAAGATAGGGTGTATTGAGGTTGTAAGTTATAAAACACTTTTGGATTTGTTAAATCTTTCTCCAGGATTCTTTAGAGATGTTGCAACCCCAAACTTGACAACCATACAGGATAACAGGAGTGACGAGAGCTTCAAAAGGGAACTTATTTTTATCTCACATCACGAGGTTTGTTGTTTTACAATTGCTTTCAAGACCAAAATAAGCTTTCCACCCTCTGTTAATCATTTTCTCAATGCTATAGTTCCAATTGAGCTTGTGATGGATATCAATTTTGAGATATTTGTAAGAAGTCACTTCCTCCAAGTTGTTATTATCATATACAAAATTAGCGTAGGTGACCTTCTTGGACTTGATAACCATAACTTTTGTTTTGTCAGTGTTAATAGTCATACCCATATTAGAGCAAAAATCCTCAAGAGTTCTTAGTTGTTTATCAAGATCAAAAAGACATATTGCCATAAGAACAATACCATCATCATAAATAAGGATGACAATTATTCCATCAAAGATTGCACTGAAACAACATTCTAACTCATCGATATATATAATTAATGTATAAAATAAAAGTTAAAAATATTTGTCTAAATTTTTTATTATTATTTTTTATTTTAAAATACAATGAAAAAATTTATTAAAAATTATAATTTCAAAAACTTTTGAATATTTATAAAAAAATATATCATAAAAATTTAAAAATAAATATAATAAAATCTGGGTCACTCAAAAGTTAAATTTATCAACTTTTTAGTTTGATCTTTAAAATATAAATATAAAAAGTATCTTTAAAAGGACAATTGTGGCAAGTGGGTCACATGATTCTATATAATTTCAATTTTTTTTAAAGGGAAATATGTCAATCCCTACTATTTTAGAGAATCAAGGTATAGTCATAATTACAATCATTACATAGTTAACATCGAGTCCCAAACAGAAGTGTCACAAAATCAAATTTGAACCCGAGTAGGAAAGATAACCACATTCCTCCCAACCACTCAATCTATACTGAATTGACAAAATTCACATAAATCAATGCACATAATTCCAACTTATATATACTTTGGTGTAAAGATTCACATAAATCAATACACTTATGGTATATTAAAGCTTCTATTTATTATTTATTTATTTACTTAAAAGGAATACTTTTAACTTTCATGTTATTTGAAAAAATGAATTTATATATGTAATTATTTTGCTTAAATATCAACTTTTATCAAAATTTAATACAAATATATAAATTGGGGCTTTATTTTTTTCAAAATAATTTAAAATAAATAATAATTAAAAAAAACTCTTTAAACATAATTTATCTTAAAAACTTATCAACACTAACTTTCACAATCATAAAAACACTTTATAATTTTTTGGGAACCTTTTTCTTTCTCCATTTTTTAATACACTTTATTTTTGCGGATATTTTTAGCCATCTCTTCCTTTTTATTTTTATTTTTTTTATCTATTTTATACTCTCCTTTTTCATTTCGCCCACTTTTTTTGTCAAGTTGAAAAAAACATTTTTTTTATTAAAGAAGAAAAAGATGTGTCAAGATAACACAAAGCGGATTACAGATATTACGAAAATGCAACATACATATGGGTCGATTATCATACTTAAAAAGAACCAAAACTCGAGTTCTATTACAACAGTCGAGACCATACTAAGAATAAGAAAACAGGCTAGTCAGCAACAGAAGAGCAATATTCCAACGTAGCATAAGTCGGCTACACAAGAGGTAGAGTTCCAAATTCGGAAGACTGGTAAAAAAACTAGCATACACTGCGTCTCCACCCAAAAAGCAGAGCCATCACCAGGATAAGATAAGTACAAAACAGAGACTGGCATACCGAGATGAATACACACAATCCATTTAGGGCCCACCCGATCACGTCCAATGAAGATTAGTAGAAAGAGAGAGTGGAATTGTTGATCAGCAAACCAACCCGAAACTCCTTGAAACAAATAAGCCCATCCATCGGTCCTAGCGTGAGCTTAGAGAGTCTGTTGGCCTCGGCGTTGTGACATCGGAAAATGTGGGAGAAAGACAGCTCCCCAAACTGGAGAATCAGATCCCAGGTCCTCTGAACCCGGTGTTGCAACAGAATAGGATAAAGAGACGACCTCCTGCAAGCCCAATCAATAGTGCAAGTCGAATCGCCAAAAATGTGGGTCAAAGAGATGCCCTTCACCAAAGCAAAATGGAGGAGACCCCAGAGAGCCACCAACTCAGCCCTGGTGTTCGAACCCGGCCAGCACTCATATTAAGGTGAAAATGGTGATCCACCACAATTCTAAGCACCATACCAGCACCATAGTCCCCCGATTGGGCGGGCCCATCAAAGAAACCAAACGGGAAGGAGAAGCTGTCATCCAGACATGGGGGGACAGCTCCAGCAGCTTTGCAAGGAGCCTCCTCCGAAGAAAACATCCATGCCATGATCCTCCCCACAACTAGATCAGAATGCAGGATTACACCACAGAAAAGTAGGCCATTCTGCGCCCACCAGACCTCCTAGAGGGTATAAAAAACCACCGAAACAGCACCCCCCAATCTCTCAAAACAAAATGCCAAGTTCGAAATGAGGAGCCCACCGTTCCAAGCCGGGAGACGGGACCAATTAGCTCTGACCAGAGCCCAAACCACCTGGAAGAAGGGACAACTCCCAAATAGTTGCTCAATATCCTCAAAGGAGTCCAAGCAAAGAAGACAAATCCCTGACCCCTGGAACCCTCGACCTTGCAGATTCTTCCATGTCAAAATCTTATTGTCCAAGCATAGACAAATGAAACAAGCCACCTTAAGTGGTAAATTACTTCTCCACATAAACTTACGTACACCAGAAATCAGATCACCACCCACCTCCTCCAGCTGCATCTTGTATGCCAACTTTGCCGTCACAGTGCCCTGATCAGAATTAAAATCCCACATCAACTGATTTGGTTCATCATTCAGCATAATACTAGCCTCTAGTAGCCTTCCACAGTAATCATGCCATTCACAACCTAAAGATCCAGGCAGAGCTAAGTTGGTCATCGTCCTCCAACGAGGAGAGGAGCCCTCCGAGTGAATCATCAGATGTTTCAGAACATGTATACCACGCCCATGCAGCTCTCGAACCAGCTCCAACGAAAGCCAAAATTTCCATTGAGTCCAAGGATCAGATCTATGCCGACAAAGGTTTGAATGCCTCAACCAACCATCCAACAAAGAGAACGCGAAATAATGGGCAAATTTTTCAGGAGACTGCGCCAAATCGTCGAGGTATTTGAAGAAGGGGTGGCCATAGTACGAAACCACATACCTGGTTCAAGACCCTTCATGTACTTAGCCATAATAGTAAATCCCCAGAGTCCTTTGTCAAAAATGGCCCTCCACAAGCTCTTAGCACATAGTGCCAAATTGAATTCCTTTAGACTCTTAATACCCCAACCGCCCTGGAGCTTCGGCCGAGATAAACTTTTCCAGCTAGCCAGATGTATTTTATTATCATTCCTCCCACCTCTCCATAGAAAATTAAAAGTTAGACGACGTAGTTTAGCATGAATCGTAGCAGGAACCATAAACAGAGTAAACTAGTACACTGGGATACACATCAGGACAGATTGAATCAAGATAAGCCTGCCACCCAAGTTTAACCATCTCGAGGCCCAGGATTTTATTCTTCTCGAATCCTTCCACACGAGCCAATTCCAGTCCACAGCACAATAGGAGTTGGGCTTAATGTAGAAACCGAGATATGAAAAACCTTCCTTGATATTCTTCTGAGCAAAAGGGAAGAGCCCAGCAATAAAGCCCAAAATAGATATATCATCAAAATTACATGAAAAAGAGGACTTACCAGGGTTTATACAGAGCCCCGAAGCATCACAGAAATCAAAGAGAATCTTATGAAATTGCAACCATTCCGAACGGGTGCCTACACCAAAAAGTAGCACATCGTCAATGAACAATAAGTGGGTGATGTGTAGAGTACGGGCCACCCGAATACCAACAATAAGACCACTGTCACAAGCTTTATTTATCATAAGACTGAGACCTTCCATCGCCAAGATAAAGAGGTACGGGAAAAGGGGGCATCCCTGACACAATCCCCTGTTGCCCGAGAAGAAAGGAGACGGTGACCCATTAACCAACACAACAAAACTAACAAAAGAGTAACACGCATAAATCCACTTCACAGTATCCGCCTGAAGCCCAATTTGAATGAGGACAAAGCGGAGAAAATCCCAGTCCACCTGATCGTACGCTTTCTTCAAGTCCAACTTCAAGATAAAATCACACAACTTCTTCATCTTAATAGTGTGTAAACACTCATGGGCCACACCCACAGCATCCACAATCTGACGATTCGGCAGAAAAGCAAATTGTTCCGCTGAGATGAACCTACCCAAGACAGGCTTCAACCTTTCCGCTATAATTTTAGATATAACTTTGTAATTCAAATTGCACAGGGAGATGGGTCTGTAATCATCGAGCACCCCAGGCTTGTCAACATTTGGAATCAAGGTAATGTGCGTACAATTCAGTGACGGCGGGATCCAGGCTTTTAGCGTTGACTCTTCGATAGCTGCCGTAAGTTCCTCCCCCAACATATCAAAGAAATGAATATAGAACTCCATCGTCCACCTGTCGGGCCCGAACTCTTGTCCCGACTAAAAAGCTGGTATTCAGTACTTCGGCCGAGGTAACTGGACTTTCCACCACCCTGCAATCAGTTGTGGAGAAGAAAGTGGTGAAGTTTCTTATAGATTCAAGTTGCTTAATGAGCGAGGGTTCCTTTTGTTTGGTATAAACCCCCAAGAAATGCTCCATGGCGTCCCCTTTGATAGCAGCATCCTCAAATACCAAAAGGCCCCCATCCACCTGCACATCCCAAATGGCATTTACCAGCCTCCTATGATCAGCATAATGATGAAAATACTTATTATTTTGGTTCCCCACCTTTAGAAAACAACCCTACTTTTCTGACGTCATTCTTCCTCAATCTCTTCCAGAATAAGATCATGCAAATGGATCAACTCCACCAAGTGAACACGTTGCTCTTCGGACATCGACGCCACCTCCAGAATAAGAGAAAAAGAGTGGATTTCTTCCTCTAAAGCCACCAGCTTTCCCAGATCCGCCTCTTGCTTTATTTTCACCCAATCATGAACCAGAACAGTAAGGTGTTGTAGTTTGCGAGGCAGATCCAACAGCGGGGAAGCCCTCGCCTGTAACTGTACATTCTCCTAAGAAGAGCGGACCCATTCACAAAATAAGGAATCCAACAAGAGACCGGGGTTAAATTTGAACGGATAAACCTTCGGGCGAGGACCAAAATCCAGTTGGAGCAAAATAGATTTATGGTCTGAAATCCCAACAGCATGCACCCACCAGCGGAATTTTACCACAGAGTCACATAGGTCTTCCGCCGTAAGAAAACGATCAAGATGTTTACCAATACAAGTCGGGCCACACCGACCATTGGACCAAGTCGAATACAATATATGGGGAACTACATCAACAAGTTTAGCCTCCTCAAACAGACCCTGGAAATAACCTACCAAAGGATCAACCACTTTACGAGCCCCCCAAATCTCGTCAATGCTCAACGTCAGGTTGAGGTCACCTGCCAAAATAAGGGAGGGATCATTAAGAATACCTGAAGCTGACACCTTCTCCTAGAATACTCTATGCATACAGTAAGGGCCATAAACATTCAAGATTGAATGCATTTCCCAAATCCCTTAAGAGAACCCTCCAACAGAATACCAGCACATGAAACAAAAGATTTAAAGACAGCCACACCCGGGTCCCAAGCAACCAAGGTACCACCTGAAAGGCCACAGGCATCAAGAGCAAAAACATGCCACAAAGGTTTAATCTTCCGAAAATAGCGACAAGCATCAGCAGTGCACACCATAGTTTCTTGCACAAGAATCACGGCAGGGCAGACTACTTCAATAAAACGTTTGACAGCAGCACACTTGGGGCCCCTACCCAACCCATGAACGTTAAAGGACATGAGTTTCATCGGGGGAACCGGGCATGGGTTGTTGCTTCTCTAAGAGCCTGAGGGGGATAGGCCCAACGCAAACCTTTCTCAAATAAATACGACACAACCGGATTGAGGAGACTAGGGCTCGGGGGGCCTGGCGAGCCCCCCTCCCCTTGCAAGCAGACCCTTTTTTTTCTTCGAGCCTTACGTACAGTAACATTACCCCGACAAATGGACGAGATCGAACACACATCAGGATTGTCGTCACCATGGGTAGTGAAATCTTGAAGCGGAGAAAGGTCTTGAGACTCAGGTATGGACGAGGGGGAGAGAGATATACCCAATCTCACTGTCTCCAAACCACGACCCAACAGACCGTCAAAAGGTTTCAGAGCAGGCGAACTAAGAGGGTGCACATCTAAGGGAGAACCAGACGTTGAAACAATACCCGGACCAGACTCCTGAGTCACCATCTCCCTCCGAGAATCACCATAAATAGACACCAAAGAAGGGGCCTCCACAACAACCATGTGGGTAACATTATCCCCCGAGTCCCCCACATCATCCAAACTACCCGTTCCCAAGTTTAGAGCACCCCAAATTTCCTCTGAAGCCAGGAATTTAGATAAGACAGGTAAAGAGTGCGCAAACTTACCCACAAGATTAAGAACTGAGGACCGGTCCAGTGGGAGTGCATCCCAAACCCCATCATCCAGCTCTGCAAGTACCGTCGCCCCAACATCCACCGGGGTCACACTAACAGACTTATGACCGCAATTGGCTTTGGAATGACCCACCAGCCGACAACTATGGTAGCGAAAAGGAACCCTCCAGTAGTCAAGTTGCTGGATGAAAGTGTCGCCTTCCGAGACAACCTCCAGTTCACCAGGTAGCCCCTCAATGCTCTCCAGCTCAACCAGCAAGCGCGGAGAGCGTCGTTCCGGTCCCATGAGTTGCTCTTCTTCCATTATTGAGTTTTGCCCAGTTGCTTTATATTTGATTGCTTATTGATATGATTGATTTAGAGGGGCATATACGAGGGTCTATCTATACTAAGTAAAAATAGAGAGAGAGAGAGTTATTATTGGGAAGAATATGTGAATCTAAAGGTAATGTGTAATTCATCTATTATTATTTTGGAGTTGTTTTTTTTTATAGTTTTTATAATGATATATTATGCTATCTAAATATTTGGTGTAAAGATTTATTTTCTTTTCATTTTATCACTTTTCTTTTGGAAATGTCTTTCTTTTCTTTCTTTTGTTGATTGGTTGCATTGTGAGTTTATTGTTCGACTTTGCCTTTTTTTCTCTTTTGTTGATTGGTTGCATTGTGAGTTTATTGTTCGACTTTGCCTTTTTTTTCTCTTTTGTTGATTGGTTGCATTGTGAGTTTATTGTTTGACTTTGCCCCCTCCCTCTATTTAAAAATACCAAAAAAATCTCACCATACTCCATAATATCTCTTTCACGTGACTTGCTAAAAAAATGCCCCTTACTAAGTCGGATATGCCAAAAATTTGTGTCTTGGAATTGTTTATGATATAAATACATCAATATACATAAAAGCAATCCCACATTGGTTGAGGGAAGTGTCCAACAACAACATATAAGCTCCAGTATACCATAATCCTTATACCAACGGAGGTACCCATAAGGGAGTGGTGCCTCCTATTAACATAATGGTTGGTTGGTTGTGATGTGAATATGCTTGTTGCCCCCTCTTTCTATGCAAAAATACCAAAAAAAAATATCTCATTGGCATTTACTTTACTTTCCCTTTGATTGTAATTGTCTCATGTTCCATTCTCTTTCAATTTTTTGTGCTTTTTGTATGCCCCCTTTCATGGATTGTCCTATGATCTCACTACCTACTTATAACATCAATTGGGTTCTTCTTTATTTTTCTTCTCTATGTTTTCTCTCAAGATTTTCTCATCGATAAATCCATGTCTTGCCTTGCACTCAATTTCTTTCATGATTTTTTCCTTGTCATTCTCTCCTCATAATTACCTCATCTCTAGAATTTCATGTAAAGATTTTGTTTCATTATGATCTTTTTCTTTTCTTAGGACATTTTCTTTAGCCTTTCTTCCTTAGTGAACCTTTAATTAGAGTTTTATGCTTCAATTAGGGTATATTGTCATGAAGCTAATTGATATGTGTAAAAAATTGGTTTTACAAACATTGTTACCTTCCTTTGCTCAGTTGAAGAGAACCTTGTTTTATCAATGGATTGAGTTGAGCATTGGTTTTCTTTTACCAACTACAATTTTGACAAGCATATCAACTTTTTGCTCGATAAACTAGAACTTCGTTGAATTTCGCATTTTCATCCTAGCCTCGATGTGTGGAAAATGATTATGCCCTTTGCTTTCTGGCACTTGCACATTCCCCTTTATATTATTCATTGAGCATTGTACTTGTCTTTGATCTATAGAATATATTGAGAAGATGCTTCTTTGTTGACAAACTGACATTTAGATAAATTCATGGTTTTCCCCCTAGCTTTAGCTTTTGCTCAATGGAAATTACCTCTTTTGCTCAATGATTCTCATTTGTTCTAAGTAAAATTCCATTGACTCGTGTATCCTATTTTCGAAGAAAGGGTCACTAGTCCAAACAACCACTTACTAGGCAGTTCTCTTATTAGATGATTTTGTTGTTTTCTTGTTATTCCACTCTTTTGCTCAATGATAACCCTCCTTTTTCTAGACAAATTTGTCTTACATCAATTGTTCATATTACTCTTGCTCAATGTTAATTGATTCAATCCCTAACCACATATTTGATCAATCATTCTTCTCACTTTTACAGCATAGATCTTCAACCTCCTTCCTTAGCACTTTCATAACTAACCAATTTACAATCATCCAAGCCACAAAAGGGAAGACGTGTGTCAAAATTTTACTCAATACCTATTATGAAGAGTGATGTGGTGATTTGAAGAAAAATGCTCCTTATGGATTATGGATTAATCTCTCTTGTACCCTTCATAAATATTGCTAACCTTATCCACTCTTCAATTACAAGGGTTAACACTTAAAAACCATAGATACAAATCCAAGCACTAACATAGCTCTCCAAACTCTTTAGATATCCCTTGTTGACAAAAACATCAATAAAAAATTTTAAATTGTAAATTATGTTTTTTTATTTTTACTAAGAAATTGTTAAAAAAAATTACTATAAAATAATCTTCTTATTTAAAAAGTTATAAAATTCCCACTCTTAATTACTAATATATTTATTTCCAAAATATTATGATTATTTTAAGATATATATTTATCTATATCAAGAGGTATCATCTAACTTATCCCGTAAATGGAAGCAAATGGAGTGGACAAAATATAATAATGTGGATAGTCAATGGGATGGAAAGTGAACTTAATCACTAGAGTTATTCTAAAGGAATATGAATGTTTTAATGTTTAAATTTGGTGTATATCTCAAAATAATTATGGTTAGAATTTATGGTTGTGGTAAAAAAATTATGTATAATTTTGGATGTGATATTGTTATGATTAGATGTATGATAGTAAATTTTTAATTATTTTAATAATAATTTTTTATTTTATTTGTTTTATAAATTTTATTATATTATTAATTTTATAGTGTTTTTTCAATTTTATTATAAAAAATTTTAAATTTAATAATTTTATTATTGTCATTTTAATTGTTTTTTTTAAATGATAGTTTACTTTTTGTTAGAGGACTATATTCATTGGGAGAATGTCAATACCTAACCCAAAAATTAAGGTATTTTTTTTCCGGAATATCAAGTATTGACATAATATATTTTTTTAAGTTTTATTTAAATTTCATAATAAATAAATGAATCACTTTAAAAATTAAGTGAGTTTCTAAGCTTTTAATAAAATTTATATCTAAAAATCTCAACATAATTATAGTTAACTTTTAAAATCTACATTTTCAAATATAATATTAACATATTAAAATTCCATAAATTTATGATCCGCAAAATAAATTAATAAAACATAATGTAATATATGATTTTATTTTTTATTTTCATATTCAAATATTCGAATATTATCATGTTTAATTATCTATCATATAATTGTACAATTGTATAATTGTATTAATGACTTTAATGATCTGAGTTTTATTTTTTAAATTAATCAACTATTAATGAATGGTTTCTATGTAACATAAAAATAAAAATTGTGTTGAAAGAAAATACAAATTTGATTGTATGTGAAAAGTCTAAAGAAAAAGGTTAATCAAGATCCTTTCAAGTTTATAAAAATAATTGAATATCAATTTTGACTTGATTTAATTAAGATTACAAGGATAGGTTAACAATTTATGAATAGATTACATATAACTCATCAATAATAGATTCACCAAGGAGAACTTGTCACAAAATGTGATTTGAATCTTATTAGAAAGTGTAACAAATTTTTTAAAAGCTATTTAATTACACCCAATTCATAAGTTTTTTAAAACATTTTTTTTGTAATTTAGAAAGAAAAAAAAATTAAAAAATTATTTCCTAATTCAAAAACAAAATCTTCACATTATGATAATATATTTTTTTAATAATGCTTCTTACCTTGTAAATATGAATGTTTCTTTAAGAAGCTGGTATGAAATTGAGCTTTGTGCTAATATTGTATCAATGTAGCGGTTAAGCTTTATGCTCATATTGACATTTGAAAATTTCCATTTTTAGTTCATGTTTTGATGAATGTGTAAAAACCTATGGACACACCAACTTTCTCACATAAATCTTAAATTTAAAAATTGGATAACAAAGTAGACATACCATGAAATTTTAGCATAAGATAATACTCTCTAATATTAAAAAAGATGGAAGTACCATTGAGAATAGTTCTAGCATAAGATGATGAATATAACTACACTTCATAACTAGTCTTAGTAATAATTCATAACTATACAACTAGTCTCAATAATAATTCATAGCTATAGATCATCAAAGCATTATTGGAATTAGTGCTAAAAGGAAAGAATGTGAAAAAGGTTTTGAAAGTGATCATCAATCAAATAATGTCTTTATTCATTTAGCATATTAAACAACACATTTGATTCAAAATCATCTTATTTGTAGGTGAGATGATTGCCAGCTTTCATTAGTACTTTGGGGTTCCAGGAGATCGTCGCGTCCTAAAGAACATAGAATCAATTATAAATGTCTAATAGCATGGAGGTTTCTCAATTTTGAAAGAAGGGTATTGTGAGTCTATCACAATGTTTTTCCTAGATAGGTTGGAAAGGATTAGTCCCATCATGCAATGCCCTGATGGATGCTTCGTCATAAATGAGGGACAAGAAATCCCACCCTAAATGTTACAAATGCAACAAATACAATAATACCACTAACCATTGCATGATTTTTATTCTCAGGGTTATAATTTTGAAAATCTTTGCATTTATCAATTTCAACTTTTAAAGTTAAAATTGTTAATATTAAATGTATTCCCTTAAGCGTGCCTGAGACAAGGAATTTTGGGATGGGTGACCTATTGAGAATTCCGAGTTAGTAGGTGAAAACCCCAAAGGTGATTATTGATACCATGTGACTCACTTCATAAGTTCTAATCTCAGTTCTTCACCCTTGTGAGCATCCCCAATGCAATCAATGCTATGTGGACTATTCAATATCATGATAAATTTGGTCACTCTGACTAGTACACACGAGACATGGGTCATGCTCAATGACTTAATCCACGCAAATCCCAAAAATGATATCACATATTCCCTTGTTTAATAAAAAAGGTCAATACTTGTTGGATTTTGTGCAACTTCGGAAGATATTATTCATTGTATTTTATTGTACTTGATTGTACCTCCTAAGGGAGATGAACTTGATGTAATCACTTATGTAAACACATGAAAGAATCAATGTAAACCTTGGGGTACAAAGAAGCAAAAGAAAAATATTAAAATTAAAATTATTAATTGCCCCCAGGTGAAGTCGGCCCAATTAGGGATTTTTCATGTTTGCACTTGTATAAATAAGAGGTAAAGTGCACCTCATTATCTCATTCACTCACTTCACAATTGTGCATCACTTGGGGGGGAGAGAAGTTTGCACAAGCTGGAGAAGGAAGTTGTTTTGGGGTTTCTACTTGTGGAAAGCATTTCCACCTTTTCTCTTTTATCTTTGTACTCTGATCTCGGGATTATCATCTCTATACGAAGGTTGCTGGGTTTTTCTCCCAATTGAGTTTCCCAGGATAAACTTTGTGTTATTGTTTTGTGATTTGTCTTTCTTCTAGTGATCTTGGTTATGCATTTAATTATTATGCTATGAATGTATGAATGCTAACATGGTATCAGAGCAGTTCTAGAAGAAACCATTGTTGAAACATTGTCGAAACCCTGCTAGAACTAGGGTTTCATCTTGTGAAGTCTTCACCCATCATTTTGGAGAAAAAGAGCCTTAGAAATTTCGTTTTTTGCAAGGCACATCTTTTGGTGAAGACGGAATTCAATTCCAAGATTTTTCAATTTTTGACCTATCTCTACAGCTGCTGCAAGAATTAGGGTTTCAGTTTTGACCTATTTCTCTCCATAGATTTGCATCAGCCCTACCTCAATTCAACTCACATTGGCAAGGCGCATCTACCTGTAGTTTCAATTTTTCAAATTATCAACTTTCATTTTTGACCTAGCTCCTGCTAGGGTTTCTGAACTAGATCTGCAGTCAAGATGATTGGTATGAAGGTTGAAGATCGTTTGGAAGGAGCTTCTAACTTTATCTCTTGGAAGTCTAGGGTTCTTCTACTACTAGAAGAAAATGACCAATTACAAATTGTAAATGAGAAGGTCCCTAAACCAGAAACCGAAGAAGACAAACCCCGATGGAGGAAGAATGATGCTAGAGCAAGAAGGATTCTAGTGGACTAGGTAAGAGATCATTTGGTTCCACAAATTTCAAGAAAGAAGACTGCTTAGAAAATGTTCAAGACCATAAAGAAGTTGTTTGAACACACCAGCCTCAATGTATCCATGACATTGAGAAACCAGCTCTCAAATATGAAGATATCCAAATCAGAATCCATTGCCTCATATTTCATGAGGATCACAGAACTAAGGGACAAGCTTAGTACCAGTGGAGATCCCATTGATGAAAAGGAGCTTGTCATCACCACTCTGAATGGTCTTCCACCATCTTGGGAGTCCTTTATCCAAAGCATAAGTGGTAGATCCAAACTACCAAAGTTTGATAAGCTTTGGGCAGATTGCACTTAGGAGGAGACAAGGACTACAGCACGTCAAAGACTCCATGGCACTCAACTTGAGGAGAACCAAGCTTTTGTTTCCCATGCCAAGAAGGGTAAGGGAAAAGGTAGGAAGTTCTATAAACACAAACACCAACATAGGAGATCAAGTCCTCGCCCAGATCAAAAGGAGAAGAAGGACATATCTCAAATTCAATGCTATAGGTGTAGAAAATATGGACACTACGCCAGTAGTTGTCGAAGTTCAAGTAAAAGGAAGCATGAAGCCTCAACTACTGATGTAGAAGAAGACTATCATCACAAGAAGCCAAAGGATGATGATCATTCGGAGTTCTTCTTCTAGAAGATCCATAATGCAAGAACAGAGATCTCACATGGTTCCCACAAGAAGGCAGTGGGAGCCCAAACACAAAAACAATAAGAGATAAGTATTTTGGTGTTCTTGCTTACATAGATTTGTTTCGCTTTATATGTCTTCATAACTATTATATACAGATCTAATGTGTTGAGCAGTTGATATAGTTTACCTTGTTATATTATGCATATGAGCTACACAACATTGCATGAACACATGATGAAGCTAGTCTAGGTGATATCTCCCTCTTGCATGTTTAGAGTAGCACACACTCTTGACGACATGTCCTAGTGGAGATAGTAGACATCTAGATACTTCCCGGAAGCGTTTGGTAGACATGCTTATGATTGTTGTGATAAAGTATTAGCTAAGATGCATGTGTAAACTATTGTCTTTACATTTGATTATACAATGTCACTGATCATCAGTCGAGATTTGACTTGTAGGGAAAAGACCATGTGACATGGCCTACAAGAGAAGGATGATGTGACCTGTTCCAGATGAACAAGTGAAGGACACATGAATCTCGTTGATGTTCAGCAAGAAGCTTCCTGGAATATGACTCGCAGCCTAGAAGGATGACCTCGGAGGAAGCTTTCACAGAAGTAAAACCAAAAGTGGGCCACCTTCAGATATTTGGTTTTCCATTCAATATACATGTGCCCAAGAACGAAGTTAGAACCTTCAGGCAAGAAGGAAACTTTCAAGGGATACAATGTGTCCTCAAAGGCTTACAAAATCTACATCCCAGGATCCTGACAGATTGAAGTCAGTAGGGATGTGACCTTTGAAGAAGAGATGGCTGTCAAGAAAGGTAGAGGATCAGACATGGACATCGATGATGAAGAAATACTAGAACCAAAGGAGATGAGATAATCTCCCCCTCCAGTTCAAGAGGGAGTTATGAACCCATCGATTTCATTGATCCAACTTCAGCCAGTTGATGTTCCCAGAGATATTGCAGTACGCCAGAAGAGGCCTAGTTGGGCATAACAGACTTTACATAGAGAAAATGGAAGTGTTGAAAAGTACAAGGCCAAATTTGTCACCAGAAGATTCTCTCAGAAAGAGGGAGTCGATTATGATGAGACATTTGCTCCTGTGGCCCGATATACTTCCATCAGATCAATTATTTCCATTGCTTCAGCCATGGGATGGAAGTTGAATTAGATGGATGTGAAGACAAAGTTTCTCAATGGTGTTATTGAGGAAGAAGTTTACATCGAAAAACCAGATGGGTTTATTGTCCAAGGAAATGAGTCTCATGTATGCAGATTGAAAAAGGCATTGTATGGACTCAAGCAAACACCCCATGCTTGGTATGGACGGATAGACAGATTCCTGGTGAGCTTGGGATTTTTCAAGAGTGATGCAGACCCCAACCTTTACTACAAGGTTGTAGATGAGGAGCCACTGATTTTGGTATTATATATTGATGACTTGTTTCTCACAGGAAATGAGAAACTTATTGTATGGTGTAAGAAGAATCTCGCCTCTGAGTTTGAAATGAAAGACCTTGGATTGATGCACTACTTCTTGGGATTAGAAGTATGGCAGAGGCAGAAAGAGATTTTCCTAGGACAAGGAAAGTACACCATAGCTATATTGAAGAGATTCGGAATGTTGGACTGCAAGTCCATGGCTACTCCGATGGATGCAAATTGGAAGAAGTTGAGAGATTCTACTTCAAATTCGGAGTTGATTGATCCCACCATGTATCGCCAGTTGATTGGGTCATTAATGTATCTGACTAACACCAGACTAGATATATGTTTTGTTATGAATGCCCTCAGTCAGTCCATGTGTGGACCGAGGCAGATTCACTGGATTGCTGCGAAACATGTGCTCAGACACTTACATGGCACTGTGGGATATGGATTAAAATATGCTTCAGAATGTGACCTAAGATTGCAGGGGTTGACAGACTTAGATTGTGCCGGATGTGTTGCAGATTGGAAGAGTACTTCCGGATGTTGCTTCAGTTTGGGTTATGTAGTTATTTCCTAGTGCAATAGGAAGCAGAACTCGGAAGCACTCGATACTGCAGAGGCCAAGTACATGGTTGCTAGCACACCAGTTCGAGAAGCAGTATGGCTTCGTAAACTCCTTGCAGGATTGTTCGGCCAGATTCCAGAGCCGACCATGATTCATTGTGATAACCAAAGTTGTGTGCAGATGTCAGTGAATATTGTATTTCACGACAGGTCGAAGCATATCGAGATTCGATATCACTTCATTCGTGATATGGTGCAGAAAGGTGCGGTCGAGTTACAGTACGTACCGAAAGACAACCAGACTGCAGATGTTCTCACCAAGGCTCTTCCCAGGGTGAAGTTCAAATACTTTCACGAAATACTTGGAGTCGAAGAGAACGTGTCCCTCCTTGAGATGGAAAGATGACATTGAGATGCTTGCCCTGCTTTTCCCAGGTTCCTCTGCAGTCCAGTTACTCAGCCGGATATGGGAGAAATCCCATAGGCAAATGAGTAGGATAATCAACAGTTGGACAGGTTCACCCAGGCAGCTTCTGCAGTCTAGTTACTCAGCCAGATATGGGAGAAATCTCATAGGCAGATAAGTAGGACAGTCAACAGTTGGTCGGGTTCACACAGGTGCCTCTGCAGTCCAGTTACTCAGCCAGGTATGGGAGAAATCCCATCGGCAGATGAGTAGGACAGCCAGCAGTTGGTCGTGTAATTGTACAGATACCTCTACAGTCCTGGTACTTAGCCAGATATGGGAGAAATCCCATGGGCAGATGAGTCGGATAGTCAGTAGATGGTCGTGCTCATTTGCTCATCTGAGATCTTAGCCAGATATGGGAGGACCCCATCAGCAGATGAGATAGATAGGTAGCAAATGGTATAGCAGAGATGGCACAGCTGATAATGTCATATATCGAGGATTAAGTGATTCTCCTAGATCCAGGATTGAGTGATTCTCCTAAACTCACCGAAGGACTGGTGGAAATGATACATTGAGACTGTGTGGACAACCTTCAATATGTATAGAGATGATGGAGACAACATGGATGTACAAGATGAAACCCAGATGATCGTGATGCAGATGGAGACCAAAGAATACCTTCCTCGTTGGAAGGGAGCATTGGACTTTGTGCAACTTCGGAAGATATTATTCATTATATTTTATTGTACTTGATTGTACCTCCTAAGGGAGATGAACTTGATGTAATCACTTATGTAAACACATGAAAGAATCAATGTAAACCTTGGGGTGCAAAGAAGCAAAAGAAAAATATTAAAATTAAAATTATTAATTGCCCCCAAGTGAAGTCGGCCCAGTTAGGGATTTTTCATGTTTGCACTTGTATAAATAAGAGGTAAAGTGCACCTTGTTATCTCATTCACTCACTTCACAATTGTGCATCACTTGGGAGAGAGAAGTTCGCACAAGCTGGAGAAGGAAGCTGTTTTGGGATTTCTACTTGTGGAAAGCATTTCCACATTTTCTCTTTTATCTTTGTACTCTGATCTCGGGATTATCATCTCTATACGAAGGTTGTTGGGTTTTTTTCCCAATTGGGTTTCCCACGATAAACTCTGTGTTATTGTTTTGTGCTTTGTCTTTCTTCTAGTGATCTTGGTTATGCATTTAACTATTATGATATGAATGTATGAATTCTAACAATACTCACATATGCGTTGTCAAGGGAGCAAACCTTGCAACAGGACAAAAGAGATGTTTATTGACTTCCAACAAATGGTTCTTTCTTCAAGCCTCCACCATTCCAAAAGAACAAAGTGGTGGATTTGACAATGTCAACAACAATGGTTTAGTTAATGAAGTGTTGGGAAACTACCTAAAGTGTGTAAGGAGGCAAGAGGGTGTGGGGATACATCACAGTGGTGCAATATAATCTTGAGAGTACCAACATTCATGGTCGACTCCATTCTCAACAAGTTGTTAAATAAAATGTTAACCTTGCGATCATAGAGGATTATAGAGTTATGCATCCCATGTATGCCACTAACCATGTCAATTATGCACTAGAGAGAGCATGATAAACGATGATTTACAGAGAGCCTATGGGAATGGAAGTGGGAGTGAAAGCATTGGTGGTCTACAATCGAAGTGAAAATTGTTGTGATCTTGATGGTGTCGATATTCTGCAATCAAATGGCAAATGCATTAGCTAGAGACATGGAGTATAACAAGCCCTACATGTATATGATGCCCCTAATACTAGGAAGAACATAGACATTGATGCCAAACACGGAGGTCGACCTCGGCATTGTAAAGAAAGGAGATAGAACAACGCAAGAAGAAATATATTTGTGGCAGAGGCCATTGTTGCTTCTAACCAAATCTGCCACTCAGACATTGTGAGAAGATAAGTGGATTCTATGGAAAATAAGGATATGTTGAAGAGATGAGGCATTGCAAACTCCATGGTAGATGAGAAAATGGGGAAAAGTATTCCTGATGTTGGGTAACCCATACACATAAATGGGCTTCAACTAGCATGTAAGGAGCTCATATCATGTGGAATTGAGAGCAAGGAAACTTGGGATGATGTCGTTCTATGGAAATTGGATCAACTACATAGTGATTATTATGCTTTGATCATTGCCATTTAGTGTCTGAAGTTGGTGATCAAGCAATAGAGGCAACAAAAGCAAAGGAAGAGTCTCATGCCAAGGATTTGATAGGCACTTTAGCAACCCCAAATGATGTGGACACAAAACCTAAGGATGAATCATCATGCACACTTTGTTGCGGTGCCTAAGTTATCTTTTATTATGGATCATTGTTTTGATATTGGCCTTAATTTGTCCATGTTTATATAACTTGGATTTCAATTTATGCATGATCTTCCTCTTGGTAACACATCGTTAGGTAACACTTACATATAATTTGTTTTACTACTAGGTAACTTATTGACCATGTAATATTCGGGGGAATTTTTGTTTTCTTTGTGAAGATGAATAGATGAGTAGCTAAATTACGAAAAGGAAGGTCAATATAATTCTTCAAGCTCACCTTAAGAGTCAAGAGTCAAAGCATAACAAGTTTATTCCAAAAGAGAAAAGGGAATAAATTTATATCATAGTTGGAAGTCACCCTTGATTTACAAGAGAGCTCTAAAGCTTCATAAAGCTTCCTTGCATAGGGCTAAAAAGAGTAAAGGAAGTGGCATATAAAAGGGACCCAATTCATTGTGTGGCCAATCTTATGAGCACCATTTACATACATAAATCTTTGTTCTATGGTTAGAGTATGAAACTTCATGTCTGTGCTACCATTTATATGTATAAATGTATGTTGCAATGTCTTCAATCCACAAAATTTCATTGTGCAACTCTGGACTTACACATGTTGTTCATTAGCTATGTAAAATTTTGTCATGCACATTTACTTGACGAAATGCACATCACGAGAAACCCTCCAAACAATTTTGGTTGTAATTTTGGCAACCTAACCTAACAAGAACATAAAGTGAGACCCAAAATATTCACAAAGGCAACCAGCTTGAGGACATGACTCTATAACCTCCTACTTGCAATTCACAGCACCCAACCACTCGAGCTAACCAATCAGGCTAAACTTTCTCATGCACATCTCCAAGTTGACCTCTACTTTGGTATTAGGCAATGTGAAATCAATAACTACAATGACCCCCTAGTTCGCCCAATTAAATTCTTAAATATAGCTTCCTTCAATCCATGGTTGTTCCCCTAGATGCCCACTGGGTGTAGAATGACAGCTAATGGGTGTATTGTTAAGGCACTCCTTGCGTAAGGTCACCGGTTCGAAACTCTGTGGGTACGAGACTTACAACAACAAAAATCCATGGTTAATCCTAATAGGTTCATTTGTATGCAAACCCCCATTTATGTACAATAGCCTAATTATTGTAACATAGTGCCATAGACTTAGCTCATTGAAGGAATGTGTCAAGGACTACCCTTGTGTGAGCAACGACAAATAATGACCAAGTAGGACCTACCAAGGAGCCCTAGAAACTTCTACACCTAGCCATGCAAATAATCAACATCTACATTTGGATAGTCAAAAGGATATGAAAGTCTTTCAGTGAAACGTAAAGAGCAAATCATACAACATAATTGAAACATTTCTTTGCCTCATAACAAGTTATGGTGGGGCATAGCAAGTTCATATGTATACAAACCCACACAATAGTCTAATAGCATCTCTACTCCAATGCTATATATTTGGTTTACCAAAGGAATGTATTAGGTATTGCACCTTTACAAGAAGCCCCAAACAATGACCAAATGGGAACCACTAGAAAACTTGTACATCCAACCATGTAGGCACTCAACATCTATATTCAGATTAGAAAATAGAATACTAGTCTCTCAACTATAAATGATTTGTTTTTATAATACATAGATCCCGGTGTTGCATGGAGCCATCTTCTTATGGTGCATCTACCAAGAATACCCCATGATACTATCTTGTATGACCCATCTTCAATAATAAAACACTTGGGAGCATAATATACTAATATCAACCAAATCTCTTCATTTGACTATAATAATACCCTTTATGATTAGACTACATGACTTGTGAGCAAATATAAATCCAAGATTTCTCATACCTAACATCAAAACACGACCTTAATTATTGTACTTGATGTCTGAAATCATGAATTAAATTGCATAGGATAATACTAAATGGTTCATGGTTCAAGGTTTGACAAACACTATTAAGGGCCCAATCTCCATGAAATTAAACTTTGTGCACCCATTTTTCTTCTGGAATCGATGTAAATACATACAAAATCAAATTCTCTAGAGAAGAATGAGTCCCAACTCCCTATGTCCCATGTTCACCGATTGCTCAATCTCTATGACATTGAACTTTGTGCACTCATTTTTCTTATGGAATTAAAGTCAACACACAAAATCAACTTCTCTAAAAAGGAATAAGCCTTTGTGTCCCCATTCAATGAGTGCCCAATCTTTTAGACATTAAACTTTGGGCACTTATTTTCCTTATAGAATTGATCCCATATATTGTCTATGACATTGAACTTTGTGCACTCATTTTTTTTATGGAATTGATGTCAACACATACAAAATCAACTTTTATGAGAAGGAATAAGCCCTTTGTGTCCCATTCAATGAGTGCTCAATACTTGAGACATTAAACTTTGTGCACTTATTTTTCTTACAAAACTAATCTCACCATTGTGTCCCATTCAATGAGTGCCCAATCCCTTGAGACATTAAACTTTGTGCACTTATTTTTCTTGTGTAAGTGATCTCCCATATATTTAGTGGATTTAGTGAAGAAATATTATTTTTACTACTTATTAGAAAGAAATGGGTTGTCCAACTTGGTTAGCAAGTTGACTATGCATTCAAAATCAACCTCTAAATTTTTTTAAAGTTAATTCAAGTTTGTTTATGTTTTTTAAAGTTGATATGATTTTTTTTGCTTTGGGTTGTCCTAATTGGTTAGCAAGTTCACCATGCATTCCAAATCAACCTCTAAATTTTTGAAAAGTTCATTCAGGTTTGCTTATGTTTTTGAATTTTATAATCAACTTCTTATAAGATTTTTTTGCTCGTGTTAATTATAAACAACATTAAAATATATTTTTTGAAGTTAGTGACCATTTTTTCCCTTTCATGAAAACCATCCTCTCTTCATACACAAATGATGCAAGTTAGAATATAATGACAAGTTAACCATGCATTCAAAATCAACCTCTAAATTTTTGAAAAGTTCATTCAAGTTTGCTTGTGTTTTTTAATTTTATAATCAACTTCTTATATGATTTTTTTGCTCATATATTTTAAAAGTTCATGATCATTTTTTCCCTTTTCATAAAAACCATCCTCTCTTCATACACACAAATGATGCAATTTAAAATATAATGACAAAAAATGCAACTTAAAAGACCTACAGTGGGCTCTTCCCAATTCTACTAAAATGTAATTTAATAACAATCTGCTCTTTTAATTTCTACCACAACGCACTAAAAGATATAATTACATAAATATTGGAAATAATTTTTTTGGCAAATGAAACAGTGGAGCAATGAAGCTAAGCAATGTAAGTTTTTTTTCAATTAATATACATTTTCTAAATTATAATCTTATAAAGAAGGTTACTGTTATGCCACTGAAAATCTCACCACTCCCAGAGAAGGTTTAAACTTTAAAGATGGTATTGGACCATACTACATGGGTGACTCCACACTAATTCTAGATGCAATCAACAAATCTATTCCAGAGAAGCTTGGAAATCACTGGCAGGCAGCATCGATTGCAGATATCAAGCAATTTTCAAATAATTTCACATGATTATAAGCTTCGTAAATATGGGCGCTGATGCCCCTTTTAGTAAGTAAATTGTAAAAGCCATTGGAAAGATGACGTCACTCGAGCGATCCAAGGAAATTTGATGTAGCACCCTAGTCAAGTATTTATTAAATAGTCACTGAAAAAAGGCCAGGTTAGATTAGGACCTATAGTTTTAGGTTACAGTAACTGGAACCTCAAGTTTATCTGATTAAACTGTACTTTCGTATATTTTGTATTGATACAATCATTTTATTTACTACAAGGCCAACATTGCACAACGCCACCCTTATCATTTGTTTTCTAAAATTCATCCAAAAAAATTGTTAAACTGCATGTTTGACCTTAATAGAATTCGGCTTGATGATGCAGTGTACGAGAAGTCACGCCTGAGCTGGATTTAAGTTGTTTATGGAATAATGGAAATAGACGAGAATGGATCAAATTTTGAAACAAAAAATTTAATCAAATATCTTGCTGATGTATCATAGTAACTACCAAGCCCAGTGGGTTAGTTCGAGTGGTTGAATGCTGCAAACTGCAAGCAGGAGGGGGTCCCAGAATAAATCCATGGGCTGGCTGTCTCTTAAAATTGTGGACCTCCCTCGATGTCCCCACTGGGTTAGGTTGCCAGCCTCTTAAAATTGTGGACCTCACTCGATATCCCCACTGGGTTAGGTTGCCAGCCAAAACTGCAAGCAACCAAACAATTTACCCAGGTACCATCCTCGAAATGTGAGAAGGTGCCCAGAGGGTTTCCAGTGATGTGCATTCCGTCAAAAAAATAAAAGTCACTACCAGATAATATATATAGAGTACATCAAAACAGTATTTATTGAAGCTTTCATATCCAATCTTTAATTTTTAATAGTACATCAACCAATACCTTTTAGATTGGAAGAAAGAAACATTAAATTTAAACCACGATATCTCTTGGAGATTATGACACTGATTCATGTTGGTCTCTTCTCCAGACCCAAACCATCTGTCCTTAATTAGAAAACAGCCTCTCACATTACACAACAGACTACCACAAAACACCGGTTTTGAATACTTTAACGAGCTAATTATTTTACTAGACAGAAACTGAGTCACCTCTCTGAGGCCCCCAAGCTGGTTGCGCACCCAAAAGAAGGAACCTCACATCCAGAAGGCAAGAGGAATGCAGAGCCACTTGCAGAAGATGCCCACCACCACTTGATAGTGAATGGGACCAGTATTTACCTTTACTACTTAACCGCCACACTGGCATTGCTTCCGGAAGTTTATTTCTCTGTTAAAAATAGATGGCAGTTTAAATACTCTCAGTTTCAAGTCAAGTTAGTCTTTAGAATGAAGTCCTCACTCCACTGTTTGCTGTTTATATTCATCTCAGGGGGGTAGAGAATGAATTTAAAAATGTCCACAGCTTGTGATCTATAATGTCTTTAAATGTTCAATGCAAAATTCCTTACGTACACTTGCTGAAAGAACCAAAGGAAAATTCTACAGAAATACAGAACTGAGGTCATATGGTAACATTTCACTGTCGGTTGTATCTACTTTGACGAGATTTCTCCAAATTGATGGAATTCTCAAGTTTCAACACCGGTGGCATGTGAGTGCTGATTTATAACTATACATCAGGTCAATGTCATGCATAATAGTTCACAAATAGACCTCCATGCCTATACCAGCATAAGACATATTAGGCAAAACGAAAACAATCAGTAAGCAGCTGCCAACCATAGAGTTTTCGCAGATAACCAACAACTTTCTATTTGAAATATTACTTCATTTTACCAGCTAGAGAGAAGGCAACAACCTAGAACTTATTGTACACACTTAAAATCTGTTTTGTTTACAGTAGTTCAATATATCCAGAGACTTAAACAGCAGATTAAAAAACACTTGCTTAAGCCGAATACAGCATGGTAATTTTTCAGAGAAAGCCTCTCTGCACTAGATCCTCTAGACAATAAGTTACCACATATTCCTGCCTTCTTACCTTTCTTCTCTCTATCATTACTGACAAAATAAGATAAATGCTTACGGATTCAGCAGAAGGCAGGAATGAAAATGCAAAGGGTGTCTTTTTATCAGAAAAGATTATACGATAGCCTCCCTCCTTTCAGTTACTCCTGAAATGCCAACAGAAAAGAGATGAGGATATTTTTTACTCTTTACCAGAAGACTCGTTAGACTATAATTATGCCTAAAGATTCTTGCACCGTAGGTGCACAAACTCTGGATGATAAATAATAGGAACCACAAATCAAATTTCCAAATGAAAATCAAGCAACCCACCTATTTCAGTCCTCTGCAAGAGCAACATCTATCTTTCAGAGCTGTTACATAACAAAAAAACTTGTAAATGGAAAGAAGTTGAGAACAAATGGAAAATACTAAGCAGAAGAAATATCGGAAAAAAATGCACAAAGCATAGACATCAGAATTCTCATAGAATGGTTTGTTTTGTTGTATACATCCTCCCAAGAAAGCTCAATTGACGGCCATGATATAAACAATCTAATAGTGCATATCTGCCCAAGGAAGACAGACAAGACAAACAAAAAATCAAAGCCCGAGCTTTTCAATACAAGTAACAAAATATCCCTAAATTACTGATAAAAAAGAGCTGGTTAGATTAGTGACCATAATAAGAATATTATTAAATAATGATAAGAACATGATATGATTCACTAAGGAAAGCGTTGGAGGATAACAAATAATCCACGAATAGACCATTCGAACTGTCATTTATTTATGGATTTAAATAATATATATTTTTAAAGTTCACCTTAAGTAGTGTTAGAGCCCTCCTTTCTCCACCAATGAATATTAGTCTCTGTCAAATATTCTACCATTTTCATTTCATATTTCTCTCATTCCACCTTTGCATTCCTTTATTTCCACATGATCTCCTCACATATTTAGGTGGCTACACCCATTTAATCATCAGCCCAATTGCGAATAGTTGGCTGAGCATTGCAGTTTCTCTTTTGTTTTGGGCCACCTCTGTTCAGCCTGAAATTTGGCATATGGTATTTTTTTTGCCTCCTGATTAATAATTAGTAATTACTTCTGGACCAGAGACTAATTCTATAAAAAAAATTGGTGTCTAGATGAGGATTTATGACTATGAAAGCTTTTTTTATCATAAAAGTTTAAAACAAAGAAAGACAGTGCAACATAAAACGCTATTTGTGATCCCAGGAAAGATGATCCAAGCCCAAAAGTGAAGACAATATACAGAGATGTTGAAAATTAAGTCAATCACTTGATCATGTTAAGATTAAGGCCTTGCTCTAGGTGAATCTAACAAAGACTTGAGAAGAGTGGGGACAAAATGAGAGAATTATTGCGTGAATATCACAATACTGTGTTATATCAGAAAAATATTGAACAATATCTGCAATATGAGAAGAAACCCCCTCTTTCAATATGGAAGATTAAATTACACCAACTACCATAATAAAGGATTTGCCACCCATAATAAATATTGTGCAATTGTGACATTACTTTGAATGCAAACCAATAATACATATTCATTTCCCATCGATTTAAAACCCAAAGAATGCTTGAACGGGCCTCAAACAAGATCTAGAAGTATAGGACCTGTTACCTCCAGAGACTACATTTCAAAGGTGTAAAGTTCCAAGCACAAAATGCAAACCCAAGGGTAACTCAGAGGGGCTACTCATTGTCACCTCAGTAACTCCCTCTCCAACTTTAGGCTGACTCTTCTCCAACACAAGGGGGGTATCCCTAAAATAGTATTACCGAAACTATGACAAAAAGGCTTAAGGTGATGTGAAGAGATAGCTTAGCAAAATGTTGATTTTGTAGTACAGTGAAAATAATTGGGTGATGGAAGATAAGAGACTAGTGCCTATCCAATATAGGGCAAATGGAGCCAAGAGTCATCAATAGAAGAGAGCTATTTATGTATGATTAAGGTAAATAAAGCTGGTATACATGCCACAACTCACCTTAGCTTGTTAAACAATGCTGATATGACTTAGAGGGACCCTAAAGGTGTCACACTCAAACAATGCTATAATAATATGTTCTGTAATGAAAAGCTTTAGAATAACTAAAACAATTTGATAGAAGCAAACTAAATCATCCATTGATAGAACAACAAAGGGAGAAAAGAGGAAGAATTCTTCACACAAACTCCTTCCAAGATGGTAGATAAACCCTTAAAACTTGGCCTCGCAAGCATGTTCTTTGCAAGTGCCCTCTAGCATACACCAACAATAATTGAATATGACACAAACAAACATTACCTTCAAATCAAAAGAAATAATCCCAAGAATTTCCACAAGCCTTCCATTAGATATTCAATGAAGCTCCAAGAGGAGAGAAATCCTCACAAATCAACCATGAAAATGAAAGAGGAAGGGCTACTCCTTATATAGAGTGTAGCTCAACTTCCTTTACAATAAAATAATAGTTCCCTCTCATAGATACATAGTTCCCTCAACAAATTCTTCAGTAATAGCCTAAAGTGGTTTAGATCCACTTTTCCCTCCAACCAAAACAATAAATAATGCTAGATCATAGCCAATTCATGTTGTGAAGTCAACAATGAATAAAATAATATGGTGGTTATGCAAAGCGTTTTCTCCAAGTTGAACATCTCCTTTTTCAAGGGAATGAAACAAGAGATACCTCTTCAAGATCGGATGTGTGGCTTTCTAAATGAAACATCCCCTCAAAATCGTTTTAAATAAGTCAATCATTAAGTCTCTAGGTGGTCAAATAGAGTCAAACCAAGGACACAACCCCAAAATCACCCTCATTAAGTGTGCGCAAGGCTAGCACTCAACCAAAGGGTGTTAAGCATGTCATAAGCAAGTGGTACATGTGTGTATTTTCCTTATCTCCTAGGGCACTCAAGCTAGTGGCCTTCAATCATATGAAATGCAACAACCATTGTGTTGGAACCATGCAAGGTGCTTCCCAAGTGAGCAACACCAAACATCCCAAAGTACAAAATAAATCATCAAGGCACAATTATTAATATGTCAAAACATATCATCAAGAATAATTGTGTGAATTGCCAAGGATTCAGGAAGAATACTCCAAGCATGCCAACATTGTCAAGAAGGGGAGAGCACATCATCATCAAGATCTTATTAAGAACATGATGTGTCATCCATCAAAACACCATGAAGAGACCTCATCCAATAACTCAACCACACGTCAAAAGAGCACAACATCACTAAGACAAAGATCAAATGCATCCCAATTTATCCAATGAATCATCCTACAAGCTCGATCTTTGTGATCAAAATCACGTGTAACCCTCATAAAATAAGAGGGGTTAAAGGACCTAAAATTGGTAAATCCGGCCTCTATTCCAAAATGGCCCCTGCAAGTTTATGACTCTAAATTTCCCACTCCATGAAAGAATTTTAGAAGGAAAAGAAATGTAATGACCCATTTCATATCATACATCCCCATTTTTAGAGGCTTTCAATGCCGACAAGCTTTAATTATGAAGGAGACGAGGAAACAATGCCTCAGTTTTCTCCTTGGAGTACAATTTTGCCTCGGTTGATTGTTTCCCTTTCAATCCCACCTACTAACAAGAAAAAATTGAAGGATCCATACTTATCTTAAAGTGTAGAAATCTTGGTGATTCTTACTCATTCTTAAAATATTCAATTTTTTAAGGATTTTATATTAGTTTCTAGAAAATTTTGGCAATTTCCTAGGTAAAATAATTTTATCCTATAGAATTTGGGCAAATCATTTTTGAGAAGAAAATGGCTAAGTTGCCAAAAAACTTGGATACAGGGACGGAAGCAAGGGCGAGGACGCCAATTTTTGAAATAGGGGAAATGGGTATGTCAAGGGTACTATATATATATATATATGGCTACGTCGAGGGTATTATATATATATATAGTACCATCGACGTAGCCACACACACACACACACACATATATATATAGTACCATCGACGTAGCCACACACACACACACACACACACACACATATATCATCGACGTAGCCACACACACACACACATATATATATATCTATTAGGGAAAAATTCACACATAGGTTCCCAGATTGGCTTGAAGGTTGAAACCTTAAAAGTTGGCACAAGCATATACACAATCCATGAGGTATGATGTCGTATGAAAACAAGTTGTTCTGCCTTTCACACATGCCTTAACTTTTTGTATCTTGAAAGCAAAATTGTCTCGCAATTAGGTCTGCCCAGCTAACCATAATGTTGTGTACAAGAACCTCACACATAATTGATATCCAACTCAACCATATGTATTGAGTGTCTGCCATTCCATGCATGCAGTTCATGAACATCACCAAATCCCTCACGTCCTCTCACAAGTTTTTAACCAAGTATCTCTTGATCCCCTCAAGGTTAGGCTCCATAATGAGGACTGACAATTTACCTCGTTTACCATCCATGAATCATGGGAAAGTACTTGGAGGTTTTCCCATGATTTCTTCCATTAGAAAAAAAATTAACCAAGTATACCTTAATTGCAATTAACTTGAAAGGTTTGGATAGGAGTCACCATTGGCTCACAATCTTGTGTACATCATTTTCCTCTGCAAATCTCTCCACCCAAGATCTACTCACATAGATTGCAGGCATTTAGAATTTATAGATTTTTTCAGCACAATCATTAAAATGCCCAATAATATCATTGCTTTGAGACTTCAAAGTGCATACTGAAAGCTCTGCATTCCAAATCAAACTCAATAATGCATCGCCACATGAGGATAACACTTCATTGGTCGCCCTTTTGTGAAGATGAGATATCTTAACATTGAAATCCCTACACATGTCACCTTCATCTCTGTAACCATTTTTCGATGCCTCGTGAAGGGGTTCAACATCTCTACCTATGGTATGATGCCAAATATGAAGATTTTGATCCTATGATAAGTGAAAAAATGGTATCTGTGAAACAAGTGTTTGAGTCCAATGACAACAGTTTTTCTTTCCCTTAACTATTATCTGCACATAAAAAGAATCCCCAGTAAATATTATACATTCAACCAGCTAAAAAAGAACTTGTGTAAACAAAAAGCAAAGAGACTTTTCTTAATTGTCTTGCATAAAGAAATCAAGAAGCCTTACATGATTGTTCGAAAAGCTTTAAAAATCTCTTAATTAACCAGTGGAATCTCAATGGTATTCGTGAATCTTCATAACACAGGGCAAAATGAATCAAAGGGTTAATTATTATGGCAACAAGTTTTTACCACAAAACCTTCTTTTATCAGGGTTTTTATTAAAGTTTAAAATGCGGATCCATGTGCATGGTTAACTACTCCAAAGATAAGCTTACGAATGAAAAAATTAAACATCGTCTCCTTTCTATCTAGGATTCTTATTAAAACTCCAATACAATCCAATCCTATGGTTAATAGTTATTTCTCATCCAAGCTCCTTCAAGCTTGCAATACAATTCATATGCATGGATGCATGATGAAATGCTCATTCCGCAAACAATGCACCCACAATCACATCTATAACTCCTCTTGAACCAATCCTCTTATCAACAAAGGATAAAAGGAGATGAAATATGCCTATAGAAGAGCATAAAATCTCAATGAACAATACCCAAAGAATGGTTAATTTTGCAGAGAAGAGAAAGGTGAAGAAGATTGATAAAAAAATCGTTGTTGCACACAAAACCCTTCAATCTCAATAATGCTCTTGGGCTTTCGATGATTGTTGCAATGATAAAAAAAAAAAAATTAACCAAAGGCGATTACCTCGAATACCAAGAAACACTGCACCCTTGCTCTGGGAGTGAGATTGCTCCACCCAATGCGCAATCAAAGCTTTTAGATAGATTTTAACTACAAAGTAACAATGAAACAACCAATCCTCCCTCAAAGTGCCAAATGCATCTATGGAAAGATAAAAAATGGAGAAATGAGCTACCTTGAGTCTATGTAGGTGTGCACATCATTTCAGGAGAGAACAGAACTATGCCTTACTGGGTGGAATAACCTCACAGAGCTCCGAACTTGCAATAGTAAATAAAAAGTAATGCAAACACTCACCCTATGTTTTAAAAATCGGCCAAATCAGAATCGGAATCGGTTGATTCACCGATTTAAGGCCAAACCGGTTCGAACAGGTCTGGTCCACCGATTTACGAGAAAAATCGGTCAATTTTTGTGTGGCCCGTGGGCCATTAAAAAATGTTTTTTTATGTTTTTTTTAATTTTTAACCTACTTACTAGTTAATACACTACCCTCCCGAACCCCCAACCCAACCCCATTCGCATTGTGTGTGATAGCAGTCGCAGACTCCGGAGTGTGCACTGTGGTAGTGTGGACAGTGAGAGAGTGGGCGACAGTGCGACTAGAGTGGAGTGTGGACTGGAGTGTGGACTCTGTGGAGTGGGCCGTGGAGTGTGTGGAGTGGAGTGGAGTGGAGTGGACTGTGGAATGGACTAGTGCGGATTGTGGAGTGGAGTGGAGCGTGGAGTGTGTGGAGTGGACCGTGGACTGTGGAGTGGGGAGAGTCTGGACTGTGGGGAGAGCCACTGTCACCTGTAGGTTGTGTGGGAGTGGACTATGTATTCCAATTTCCAACATAAATTTGCAAGGTAATTACAGTTTACACATAATTTTTATATTTTAAATTTTAAAGTTTAAACAGAAATTTAAAATTTAAAAAAATTGTGAATTACACATAATTTTTATATTTTAAATTTTAAACAAAAATTAAAAATTCAATTTTTCTTATTAACGGAAGTTAAAAATTCATCTATTTTTTTTCTTATTATGTTTGGAATTTTGCTCAGAATCCAAATCTGCAGTATAGAATCATGGTCGTAAAAGCAAAAGATCCTGCATGGATCCATGCAGATGTTGTTCAGGGGGACATATATTGCAAGTATTGCAAGAAATTGATTAAGGGTGGGGGAATTTATAGGCTTAAACAACAATTGGCTACCATCAAAGGCCAAATTAAGGCATCTGAAACCCCACTAGATGTTATTGGACAAATTAAAGCTGAGATGCAAGAACATTTTAAGAAGTTTGAAGAGGGAAAGGTTAAGCAAAGAGAGATAGAGGAAGAAATAGGTAAGAAGAGGAGGCTTGCTGAAATGATGGGTGGGACCTATGCCCTTGGTTCAAATTCAAAAGAAGGCTCTTCATCTATCCCTTCTACCACTCTTACGGATCCTTTCCAGCATGTTCCGCCCTTCGAGACTACACAAGATAAGGGCAAATCCAAAAAGAGGGGTAGCATTGAAAGCTATTTCACACCTCCCACCACTTATGCCAGTGTCAATGCTTCTCAGATGCAACATCCAACACAAATTCAACCCACCTTAGATGACCACTGGAAGAAGTAGTACAAAGAAGTTGCCCATGAGTACATTGCAAGATGGTGGTATGATGTTGATCTTCCATTCAATGTTGCCCGCTCTTCTTATTACCAACCTATGTGGGATGTCGTTGTAGCTGTTGGTAAGGGCTTCAAAGGCCCTAGTATGCATGACTTGAGGGGATCTCTTTTGCAAAAAGAGATCGTTTCCATAGAAGAATACCTGAAGGATTTCAAAACTTCATGGGTAAACACGGGATGCACTATCATGTCGGATGGATGGAAAGATCAGAAGCCCGACACCTTATAAACTTTCTTGTCTCTTGCCCACGGGGAACCATGTTTTTTAGATCATGTGATGCATCTGATCAGGTGAAAGATGCAAATCTGTTATTTCATCTTTTGGATGAGATTGTTGAGGAGGTGGGGGCAGCTAATGTTGTGCAAATCATCACAAATAATGCCTCTAACTATGTTCTTGCTGGTAAGATGTTAGAGGAAAAACATAAAACCATATTCTAGATGCCATGTGCGGCACACTGCATAGACCTCATGCTTGAGGATGTATGCAAACAGGACTGGATCAAATTCACTGTGAGAGTATGCCAAAAGCATCACCAAGTACATCTACAACCACGATTGGGTATTGAGCTTGATGAGGAAACACACACAGGGCAAGGAGCTTGTTAGGCCTGCAGTTACTAGATTTGCAACTCACTTCCTCACATTGCAATCTCTCCTTTCTTGAGCACAGAACTTGGAGCAGATGTTTTCAAGTGATGAATGGAATTCATCTAATTGGGCTCGCACACGAGATAGAGTAGCCATGTATGGGCCTATTTGGGAGATCATTGATAGGAGATGGAACAATCAACTCCATCGCCCTATACATGCAGCTGGGTATTCCCTGATCCCGAGGTATCATTATAGAGATGACATTGATGCTGATCCGAGTGGGGAGATATCGGATGGATTGTATACTTGCCTTAAGCGCACGGTCCCAAATGAGGCGACCCAATTGGAGATACATCGACAGATCACCTCTTTCAGTGCCTCCACAGGTACCTTTGGCAAAAATGTGGCTAAGATTGCAATAGATGAGGGCCAACCAGGTAAACAGTTCCATTGTTTTATTAAATTATGTTGTTTAACTTTAAAGTTTAAATTGTAAATACCTCGATTCTAAATTTCTTAGCCAAATTCACAATCTAATTTGTTGAATTAACTACCTTGACTCTTCGCATTTGCAGCACAATGGTGGAAGGCATTTGGTGGTCAATGTAAACAATTGCAAGAGTTTGCAATTCGAATCCTGAGTCAAACCTGTAGTGCTTCTAGGTGTGAGTGCAATTGGTCTTTGTTTGAGCGGATTCACACGAAGAAGAGAAACCGTTTAGAGCATAAACGGTTAAATGATCTACTCTTCGTGCAGTACAACGTGTGACTCAAACGCAACCAATTGAAGAACAAAAGACCTGATACGGATCCCATTTTGTTAGATGATATAGATCCAACCTCAGATTAGGTAGTGGAGACCATAGAGCCAAAGTTTGGTGATGATCTAGATGTTGAGATGGAGGACTTGTTGTAGCCTCATATAGATTCAAATCCTCTATTGCCGATGCCATCAGTTCATACAGGTGTTGATCCCGATATTTCAGGCACGACAGGCACTAGTGGACCAAGACCTCGTACTTATAGGTGACGACAACGTAGGCATTCAACCAGTACTACTACTACAGTAGTAGATGACCGTGCGCCTGAGCCTGAGATTGAGCCAGATGTTGATGCCTTTGCTAGTCCTTCAGCTTCTGGTTCTTTTTGTTCTAGTTCTACTTCTACTCCTAGTTGTAGCAGTGGTGATGAGTTTGATCATGATGATTGATCAACGACAATGTATGACAGACACAATTGACGATGTTATGTAGTTGACTATATAACATGTTATTTTTTGGACTCTACTGGAAATATAGCCTATAGGACTCATGGATTATGTATTTGGTTCCAGTTCCAGTCTCCTAGATATGTATTGCACAGTACACTTTGTGCCATTTTGATATATTGACTATTATATGGTATATACATGAGCAGACATTGGATATTTTGTTTCTAATGCTATGGAATCATGAATTAGAATCTTGAAAATGTTGTTTTTCTTAAAAATTTAAATATTTTATGTATTTTTTAGCAAACCGATTCATTAAATTCAAATCGATCGATTCATTACCGATTCCGATTCCGATTCCGAGTTGACCCTCGACCGATTCCAAGTCCGATTTCGATTTTTCAAACATTGCACTCACCTATAATAAGAGCGTTGAAGAGAGCTTTCCCAAGGTGAATTACAAACAATGAAGGAAGCAAATTGTTGCCCAATGCATTTATAGAAGCAGATGTTGAGCATAAAAGCAACTAAACTAAGTATTAGGTTTGGAAAACCTTATCGTCAAGAGTAGAAAGAAAGGAGAAAGCACATTGCTAACTGAGGGGTCATATGGCAATTCACTGGGTTCAGAGATCATCGAGCAATCCAAGGTGAGTGATTTGCCAAGTGAAGGCAAATCATTGGGTTGAGAGGTTAAGGCGCAATACACTAGGTTTGGAGGACACCAAGCAGTCCAAGGTTGTCAATTTGCTTGCTTGATGCAAATCATTGCCTTAGGGAGCTTACTAGCCTTCGAGATGGACAACTTGTTTTCTTGAGGAAAATTGCTACCTTGGGGAGCAAGGTGGTTGATTTAACTTTGCATGCCAAGAACACTAACTCAAAACCCAAGCAACAACTAGTCAACACTTAAACACCATTAATTCAACAAGGTAACTGCAGATTGAAGCTTCTTAGAGCATATCATTGAGTTCGAAGTGCTATTGGGTTCGCAAGCTTCCTCCGGATTGTTGGCATCCAAGGTGAGAAACCTCCTTTGCATGGCCTCATACTCGCTCTTGCAAATCTTAGAAGAGGCAATCATGATAAATAAAGTCATTAAATTTAGCAAGAGTCATTTAAACGTGTGGACAATGTAGAAAAATAGAAAAAGAGGACATTTGGAGGAATCCCAAAACAATTAATTTTAATACTTGCAAACCCCCTTGGTTTTTCTAATTTGTAAACATGTAACTCCCTCACCCGATCTTGGAATGTCAATCCATCAAAAGTGGAATGTAGAAAACACAAATAGTTTTCCAACACATGTCCAACAAACACTACATTCCACATTCCTCTTGGTAGCTTTCATAAAACGTAAAGCAAAAAGCAATAAGCTTTCCTCCATATCATCGACTTCCAAGGTGAGTAGTCGCCTCCTCTGCACAACCTCGCTCATGCTAAGTTTAGAAGGGGCAATCATTAGAAATAAAGTCATTAAATCTACCAAGAATCGTTTAACCTTATGGGCAATGTAGAAAAATAGACAAAGAGACCATTTGTTGAAAACCCAAACCAATTAATTCTAATACATGCAAACCTCTTTGGTTTTTCTACTATGTAAAAGTGTAACTCCCTCATCTGATCTCAAAATGTAAATTCATCAATCACTAAGCGTAGAAGACACAATAAGGTTTCAACTTTTCAACACCTAGCCAAACACTATATTCCACATTTCTCTTGGTACCATCCATAAAACGTGAAACAGAGAGAAACTCATTAACAAGGAAAAAATTAATTGCATTTTCATACTTCTAGGGCTCAAAATCAAATTCCATCGTATTCATTACAATCGAAGAACCCAAAAACATTAGTCTAGCCTCTTTTGACATTCCCATACTTAATTCTATCGGATCACAAAAACATGCACACATTGGGCTTGCAGGCAAAAGTTCGATCCTTAAAGAGAGCACTACTTCGATAAATTTGATAATTTTGCATGCTAGCATCACCTTTGTCATATATTCTTCGATCCACCTTAACGAATGCACTCCCATTTATTGTGCTCAAGATCGCCCCAAACACTAAATAAGGCCAAAGAGAAACCCCACTTAAAGTTAATCATCATGCCTCAAAATTCAAGTGAGTTATCATTGGTGATAAGAAACAATGGAAGTAGACATCAACAAATATTGAGGTGGAGCCTTTGAGCTTGTGATCAAAACATCTTCCAACATACCTTTAAATAACATTCCCCTTACGCTTGAAACAAAGCCTTCGGAGCTAAAAAGTAGTTGATATTTGAAAACAAACTGGCAAAATCCTGTGTGTGATCTCACCATCACCATGCACCTCTAACATCATCACCAAATCCTTGTATACATTACTTGTACTCTCTTTGCATACCACATTACTTCGAATGCTTGCATCTCCCTATGAATGGCGATCACCATCCCAGTTGCATCTTTATCGAGCAACTTCACTCACTTCACACATTGCATGATTTTGCACCTTGCCTTTTATGATTGTACTGAATGAACATTGGTGTCAAGGTGATAAGCTTACTTCCTTGCTTCATCAATTTTATGACGAAGATGCTTCGATATTTGGGACTCTATTCTCAAACACAATGTTAAATCATTTTGCAATTTCACCTAACACAAAGAATCAAACAATTTGCATCAACCACATATAAGGAGTAAGCAATCCATTAAATAAAGTAAGTAATTTATGCTAGTTTCTAACACCAGATCCGATATACGTTCTCGATAATTTATTGCTTAAATTATAAACAAAAATATATTCATGTTTTAACACATTACACAACAGGTTAAAACAGGAAATCAATCACACATTTGACACGGTATCTACCCTAGAAAACCCCAAAGGGGAAAAACCAGGAAACTATGATTTTACTATGAGCATAGATCCATCTTAAATCCGGATCTACTAAGCACCAAAAGGAATCGAATTTATTGAGGTATAATTATTTTTACTAATTAAATCCATGTCATTTATTAACTTGGGTAAAAATAATTACACCTCAATGAATTTGATCCCTCTCGAGTGCTTAGTAGATCAAAAACATGAGCTCTTGTCTTGGGATAATGGCCCACAGAGGAATAATACAAATCAAAAAATATCCTAGCCTTACAAACCTCAAGATCAATCCTTCGATCTTGTTGGTTGCTTGCTATCTCCCTTACTACCCCTTTTCTCCTTTCCTCGACCCCTGCCCCTCCACACTTGGATGGAAGTCCTTCATCCTTCTCCACCCACTCAATGAGATGTCACTTACTCATTATATGTGTGTCTCATCCTCTCACGTAAGCTACCTTTTATAACCTTGAGATGAACCAAAACCTTATCTCCAACGATTGATACTAGATCTCATTCACTTGATATCAATGGTTGAGATTAACTTTATTAACTTAAGTCATTAATCCCTAAGATTGGGCACTTTACTTAATTAATCCCGCAATTAACCTAAAAAGGCATTCACTTTATAGTTCACTTAATTAAAGTGAATCTCCTAAATCTAAGAGGTATTAATGACAACTTCCACCTGTTAGACACAGAACCTATGGAAGCACATGTTCGATGCTACAAACACTAACACTCCCTCTTAACGAGGAAGGTACTTCCACCACCCAAAGGTAGCTATGTCTTCGCTATCATATCTGCTACCATGGTTTCTCTCCAATCCACGTGATCAGTTGCTCCCTCTGAACAAAAAGTTATCCCTGCCATCTCGTTCGGACCCTTCTTCAAAAACTTCCCTTTGAACATGCTCCTAGAATCCTCCTGCTCCTGAGCATCCTACATGACCATCTCGTACCAGGACTCCTTCTTGAGAGACTTAAAAGGTTGCTCCTTCCCACTTGAACTTGAAGGTTGACTCCCTTTGAGTTGCTCAACCTTCAAAGCTACCTACTCCTTGTTCTTTATCACTCTACTACTTGCCATTGCTCAACAAGCCACCCAACAAAAAAATATTTGTTATCCGGACCCACTGCCCACAGTGTTCTGCTACTACCCGAGTGCTTCTCTAGGCTACCCAAGCCCTTTCTAGGTTGCTCGACGTTTCTGTTGGGCATGCCTAAGTCTTTCTGGTTCAGTTGTTACCCTGACAGCTCTGCCTTGCTGCTGGCAGCGCTATCAGCTCTGTTGGCAACCAGTTTCCTCTGCCGACAATTGTTCTGTTGGCCGTCTAGCGGCTAGTGGCCTTCACTCGGCAATTGTCTCCTCTCATTGGCTACACCTACGACGGCTCGTACCCTAGCAACTCCTTCCACGCACTACTCTTTGTTGCACCTAGCAGCTATTGTGGCAGTTTCCTCGCATTGCGGCTACTACGACAGCTTGCCCCACGGCCTGTTGTAGCGGGATGTTACTTCTGTTGCTATGTACTCGACTCCCCACGTCCACGCCTGCAACCTGCTACCCACTATGTCGCGACTTGCCTTGCATGTCGGTTGCTTCTCCCCGCAACCTAATCCTACTACATCCCAATCCGCTCATCCGTCACTACCGCTTCGCGTCTTCTTCCTTGTTGGTAGCAACCTCCACCACAGCTCTCTCCATGCCCTCCACTGGCCTGGCACCCGAGCCCTCAATGGATCCTGATGCTCTCACGCACTAGCCCCCATTTACTGCTTCCACAACTACCTGCGCATCTGCCCCTACTCACGTTGACGGCTACCAGCGGCAACCCAACTCCCTCACAACCTTTTCTTTTGCTATTTACGGCTTGTGCTAGCCCGTGCACCCTGCACAGTCTTCTTTGGCCCGAGCACGACTGCCAACAGCCCACACAGCCTAGATCTGCACGTGCAACCGTAAAATGTATGATGACGGTTGTACAACTACCTTCTCTCTTTTTTCGCTATAAACCCAAAGCCAAACATTATTTCCATCTTCTCAGAGTTCATCGAAACTCTAATACCATGTCAAATTCCATCTTCAATCCCGATAATTTATTGCTTAAATTATGAACAAAAATACATTGATGTTTTAACTCTACGTAGTGGAATAAAACAGGAAATCAATCACACATTTGACATGGAAAATCCCAAAGGGGAAAAACCAGCAAACAATGATTTTATTAAAAATAAAATACTGGGCTCCCATACTGAGATAATGGCCCACAAAGGAATAATACAAATCAAAAAATAACCTAGCCTTACAAACCTCAAGATCAATCCTTCGATCTTGTAAATGTTGTTATCTCCCGTGCAGCCCCTTTGCTCCTTTCCTCGGCCCCTACCCCTCAAAACCTAGATGGAAGTCCTTCTCCATCCACTCTGAGATCTCACTCACTCATTTTGTGTGTCTCATCCTCTCACATAGGTTGCCTTTTATGACCTTGAGATGAACCAAAACCCTATCTCCAACAGCGGAGATTAGATCTCACTCACTTGAGATCAATGGCTGAGATTCACTCTATCAACTTAAGTCTAAGACTTATGCACTTTACTTAATTAATCCCTCAATTAATCTAAAAAGGCATTCACTTTAATAATTCACTTAATTAAAGTGGATCTCCCAAGTCTAAGAGGTATTAATGACGACTTGCACCTGTTAGACATAGAACCTGTGGAAGTACTTGTCTGACGCTACAAAAATCAACAAATTCAAGCCCTCTTCAATTCATAAAGATCATAGTGAATTCATGATCATCCAAAAACATTAACATCATATGAAAAGCTTAATTGGCCACGATATATTAAAAAAATTAGGGAGACCCCAAGTCCTAAAACTTGGGGTTAGCTGAGGGCCTAAACATAAGGATATCTTCACATATTTTCTTAGAAAAATCATAAAGTTGAATATTCCCCATGGAAGAAGTAAGCCGTAGATTATGAATTCCACAAATAATTTAACCTCATGGACTAAACATCCTTTTTGTGCAACAAAATGAGAGCACTTGTCAAGGACCCTTCAAAGTAGAAATATCCTTTGCCACGATTGTTAGGGAATGCATAAATGCAAAAATTTTACTTGCAAATCAAGAAGTTAAAGGTTGAACTAGTAAAACATCAACAAAATGAGAAGTATCACAACCAAGAGACTCTGGATAGCAAGAAGAAATTTCTCCAAAAAACGATGAAGAAAATTATCCAAAAACGATGAAGAAAATTCTCACCTAAAGAAGCTTAGTTAGAGATTGCTTATACAAATGAAGAAGTAAAAAGATGAGAAGTAGTACAATCAGAAATTACAATAAGGCAATCCAAAGCTCAAAAAAAAATTCTACAAGAACTTATTAGAAAATGACAAAGCAATTTCTTACCTACCAAATCATAATCAAATCTTACTTACACAAATTAAGAAGTTAAAGAACGAGAAAAGATAGAAGAACTTACCAACAAGGAATCATTCATGAATAAATAAACAATGACCAAAGCTCAAAAAGAAATTCTACAAGAACTTATTAGAAAATGACAAAGCAATTTCTTACCTACCAAATCATAATCAAATCTTACTTACACAAATTAAGAAGTTAAAGAACGAGAAAAGATACAAGAACTTACCGACAAGGAATCATTCATGAATAAAGAAACAATGAGCAAAGCTCAAAAAGAAATTCTACAAGAACTTATTAGAAAATGACAAAGCAATTTCTTACCTACCAAATCATAATCAAATCTTACTTACACAAATTAAGAAGTTAAAGAACGAGAAAAGATAGAAGAACTTACCAACAAGGAATCATTCATGAATAAAGAAACAATGACCAATCCAACTGAAATAAAAAAAGTCATCAAATGTAAAAAACTAGACCATGGAGAAAGGAACCAATATAGATCTAATCGACATCATAAATCAGAAGGATGCTTAAGCTGAAATGTTATCAACCAATAAATCACCAAAAGCGACAAACAACAAACATTTCAACACTGAAATCAGGACACAATATAGAAGTATGCCTTATTGTCATCCAAATCACAATAGTCATCATGAACAAAGACAAAAGTAAATATGAATATAAACGACATTCTTCATACATTCAAAAGAATCACAATTCTGAAATAGAGTCTAGACAAAATCAACAACCTATTTGGAAACACAAGATGAAAGGTTTCATCCAAACAACCTACAAACAAAAAGTTCCAGTGAAGATTGACATGGGATGCATCAATCCAGATATAATGAAATAGTGCTCTTCGGCACTTCGAAGATAATACCATTTCATTTATTCAAACATGACAATATCAGAACAAAGCATAAGCAAAAGCATTATAGACAAGAACAAGGACATAACTTTTTCCAGATTATGCTTGGAGGACAAAGCATCTTTGAAGGAGGCAGAAATGTAACGTACATAAATACACTTACAATAATAATACTAAATAACAAAGGTCACATGACTAAAAGGGAAGTTTATTCAAGTATGTGACCATTCAATGTATGTGACGTTGTGTATAAGTATACATTGAAAACTTTAAATATTGAGGAATGATTGGACACCAACTGCTACAAAACCCCTTTTAAGGTTTTCACACCTTCAGGGATAATCTTTGACCACTATAATCCAAAGACCATAACTTTTGAAAAAGTAGGCAAAGAAATACTAGCATTAAGGGGAACAAGGAGAATCTCCAGCAAATTATTGGTCTAGAAGAAACAAAATCGTAAAACAACCTTGCAAGAGATTTCCTTATGCATACAATTTACCACAATTATTATCCACAGGTTCTCCTTGCGATTCAAGTGCACACTATGAAGGACTGCTAGATGTATGTATGTAACAGCCCCAAAAATGGAGAATCCTTACTAATATTAAATTATGTAAGATCAGTACTCAATGCCTCTATAAATCGACACCTTTGCACTGACCTGTTAAGGAATTTTGTTAAGTTGAAAGTTGAAATAGATCAAACTGAAACTTACTTGTTCCTAAAAATACTATTGTGTATTTGAAGACTCTTGCAGGAACCTTTGTTGTCAGATTACTATAAATTGGAGTCTCCTCCTGAGTCTGACTCCACTCTGTGAGGAAACAAAATAGAGTCAACTCCATTTCAAGTCTGACTTGGCCCCAAGTCATACATCCAAGTTTGAGTTGCAAGTGTGACTCGGACAAGGACTAGAGATTATGACTCGACTATCAAGTTAAATGCAATTCAAAATTCAAATTGACTCAGCAATCTGATTTGTGAGTTAGATAGACTTTGGTGAGTCTGATATATGAATCTTACAAGTTAGGCTCAGTCGTCTGTTTATAAGAGAAAGAAAAAGAAAAATAGCTGATTTTGCCTGTTTTCTTGAGCCGAATTCACATTAGACAATCAACAAATCCATCAACTGTCCAGTATGCACTCTCATCTATGTACTTTGAAACAAGTTATTATTGAGAAGTTGCATTATATGTATTATGGGCTGAGTCTAGAGTCCGAGCCAACTCTTACTCTTCAGCCTAACAGAGTCATTCTCTTAGTCGAATCTGGTAACTTTGGCAGGAACAAAAACTATCGTGGCGAATTATTATGAATCATTCCTAGGTTCACTCCAAAAGCTTGTATAATCTGACTTTGCTTAGATTTGATTCAAAAACATATATTTTAAATTCAGTTGGGGCTGAAGTAGAATGAGTTTCATATAAACAGTTCTATCCATTTGCAAATGCGAGGAAAGACCACCATAGATGGTAAAGGAGTTATAAAGCAACTTTTAAATAGCTGATTTTACTTTCAGTAGGAATCTGTTACCTATGATAAACTGATCAAGTTAAAAGGCAGTTAAAATAGAAATATTTACATAAACATTCTTAAACTGTCTGTCAGAAGCAGCATTTTCTTAAGTATATGTCAGACAGTGCAAAGAGGACCTAAAGTAGCAGAATAAGATAAATTCAATTCAAATAGTTGAGCAAAGAAAAGTAGACCTAAGTAGCGTAATATGATAAAACAAGCATTAATCCGGTCAAACGCTCTTTATATTGAGCATCTACACATTCAATCGAAAATATACATATAGATAGGTGCACTTCTAACTGTATCCGAGGAAATGAGCTTACAAAAGCATAATGGAGCTTATCATTAAGGCTTGCATATCCTTTTTGAGATAGCATTATTCATGTGCCAGTCGGCATCTTCAAGTTTAAATTCTTCCAGGGCTCTCTTTGATGAACACAAAGACACCTCACTGCATGAAGTGTAAAGGATCAATCTATTCACAAGCACAGAAGCCATGCCATGAGCAATTAAAAATCTGCATAATGTTATTGCTCTTAAACAAGATCCTAGATAACACTTTAATAGCGGTATCAAAGATGGAATCATGTTTTTTTTTAACACATAGGAGTGTCAGGCTCTAGCAAGTGGAAGAAACAAGCATGTACGTCATCAGGAGTATGGTAGCCGTCCAGCATTGCATAAGTACACACCAAAAATCGAGATAAAAATACATGCATGAAAAGCAAAAGGCACAAAGGTTGATTAATAATTTAATATATTGTTTTGTTTAATATTTCCTTGCCATTGAGAATTTAACAGCCAGATCAGTCTAATGCATTTTGTTTCAAATCACCATGTAAGTGCTTCCAAGTTTTCTCTTGGTTGGTGACTTGTATTACTCTGCACTTCTAGAGCTGCTTTCAGATTGTGAAATTTGTTTCACAGATCACGCATTTGATGTGATTCTTAAGCTGTGAGCACATATTCAAAATTACAACTATAGATAGGTTGGGGCAGTTCTACCAAGATATTTGTATGCCTACAGCATTTTCAGGTGAGTTTTAGTCTTTTAGACAAATTCCCATTGCCCCATATGTGCGAATTTGTCATACCTAAGATGACCCAATAATTTACACTCATGTCTACAATTGTCAAATTGTCACACTGGAAGGCAGGATATTACTGCCCCGAGTAGCATTGTTTTTATGTTATATGAGCAAAATCAACTATGAGCATTGTTATATGAGCAAAATTCTCAAATTTAGAAGGATGTTTTCCTGAGCACTTTTTGCGTCTAGTATCACACTGAATATTCAATAGCTATGTTACCAGATCCGCCACCCCAGTGTGTAGGATCCACGGATCCGATACGTATCCGGATCAGATCCACCTAGGATCCGTCATAGAAACGGATCCCCTGCAGAAGAAAACGTATCCTGGTTCTATGAAATGGATCTTGAAACGTCTAGTGCTTCTATGACCCATTCATCTCCCCAAAAAATTGTTTTTTATTGAAAAACTTAAAAAACCCTAAACAACTAATGGCTAAAGCCTAAAAGTGTAAAACCCATTCATACTTGTTATCCACTAAATTGCACTTAGTGGATTTCAAGTGAACCATCGAAGACTTGAACAATCCAATGGTTCATCATCTGTGTTCCGAGATCCATCAAGCCAAGTTTTGGCCCCTTTTTTAATAATTGCATGTTCATACCCCCTTGGGGGATTTTGTAAAAATGTGCTAGCATGACGGTCTATGTAAAGAGTTTGGCTTCCTAGGACTTAGACATCAAATGCGAACATTCCATGGTGTTTTTTTCCTTGTCAATTATGCACTATTGAATAAGCGACGATGTATAATCGACGAGTTTTTCCCCCGCTCCTCCAAAGTTGGAATGTCGTCTTGGTGCTTAGGGCTTAGAAGGTTATTAAAACTCAAGTGTCAATGTTTATGAGCATGCTAGACATCAAATTAAGTCATTATGGACATGCACTAGGTCCCCAAGGAGTTTTGGTCAATTCCGGGAAAATATTTTGTTCCCGTAAAATAGGGAATTTTTAATATTTTAATTAAAAATATAAAAAATGTAATAAAAGTGTGGTTAGGAGGCCAATTTGGCCATGGGGGTGCTCATTTTCTAACTCAGAGCACCCACTTTCCTGGGTGTTTAAGTGATTTATTTTTCATCTATTTTACTTTTACTCGAAAATGTCAAAAGTGAGTGAAAAAATACCAAAAAAGTGAAAAAATCCATTTCCTAATTTGGTGGGATTTGTAAGAAATCAAAGTCAGAAAATGTGTAAGGGCTAAGTCACCTGACACGAGGACACGGGACACGAGTGTCCCCAAAATACGAGTGTCCCCACGGGACACGGTGACCCCCGGAATCAGGACACGTTTTATATACATATATATATATTTTTAAAATATATTAAAATTTAAAAATATAGACATATAGATCCAATAAAATTTAACATTTACAATTACAAATATTCAATAGAAAATTATCTTTTGTTAGTAAAATTATATGTATAACTTTAAAACGGTTCCAAGTTTTGGAAATAAAAACATATAATAATCTTTGCAGGGTTATGATTTTCTCAACAACACTGTAGTACAAATTTGATTCGATTATTACCTTTGTTTGGGTTCAATTTAACAATTTTGTGATTCTCCATGATAACTTTTAATGTGCTCCTACTGGAGATTTAACAACCTGGAGATTAGATCCGGGGAAATGGCAAAGTTGGTCCAACAATAAATAAATTAAAAAATACACTAGCATGAATCCGTTCACATCAAAAAAATTGTTTCACCAAATAGATCTAGAGACATGAACTTATACTTGTTTTAACATAAATCTATATAGCGCTTCAATAAGATAATCCGCTCTCTTTTATAGAACAAAACATTTATAACTTTGTAAATCTAAATTTAACTCTTTATGTAGAATACAAGAAAAAACAATATTATAATACAAAGTTATAAATGTTGGTGCAAGATTGGTAATACAAAGGCTTCATGAATGAATACCCAGATTATATATAACTAACATAAAACTTTAACTTCAATTCACCTGTTGCAGTTTCAGCTTAGACTTGAGCATCACCCATGGATGCTCACATGTAAGAAGGATCGCGTAAAATTGAAAAAAAAATGCATCATTGAATCATATGGAGATAAATATTGTTAATAATAACAGCAAGAACCCAAATACCTTCCTTTATGGCGCACATCCATTCCGTTGTATAAATAAAAAGGAATTTTCATAATCACAGCAAGAACCCTAATGCCTTCATTCATGGCAGCGCTTGGTTATGTTCAGTTTTAAGTTAGATATACTCCTTCCATATCACAAGGGCGTCGTAATTAAACTAGATAGGAAGAGAACCCCAAGAGAACATGGAATTCAACACTCTGAACCGGGGCAAATTCTCTAACTCTCCCTCACACTCCCAACAGTTAGCAAATGACAAAAAAAAGACAAAAAAATTGTTTTTTATGGGCCCGCGGGCTTTCCCTCACGCGATTTCCGTGTACTGTAATTTCCCCACGCTGCACAGTTTTCCCCACGCGTGTCCCGATTTCGGGACACGAAAAAAGTCGTGTCCCCCACGTGGGGCCATCGTGTCCGCGCCCAAACGTGGCCCACGCGATACGGAGGCCCTAGCAGACGTGTCCGGTTACTTAGTGTAAGGGATGTAAGAGTTGTTTTTGGCATGATTTATGGCAGCATAAGTGAGGGAATCAACTCACCATGAAGGAGGGCGCATTTCCCCATGAGGAGGGGCCCATATGTCAAGGAATTTGCAGCTGAAAAGGTGGCTGCATTTTGGCTGAGTTTTGGCAGCCCATTTGGTGGGAGCAGCCCCCTCATCAAGTCACGAATCAAGGGCTTGATTCTCTCCCTTAATGCGCCCTCTCTCTTCACTACCAAGTGTGCCCCTCTTCCTCCTTTTTCTATTTAAGCAAGAGCTCTAGCTCTCTTTTGCTCATGGTCACAGAGGACCAAAAGGCTCATAATTCTTGTACTGTATTTTGTAGTATCTTTTGGAATAATAAAAGCTTTGGAGGCAAATCTGTGGTGTAGTGCTCTATGTGTGTGGATGCAAATGTCAATGGTTTTTAAGGTAACTATAGCATAGCTTAATTATTTGATGCATTTGTGGATGATCAAGGCCTTCAAAGGACTATTACTAGTTGGTAGGATTTATGATTCTAGTTTGATTTCATATATTGTTTATTCATGTCCGCAATATAGAAGTAGTATGTTATTACTAGTTTGTATGCATACTCTTATGATTTCTGGCATGAGAAGCACCAGATTTGATGCTTTGTCCAAGTAGTTTTAGTTGTGCAGGTTGCCTAAGCTTGAAGGTGCAGATGATCTAGTTTGACTCTACTACTCTTCAAGTACTTTCAAGATACTGTCCCTCGGCTCTCCACCAACAAGCTCCATAGCTCAAAATTCCTAGGATTCCAACATTCTTTCTATCTCTCTCTTTCCTTCATTTTAAATTTAAACTTTTCTGGTTACGGTTACTTGCATGCTTAGTTAAATTAGTTTCATTTGAAATGAATATTTTAAGAAGCTGATTTAAGTTAAGTATGTCACTAGATCTAGGATTTAAAGCTTATTTTTAGTAGATCTAGGTTGTTTAAGTACTTGTGCATAATTCTTATCTTTCAGTACTTAAAATTTTTATGCTTTTAACGTTCATTTGGGCACATTTGGTGCATTACAGGTGGCTGGTTTTGTACTTTTATCGCCATAACAAGAGGAGGTGCTGCCGAAAAATCGAAGATCTAAAGTCATCCAAGGCTTCCGGGAGCAACACTCTTCTTTCTTCTTCATTTCTAAAAACCTATAAGCCTTTGGATCCAGATCTGTAAGGACCAAAGGCAGCCCACCTTTTTCACTTGTAATATAATAATAAGAAGAAGAGCAAGTGGGCTTTCCAAGCGCCCGCACCCCATCTCCCCTGGGGGGATTTGTGTCGCCTCCTTGATGGTTTGCTTCTCTATACCATTATTTTTTTTTGCTTTAGATTAGTCTCCTATTTCTTGTTTTGGTTAGTTTAATTTTTCTTGCATGATTTTTGTAAAGTAACGAACACTAACCCGGCATTGCTCTACCAAACTACCCAAGAGAGCTTGCTCGATTAGGGAAAAGATACTCTTTACCGTAGTAATTAGTCTCACATTTTCCTTTTTGCATTTCAATCTCAATTGGAATAAACAATCAGCCCTTCCGTGTATGCTATTTCCCATCGCAGGTTCGCCCTGATCTTTGGGATAGATAACCAAAAGCGGAAGCGTGCACTTTTTAACTTTCCACATGTGATAAACAACTCACCTTAATAAAAACAACTTCCCCAATACTTTACGAAAATCTGGCGTAATCGTTTCTTGACATTGTGTGGGAAAATTATTCAAAGGAAGCGAGAACCATTGGGTAGTGACCTCGGGATACCATTAGACTACACCCTCGTTTGGTGTAGTGTTGAACACCTCCCAGAGACTTCGATCTAGCCCACATTTCCTTGTGAAGAGCCACCTTTGTCATAATACGGACATATTTCCAGTACCTCACTGTATATTGGGAACCCCCCTCCCTAATAATCCCCTCATCTCCACAATAATTTACAACTGACCAAGAGCATTCGCACAACATTTTATTTCAAGCATTACAACAGCACTTTATTTGACTCCATTATCAGCACTGGTCTTTTGCTGTATCATTATAATCTGTGTTTAATTTCTATCATGTGTTGAATGGTTGGGGAACACTTTTAATCTTTATGTTGTTATGCTTTAATTTCATTGCAAATCTCTTGTATCAATTTCATTGTTAAAAAACTCCTAAAAAAACTTACTCATCCACCAAAAATAATTAGCTTAATCATCCTTAGAAACTCTTTCATAGGGACTACCCCCCTTGGCTTCGTTAGGAGTTAGCCTAAACGAAGGAGTCAGGATCAAGTGACAGTCCTGACTCGAGACTTGCCCCCAAGGACACACTTAGTGGCATGAAGATTTATGTCACGTTAACCCCAGGTGTGTATCCGGCAGCAACATTGCTTAAGCTCTGATCTATCCTTATGTCAAGATCTACCCTTCAACTCTGATATATCAATATCAAGTTCTGCTCTCAATGTTTTTATTTGATCTATCTTTATGGTCAAGGTCTATTGTCAAGGGCTGATCTATCTTTATGTGCTATGTTGTTGCTCACTTCACCTACACTGTTATGTAGTCTTGCCATAGCCTTCAAGAAAACCACTTTATTCCCTGCTGATAGGGACATGTGGATGTGGCTCACAAAAACACTGTTTTTAAAATGATCAATATCAATCATGGTTACAACTCATCAAATTATCGGTTATGGTACATGAACTCTCTCTTTTGGCATTAACTTATAGTTCTACTATTGTGTTTCATGAATAGTTTTGATTCTTCACTCTATATTTTTATTTATTATATAAAAAAAATTATATTTTTCATTTGTGTACTTGTCCTTTCCCTGCCGTATCCGGATCCCAGGTTTTAAAAAATTGGCGAATCCGTATCCGTATCTTGGTAACTTAGTTCAATAGCCTTACATCAAGTGCTGCATCTTCTCTAAGTATACTTTTATTCACGTCTCTTTAGCAAGTACGTGGTTTGTGCATTCCATGATAAAAGTTTACACTTGTGTCAATGGTGGCCTCAAGGTTACTTGGGAGCGGGAGCGGGGGCGAGAAGCGAGAAGCGAGAGCGAAAGCGGGAGCGAGAAGCAAAATTTTCAAAAGCTTCCGGTTAGGAAGCGTTCCGGAAGCGTTTTTTATATAATATATATTTTTTATATATTTTGATGCATATATGTCAACAAATGCAAGTAGAAGTTCATCAATCATCAGATAACATCATATAACATCATTCATCATTGAAAAGCATGAAATAAACAATAATACCATATAACATCATTCATCAATCATCATTCATTAATCATTTACTAGCGAATTCATGATTTCATCAACCATAGGTCCAATATCCATGATTCCATAAGTTACAACATCAAGATTCAACCTTAAAGCTTCAAATTCATAGGTAGGTTCAACTTAAAACTTCAAACTTGAAAGTACTGTAAACAAGAAAATACAAGAAAAGTAGATTTTATGGAATCATGGATGTTTCCTCTTGCCACAAGAAATTTCCATTTTCTTTTCTCGTGCTCTCTGAACAATGGGAGTGGGATTATCATCCCCAGTAGCCACCACTGCTGAGCCACGTCCAAGACTCGATCCTGCACGACCCCCCCTCACGGATGCAAATGGAGATCGTGAACCTCTAGGCAAAGATGGTGCATCTGGAAACGAGGAAGAAGATGGCGGCACCATTGGTAGTGGTACTGCATATGCGTCATCCTCATCGCCCAAAAGCTCTTCCTCCAAGTGCTCCAAAGCTATGGCTCCATCCTCCAAGTTATGCTCCTCCGGATTGTTGTACCAAGTGACATATGATCTATCAGTTTTGGCACGCTCACAATAATGAGTCGACAACCTCAAGTTGTAATGTACATAAACCAAGCTTTCTGCTCGGTTTTCATTTAATCGGTTTCTTTTCACTGAGTGGATGAAGCTATAGGTGCTCCAACACCTTTCTGCAGAGGAACTGTTAACCACCTGTAAAAGCACTCTAACAGCCAATTTATACAAGCGTTGGCATGTTCAGCCATACATGTTCCACCATTCGATAGGAGGTGCCCTATCTCGATCTCTGATTGCATGCAAAGTACCAAATGGACCAACTTCACTGAGGTATTTGCTTAATTCACTGAGCAATATGTCACATTCCTCTGCATCAGGGACCAACTTGTCTATAGCATTCATGTATGCAAGCTGTACCTCTGGATCTGTGTGGGGATTTCTCCTAACCCCAACCCCAGGTGTTGGTTTGGCCAACCAAGATGGAGAATAATATTTTGGTGTTAACACATACGCTAAGGCATGCAGTGGAACGTTGAGATGTTCCCACCTTTTGACCACATGTGTGTGAATATGGTCATACAAGATGGGATCTTTCTGTTCAACAATATCTTTAATTTGACCCAGCATGTTATCCATCTGCTCATACACCTCCCCAATCACCGGCTTATCTGTATCTGCAAACCGAATCATGTAATAAATGGGCTTTGTGAACTGCAAAACATAATTGACACTTACCCAAAACCCTGCATCAAGAACTGTTTCTTCCACCTCCTAAAAATCAACCCTGTCAGATGCGGATGTACACCTATCTTTCAAGATCTGCCATGACTCACTTGATACCATGCTAGCTAATGCCTCTCTTACCTTCAAAAGGCGCCTAAAAGTGAGGTAGTAGCTAGCAAATCTAGTCTTTGCTATCTTCAATAGCTCCAACTTTGAGTGACTGCGGAAAATGCCATGGGCATTGCTATGGTTGGTTATAAATCTTATCATCTTCTTGCCCTTTTTGTACAATTCACCAATCCATTTGTATTGATTTTCCTTCAACTTAATGATGTCGTGCATCAAAAGGTTCATTGTGTGAACCAAACACCCAGACCAAAATATGTTGGGGTATTTATCTTCAATGATTGCTCCCGCTGCCTTACAATTAGCAGCATTATCGGTTATGACTTGGATGACATTGTATGGACCAATAGCTTCAATGGTTTTGAGTAGGAGTTCTGCAATGTTTATGCCAATCTTGAATTTATCTGAGTAGTCATGGGCTGAAAGTAAGACTGCACCAATAGCAGACACACCAAGAACATTTATCAATGGCTTGCCTTTTACATTTGTCCATCCATCCGATACAATTGATACCCCATACTCATTCCAAGCATTTGTGAATTGCCCCAAAGCATTTTGGATCTTGCCTCTTTCCTTGTCAAGCCCCACAGTTCTATCTTTGTCATACCCTGGGCTCTTGTATCCTGCTGGAGCAATGCGAATGGCGTCTACCATTTCATGCCAATAGGGTGAGCGAAGGACATTGAATGATATGCCACATGCATAGAGAAACCGTAACACTTTTGCATCCACGTCATCCCTACCACCAACGTCAAGGAAATCTGATATTGTCCTACGTGGCCCAAGGGGTGAGAATCCACAAACTTGGGTGGATGGGCCTCCAATTCTCGGTGAATTCAATGAGGGGGGTGAATTCAATGAGGGGTCATGGTCAACCCTTGCTTTTGATTTGTTTTGTGCTTCAAATTCTTCCTTCTTATACATGGCTCTTTGTGTTGATGGCACACTTTTGCAAACACAAACTCCTACAGTTTTGTTTTCATCACATGGCATATTCCCACATAGATGTCTTCTCAGACGGGTATATGAACCCGTGTAAGTCTTTTTACAATGGGGGCAACCAAATTTGGCGGTTCCACCCCCCTTGCTTCCTCCCTGCTTGGTGACATATTTCCACAAAGGTGTTGTATCCTCCTTGGTTTTCATTTGGTTTCCCTCCTCCTCCTCCTCTTCCCCTCCCTCCTCCTCTCCACGGTATGTGCCACTACCCACTTCTTCATCATCTCCCTCTCCCTCATTCCTCCTCCGGTTTACAATGAACATCATCAAAACAACAAATGGAACCAACAAAAGAAACCATAAACCCATCATCATGTTTGTTGGACTTGGAAGTTGGAAGTGGAACTAGAGTTTAACCTGTTGCCTAGCAATAGAAATGATGGAGAAAGCATGGGAAAGAGTAGGAGAGGAACATTTACAATGACATTCTAGATTCTAGTCAAATTCAAGCTTAAAAAATTCAAGTCTCAAGCATCAAAACTTCAAGTTCAAACTTCAAACACAAAGCAAATCAACAAGAAAGGGTTTAGAGCCTACCTATTTGGATGTCCAAGACTCCAATGGTAGTGAGTGTGCCAACTAGCCAAGACTCCAAGCATCCAACCTTCTTCAATCTCCAATGGCACCTTCTCCTCTTCTCTTCTCCTCTTCTCCTCTTGTCTTCTCTTCTCCTCTCCTCTCCTCTCTCCTCTTCTCTTCTCCTCTCCTCTCCTCTCTTCTCTTCTCAAACAAACCAAAGTGACAAAATGGAGTGTGGAGGAGGGCTTTATACCTCAAAGCCCTATTCCCCCCTCCAAAACCCCAAGCGTGGACCCCACGAGCTCCAACTCACCAAGAAAATCGCGGGTTTTGGCGAATCGTCCGAGGAAGCTACGGGAATCGATTTTGGAAGCGACCGAAGCATTTTTTTTTTCGCCTGAATCGATAGGGGAAGCGACGAGGAAGCGAAGCGAAAGCGAAAGGGAAGTGATGCTTCGGATCAATTCCTGCTTCGGATCGATTCCTGCACGCTCTCACACAGTGGCAAGGAACGAAATTTTAAAGCCTAAAGCGCGCTTCCTGAAAACGATTCCTCCCGGAAGCGAAAGCGAATCGCGCTTCGCCATAGCTTCCGCCTAGCTTCGGCGGAAGCTAGCTTCCGGAGCGGGGGCGAGGGGGGGGAGAGCGCTTCCCCGCAGCGTAGGGTGGCCTACCAGATTGGTGAAAAGGGGGTGCTGTTTTTTCCCCCATCAGGATTCAAGTCTTTCCAATGGAATGCTCAGGCTCAGGCTTGTGCTTATGCTTGTACTCAAGCTTGTGCCAGTGCTTGTAAAAAGCAGGTGGAACCAGGTGCAAGTCCTGGGCAAGTTTTATGAAATAGATACTGCAATTCGTGGCCTCTTAGCCGAAAGGTGACTTCCATAGCATGGTGAGACATTTCAGCCCATTTAATATCTCGTGTAAAACAGTCGCCGCTTGCTCGTGTTGACCGAAATCATTCAGTCAAAAGAATGTTTACATCTGTTCACCTGAATTCCTATTTATCAATGTTCACATACCTTATAGAATGTAAAAGAACCCTCAGAAAATTGGGAATTCCCCTTGAGTTGAACAGCCATATTTCATAGCATGGCAAATCCTTTTGATTGAATCTCAAAATGTTTTGAGCAAACAAAACCGGCATGCTAACCATTGTTTTATTAGATTTCAAGCCAATACAACCATCAATTCAAGGCATATTAAATTACCATTCTATTCTTTAAAAGACACATATTTTCCCATCACTCTCATTATTCATGTGAAGCAACTAGTGAAGAGCATCTTATTTTGCAGATGAGGTACTTAGGTTTATCTATTGAATCAACTATGATACCTTGCGGGTGAGTTTGTCACAACTGCAGCTTTCATCTTATGATAATGTGTTTCCAATTCTGTGATTAAGGACCATTCCCTCCAATAAACCTTCCAACCGTTGGAGCAAATTATCAATTCTATAACGCTCTTTTGGGGTTTCTACAAAGGACATGCAAGTTGAACTACTTAAGAGCAATGTATTACTATTCTCTCAATCAAACATCCGTGTGCTATGCACATGGTTTCTTCAAAACATTTTTCCTATTAAATATATATTTTAACAATCAGTCCCATTTTAAGATCTTATCTCAGACACTGAACATAAACAAATTTGTTGCATGCCTCTATGTCGCAAACAGTAGGAGTTTCTGCAAACAAATGAAAGAAAAAACTTGTGCATCGCCTTTGCCAAAGCACAGACAACTTTACCATTCAAACTCTCATAAGGTGTTCATATATAGAACATGGAAATTTGTCTCTCATGAATCAATCATTGCAACAATTCAAGTTTTCCAGAATTTGTGTCCCATTAACCAATCATCCAGATATTTAGGGATTTCCCAATTCACAAGTAACATTTTGCAACCTAGTTGTTGTAACAGCAACCTAATTTACCATGTTTGTGTTCCAGTTAGTAAACATTTAAGTTACAAATTTGACTAAGCTGATGAAAAACCTTGAGGGAAAAACTTGTCCACATACCTAAATTCCTAGAAATCTGGTGAAAAGCAGTAAAACGATCTGGTACATGAAATGCCAATTTATGTTTTCAAATCTCGGATGGTATTCTGTTCCTGATTCTCATTTATTTCCATTTATTTTCTTCAACTATTTGCATCAAAACAAATTCTGTGCCACAAAAAAACAGCATTACAGAAGTTTATTGAATGTGGCTGAATTTCTTCATTGTGGATAACAGTTTACAAAATTTGTGAGCTTCAGCTAAAACATCAGAAAATGTGATAAGCTTGACATCAATTTACGAAACTCCGGTGACGTAAAAATCAGCTTAAAATTCAATCTTACCAACTTGCCAGTTTTGTCCCACCCCAACTGTGCACTTTCTTCCAGGTACAGAAAAAGTTTACTGAGTTAATTCAATGACTTGAAATCCTTACAAATACTACTACAGAAAATGCACACATGCATTTCAATATTCATGATTCAAGATATTATGTGTTAGTCTTTTTACGGAAAATATCTTATACTATCCCATGTCACATGTGACAAAGAATGTATCTAAGATCAGATGATGAAATCAAAAGGGGAAGTACATGACATTATGGAAAGCCATATTCACATCTTTGAAGAAAAAAATATCAATTGACCTGGTCATTGCAGGAAACATAAATTGCAATTTGCAGCCCATTTATTATGAGCTTCAATGCTATATATTATATGCATATGTTGCACACAAAGCTTACCCGTGATGATTGCAAGATTGCACAAGAACCATAACCAGTGACTGATTATGCAATCTGCAGAGTATATTGCTCTTCTTTACCAGATAAAAATTTTGATATTCAACATGCACTCAACAAATCTCAAAATACGCATTTCAAATTTCTGGTTCTAGGTTTAAAACTGGAAGCTCATTCCAGAGAATAAATGCTTTTGACCTCATTGTCGTCTGAGACTCTGAACTCATATCCTAGTAAAACCACTGTAATTAACATTAAACTCATGCTTTCTCATTATAAACTGTGCAAAGATCATATGACCAAGTTATAACTTACTTGTGGCTGAAGGATGTGAAAATTTTCCCGGTCTCTCACTCCATTTTCTGCAATCCTTTTCTCTCTATATTTTGTCCACTTCTCTATAATGGAGCTTGATGCATTTGTCCCATCTTTTTTATCAAATTTGAACTCCCCAAATCTTGAGAAACTCTCTAGTTCATCAGTTTGATCACAGCGCTCTGTTTCGCTTGCATACCCATCCTCTATCCCTCCTGACTGCCTATAATAATTTGGGTTAGCTGTAAGAATGGAAATTGTTAGATCCCAGAGGAGAATCCTGTTGTTCATAACTGAATGTATTTTCTGATCTGCCACTATCACTACTATCAATATCATCTACAGTAAGAAAAGGAAAATTTAATGTTACAAAGTGTTATAGAAACTATTTTAGAATTTATATTTTATACCATGTGCTCTGCAATCCGTTGATGAAGCTATATTTGCAGAATCAAATAAAGCTAACCGTGCTGTCTGCATTTCTGACTTCATACTTCTCTTGTCAAACGGAGCAAATTCTCCACTGTATGATTTCTGTGCTCCAAAGGGAGATATCATAAGGCTGTCCCCTAGAACTTCTGAAAGCTCACAATTAGAAGTTGTAACTTCATCAGCACTGAACCCAAATGATGCCCTATACGCTTCAATCTGTTCTGCATCTGGTTTATTGGATTCCACGTGCCAATTCTGTTGCCCATTTCCACCAGTATCAGAGCAAGCATTTATTTCTTGGGAAGAACTACACTGCTTTCCTCCTGCCTGCTGTAAATGATCCAACTCTGCTGACATGGAGCGAGAATCTGTAGAATCCTGTGATAACATGAAACTTCTAGAGGCTGCCATGTCAAGATTAAAAGATTTTGAGGGCTCATACTTAGGGAAAAAGGTGTCTTGACCAGACAGTGAAGCACTCCAATGACCAGGTGACTGTAAATCAGGGAATGACAAAGGGGTTCCAGTACCGGAAACCCCAGGCTTTGGTGATACCAGTTGACTGGCAGGACTCCCCGGATATAGTTGGTATGCAGCCTGAAGATCATTTGTAGCAATATAGCCTGCTGATGTATAAGGGGAACAAGAAAAAGTTATTCCATTCTCCTTGTGAACAGATTTTACATCTAATGATGATGCAAGTAGTTGAGCATAGGGCACATCTGGTGATGAAGGAGTTGTAAGATGAGCTAACTCAGGTGGAGGAGTGAATGGAGCAGTAGAAGGTTCAGTAGTAAATGTTGAGAAAACAGGAGGTGATACAAGTTGCGTCTCATGCGCATATGGTCCTGTAGCAAACATGGTTGATGTTGGTCCACCAGGTGAACAGACATTGGCAGAAAGAGACAAAAATCCATTTGGTGACTGAACTGTAGAAGGATTCCCTGAATTTGTAAAAGAAGCTGGAGAGGAGGGAGGTGCCAATAATGATGGAGCCAATGCTGTAGATTGATTTGCACCACCTGCTGGTTGAACTCCATTTGCTCGATTCCCAGATGCATTTCCATCCGGAATACGTGATGGCACAATGCGCTTCCCTCGTTTTTGTGATCCAAAACATGAAAATCCACTCCAGCAACCTCTCCATCTCCTTTGCTGTCAATCATTTGTGCATTCAAAACAATTCAGAAAAATAATCTTGAAAAAGGCAAGAAAGTGGAATTCTAACAGACAAAACGCCCTGGAGGCTGGAAATTATCACCAAGCATAATAGAAAAAGGCAGAAACAACTATGAACATGTGAAGTCAAAACAATTGAGATAACAAATCAGGGAAATGCAAGAAAATGCATTTTTTAAGTAACAAACACCTTGGAAGCTATAATCAAGCACGATAGGGAAAAAGAAAGGAACAAATATGAACAGAGTGCGAGTAAAACCAATACTACATCCTTCCCTAACAATAAAGCATAAAGGAGAGCAATGCCACTACAAGGTTAATCATAATCCACAGATGAAGCATCAAACCACAGTTAACTAATACTGGACAATGGACATAAATTGAAATATAACTTACGACCATGACAGGTCATAAGGGAAGTTTAGGGTAAGAAGAATAATCAGAGCATGGAATTAAGAGAAGAAGAGACACAACGGCATGTCCTGTGAGACTGTTATACACAAGAGATATATATCACAACATTTTGAAAGAGACCACTGCATTTCATGCTGCTCTAGTACTCCGCTATATTTTTCATTTCATTAAACACCCCTCTTTTGTTTTGGCTATTATTGCTGGTTGTAGTGACCAGTCCCTTTGACCTATTTTGGTCTTTCGTGGACATCAATACAAATTTAAATAGAACATGGTAATCAACAATGAATATTGTTGAACAGTAATCCAATTAATACAAATTTCAATAAAACATAGTAATCAACAAAGAATGTTGTTGAACAGTAATCCAATTAACAGAAGACAATGGCAACTTTCTTTTTATTTTTAATGTGCAATATAAGACTAAACACACAAGTTGCCCATGGGTGTGTATCCCGGTGGCAAGAAACAAGGTGATTGGGCTTGTATTAATGTGGAGACCCAAGTTCAATAGCCCCCGAGTGAGTGCAGATGAGTCCAGGTGCACAACTTGGGTGATTTTGATGGCATACAAATGCCAGTCATAGCACGACAGCTTAAGCCTAGGGACAGCTGTAAGTTACTATAAGAAACATTTCCAAAAAAAGGATAAACGCATAGGTACTACTACTCATGCCTTGTGTCAACTTGCTTTAGTATATACTATATACATCAAATATAAATGAGAGGGGTCCATGAGATCTAGCTGCTAGCATGCATCATCAGCCCAGTGGTGTCAAAGCATATTTTATTTCTGCTTTGTTATTAATGACAATGGAGAATTTTTAACATTTCATGAAGTGAGACAAATCCCTGGTAAAAGAATAAGTCAAGGACAAAAGGGGGCTGAAACAAAAGGCATTGTTTATTGTTAACATAAACTTTGTTTGTTTTTTTTTGAGCTGATAAAGCTCAGGGCTCAATTATAACTCCATGCTTATTTGGCACCCACGTTCTCACTGTGCCTTGAGAGGTCCACACTGGCCACTTAAGAGGAGCTCAGCACCAGCCACTTATGAATTGGAGGAAGGCACTGACCCCTTATGAAAACTTAATTCTACATATGAAATAGAACCAACAACATAGTCAACCAGTAAAAATATCAACATAATAAGTAGATGCCAGTATTTTATTCTTCTGAGAATCCCTCGGTGAGAACACTGTCATATGCATCATACATGTAACACCTGCGTAGATCCATCTCAACCAAAGATATATCAAGTACCAAGGGGGACCAAATCCCTCCAAGTGCAAACCTTTAAATGTGCAAAAACATGTTGAGAGGTTTGGACCTCGAAGGATTTGATTCCTCTCAGCACCGGATAAATCTGGGACTAAGATGGATCTAGGCTGGTTATTATTAAAGCATATTATTTTTTAATATAAAAAGCCAACATAACATCACCACTACACTCACTCACTCACGCCCCAATACTGGGCTGTAGAATGTGCCTCTCACACAATCATATATTGCAAAAGGAGCAGATAACCAAACATGGAGATCCCTGGAATATGTCCTAAAAAAATAAAAAAATCTGCAACCAAATAACACTAATCATTTTTCCATTTTTATAAAAGTGGTTTATCAATACAAAGTGAAAACAGAAAAAAATCGGCACCCTTTTCTTATCTCAAACATGCACTTTCGGCCAAGGCATACACAAGGTAAAGAGGCCATCGACAATCTCTCTATTTTAATGTATGCAACAAGCTCTTTACTGTTGTAAAGAATTTGACTACAGTATACTTTCCATGTTCCCAGGAATGAATAAGATATTTAATTGTATAAATTTGGCAGATTATTGATTGACCGCATAAGGCAATAGAGTTTTGGGTTGCTAAGATTGAATGCCGATATTGGCATTTTCCTATCTATGAAAGATGGAATTCACTATGCCACAAATGAAGAATTAAAGCAAAACTTCCAAAGGCTAGATAGTAGAAACTCTACACAGAATGCCTCTCCATAGAAGAAAGCCCTTTGATATTCAGCTAGAGCAATTAATACTCCTTGACTGCACAGCATAATTTAACCCATTTACATCAGAAGGGTTCACCATTGCTAAGAAATCAACATATATTAAACCCTAGTCAGTTTGTGCTCATTGCATATTGAAAAAGACATGACATTATAAGCTGACTTGAAACTGAAGTGGGGTCAAAAGTATATGCTTCCCTATAACATACAAAAAAATATAATCTAAGAAATAGACTAAGTTCTAAGTTCTAACACAATTAAATGCAATACAAGATCCAAACAGTCGCTAGGAAGTTTAGAACTTTAATAAACCCAGCATGAATCCATATGTTTGGAGTGACTTTATATATGCTGTGATTTGAATGTCTCCACACATCCAGTGTAAACTAGTTCGTTGCAGCCCATAGAGGAAAACGTAAGGCCAGCTCTATTCAACCAAACACCAAGAAGACTTTCCGATCTCAAGATTTTAGCAACAATTCAGATGTACAAGAAAGTAAAAAATGCAATATGCAGCAGAGAGTCTGACCATATATAACAAGCACCCAACAGGCGATCTGACAGAGAGATCTTTAATATAAAATTTGGACATAAGGCACATAGATCTTACAGTATTATACACATGAAGCCTAACAGAAGAGTATTAAATTATTAATAATCCCTTTAATAGAACAAAGAGAACCAGTTCAAATTGGAAAGACAACACTCCCACAAACTTAAAATTTGTTAGAGAAATATATAGGTTAATCTCAGCAATGTTAATATATTCGAAGAAAGCACCTATCTCAATCCATTGCTCCTGCCATACATGTACCAAAGTAAACAGTGACATATATTCGAAGCGATATTGTCAACCAAAGTGGAAATAGAAGAGTTCCTCCTTTAAACTAGGAATTCATAATGATAGACCTTGCATTTGGTAAAGATAGGTAAGAAGATTTCAGACTTCAAAACTTTATCAGTCATGTAGAAAGATACTTTATTTCCTTTGAACTTCTGTCATTTTGGATAGAGTTTCCAATCCAGAATTGATCAAATGAAATCTTAAGCTGAGTACAACTCTACTTGTAAGAGTAAATTCACCACAAATGTCATGACCCAGCAAAACATTTTTTTGTGTCTAGACTTCATTGCAACCCTTCCATGCCTTCCCACAATCTAGATGTATAACCAAAAATTTTACAGCAACAGAAAGATTCAAATTTCAGCCTAATCCCATACAGTTATGCATGCCATTCATACAACAAAAATGTACTTCGGCTAGGCGCTGCTATAATCCTCCCACCCTTACTAACTGGTACATACATATGAGTACTAAAATTCAGTTACCTAGCTTGTAATGTATAACATGTCTTTTTTCCTTTCCGTAACTTTACAATCAACAATGGGTTGAACCTTTTCCAAGGAACAGATCCGTTGCTTACACTTAGCAAATTACCAAAACACTCACCAGACACATTTGATTTTGCTTTTGAACTGAGCTCAAACATAACTCCGTGATTATTAAGCACCCATGTTCTCACCATGGCTTGGGAGGTCCACAGCAACCACTTACGAATCTGCTTACAATTTTGCTTGCAGTAGTCACGGTGACCCAAGGCACTCACCAGATCACCTCCCTCCAAAAGTATCACACAAAAAAACGGGGGCAGAGGGAGACGTGAACAATAAAAGCTTGGTAATTCGCCTCCAAATGCAATCAAGAGTGTCAAGACCCTCCCCATAGAGGAGTTGCCTCACTAACGACAAAATGGGAATCTGGGTTGCTTAATTACATAACCTGAATTAGCCTGAGAGGTCTGCATCAACTGCATACAGTTTTCCAATCATCGTAGTTTATCTACTTACAATCCAAGTGACTTGGGGCACACTCGAAATCACCTATCCTCGAAATCACCTATCCTCAAAAAGGATCACACAAAAAATGGGGGAGGGAGGAGGAAGGTGAAAGTTAAAAGCTCATCAGTTTGTCTCTCCCTGCCCTGAAGATGTGACAGACCCAACCCATACAGGTGTTGGCTCACTAAATACAGATTATGAATCTAGGCAATTGAATTATAAAACCAATGGTGAACTGAAGAACAAAGACATATCTAACACGAATTTTTGAAGGGGACTCAAACAGAGATATAGTATGCTATCTACATCAACTCAAAAATATATTAAAAAAACAAAGTACCGCAAGTCAATCAATCAATACAAACTCAAACCCACGGTTGGGACCGAATACAATTCTACAAAATGTAGATTATTCCCAGAAACATGTTGCACCTTGGAATTACACATCAAACTGCGGTCAACAAGCCCAAATACCCTCAATACCCAACTCAAATTTTGCATCATACATCACAAATTCTGGAAAAGAAAAACCTCAACGGTCATTCTACTGGTTATCTCTACAGCTCACATTACTAAGACTACTCCAACTTATCGAATGCAACAAAATGGCGTACTGTAAATAGAAAATACATAGTTAGTACCCGTTCTTGGACCGGATGCCGAGGGTCAGCTGAACTGATAGCAGTGGCAGCAGCATTCAGAGTCGCTGCACTGCTACTGCCTGCGTTGTTGGCCATCGTTAACTTCTTCTCACATTTCTCAAACGGAAACCCACACACCCCTCGTTTCTCACATCCCCCGTCAGCTTAACTTCCGTTCGGTTTAGCAGCTCCCTTAAAGTTTCAACCCCCGTTAAAAGAAAAAGCCCCTTCAAATCTCAAGCAAATTCTCTCAGTCCACCAAGGCCTTTCCACGCCCGGATCTCTCAGCAGGTACAGAGTTGGAAACACCACCACAACCTCCAGAAAAAAACACGAGCTTGCCAACCAATCGAAACTTAACCCGGGCTCCTGCAACTGGTGTCGAATTCGTGACGAGAAGAGACACAGGGAGCTGCAATTGGGGCGTGGGAACGATCCTGACCGTGCACTGAAACGATCCGACGGACCAAATCATGGGAGTGAGCCTCCGGCATGCGATCTGTTCGCAGGTTATCAGACAGAGATGTTTTTGCGGATTGCTGTAAACAACAGGCGTGAGAGAGTGAGTGTGTTTGTTGGGCAGAGACGAGGCTGCCGCCCGAACCTCGAAGTCAGGCCTGGGGCTAGGTTTGGTCATCCCCGAGCCTCGAGCGTATTTATTCCTTGTTTCGTAAGCAATCCAGGATTAAAATTTTAAAAATTATTTGTTTCTTGTCGTAGAACTTTATTTTCTAAACCTTTGAATAATGTTTATGCGTTGATTAATGACCACACGGGGTCTCAAACAAAAAGGGAGATGAGGTGGGGTTCTATGTTCATATCGTATGCATGGATGGATGGCTTCCCTATTTCTTTCCCTTTCTTTTTTATGTCCACGTGTCATTATCACAGAGCATGATGATTGGATGGAAGTGAGAAGGAGAGCAGAGCATATAGAGACCGTTTCTTTTCCATATCCACGTGTCATTGTCAATGAACATGGTGATTGGATGGAAGTGAGAAGGAGAGCACACCTAGATACCCTTTATTTTCCATGTCCACTTGTCATTGTCAATGAACATGGTGATTGGATGGAAGTGAGAAGGAGAACAAAGCCCAATAGTCAGAGATCATCTAATGACTAGATGGAAGTTCAAAGGAAATCAAAGCTTAGATACAAGTGTTCACTGGATGGAAGTTGGAAGGACATTAGTAGAGTATTTGATTACAGGTTGGAGGTTATGTAGAGGTCATGATGTAGTGTAGAGAGAACATGTGATGACTAGATGGGAGTTAAGAGAAGGATCAAAGGGCCATGATGGTAGGGAATGGCTGGGATGTTTTCATGATGATGATTCTAGGAGTAGTATTTTACAAGTTTTTTATGGCAAAAAAAAATAATTAGATTTTTTGTGAGAGTTGTCATGTGTCTTTTTAGGGGATTAAGTTACATCGTGATTTAGTTAGACATTGTTTGAGACTTGCCATGTGTCTTTGTTAGGTGGAGAGGATGTGTCTTTTTAGGGGATTAAGTCACATCGTGATTTAGTTAGACATTGTTTATGTATTGGTCCACAAAACTTTGTGTTCACATGTGAAACGAATGGTGTAGAAGATGTATATTTGTTCATTAGATTTCTAATAAATCAAATAGTTGATAACGCATAGATGGGCAAAGCTTGCCCTTTTTAAGATGAATATATAAGGGCATCTCTTATGTGAAATTTATAAACGTTGATAACTTTAACATTTTGTTAAATTTCATTTCACCATGAAATCAAGGTTCTTTCATGTGGAAACGGAAAGAGTTAAAAAGTCTACAAACTCAACATTTGCAACTAATTTTTATTTTTTTATCTTTTATTGTATTTTTTATGCGAGGTAAAGTTTCACCTTGATTTATTCATTTTCTCGAAATTTTGAAGATTTGGGTTGTTTTAAAATGGATCAAAACTACCAAGGATAAAGTTCCATCGTCAATTAAGTGGGAATATAACTTTCTACAAAATTCCCACCGAATTTGGAGAAGAAATTCACCCAAAAAGAAGTTAAGTTTGTCCACTAATCAACTTACTCCATGTGGAAATCATTTCTCTTTTTCCAAAAAAATATATTCAAAAGCAATATATAGATATTACAATGAAGTAGATACATTTTTTTAAGTTATGTTGGCTACGACGAAGCAATAGTCATTGGAGTAAAATACAAATACAAATAAAAATTGTCAAAATTGTTTATAATTTGTATTTTGGCCCAATTATAATAAATAGTAAACTTGGAATTTGCATTTTGGTGGGGGAAACAACAGCATATTTTTTAAATTATGTTGGTTGTCATTTCACTGAGCAATAGTTGTTGGGATAATTCTTTATGTCAAAATTGTCTATAATTTGCATTTGGCCCAAACTATAATAAAAAATATTATGCTTATTTATGCGTACCAAGCCATGATGGGTGAAATATATCTATAAGAATTTGCATTTTGGTGGGGAACAATACCTGATTTTCCCAACCAACTAAATCCTTGTTATTAATGTGGAAAATATTTAACAATAAAGAGGTAAGGAACTAAAATAGCTATCAACCATTTCAATTTCAAAGTAATAAACATAGTGAAATTAATTCCAAGGGTTCCAATAACAATTTCAAAATAAATATTCTTGGAACAGTTGATGGATCTCTATATCGCACTTAAATGGCATTTGCACCATGACGTCAATATTGAGCTAAGTTAGTGATTGCATGGGCACTTTTCAACAATGGCCCCTTCAAAACCATTTTATCGTTTGTTCACACCCCTTTAATGCTCATTTTATTGTAGTTGTTCATGTTGATTATCGCCAACAAACCAAATGCAATATTATTTCACTATAATAATGTCATGTAAGTGTTCTCCTTAACATAACTTGTGCACCCAAGCAAGTGCCTTTATAATCATCTTAACTTGTTTTGAAAAATAAACGAAACTCTTTAGATGCTTCCCAATTAGACTACACCTTTTCACTTAAAGTCTTGCCCATAACTATGCTTTAAGCTACAACTTGTTAGATCTGAAACTAAGTTCAACACAACTTAGTTCTCTAATAGTAGGCACATGTCCAACCATGGCCTTAAAGCATCTCGAGAGTACTTTAACACTTAACCAATAATCATTAATATCTAGCTAACCATATCAATGTACGAAACAACAACATTCACCCCAAGTAAAGAGACCACAACATAGAAATATGGGCGACACCCAGCATCTATTGCTTATCAAGAGGTAGGATATTGCCTTACACTTTATAACGTGAACCACCCCACTCATTAAAACAACTATGATAACTTAAGTTAAACATGTCACGTGCTTAGAGAGAATTGGAATGCGGTTGAGTTAGTATGAATACCCTCACTTAACCAATGAGTAAACCTTCTAAAGGTTACCTTAACTTGTTTTTATTATATCACTCATTACATACTCAATTTGATCATAATTTGATCATTATTTATAGAGGGGTTTAGTGAGAGCTAGAGTAAATTATAATATCCCCAACAAATTTTGTATCAAACATGTTTAGGCTTCCAAAAACAAATCTTTGCATATTATTTCTTTGTGTAATTGTTCTCTTGTTTCATTAGTGAGTTTCTTTAAATTAGTGGTCTTCTATTAAAATGTCTTAGTATATCATTTTGGCATTAATTTACTTGTTTACTTAGTTTAAGCTCTACATCAAGTTAGAGTAAAGTGTCATCTATGTGAAATCCAAAATGCTCTTATTTTTCACCTTTAATATAATCTCACAAAGTAAATCCACTATGGTTATGGTCACTATAGAAACACACCTTTTTGAATTAATTGATTCATTCAAAGAAATAAAAAAAACTCCATGGTAATCGAAAACTATGAGTAGAGCGTGTTTCCAAGGTTTATTGGTACTTGACCATCAAAATTTTAGTTTCAATGCACAAAAAATAGTGCATTCTAAATCAACTTTATCTTGGTACATAGATAGTACATTATGTCTGGTACTTTCACAATGTATTAACAATCATGCTTCAAGTCTCAGTAAATTGTGAGCAAAATTGTATATTAAATTGGGAGCAAAAGTGTTCAAGGGGAGACAAAAGCGGAGTGCTAACATTTAGAATTTGGGAATTTTAAAATAATTGGCTTAGACTTAGTTAGATTTGGTATTATTTTGTGAATATCTCTATAACAATATTATTGAATTGGAAAATAAGGGTCTTTGCAATTTAAGAAACATATGTAAAATGAGACATTTATAGAGTATTGAAATATGATATCAACATAATATTAAATTGGTTATGCGATTAATATGAGTTTTTTTTGGACAAACATGGTAAACATGAAAGTAAGCAATCTCCCGAAATTTATGCAGTAACTTACAAAAAATAGATATAAGTAACTCATAGTTCAACTAGTTTAACTTAGAATCAAAATGTTTGAAGACATACCTACTTTTCTAATCTTACTATAATTTTTATTCAATCTATCACTTATTTTATGTAAGAACCTCGTAAATATATATAATAATAATAATAAAATGTACTTATAACACTACCCTGAAATTGCTTTTACAACTTTAAAAACTAGTAAACCCATCTTTGTTGAACTAAATATGTATTTAAAAAAAAAACAAAGCCTTTCAATATTCCAAAGGACTAAAAACACAATTGATGTTTTGGATGTGAAAGAGCATTTTTTACTACCAGTTTACAAGTTCATCTTCAAGGGCATGGTGGTAAAATGAGAGAACATGGATTCAAAATTTTATATAAATGTGTACCGATGACCACTAAAATAATACATAAGCGTCGTGGGGAACGTGTTTGATTCAAAGAACGAGGCACAAAAGCCATAGTCATGCAAATACAAGTTCCAAGAAGGAGCATGATCCATACTTTTGGCCCATCCAACTTCGAGGTCAAGTCAATCTATGGGTTCTAAAGAAATGGGAAGATAAGTATTTTATATGCATTCCTAAACCTGTGATTCTTATTCCCATTAAACACTCCTCTGTAAAAATATCTTCCATGAGCGTTGTGGAACCATGACTTCCATTGAACTCAAAAGTTAGCCCTAAGATGAATGATCTTTGTAAAAAAAAAGTGTTGGAAGTTGAATAATAAACATTAAGGAAGGAAAAAAAACATGTTTATAATGATCATGATAATCCAATGAATAGTTTTCTCGGATAAGTTTAACTTATATATATTATATATTATGTTATGTAAGATAATAAATATCTTTAAAAATAAAACCATCAAGTAATATATATATTGACATGATAGATTTGGTAATAAATTCAATTTTATATTTTTATTAATTTGAAAGACAATGTGCAATTAACTATGAACAATTTTAAAAATATATATCTAATATTAATTAACTGATTACAATTTCAATATGGGTATAAATAATTTTATAAAGAAATAAAAGGAGTGTTATGATTGTTGACTCGACATCACATAAAATAAGGTTCTCCTATGTTAGAACCCTTAAAGAGTCAATCATTGACTTCTCGAAATCTTAGGGATTATGTGATGGTTCATGCCAAGGAACTCCAAGTGTTTGTGAAGATGGAGCACTTCTCTTTATTGGCAATCATCATTTTTTCTTCATCAAATATTGTGTTGGACAGGGAACAAATAACAAGGCATTTTTTTGCACTTTGGGTTATGATGAAATTCATTGCAGGTAAGGGTTTAAGGGGCTTGGAGGTGTTGGGTGATTCCATGTTGTTGATGGACTAGTGCAATGAATAGTATCATTTCACCAATTTGGCTCTAAGCCCTATTATGAAAAAAGTTTTAGAGGTCAAATCATGTTTTGATATCATCTCCTTCTCACTTATCTTCAGGGAACTTAATGAAAAAGCAATCTCTTTCTCAAAGGAAAATCTTATTTTACGGGAAGGTACTCTGGTATATCAAGAATTAGGGGTGACCAAACCTATCCAAAAATATATCTATCCATTTTTTACAATTTGCGAGCAAGGCTAAAGCAAGTGATGCTAGGGGCCTCTGTTGTCTCTTTCTATAATGCTTCATGATAATATGTGGACATTTTTGCCAAGATATGGTTAGGTTTGTGGAAGATTGTATTATGTAGCTTCAATTTAGGTTAGTGGACATTTTCAAATCAGGTTGGTGGACATTTTCAAATCTTGCGAAGGAGCTATGAGGCTCATTGATATATATATATATCGTCTTTAAATAATAAATATAATGTTTTTTCATGGAAAAAAATCCTTGTAGAGGAATACGAATCTTTTTGTTATTCATTTATTCATATTCTTTAGTTTGCATATTGTGCAAAACTTAAGAATATATATATATATATATATATATATATATATATATATATATATATATATATATATAGGATTACTAGTCATGATTGTTAATATTTTAATAGTCGGTATTATTTAATCTAGATGTGTTTGTGATAAATATATGCACTGAGGTAGTTGTTGATGAGATTTTCCAGACTGTGAGTACAAATCACTCCCCACTAGCATATTTGGTATACTAGTGACATACAACAAGAAATCAAGGAGTTTTACACTACTAAGCAAAGCAATATTTGAACTAGGATTTGGATGGAAGGAATGAAAAACGTGTAATACACCCCTATTTAGGAATTCAATAAGTGATTGTTGAGTTGGATGAGGGGGGGGGGGGGGAGAACAACTAGCTCCAAGTAGCTTGTACATGAGACAAGCAAAACATTTCTCTACCATATGATACAAAGCCTTGTATCTAGTTCAAGTAAGTGAGATAACAACCTGCTAATATACTTGATAATCCAACGAGTCAAATCAAAAGCATTCAACTAAACAACAACAAATTGATGTGAGTAAACATGGGGGGAGAAAAGATATTATATTACAAAATAAATAATTTGCATCTATAAGTTCATGCATTTGGGCGACGAGATGGCTCCAAACCGCTTCTCCTTGGGTCCATTCCTATTATGGCTCTCTCAAGTCCAATCGTCTTCAACAACTTTTCAAGACCTTACTCTCTATAATCTCCCATGAGTAAATTTCCCAAGTAGAATCAAACATGAAAAATTGACAAGCTTTTGGGTGTAGTAATCTTTATCAAGGGTTTGAGAAACTTTTTGAAGATCTATGCAATGGTCAAGCCATTGAAGTAAACATTGTACTTAAAGAAGTTTGAAGAAGATTATATATTGACCTACACAATAATTTATTATGCCGTGTCCCCATATTGTTACATATGTTCTTGATCAAGAGAGTAGTTAGGCACATAGTACAAGAAAGACCTTCGATAAAGACTCCATCAATTGCTGACAATCAAAGATATTAGTCTAAGATTTGTTCTAAGCCAAATAAAACCACCATCATGATCATGAACACTGAGAATCCCATCATTGTGCATGGGTATAAGTCGTGGGCCAACAATGGTAGGGGGGAGTACCATCCATGAGATGCATCGAGAAGGATAACTTTGATCAAACAAATTTATAAAGAAAATAAAACTAGGAGAGAAAAATATGTCCGAGAGAAGTTGAGGAAGCAAAAAAACATGGCATGCACCAAATTCCCAAAATAACATAAAAATAGAAAGAAAGAGTAAATTAACGCCTTGAGAATGGGATAAAGAGATGAATAAGAAGCCTCTTCAAGGGGCAACCTCCTTATACAATGTATCAAATGCACAAGACAAGATGAGATGATCCTAAAACCAAGTCTCCTTGGTATATGTACAAGAGACAAAGGGTACACTTACAATTAAGGTCCTAGACAGCCATATAATTACCATTCAGGTTGATCCAAGTCATGTCCAGGAAGCACGATGGGGACAACAGTTCGACTGAATGAGTCGGCTCTGTTACGGCAAAAGCAATAAGAAGCAGAATGAGCAAAAGCAGGATTACACTACACAGATAAACACAAATACGCGCAGACGATATGCAGGAATGCGAACTGTTCTTCTCGATTAGTTGTACAACAGATAGCTTGATGTATGTTACAATATTATACATGCTTATATAGAATTTTGAGACGCTTGGGGGCCTTCCCGTTACGTCCAGTTACAAAGAAGAAATTATAACAGTTCAACCGTTACATTCGACTGGAAGACAAAGAGACAGTCTGTCAAAGTTCGATAGTCGTTGGTCGCATGTCGACGCTGCATGTCGATGTCGCGAAACTGTGACGTTGTTGAACATGTTAAAGGTGCGGAGTGTGTCAAAGTATGTCGAAGTCGAGACTCATTGGAGTTGTGTCAAAATCGGAACTTGTCGGAGTTGATGAGTTTTTCGAAGTCATGTCGAGTCGAAACTTGTCGAAGTTGTATCGACATCGATGACTTGTCGCAGTCGATGTTAGCATTCAACAACAATGGCAACTGCGATGTGGATCAGACCTCCTTCCTTAAGAAACAATGGTCCCCATTGTTTTCTCATGAAGGTGAGGAAACTTGTCAGTTATTTCAGTAACAGAGTACCACTTTCCTTGTGCTGGGAGCTGACCAGCTTTGGCAACATGAAACAAGGGAATTGTGTTTGTCGATGTAAGGCATACTCGTCGTCCCACGATGGTGTCACAAGGAAGAGGCTCCTGAACATCTAGATGGATGTCTTCATGTTCTGTTGTCAATAAGTCGTTGTGTTCCGACAGTGGTGCATGGTATGGTCGAAGTAGATCCACATTAAATACTGGATGCAGACCCAGGCATGCAGGAATGTCGAGCTGGAAAGCATTTTCGCCAATCTATAAAATAATACTGTACAAACCATATCACAAAGGTTTTAACTTCTTGAAAGGACCTGTGAAGCACTCCTTCTTGAGATGTAACCAAACCTTATCCCCGATTTGGAATGAATGAGGAATACGATGCTTATCATGTCGGGCCTTAGCTTTCTCGCTTGCTCTTTGCAACATTTCCTGTGCTTGATTCTGGATGTCGCATATCTGATCTCTGAACTTGACTGCTTTATCAACTTCTCGTTGGATGTAGTCGGTGTTGGAGTTTGGCTATGTTGAGGAGCTAATCAAGTCGATAGGCGCTGAGGGTTGAAATCCGTAACAGATCTCAAATGGACTCTTTCCTATAGAGCTGTGTTGAGCACGATTGTAATTATGCTGTATGTATGGAACACTTTCATCCCATGTGCGTCGATGCTTGTGGTTATACATGCGAAGCAGTTGTGCGACCAAGAGATTAACAACTTCTGTCTGTCCGTCGGTTTGAGGATGGAAAGTTGTCGACAATGAGAGTAGTGTGTCTAGCAGTTGCCAGAGGGTCTTCCAAAAGATGCTGACGAATATGGCATCTTGGTCATAAATAATGGTTGTTGGTAAACCAAAGTGTTTCCAAACATGTGTAAAAAAGAGTTGAGCTATATGTTGTGTTGTCGTGGTCTTCTTACATGGTATGAGAATGACCATCTTGGAAAATCGATCGACTACTACTAATATCGCATCATGTTGATGTCTGGTAGTAGGATAACCCGTCAAGTAGTCCATAGAAACAGATTCCCATGGTCGACTAGGAACTAGAATAGGTGTGTACAATCCTTGTCGTCGATTAGGTGGTTTAGCAATGGCACAAACCACGCATGATCGAATGTACTTATTGACGTCAGATTTAAGTGTAGGCCAAAAGAAATACTTATGCAGAATAGCAAGTGTCTTTGCTAATCCAAAGTGTCTTGTAGTCTTGTTGTAGTGCGCGTCCCAAATGAGCTACTGTCGGTGCTCACCAATCGGTACAAAAAGATGTCCAAGCTTGTAAAGTAAGATGTCTTTTAGGAAGTAGTCGGAGGTCGATGATTTGTTAGTCTGTAACTGTCAGTAGATTGCTAAGAAGCCGCTATCGTCCTTACACAATTGTGGCCAAGTGGTCATGTTGTATCCCTTCATACTCATCACTGTCAAAAGGAGAGTAATGGGTGGTCGACTGATGCAATTGGCGGCGGCGTTAGCTTTACCTTTCCAATACTTAATCACCAACTGGAATTGATGTAGGTAATTAATCCACTTGAGTTGTTGGTTTGTCTGCAACTTTGATTGTGTCGGAGCGAACTGTAGAGGCTTGTGATTAGTGAGAATGACCGTTTCCTTACCAAGGATGTAAAGCCTCCATTGCTTGAGAGATTGCACAATGGCATACAGTTTTTTTTCGTACATTGAGTATCTTCTAACTATTTCGTTAAAAGTCTCGGAATGAAAAGCGACTAGGTGACCAGACTGAGTGATCACTACGCCCAAGGAATAGTTCGATGCGTCTGTCTCAATCTCAAAGGGCTGATGCAAATCAGGTAACACAAGTACTGGTGCAGTGCAGAGCTTGTGTTTGAGCTATTCAAAAGCTGCTTGATGTGTTGCTATCCATTGGAAGACAATTTTCCCACTTCCCTTCGTCAATTGATTCAAGGGCCAGGCTATGTGACTGAAGCCGAGTATGAATGGTCGATAAAAATTCGCCAAACCAAGAAAAATTCTTAGTTCTTGAATGCTTCTAGGAATGGGACAATCTTTGAGGATCTGTACTTTGTCTGGATCAACGTGAATGCCTGCAGAGTCAATTACATACCCCAAATATTTGATGTTGGTCATCGCAAAAGAGCACTTGTCCATGTTCAGATAGAGCCGATGTTGCTGGAGAGTGTCGAGGACTTGTCGAAGATGTCCGACATGTTCTTCCCATGATCGAATGAAAATCAATATATCGTCGAGATAGAAAATGACCCATTTATCGATGAAAGGTTGAATAAGGTTATCCATATGTCGCATGAAGGTCGCAGGTGCATTAGTTAAGCCGAAAGGAATGACTAACCATTCAAACAATCCTTCCTTGGTCTTGAAAGCAATTTTCCACACATCTGAGGGTTCGATTGGAATCTGATGGTATCCCGACTTGAGGTCGACCTTAGTAAAGAACTTAGCACCTTTCAGACAGTCTATGAGCTTGTCTATCCACGGCAAAGGGTAGCGATTCTTTACCGAAATTTTGTTGAGAGCTCTGTAGTCGATGCACATGCACCAAGTCCCGTCTTTCTTCGGAACTAGGACGACTAGACTTCCACAAGGAGAGGAGCTGGGGCGAATATGACCTTTGTCGATTAATTCTTGGATTTGTCTGTGAATCTCTTCATTTTCGAGAATGGATCTCCTGTAAACAGATTAGTTAGGAAAAGAAGAACTAGGAACAAGTTCAATGGAGTGTTTTACCTGACAATGTTGAGGTACTCTGTCGAGAGCTTGAAAGAGGTTATGGTACTCATCGAGAATATGATCGACTTGCTGCTTCTGTCGGGAGTTGCATTGGTCGGTGACTCGACTCATCGCTGCAGTCTTCTTAGAATGTTGCCGCTTGATCATGATTAATGCGAACTTCTGAGCATGATCGATGAGCTTCTTTGTCTGTTTGGCATATATCAGTGCAACCGTTGGTGTAGGTTGAAGCTCTGGTATGATGAACCATCGATTTCGGATTCTGACAATCACCTTCTGAGGCCGTGACTGATAACTTCCATGTTTATCCTAAAGGTAAGGTTTCCCAAACAAGGCGTTGGCTACGGAGAGTGGTGCCATGTCGCAGAGTACTTCATCTTCAAAAGGCTTTATGAAATAAGCAAGCTTGCATTGTCGAGTTATCCGTGGTTCTTTTCCATCCTTCATCCAACCGATGTTGTACGACTGAGGATGCGGAGTGGTAACAAGACCTAGTTTCTTTACGAGATCTTCATAAACGAAGTTCTTCTGGCTACCGTTGTCTACAATCAGATACAATGGGTTGCTCTGGACCCATATCCATGTATGGAACGGTCGTTCTCGTTCCTCCTCATCGACGATACTCGAGGCTGCTAGAGTGGTCGATGTCAAAAGGGTCATTGCGTCTGGATCAGATTCTTCCACTGTCTTGTCGAACAAGTCGGAGGTCGACACTTTTGCCAAAAATGTCTTCCGAGCTTTGCATTCAGACATATCATGCCAAGATGAGTGGTGGTAATCGCACCATTTTCCAGTAGGCGATTGTTTGCTACGTTCCCTCTTGTGAAAAGGCTTCTTGTCGTGATCTGGCTTTGGCGGTGTCGGTTGAGAAGATTTCGACTTGTTGAAGTCGGTTGGTGCCTTCTTGTCGGGTGGTCGTCCTAATGTCCGCTTTGTCGCGAAGCGTGCTTTCCCATTTTTCTTGGTTTCCAGTTTGCTGGCATAGTGGAATGCATCCGCAAGCGTATTGACAGTCAGAAATTCCATCTCCTATTGAATGTGCCGGGACAATTCGTTGATGTACTTCAAAACAAGCAATTTCTCTTCTTCTTGGACGCCAAGTCTAGCCATGAGTTGGTATAACTCATTAGTGTAACTTTGTACTGATTGGTCTTTCCATTGCCTTAGCTACTTCCACTTCTTATACTTCTGCTCGAGGTATTTGGGTGGGTAAATTTCCTTTCGAATGTGTTTGACGAATTTATCCCATGTGTCGATGGGGTCTCCGCTTTTCTCCATCTTTGTCGAGAGGTTCTCCCACCAGCACTGCACGGATGTTGACATCTTTAAGGATGCAATGATGATCTTTTCAGCTTTTGAGAGTTGATTCACAACGTAATAGGATTCCAATTGTTGTACCCAATTGTCGACAGATTCCGCGTCAATATTACCTTCAAGATTTGGTATGTCCAAATTCATTTGCACTTTAAAGGGGTTGATTTTATCGGAGTGAGTTCTCGTCGAAAAATCCTTTGGATGTCGAAGCAAATCGCATGAGAATTTCATTGAACTGGGCAAACATTTCAGTTCGTTGTCGAGTCAGTGCTTGCTCAATTAGTTGTGTTGTCTCATCGGCTGCATGTCTATCGTCTATTTCTTTTGTCATTTCTAGATGTAGCGTTTGCTTGGATTGCTGAGATTACGAGCGAGTTGAACCAACATAAGTCGGTAACTTCGAGAGAATTGTATATGCAGAACTTAAGAACGAACAAGCTGAGATCTCTGATACCAATGATCCAATTCGTGTCCAGGAAGCACGAGGGGGAGAACAATTCGACTAAATGAGTTAGCTCTGTTATGACGGAATGAGCAAAAGCAGGATTACACAACACATATAAACACAAATACGCACAAACAATATGCAAGAATGCGAACTGTTCTTCTCTACTAGTTGTAAAACAGATCGCTTGATGTATGTTACAATATTATACATGCTTATATAGAATTATGAGATGCTTGGGGGCCTACCCGTTACATTCAGTTACAAAGAAGAAGTTAGAACGGTTCAATAGTTCAACCGTTACAGTCGACTAGAAGACAGAGAGATAGTCTGTCGAAGTTCTACAGTCGTTGGTCACATGTCGACGCTGCATGTCGATGTCGCGAAACTGTGAGGTTGTTGAACATGTCGAAGCTGAGAAGTGTGTCACAGTATGTCGAAGTCGAGACTCGTCGGAGTTGTGTTGAAATCGAAACCTTTCGGAGTTGCTGAGTTTGTCGAAGTCACGTCGAGTCGGAACTTGTCGAAGTTGTATCGACATTGATGACTTGTCGTAATCGATGTTAGCATTCAACAACAATGCCAACTGCGATGTGGATCATAGGTCATATCCAACCAATAAAGACAATATTGATATAATAATAGAAATATAATGTCACAATATATAGGGCTTAACAAAATATTGTTGGCGGGTAGATAGGGAGAATATACAATCAACAAATAACGTAAAAAAACAAAAGAAATAAGAATGTAACAACATAAAACCTTCACCAACTTGCAAAAAATAGAGAGAGTAAATAAAAGAGAAGGAAGGTATAAAATGAGACAATTCTTAAGAAGAAACAATAACCAATGAGATGTAGATATTTGACCAAAAGAGGAGTGTTGGGTTAAGAATCATCAATCATATCTATGTCATGTTTTGAAGACCAACCAAATAAGGAAGTGGAAACACCCTTATCAGTTCCTAAAGTAGATTATTACTTAGGAAGCATAGAGGCCAGGATGGCAATAGTCCAAATTTACTATACCATAGAAGTAGTTGATGTCAACTATTTGAAAGTTGAGAGAAGAAGGAAAATCAATGTACAAGAAGCACAAAGTAGAATAATTTTGGAAACCCGCCAATGGGGGAGTACATAAAGAACCTAAGACTATAGTGAGATGGAGTGGACGAGATGAAAGTGGATACATAAGAGACAAAATACTGATACATATACTCCAAAATGAAGATCTTATGATGGCCATATCTCCAAATGTGGGAGACAAACAAGTAATTATAATAATTGAGCTTCTCTTAGAGGTACCCCCTTCCCAAATTTGATAGAAGGAGATATACGAAGTGATGAAAACCATGGTAGTCGAGTTAGGCAGGAAAGAGAATATTGGCAAGTCAAGGGCCAATTATTAATATATTTATAGAAGAATAATGTTAGAAAATTCCACAATAACCTGTATTTCCACGCAAAATTGTTGAAGAAAGCAAAGTGCTTGAAATCATAGTTATTGTTGAAAATTATGTGGGACCAATTTTAGATCACCAACTCCACTAATTGGATCACAAGCATCGTCAACAATGGCTCATTATTAGATTATATAACTTCCTATATATGAAGGTGATGAAGATCTAAAGAGGCATTGATTTACCAGTGAGAATATTTAGAGTGCTTCATGCACAGCTAAAAAACAAAGCAAATGCCACAATTTGTTTGTGCCTTGAGACATAAATCTCTCACTTTGTATATGAATTTCATTGATAACTAGACAATAAGAAAATATGAGATTAATAAGTACTTATTGTCCTTATTCAAAACATGGGATGTTAGGTATCCAACAACCCATAAGTTGAAAGAAATAAAGTAGCACCCATTAAAATGAATGAAGTAAAAACATATGAATATAAGAGCACACGTTAGAATGAATGAAGTAAAAACATATGAAGAAGATTTGAGAAAATCGCAACAAATAGAAAATAATGAAGAATAGACCAACCCAACCAACGACAAAAGACTAGAAGAGAAGTTAGAAAAATTGCAGAAATCATGATGTTAGAAATGTCCTCACGGTATGAAAAATAAGAAGAAACAACATGCCACTTGTGAGATAAATACACACTCTACCTCATAATTTAAAGGAAGAAGATAAACACATTTCCAACCATACTACCACACATAAGCAATTGAATAAAATCTAGGACAAAGATCAAACTTAGGATACATAGACTGAGGTTGAGGAGGCCGATGAGGAGGAAGAGTATTGGAAATCTTATTAATACCGGGGGGGGGGGGTTGAATCAGTATTAAGCAAGGTTTAAACAATTTTCACTTCTACTAAATTCAAACAGTACTTATATTATGTATTCACCATAAACAATGGCATTCATCAACGTATACATAAGACACAGAACACAAATATTTAACGTGGAAGCCCAAACGGGAGAAAACCAGAAAATGCTTTCTTATATAATAAAGATTACATTTGTGGGAAGCACCAACTTCCAAAATTCTCTAGCACCAACTGGAAGGAGGCTCAAATCCCCTAATTTACAGGCTTCAACCTAAAGGAAGCACCAACTCCCTCATTTACCAGCACCAACTGGAAGGAGGCATCGACCCCCATGATTTATAGGCTCTGTTGGAATATATTAATTATATTCCTTGGAAGGTAATAATGTCTTTGTATTATGTCGGAAGTTATCCACAATCTTATGTAAAAGAGTAATACATTAATCCCATATACATCATGGTAAAGTATACTCTTGATATCCATAATTATATAAAGAGATGTTATTATGGAGAATTATATTATCCCACATACAATATGTGAGAGTAATTCCTCCACATCTCTTGGTATATAATAGGGTCAAGGGAGTCACATAGAAAGATAGTGTGAAGTACTGAGATACAACAAGTGATAAAGTGGTATATGCTCATAGATAGTATTGACACATGGTTTTGCGATCTCAAGCTCTGCTATTGTATTGGGGTTATTTATAGTTTCTCTCTTGTAAGATTGAAGGAAATTTCTGGAGATAATAGAAGACAACCTTCTCGTGGATGTAGCCCAATTGGGAGAACCACGTATATCTGGTGTACTCTTTTCCTTGTTCTCTTTTTGTTCTTATTTACTGTGATATGTTATTCATTGCTAAGATAGGTTAGCTAGTTTAGATAGATCTTAAGTTATGACAGGCTCCAACCTGAAGGAAGCTCCAACTCCCTGTCCTTGCCCCTTCCTGCCACCCTGATATGACTTTAGAAGTTCTTCTTGTTGTCTACTAATCTGCGCACACCTCAGACTTGCTGCATTAATTTCCTTTGTCCGCACATGCTACCGTTGCACTTCATTAATTATTTTCTTACTTCACTCCCTTTGCTTCAATATCGTACACTAGTTCTTATACTTCATATGCTTCTGTAATTTGTGTGTTGTTCAGCATATTGTTATATTTCTGCACATCTGCATATTCGTCTAATTTTGCACATCGTCTATTGTATTGCTCTACTGTTCTTGTGCATTTGTCTCATATACTATATCATCCCGCGCAACATCTGTTGTACTGCTCTTCTGTTCTTGTGCACTTGGCTCTCTACTAGATCATGTTGTTCCGGATCAATGAGCCATTGATACCCCAATAATTTGAAGCTTGTGAATTCAGAATACTATCTCTTGTTCATCTTCAAGCTTACTTTTCACTCATCAACTTGCTTCTTATTTATACTCAACTTGTTTAGACAATGTGTCCACAAGTTGGACTATAACATCCCTTCTTCCTTTCTTCGTGATCAAGCTTACTCAAGCATCTGTCATTTGTCTTGATCTTCGCAACCGAGGTATCATGACTTATGGGTCTTGCACACACTAGTTCCTTCGCATTGTGGGACTTGCACATTTGGGAACCACTACGTGTTGGGTCTTGCGTCCTTGAAGTACCATGGCTTGGTGGGTCTTGCACATTTTTGAGGCTTGCATACATATTTTGATATACTTATTTAAAGTGGCAAAAGACTATCATATACAACCACCTCTTTGACATCAACTTTGAAGTACCACGACTAGCTAGATAGGATTAGGGACTTGCGCACATAGTTTTACGTACTTCTTCAAATTGGCATATGGATACTAAGTCCTCTTTGACATCATTGAAAACTAAATTTCAACAAAGAGGTGGTCGAGATGATGGTCAAGAAAGAACATTTTTTAAAGGTAGAGGAAACCTGTGAGCAATTTTTATGTCAACATTTTGGACCACAATCATGTGGGTCCATCATTAAGAGAACCCAATACTTGGAATGGGATACTCGTCCCATTCTAAGTATTGGGTTCTCTTGATAATTTAATGGCCTGAATGTGGTATGAAACGTTGACATAAAAACAACACACAGGTTTCCTCCACGGTCAAAAACAAATTCGCACATGTGAATATGGAATCCCTGAATTCTAAGAAACAATATACAAAATATATCGGTACATTTGATATAAATATTAACATTTAAGTTTCCACTACCCCCTAAAAGGAAAAAACTAATCTAAAATTTTGAAATCATTTTGGGGTAGGAGATCATTCTATAGATGGTTGTCCTATCATCATTGGAAAGTTGAGACAAAGAAGAAAAGTAAATATTTTAAAGCAATTGGAAACACTAGACCAATAATATAAAAAACGTAAGCATTGTCAAAGGACTTGAGAAGATGTCCTCATTTCCTTAAAGAACAAATTAGCCAATTATCCATATCCATCAAAGAAAATATAGTATGTGAAGGAGGATACCCATATCTACCAAAGGTTAGTGGATGAAGAAGATCATGAGTCCATTCAAGCAAACTGTATAGAATGTTAAGAGGGTATAATCGAAAAAAAATTCGAATATTTTGGCCAAAGATAGTGCATTGACAATATTTATAGAATGATTGAAGCAATTGAAAAAATTCAACAAGCAAAGCAATGAAGAACCTTTGTAAATTGATGAGAGTTTAAGACCTATCAAAATATTATGATCCATAATTCGATCTAGGAGTGGATGGATTACTTGTTCATTAGGAGACAATGGACTTTGGTTTTGACGTAAATGTACTAACAAACTCCACATAGATCAACATGGCATGATCTAGATTATTTGCAAAACGAAGTGAATGCAACAATATAAAATGGAACCACACACACAAATGTTTTGCAAAAATCGTAGTAGTGCAATAAAACCCAAATTCTATTAATGAATGTAACGGAAAAACGTCGTAAATTGTAAAGCAATACAAACTAGCTTAGTTGGTGGTAGCTTGTCTATGAAGAGAGATGTTTCATCTACGCTCATTTGCAAGATTTGATTACAAAGAGAACGCAAAGGGCCTTTTTATCATAATCATAAAGAGGCAAAAAATCGAACATCCAAAAACCTAACCCTATGAGATGAAGTTCCAAAAGGATTTGTGGGCCCCGAGGTGGCTAGTTGATACATCAACTTCCCAGTGCCACAAATTTCATATACGATCTTCATTTAGGGCACTCGATAACTTGTTGGAAAGAACTAACAAGAATTAAAACTTTTGACTAGGCTCGAGGCATGCCATTACAATCATGGTCCCTCCAATTAGCCAAAAAACATCGTTTAGGGCCTCAAAACAACCTTGGAAGTTCGAGACTTGAAAAAACATAGAAAACTGCCAAGAAGATGGAGAACTATTGTAACTTGGTGGAACATGTGGGTGGCCACCAATATCCACTTGGATTAGTCCTCCCCCCTTAGGGATCAATGGTCTCCATTGCGTTAATTTCCTCCACCAAATGAGGAAACTTTTGTTGAATCTGACTCCTAGTGAGCCTCTTTCACTAATAAAGAAGTTGCCCTACTTTGATGACTCGATACAGTTGGATGTTCTACTGGCAAGTGCCTTTCATCTCAGTGTCCATGATTTGATCGACTATATCCTTCTCAATGCAGTCAGGATTGAGTTCTATAGGGGCCAGGTGCTTGACTACCTCTGAGGTGTCCAAGAGGGGTGGAAAATATGGTCAAATTAGATCCACTTTAAAGACAGCGTGTAAGTCGAGGAAAGGGGGAATACTTAACTCAAAATAATTCTCACCCATAACCTTGGTGACAGTGTAAGGCCCATATTGAGGTGGGTAGAGATTCTGATGGGGCCATGTGAGGCGTTCTTTCTGTAAATGTAACTAGACTATATCACCAACCTGAAACTTATGTGGAACTCGATGCCAGTCATGTCGCTACTTATACTTGGCATTGGATTTCTGCAAGATATCATCAACTTGTTGTTGGATGTGTTGGATCTACTCAACGAATTTGGATGCCTGATCAGACTCATTTTGAGCATGAGTGGACTCTTCCTATGTATAATATGCAATGGGTAGTGCTACATCAATTTAGGCTAATGGATATAACCCCAAGCACACCTTAAAAGGGATGTGGCTAATAGAGTTGTGAAGGGCCTTGTTGTATCTATGTTGAACATAAGGAAGGCTCTCATCCCGAGTGCAGAGATGTTTGGAGTTGTACATTCTCAAGATATGCACAATCATCATGTTGACCACTTATGTCTTCCCATCGGTTTGTGGGTAGAAGGTAGTCGATTTGGTCATATTGGTGTCCATCATCGACCATAGGCTAGATCAGATGGTACTCAGGAACCTATTGTCTCGATTTGAAATAATGGCTTGTGGTAGGCAAAAATGAACCCAAACATGCTCGAAGAAGAACTTAGTAGTGTCCTCTGTTATGATGCTCTTCTTATAGTGAGATAAAATTACCATCTTAGAGAACTGGTCAACAACCACAAATACACAATCATTATCTGCTTGGTTTAAGGAAAGTTGGACATGTAGTCCATGGAGACAAACTCCTAGGGCTTGTCAGGGGTAGGCAACCGGATGTAAAATCCTTGATTCTTGATGGCATGTTTGGAAATAGCATAGGCGGTGCACGATCGAATGTACCTACCAACGTCACGTCGAAGCTTCGACCACTAAAAGTACTTATGCAACACTGTAATTGTCTTCTCTACGCCGAAGTTCCCTGCCACTTGATTGCAATGTGCCTCCCAAATCATCTTATCACACTCGCTTGAAGGAACACAAAGGTGGTCAAGAAGGCATAAAAGTTCACCTTGGAGATGAATGCTCAACACTGATCTCCCTACTTGTCATGTCTGATAAGAAATAACAAAGTGAGGGTCATTGTCATACAATCTAGGCCGCTCGGATGTTTCATGTCCACAAGAGTTGAGAACAGTAGTCAGTGCAACAACTGGAGGTCAGTTGAGGCAGTTTGTAATGTGATTGGTGGTTCCCTTCTTATACTTGATGTTTAGGTGGAACTGTTGCAGGTGTGTGGACCACTTATGATGCCAGTCATTCTGTAAATTTCCTTGTGTCTACATGAACTATAGGGGCTTGTGATTAGTGTGGACGACGATATCCTTCCCTAAAATTTAATGTTTCCATTGACGACATGCCTGCATAATGGAGTACATCTCCTTGTTATAGATGGGATACCTATAAGTTGAATCAGAGAGTGTCTCACTATGACAGACCATCGGATGTCTGTGCCAAGTGAGGACTACACCAATAACATAGTCAGAGGCATCTGTCTCAATCTCAAAGGGTTGTTGTAGGTCTCGCAGTGTAAGGAGTGGCGCTAAGCAGAGGCATCGTTTCACATCCTCGAAGGCATTTTGTTGTGATTTATCCCAAGCAAACTTGGCTCTGGATCCACCCTTCTTGATATTTCAAGATTACTATTCAAATATTTCTTAAAGATTCCTATTCAAATATTTCTTGAACCCATTGGAGTTTTGAGGTTGCCTAAATAAGCATAATGGGGGTTGCAACAATAATAGACTTTGAAGTAATTGACTTGACCAAAGGAAGCTTTGCATACACAGGTATAGTTGGTAGACACTTGGGAAGAAGAACAAAAGTAGGCAATCTAGATAAATATAGAAATAATTTGAAGGTAAATGATAAAAATATCATCATGCCTCTAGATTGAGAAAAAGGGAAGTCTTAGTTAGGGCCATTTGATGAAGACAAAGAAAACAATATCATAAGAAAGATTTATCAAATATTGCACTAAATACAATGGAACATGAGTGGATGTCTCAAATTGGGATGACAATCTTTCATCAGACATAATTAAGACATTGAATTGTATGAATGGAAGATGGATAACCACAAAGCAAGAGCAAGAAACTGATAGAGTATCAAAGCCATCCCAAAAGACAACATCAAGAAGTGCTTCTCAATGAGAGAAACACAAATCATTCATGAAATAAGCAGACAACATCCTAATATGATCCCAACAAAAAGGGAGACAAGTTGCTTCATTCAATTAAGTTAGGACCTTAAATATTAAGAACTACTTCTCAATGAGAGAAACACAAATCATTCATGAAATACGCAGATAACATCCTAGTATGATCCCAACAAAAAGGGAGACAACTTGCTTCCTTCAATTAAGTTATCACCTTAAATGCATGCAAATGGAGTTTTAAAGAATGTGGGACACCAAGGGCAGCTTCAAAGTTTAGTGGAGAAATTTACTATGCAAGCTATTTGTTGGTGGAGCACCCACATGCATCTTCTGCAAACATATACTTGGACAATAGCAACCTTATTCATAATTTAAAGATTTGGAGGCAAGGAAATTATAATAGTAATCGAACAAAAAATTGCTAGGCCATTTAGTTGAAGAGCATGTATAGGAATGCGGAAAAATGGTTAAAAGTAGGATATTAGGATGAGAGAAATTGGCCCCATTTCTTTCCCAATACCTTGGAAGAGTTAGTGCACAAGCAGTATGAAGTTAAGGAATCTAAAGGGAAAAAATGGAAATGGCATTAGTATACAAAATTTTATAAAGGCCTTGAGTTTTAAGCTAGTGAAAAAATGACTAGCACTTATTGTCGAATTAATTAAAGAATTCATAGAAAAACTCACTGAAGGAAGCACTCTCGATTAATGATAGTAAAAATTCAAATAAGCACCACCTTTGATTTTGACCAAAATCAAGTTAGTTGACCAAAGCATAGAGGCACTTATGTGCAACATAATTAAGATGTTAAATGAAATTCAATTGGAAAAAGTTTTAGATGGAAGAATGAAGAAAACAAGAAGCATGTGAAGACAACATACATAGTCAATAAATCTAAAGAACAATAACCACTCGAAGAAGAAGACAATCAAATTGCAAGAATGCTATCAGGTAGTCAAAGGGGGAGAGAAAATTTTGGATGAATCAAACACTCCATATTGGATGAATGCAAAGATTAAAACAAAATGATTCAATATATCAAATAAGGCAGAACCAAAGATGGCACAAATTGGAGATTAATGTTCAGAAAAATAAACAAAGGGGATAATTTACTTGTTGAAAGAATGAGATGATTCCTTTGCAAGAGATTATGATAACCTCAAAGTGTTAGTATCATACATGGGAGAGATTCAAATAGACTTGGTCCTAGGAACTAAACCTATCAATAAAAGACCTCACAGGCTAGCTTATAAATCCAAGGATCTTGTTTAGTAAGAAGTTGACAATATGTTGGTAGTAGGAATAATATACCCCATTTAAAAATTAGAATAGGAAATCCCAATGGTGGTTCAACTAAAGAACAAATATGCCAAAAGACTAAGAACATGGGTTGACTTTAGAGGGTTGAAAAGAGTAAATATGACAAATCCATTACCAACACCATTTGTTGTTGAAATCATAAATAAAGTAGCAAGTCATGAATGCTATTACTGATGTCTCCTCTTAATATAACCACGTACCCATAGCGATTGAAGATTAAGAAAAAACCACATTTGTAACATAATGGGGATATTTTACCTATAAGGCAATGCCTTTTACTTTCAATAATGTTGTTGTTATTTTCTCAAGCATCGTAGTGAAGGATATTCAAGAGTTCATATACAAGATACTAGTAGACTATTTCAATGTTTGGACTATATGCAACTTACTGACGAACCATGTCTAATGGCGAAGGATGATTAGACAATTTCAACTATCACTAAACACTAAGAAACGTATAATTACAACCCCTATTAGTATCCTACATGGTTATATAGCTTGTAAAGAAGCTATAAAAGTCTACGTGACCAAAATTAAGATTGTGGCCTTAAAACCATCGATTAATCCCTACTAGATTGTGATTCTTCTTCACCATACTAGATACTATGGGAAATCTACAAGGCATTAATTTGATATCATGTTTCCTTTTTATGAACTACTTCGTTTGGAGGTCAAATTCGTATGGTTTGTTTCCTACCAAGAGTCCTTTGAGTTCCTAAAGAAGATGCTAGTTTAAGCCCCTATAATGAGATTTTCTTGCTAGTTCAAAAAATTCAATAATGAGATTTTCTTGCTAGTTAAAAAAATTCATGTGCATGTTGATACATCCAAATTTTTTGTTGGCATTTTCCTATCTCAACTTGGAGAAGCTAAGATTGATCACCCCATATTTTATGCAAGTACAAAACTAAATAACACTAAAAGGAATGATTTAACCACAAAAGATGGTTTGGGTATGATCTCTGCATTGCAAAAATTTGAACACTATTTTTTGGATAACCAACTTGTCTAAAATTATGCTAAAGAAAACAAACATACATAATAATAACACAAAGATTTTTACCTTTGAAATCCATTTTGGGAAAACAACAAGAAATAGCCTTTTTCAGTTTTTTTATGTTAAAAACTTATTACAATAAGAATCTCCATACTCTTAGACAAAGATTTTGTGTTTTCTTATTCCTCTAGCCATGTTTTGCAAATGATAGTTTCAATGTTAGATAATGTTAGTTTCCCATAGGATGATATACTCTCTCCATCATCGGGCTTCACATTCTCAATCTTCCTCTATCTTCTTTTGTGCCATCAACATCCCAAACTTCCAAATTCTATCTACAAATCATGGCCCCCTCTGCATCCTATGGATATCCTGCCTCTTTATTACCTCCTTACTTTGGTTTTACTTCCCTCCTCTAAAGGCCAAGATACTCAAGAATTGTTATAGGTTTATCTTGGATGTTGGTCACTTTCCACAACATGAAATGGACTTTTAGGCCCTTTTCCATTTTTTCACGTGGCAACCTCTAATTGGTTATTGAAATGGCCATGTGGCCACCAGTATGTTCATGCTTCCTCTTTATTTGTAATATGGAGGTTGAAACATAGATGTATTACCCTCTCCTTTTCCTAGATTTTGGCTTCGTTATATGTAAGATATGGCCTTTTAGGTCTTTTTCTATTTGGCCACACAGAAACCTTCAATTGGTTATTGTTGTAGGCTCCTCCTTCGTTGCATAGTGCAAAGTATGCCAAATCATTACACAACCCTTGTCCTTATGCATTTTTCCTTCTCCTTTATCACAAAGTATGAAGGGTAGAGATCTTCATTCTCCGTGCTTGCTTCCACATTCACATGATTTACTTTGAATATCCTTAACCTTTTCCTTGATATTTTCCTTATTTTACTATGTAGAGTGAAGGGTATGAAGCTAAGGCTCTACCATGGCTTGCATATGCCTTCACATGCCCCTTACCTTAGCCAATTTAATCCATGTGTGGAGTGCATCAAGTAGGAACATTTCGTCTCATTCAAATGTACTCAACTCCATAAGTATAAAATTTTCCAAGGCATGAAAACAAGGACTGTTATTGTTGATCCAACGAATGTCGATGCTAAGTTTATCATCGATGTAAAGAAGGGTGAAGCTGTGGGTGCCATCACAACCTACATTTCGAGGGATATTCACTTTCATACAAGCGAGATCGACTATCCTCATGCCATTTAGAGTAAGTTGAAGACTTTGTTCAATAAGATAAATGAAGGCGAAGTTATGCAGATAGAGAAAGAGTTGATCTCTCTAGAACCTCTTTCCTTTGATTGGATCGAGGACTAGTTAGCTTGCGTCAAGGAGCTACAGTTGAAATTGGGAAAATGTGGCACGGATTTTCCCAATAAGGATGGACAACTCATCGAACTGGTCCTGATGATTTTGAAGACACCATATGATGTCTTATGTTCCTCCCTTTGCACCAATTGGATATCACGCAAGAAAGATGATAAGGATTTTACCTTTGATGCTTTATGTGATTTGTTGATCAAGGACCAACAAAAGATGCTTGAAGAGGGGAAGCTTGGTAGCAATCAATAAGCTCACTTGTTGAAAAGCAAGGTCAGGCCCAATCTTAAAGAACGTGGTCGACTGGATCAATGAAGAGAATTTATCGACCAGCCTACAAAAGAGTCGTCATCGAAGAAGAAGGATCGAAAAAAGAAGACCCGATGACATTGTGGAAAAGTAGGACATGTCAAGAAGAACTGTTGGAAGAAGATGAAGGATTTGGAAGAAAGTTTCAAGCACTTGGAAGGCAGTGTGTTGACTGGTCAGTCGATCAATCGACCTGCAGAAAACTATACCTTCTATGTAAGTACTTCTCATGTGTTACATGCCCATACCACTCGGACATAATGGATGGTTGATTTTGGATGCACTCACCATATGGCCAAAGACACTTCTATGTTCTCTTCCTTAAGTGGAGCTCCTAAACATAAGATTTATGTAGCCGACAACTACACTCTCACTATTGCTGGAAGTGGAGAAGTTGAATGCCAGCATGGCCGAATAACCAATGCCTTTCATGTGCCTAGTATGAGTGCTAACTTGTTTTCGGTTGATCAACTCACGCAGACTAAGAACATTGTTGAGTTTTGGTTAGATCACTTTATCATAAAGGATCTAAGGCTTCTAGGGGCAGTTATTCCTTCAGGGTATTTGGACCCCAAATATGGACTTTACAAGTTATATGATTCCTCTCGACTAACTGCACTGACTGCACTCATTTCTCAAACCAATGACGGGAGTCGAATTTGGCATGAACGACTTGGACACCTAAACTTCATAAGTTTGAAGATGATGGTAACTCACAACGTGGTTTATGGTATGCCAAATACCATTCCATCTGATGGATTTTGTAGTGGATGCATGCTTGGAAAGCATCATCAGGCGCGTTTTGATTTAGGGAAAGCATGGAGAGCACAAAATCAACTGGAACTTGTTCAGAATGATCTTTGTTACACAAACAAACCCTCATTAGCAGGATTGAAGGATATTTGACCATTATTGATGATTTCTCTAGGTTTACATGGGTATATTTCTTAAAGAATAAGAGTCAAGTATTTGAAATATTTAAGGAATTTAGAGCACTCGCTGAGAAGTAGAGTGGTCGACCCATTAAATGTCTAAGATCAAACAATGTGGGTGAATATGTGAGTCAGTAGTTTGAAGAATATCTCTTGAAAAATGGTATTTCTGGCAGAGATCTGTTCCTCACACCCCCCAATAGAATCGAGTCACAGAGAGGAACAATCGGACTTTGGTAGAAATGGCCAGATGCCTGCTGTAGACCAAAGACCTTTCAACCAAGTTTTGGGCAGAAGTTGTTTATTGCTCCAATTATCTCCTAAACCTTTTTCTCACCAAAGTTGTTGTTGACATGACTCCAGTTGAGAAATGGAATTGAAGGAAACCCTCTGTTCGACACCTCAGAAATTTTGGATGTGTTGCTTGGGAGCACATCAATGTCAACTGCATAAAGAAGTTGGATGCAAAAAGTCATGCTTCCATCATGATGGGCTACTCTGATGAGTCAAAAACCTATAGATTGACTGACCCTGTCAAACAGTAGATCATCTTAACCAGAAGTGTGATCTTCGATGAGACAATTTCAGGTAATAAGTTATTGAATTCCTTCTCTGGTCCATTGAACAGTGATCCATTTGACAGTCTTGAAGAGTCTAATCGAGTATGCCCATAATCGGAATCATGATTGGACCAATGAATTATGCTCCTGAGTCAACTAGTAGTCAGTCTACTATGACTACATAAGTCAGTAGTCCGACTTCCTTGACTCACATAACTGGGGATAGTCGACCCGAATCATCACCGATTTGCTTACCTTGGTGAGTTGTTAATGTTAGAAAAACAGGATCGCAGAGCAAGAAAAATAAACAAGATGCAAATATAAATCACATAAACATAATACAAGAGAGACACCAATATAACGTGGTTCACTCAATCTCGGCTATGTCCATGGAGAAATTTCTAGTCTTTTTATTATTATACCATCCAACAAATGAAGGGATACAACCTGCAACACATCCGCTACAACTTCCTCTTAAATCTCTCTTAGTCTCACAATCACAGAGATCTTTACAATATTACAATATATTACACAACTGTATTACAATGTCTTCCTTTTAAAGGTAATTACCATGGGAAAATACTACGGGATACCTAATACCATGGGTCCATAAATTGTTGGCCAACAAAACAACCCATAGAATTTCTTTCAGGGGCTTCGCCCCAGGTCCCCGTGGGGGGGCAATGACCCCCCACACCCCCCCGCTGGGATGAGTGTATAGTACACATACATATCATATAAAACTATGGTACAAACACGGTTGAAACAACAGAATCTATGAATTAAGAAGATCAAGCTCCACAACCAACAATTAAGACAATTGAAGCTGTTGGATCGGATGCTGGCGATCTTAGTATTGGTCGGCATAATCATAGTCAGAAATAATGTGGCGGTGTTGCCTTGATGGCAAGTGTTCTTGACACCTGTGATCCTTATACCTATGTTGATGCTCAAGGTGTGCTAAAATGGGAAAATGCTATGACTGCTGAAATTGATTCTTTAAAGAAGAACCAGACATGGGAACTTGTTCCCTGACTACAAGGAAAGAATGTCATGAAGTGTCGATGGTTCCATAAGACTAAGTTTACCTCCTACGATGCTATTGAACACCACAAGGCTCATTTGGTTGCCAATGGATTCTCTCGGCAAGAAGGCATCAACTACACTTAAACCTTTTCTCCCAATGCAAAGATGAATTATGTTCGAGTAATCCTTTCCCTTGCTGCTCGTTTTGGATGGGGGATTCAACAAATGAATGTTAAATGTGCCTTTCTTCATGGAGATCTAACTGAATAAATCGATACGGAGCAACCTCCTAGCTTTGTGACGGATTGTGGTCTTGTTTTTCGACTGAAGAAGTCATTGTATGGATTGAAATAGGCACCTTGTGCTTTGTATGAGAAGATTGATTGCTTCTTTGTCAATCTTGGCTTCAAATGTTGTGAATTTGATCACAATATTTATGTATTGCATGTTCATGGTGATACTTTGATTGTGGCATTATATGTTGATGTGTTAGTCATAACTAGAAATAATATCAACCTGATTTTGGATTTGAAGAAAAAACTTGCAGATACCTTTGAAATGACTGACCTTGGTCTTTTGCATTTCTTTCTGGGCATTCAAATTTTGCAAATGGATGATGGTATCTTTCTTTCTCAGCCTAAATATTCCTCGGATCTATTGAAACAATTCAAGATGGATGACTGTAAGTCGCGTGATACACCTTATCAGTTGGGAGTGAAATTTTCGAAAGACTGCGACTCTCCATGAGTCGACGCCACTCTCTACAGATAGTTGGTTGGTAGCCTAAATTTACTTAACTCCTAGTCGACCAAATCTCTCATTTGTTGTTAGTATGGTCTCCCAGTTCATGCAGGATGCTCGAGAAATCCATTGGAAAGCTACAAAGATAATTATTCGCTATATTAAGGGCACCTATCAATATGGTATCAAGTATTGTCATAGTACAGAACCATTGGTCGGTTTCACTAATTCCGAATGGGGAGGTGACATTTACGACCAAAATTCCACTTCTAGCTATGTGTTTCAATTGAGTTCTAGACCCTTGGTTTGGTCATGTAAGAAACATAAGGTAGTCATCTCTCTCTTGACTATGGAAGCCGAATATCCTGGCATTGCCAATGGAGGTACAAAGGCAGTTTGGATTCGTCAGCTTCTCAAGGAGCTTGGGTTTCTAGTTCAAGCCTCGACTATTGTTTCCTGTGATAATCAATGTACTATTCAATTTGCTGATAATCATGTTACTCGTAGCAAGATGAAGCATGTTGAAATACATGCCCATTATTTGAGATAGTTGGTACAAGAAAAGTTTGTCTCACTTGTTCATTGTAGGACAAATGATTAGGTCGCTAATATATTTATGAAGCCATTACCATAAGCTAATTGTGTGAAACTTCGAGATATGATTGGGCTTTAGGAAGCTACAATTGTGGCGGGTGTTCAGAGCAAGTTATTTCACCTACTGAGTCTCCAGAGCATTATGTTGATGGGGGGTGTTGGAACATAAGGTCTTGATGGTTCATCACACCTCTGTATCTTCTGGAGACAATCAATTATTAGACGATAGGAAACTAGCGGAGCAGTCGACTAGAGGCCCGACTAGGCAAGTTGACAGAACTACTGAATAGTCAGTTGAACAGACGACTGGATGGACGAAAATCCCATGTTCGGCACGACTTCAATGGCCGACTACACTTTGGGACATTGTGTATTTTATGGAAACCATTAGAACCTGATCCAGGTGGATATCAGTGGCGGCCCACCTCTTCCAACTGGCTCAAAACAGTCTTCTGGCAATTTTGGTAAATTACTATTTTTAGCAGTTTTTCGGGTCCTGAACTTCCGGAGCCATTTTGAGGCCCTAAACGACATTTTTTGGCGATTTGGGGGACCAAATGGTTGCCAACAACACACATTTGGGCCCAATCGAAAGTTGTAAATCTCAGTTAGACCTTTCCAACGGGCTACCGAGCGCCCTAAACGGAGATCGTATGCAAAAGTTATGACCCCGGGAAGTTGACTGTTCAACTAACCACCTTGGGGCCGCAAACTTTAAGACGGTTCATCTTCTAGGGTTAGGTTTTTGGATGATTGGGATTCTTTCCCTCATGCTTATGATAAATAGGCCCTTTCGGCCTCTCTTTGTATTCATCTTGGCACGAATGAGCATAGCGGCCACATCTCTTCTCAGAGATAGCTACCACCATTCCAGCTATTGTATTTTACAGTCTGTTCTATTTCCGCTATTAATAGAATATGTGTTTACTGTATCACTGTGTTATTTGCAATATATCTCTGTATATGATTCTGTATATGCTATCTTTTGTTTCGTTCCCACATAAATCCGGATCAGAACCAATGACCATTATTTATGGACCAGATCTTCCTTACTTTTAGAAAGTTTGTTAAATTTTGAGACTATAAAAAGACAATCTTATGGGTTATACAAAGTGTGAAAATTGAGACGTCTTCCATACTCAACATGCATTGTGAAGTTTTAATCATAATGCTATGTGCTTGAGTCTTATAACAATATCTTTAGACACCACCTTTCTTCTTAGATAATGTTCCATCCTCTTCTGTCTTTTCTGTTCTATAGTTCAAGGTTAAGAGGCTCCCCAACTATCGAGTCCATTTTGGGGTAGATCCTATTTTGGTGATTTAGGGTCCTTAAACTTCTAGGAATTTTTTGGTCATTAAATGACTATTTGTTGGGCCAACACTATGTGAAATGTGTTACCAACCCTTCAAGGCTATTATAATCACTGAGATATTTTGAATAATCTAAAGAGCACCTCAATCAAAGTTTGCATGAGGAAGTTAAACCTCTAGAAATTCGGCATATGCTTTAACCATCATAACACCAAATGTATGACACATTGGCTCTCAAGAGTCACACATTTGGAGCTAGTCAATTGTGGACTTTTAATAAAATTATAGAGGTTACACAATCTTTACCCTAACTAGGAATTGGAGCTTGCATAACCCGAATCCTTTTGTCTTCGATGATGTATTTTTGTTTTTCTATTTCACACAGTTCCTATTCTTACAAAAAGTATGTTATAAGGTTGAAGGCGAAGAAACACCTAATCCCCTTCTGCAAAAAAGCAATTTGAGCGATGTTGGTTAGCTTGTTGCTTCATTCTTTTATTTCCTTGGAAAATAACTCCTTGGGAAACTCCCATGTACTTCCCTTCATTTCGAGGATGGTATAAAGCAGGTGGTGCCTAAGTTCCAAACAACTCACCCTAAGGGAAGCAAAGAGATTTGAAGTTGTGACGTCCCCTACATTAGGGGAGAGATATCGCATCTAGCTCATGACCACTTGAGCTAACCAAACTATCCTTAAGTGTATGGAGAATGGATTCTATGGTGTAAAGGTTGCAATCCACTTCATAAACCTTGGACATGCATAGTAATTATGAAGCCATTGGCAGAGGTTTTTGGCCATAGAAAACTTCAAATGGCGTCACATCGATGGCACCCCGATAAGTGGTATTGTACCACCATTTTGCAAGGCGTAGCCATTGTGCTCATTGATGTTGCATGTTTCAATAAAATCATCTCAAATATGTTTCCAAGAACTTGTTGACTACTTTTGTTTGACCATCAATTTAGGGATGGAAAGTGGTGCTTGTTTTCAATTGTGTACCTCGAACTTTAAAAAACTCTTGCCAAAATTTATTGGTGAATGTGGGACTTCAATCCAGCACAATGGAAGTGGGCATGCTAGGTAACTTAAGAATCTTATCCATAAAAAACTTAGGCAACTATGGATGGAATACATGGGTGCAATATGGCACAAAAGTGAGGATATTTTGAAAGGCAACTGACAATCGTCATGATGGTTGATTCGTTGCATGCTTTGAGGAGGATCACTATAAAATACATGGAAATGTTAGTCCAGATAGTGTCAAGTACAAATAGTGGTTGTAATTACTTGGAGTCCTTTCCAACCTGACAAGCATCACACGTAACTACAAAAGCCTAAACATATTTTTACATGCCTTCTCAAAAGAGAGTGCACTTAAATCATTCATAGGTTTTATAAAATCCAAATTGACTTATGGTAGGAGATGAATGTAGCTCTTCTAATACAATTGTTTTCAAGTAGTATTTTTCCCTAGAAAAAGACACCCTTCATACTTCAATGTATGTTGTTGCCATGCATATCCCTTAAGGGGAGTGGGGTCCTCTTGAAACCCTTGGATGAGTTGAATACCAGTGCCATTTTCCAACCATTCTTGATGACCTTTGACAAGCCAATAGGCTATCGGTAAGGATAAGGCAAAGATATATCCTTCCTCATATTTTTGTAATAAAGCACTAAGCACCATATTCTCTTTGCCTTTCTCATATATGATCTCATAATCATACCCAATCATCTTAGTGACCCACTTGTGTTGCCTTGGGGTTGATAATATTTGTTCCATGAAATACTTCAAACTATAATGATCAATATTGATTAATAATTTTTTCCCAATGAGGTATGGGTGCCATGTATCAATTGCATGAAGGATGGCCATCATATCTTTCTTGTAGGTGGATTTGTCCAATTTTTTGTCACGCAACTACTTATTGGTGAATTCTAAGGAGCAACCTTCTTGCATCAACACAACTTCAAGACCTTTTCCCAAGGCATTACATTCTAATACAAAAGTCTTAGTGAAATTGAGCAATACTAAGATGGGCATAGTGCACATGGATTTTTTTAATGTTGAAAAGGATTGCATGGAGTTTAGTTCCATATGAAGGCATCATTTATTAGTAGGGTTGTTAAGGGGGTAAAAACCCTCCCATAATTATTCACAAACTTTTTATAGTATCCTGTAGGTCATAAAATTACACAAAATCTCTTCAAGGTCCTAGGGCATGGACAATCCCAAATAGCAATGACTTTCTTGGGATCCAGTTGCTCCTTGTCCTGTATAACAATGTGACCCAAGGATTCAACCTTTGAATCCCCAAAAGTACACTTGGAATGTTTAAGGAACAAACATCATCACAGACAAGTTGCAAGACTCTATCAACATGCTCCAAATGGGAGTCTTAAGTTTTGTTGTAGATCAAGATATCATTAGAGAATACAAGCACAAAATTGTGTAGGAAGGGTCGAAAAATGTTGTTTATGAGTCTTTGAAGGTGGACAAAGCATTGCAAAGTCCAAAGGGAACCACTAAAACCTCATTATGACTCCATGTGCGTAGAAGGTTGTCTTAGGGATGTCCACTTCCTTCATCCATATTTCATTGTATCTTGAGAGGAGTGATTTAGTAAAGAAATTGGCTCCATGGATCTCATCCAAGAGATTATCTATAATTGGGATGGGAAATTTGTCTTTGATGGTCAACCAATTGAGAGCATAAAATTAGGACACATGTGGAAACTACCTTATTTCTTTAATAACGTGACCAAAGATAACATGTAATCGTTCACATTGAGACATATGACTCCAATGCTTAATAGTTCTTACTTTATTTTCTATTTCATTATTATTCGGTAGTTGACTACTCGGATCTAGGGGAATACATGGTCATGCTCACCATGTGAAGGCATAAGCCACAAGGTGTTTCAAATACTTGTATATGTTTAGTTAGGACCTTATGGGAATTAGGGTGAATATCACAGGGGGGGTTGTCTACAACTTGTATGTCATTGACCTGGGCAATAACTCCAAAGTGGCCTTTCTTCAATAGATTTTCCATACAGTGAGAGCTACAAATTTCATTAGAGCCAATCCTAAGCTCCTTGAGTGTATGTTTATGCCCTTCCTTATTGAAGCTCCAAGAATGACATCATAACTGGCCATTTCAATAGAAGACATGCGAATTTTGAGCTAAGAGTGTCCCATTTGAAGTTTAAAATTCTTACATTGGGCCCCACATTCCATAATTCCTCCATTGACTATTGTAATTTTAAAATCATGCACTTCATGGACATAACAATGCATTTCTTTGACCACTCTCCTATGAATACAATCGTGGGTGTTTTCATTGTCAATAAAAAATATTACCTTGCAGTTCTTAATATAATCAATCAAATTTACAAGTTGGGGTGCATAAATGATATCCTCCTTGAGACCATTGGTGAAATGATCTTAGAAAACGAACCAATAAGGCTCTCTTTGCATATTGCCAATTTATTGAAGGCTTTGATAAAAGCTTTTGATGTGCTTGTTTGGCCCAACTTGATAAGTTGTCATCCCAAATAGTGAGTATCTCTTTCAAAATGAGCAAAGACTTGGATTTCACAAACTAACTCTAGGCAATGTAACACCCATATGATTTCTTATGCCATTGTCACCATGGACATCATTCCAGATCCAACTATAATATACCCCACATTCTATGTTTCATTAGGTCATAAGTAATACCTTGGAGGAAGAAGTAGAGTTCCACTTGGATAACCCAACTTCCAGGGTCAAAACCATCAAATTTGTCCAGGTCAACTTTAAGAAATCTATGCCATTTCTAATGTTGATTATTGTGAAATGGTGGCCTTTAGCAATGACGGCCCCCTATGAAGAGCTCAACTCGTTCCTGTTGTATGGGTGGATCTATCCATTTACCATTTGGATGTAAGGTAGAAATTAGAGACTATATATTGCTACATGTTTCAAAAAGCTCATCTTTTACACCTACAAGGTCTGCTTTCAGGTTATTAATGTCTTATTTCATGCCATATCATAGAGACTTTGTTTAAGATCCTCGAAGTATCACTTCCCAAGACATTGAGTTCGTTATCTATGGATGTGTTTCAAGTGGCCATCATGGGGCCTTTTTGGGTCCATTAGTTGATTTATTTAAGAATCATACCAATATTATCAGCTTCACAGAAGGATTTTGTTGAGATAGGTCCCTCACAATCGTATGTTGTAATCCATAGAAAAAAATGTTGCTAGAGAGTGGTAGCATGACAATCAACACTATGCAAGAAATCGTTTGAGATATGTCTTCCACAATGGTTCTGTCATGATGTAAACTAATTTTTTTTTTAAACTCTACTAGAAGTATTACTGATGTCCTAGTATTACTACACTAACAAAATCCTCAAATTCCTAATATTCTCAATCATGTAGGAATTTTGTTGCAAGATCTGCAGAGGCTATGGTTTGTAGGGTCTAATGAAAAAGGAGTGTCAAGTGCTATAACTCTCTAATATTCATACGAGTTTTAAAAATTAGTACCTGGCCAAATATTTCATGATGCCAACTAAGGAGGATAGGTCGTATCCTTAGACATACATATCCCTGAGTGTTGTTCTCAATGTACTATAGCTACACGATGCTTGACATGTTTATGTAAGGTTAGTTATAGATGCGTCTAGGGGAATTCCCACATACCTGAGGGTATGTAGAAGAATAATCCATATACAAGTGTTATATGATGTGGTACTCCATGAAGGGGTGCCACTAGAGATTACAAAGGTGTCTAATTAGGTGATGCCACTTGTATTTTCAGCGTGTATTATTCCCCAACCATAGGTTTACCTAACGAACGACAAGATATTAAGAGAAGTACAAATGTAGAAGCATAGATACAAGAGACAATGCGGCATGCCAATTAGGTCTAAATTTAGTGGTTGGGATCCAGGAAGAATTATTATTACCTTGCGTACCTAGGTACAATTCCCACAAATGACAGGTTGAGTTCTTAATGAGTCTATTGCTACAATGACCTCAAGTCCCATGTTAACAAAACCTTGAGCTTTTTTGAAATCTGGTTTATCTCGGGTACCATTCTTAGGATTAGGGGAAGTACCCGGTGGGTTTCCTCCATATATGTATTTCATGAAAGAAAGAGTAAATGAGATGTCAAAACTTGCAAAATATAACCCTTGTATTAAAGATTTCAAAAAGAGGGAGCAATTGTGACATGCCTCTTCCATGGGGTAACCTCTTATTAGAAAATCTCCAATTACAATAATGACACTTGATAAAACATCACATAACCTTATATCTCTCTATAAATATATTCTTAATAGCAAAACCCTAACTACTTGTGTCCCTCAATTAATGAGTACCAACGACCTAGTGTGCCCATATTAAAAAAAGATGTCTTTGTACATTAATTGACTAACTCCTGAGTACCCCTGGAATAAGTAGGTTAGGGTAGAACCCTAACATCTTACTTTATGGGTCACCTATCATCATAGTACCCTAGAAGTATGAGATTTGGAGAACGTGTCTCAACTACAAATATTTAAATAATATCACCAACAAGAATTGATACCATCATCATCGGATTGATGTATTGATAGATTAGTTGTAGCATGCCAAGTCACCGCATTGGATCTCAAATCAGGATACTACTATGTGTGATGCGAAGAAGAAGACATTTGGAATACTGTCCTTAAGACAAGGCAAGGTTTATATGAATGGTTAGAAATTCCTTTTGGTTTATGTAATGTACTAAATACATTTATGTGTTTGCTTAATGAAATTTCACCCCTTTCTAGATTCATTTAAGTTGGATGATCTATTGAACTTTAGCGCTATCCAGGAAGAGCATTTATCATCCAAGGTAGGTGTTAGAGACCATGAGAAAGCATTAGTTGTTGGCACACCTTAAGAAATGTTAGTTTTTCCAACAATACTTGATGTACCTAGATATGCAATTGGTTGAGGTGAACTCGAGATTGATCTTGAAAAGATGGAGGCCATTATCAAATAGCCAACTCATACAATGTCATGAATGTTAGGTTTTTTGGGGAGCAATGCAATGCCTTCAAAATTTCATAACATCCTTTTCAATTGTGGATGCATCACTCCATGCCATAATAATCATTGGAAAGAATTTTAAGTGGGGAAAGAATCGACATAAGGTTTTTGAAGACCTAAAATAACAAATTAGTTAAGCATCAATTCTCTATTTTTCCAATTTGCATAATCCATTCAAAATGGAAACAAACGCAAGTAGGTATGCTACTAGAGTAGTCTTGTTGCAAGGAGATCAACCAATATGTTATCATTATAAATGGTTTAATTGAATAATCTTGAACTACCCTACATATTATACAAATATCTATGCCTTGGTGTAGTATTTCAAGGAATGGAGGCATTGTCTAATGTGTAAGGAAACCATCATCCACATTGATAATCATCCTCTACCATGTTTGCAAGTCGAGTAAACTTCAACAAGAAAGACAAAACAATAAAGTAAGTACTAACAAGTTGGTAATCATGCTACCAAGGCTACCCATACCCAATATCATAGCTTTACGTACACATTATGCAAATGAAGCCTTTCATCCATCAATATAAGGACAAATATATATAATATAAGGAATTCAAGGATATTTTTCAACAGTTGCAAGACCAAGTTGGTCATGAAGAAGGTGACAAGGATGAGAACCATTTCCATGATGGGTTGATCTACAACTTGGATAAGTTATATGTTCTTAAAGGAGAGATAACATAATATACAAGAGAGGCTCACACCTCCAAATTTGTTGGGTATTTTGGTAGTGGTAAAACAATATCCTACTTATAGAGGCATGTGTACTAGCATACGATACAACAATATGCAGATAAAATCATTAGAGGATGCATACTTTTCTCTATGAATAAACCTAGAAGTAGGAAGCAAAGTTTGTACCATCCCTGATTTATACCCACTAGGACACACAAGAGCATCACCATAGATTTTGTGGATGGTTTTATAAGAACCAGGTGTGGACATGAATATCTATTTATGGCAGTGGATAGATTTAGTAATATGTGCATCTTCATGCCTTTTTAAAAAAAACCATCAAGGGATAAGATGCAGTGATCCTATTCTTTCAATAGTTTGGGTGCGCTTTAAGATACCAAGGAATATAATTTTGGACTACACTTTGGGAGAAGATGGACACAAATTTCAAGAGATGTACAACTTTCTATCCACGAATATATGGGTAAACATAAGTGGCAAACATGAAATTGGATAATCTTTTGAGAGATTACAATCGCATTCAAAAACCTAGGATGAGAATTTCATATATATTATACTCTCTTATAATAGAGTAGTCCATATTTCCACCAAGTCCATTTTTGAAACTCATTTTGGATATTTCCACCTTCACTCGAGATTTATGTTGATAATATGGAGGAGAGAAGGAAGAAACCACAAGAGAAACATCAGAGGATGCAATATTCGACAAAAATACTTGTAATATCCATTTGCAAGTACATGTGAATTTAAAGAGATCTCAAGGAAAGTACAAGGTCGTGCATCACAACATAAAATTGAGAATATGTTCAAGGTGAGAGACTAAGTCTACTTGCACTTGAATAAAGAGAGGTTGCGGGGACATAGTAGGAAAATCAAGGCTTTGTAATTTGGTACTTTTGAAGTGTTAACATAAGCATAAACAATATATACATACTTTTTCAACCTCCATACATGTGCATTTACTCATCAATGAATGTGGAAAGCTTGAAATCCTATAAGCCATCCAAGCTAGATGAGGAAAACAAGGCACATGTATTACCTAGCATAGAAGACTTAACACCAAATTCTCAGTCATAGTTAGTACAAGGTATATTCTTTTCAAAAGAATTCCCATGTTGTATCTAAACTACGACATAATGAAATTCTAGGAGCTTTGACACAATGTTTAAGCACTATGAAAACATCCATGCTCGGATATATTTTTGCAAACAAATTCCAAAACAACTAAACAAGACAACAAGAACTCTTAGAGGTTGTGCCAAAAGTACAACTTCCATGTAAGACCAAGTGCTAGTCCATGGTGAAAATTGAGAAATTGTTTGCTCATCTCCTTCAATAAAATAAAATATTTTGGTGACCAAAATCCTCCTAGGATGAGGGATGATCCAAAATGGATCACTATATATATTCTAATCTATTTTGGTACCTCTAGGGTGGAAATTAAAGTGATGGACTTGTTGGGCCCAATTTGTGGTCAGATCCTATTTAGGTGATTTGGGGTCCTGAAAAGTTGGGAGCATGTTTTGAGCATTAAGTGATCATTTTGGGGTAATTTTTTCTCAAAGTTACCAACCCTCCAATGTTGTTTTACTCATCAAGATATTCCAATGGTCTAAAGAGCACCTCAATCAATATTTGTATGAGGAAGTTATTATTGTCTCAATTTTATCGTATGCTTTGACAACCACATTATCATATGGATGCCATGTCAGCTCTTATAATTGACATACGTCGAGCTAGTCTAGTGTGGAATTTCAAGAATATTCTAGAAGGTCCAACACTATAACCTTTATAGAGAGTTAGGACATGAAAAACCCTCAGGCCCGATAGAGAATCGGTGCATCCAAAAACCCTAATACTAATAGAGAGCTGAGGCATGCAAAAACCTTAACCTTGATAGACTAGACTTGGGGCATGCAAAAAACCCCAACCTTAACCCTATACAACCACATGGACATTTTTAAAGTTGAGTTGCAAAGACAGTAAGTGGTTTTGTTCCTATTGTATGATGAATCCATGAGGTTTGATCACATTTTTTACAAGGTAGCATGTAAAAACAATTTTCACAAACCCTTGATTGAGGTAAGCAATCGATCGACCTTTCAATCCCATGGTTGAATGCTTAAAGAAGTCCTCAATTGAGGTAATATATTGGAATCAACAAATCCTCAATGAAGGTCCTAACAAGTGTTCACCAAACCCTTGGTCGAGGTCCATACCTTGATCAAGAACTTTAGACCTTTGTTGAACACCCGATTTTTTCAAACAGAGGAGTTGGAAATTAATCTACATTTATAATTTCAATCATCTCTATTTCAAATGGAGGGAATGCAAAGTTGCATTCAAAATTTTAGCCATCTTGAGATGATTGAAATTCTAAACATAGCTTTCCAACTCCTCTATTTGAAAAATTCTACATCAACCAACGTGTTTAAAGAAACCTATTCTTTTATAAATAAAAATTTAAATAGGTTGTGAGTGCCTTTTTTTATTTTATTTCATTCAGACAACGACCATTGGAAAGAAACCTCAACTGATCCTTTGTAGCAACCAACCCCACACCTCAATTTAACATCTACTCCACCATGATGGCATCTACTATGAGAGACTGTTGTATTTTTTCATTTTTTTAAAATAACTTGTAATTTTTTGTTTAAATTTTACCATCCGACACATTTATGTTGTTGAAATTTTAATTTTTTGTTTAAATTTTATCATCTCACAATATTTATGTTGCTAAAATTTATATTTTTTGTATAAATTTTATTTTATTTTTTTGTTTGCGTGAATCTCCTTGACTTGCGGGAGTGGCCCGTTGTTTGAGAAACCACGACCCAGAGGCATCTAAGCAGTCAAAATCACTTGGGGATCGCACTCAACCCAAACCACACCAACCTCAACTTGACTGGGTTTTTGGGTGTCACCTCTCAACTAAGTCACCCCTAAGGGGAATTGAACTTGGGTCTCCTTGCTGACGAGACCCACACCTTAACAGAGTGAGCTAGCAGGAATTGACTATCATATAAGAGGACATGGGGGTGGGATTTGATCCACTTATGTGTCCACAGGTCATGAGATCATTTAATACAATCTTTCTTGGTGTAACCACATGTTCTACCACTACCTCAAGGTGCCCCCATGGCTCCAGGTTCGACCCTCATTGGAATTGAACCTTGCCCACTGGTGAAAAACTCCTCGCTCTTCACCAATGGATCCAACTCCTTTGGGATTTTGTTTAAATTTTATTATCTATTAACAGTATTCTACTATAATTTTAATATATGTTAGGAACCTGTGTCTTTACTTTGTTAGTATATTGTTGTTGGACACATATGCTTTGTAAGTCGTCCCATAGTATTTGTTGATCCATAGTTTGTGTTATTGTTGTTGGCGCATATGCTTTGTAAGTCACCCATAGTTTTGTTGATCCATAGTTTGTATTGGCCCATGGTTTTGACTCATAGTATTGGCGGCTAGACTTAGTATATAAGTGTGTGTTGAGGCCTATGAAGGCACCGTGAAGTTAATTGTATTGAGCTGGCTCAAAGGAGGTTGCCCCCTCGAAGTGGCCTGTGATCAATATAAAAGTGATTCTGAGTTCTATTATTTCTGATATCTCGTGTATTTGCATTAATTAATTATTGCAGGTTCATCACATCTGGTATCAGAGCACTTTCTTGGGCTCGTTGGGTGGAATTTCTGCCAAATTTTTTTTCCGCATTTGTTGCAAGTTCGGATCTGGGAATAATCCCTATCCGCTTAACTGTGGGAAGTACTTGGGCATAAGCCCTAAAACTCATTGTGAGGAGTACCACATGAACCCCAAAGTAGCTGGTCCATTAAGAGGACCTGCAAGCGAAAAGGGCAATGACCCCTACCTGATTGACGAGTTCCCACTCGCGAGGTAAACCAAGAGCTGTCGTTTGTGGCAAAGAGGTTGTCAGTTTTACCTGAGCCATGGAGTGAGGGGTACTACCCCAATACGCAAGCCGTCAGACAACATTGGTGGCCAAGTGAAACACTTGAACTGTTAGGAAGTCGAACATACCTGGGGTCCATATCTATTTTTAGCTGAACTGTTGCCGATCACTTCCATGTTGTTTCAGATCCATTCCGAGCCATTTCATATTTAGCCGTTTCAGATCCATTCTGAAAGCCGTTCCAGATCTATTCTGAAAGCCGTTTCAGATCCAGTCATTTTCGATCCATTCGGTGCCATTTCAGATCCATTTCTAAAAAAAAACTGTTTTTTCCGCCATATCTCCCTTGTTTACATTCCACTTCCCAACACCCGAAATCTCACATTTGTCTATTTTTAGGGTTTGCCATAACTTCTTCGATTTTCACCCGATTTCCTTCAAATTTTACCACACAGTTCTTTTTTTAATTCTGCTTCTTTGTCCCTCTCTGCCAAATTTTCTCATTCTTTCACCCCGCTTCTGAAATCCCCCTTTTCTGCTTTCCTGTCATTTCGACAGTGTCCAAAATCTAGTCAAACCCAATTACCCATCATATTTTTTCCCCAATCCAAATTTCCCTTTACTAAATCAGCTTCTGTTTGTGTTTTTCTACCCATTCAAAAAAAAAAGAAAAAAAAACCCTGGTTATGGTTGTCACCCATGCAGGAGCACACACCATGGAAGAAGCACTTGCAGCCATCCAAACCAAACTCCAAGATCTGGATGAAAAATTTGTCAGCCTCCATCTTCAACATTCAGCCATGAACAATAACCGATAGCCAGAATCTTTTGCAGCCATTGGGTTCTCTTCTTCCAACAATTTTCATGGGTCGAAGCTTGACTTTCCTTGCTTCAATGGTACTGATCCGATTGGATGGATATACCGAGCAGAACAATATTTCACTCTGCATAATACTTTTGATGTCCAGAAAGTTCCACTTGCATCCTTTCATTTGGAACAGGAAGCCCTTTAATGGTACCGTTGGTACATCAAAGCTCATCCCAAGCCAAACTGGACAGATTTTTGCCAACTCCTTTTGCCACGATTTGGTCCTAGTGCTTTTGATGACTTCACAGGAGCACTCACTAAACTTCACCAAATTGGCACAGTGAGAGAGTATCAGACAGAATTTGAGAAACTGGCCAATCACATAGAAGGATTGTCTGATGAATTCTACAGGAGTTGTTTTATCAGTGTTCTTAAGGATGAAATTCGCTCAGAGGTCAAAATGTTCTGTCCCAACACAATGATGGAAGTCCTAGGGTTGGCTAAGTTGGCAAAGGACAAGATCGCAGCTCAACAACGCTCCAAAGCCACCTTTGTTCCCTTCAAAAATATGGGTTCCCAACGACCTCCCATCACGCCTGCTCCTCAACCAACTCCTATCAAGCATTTGTCTGAAATAGAGATGTAGGCACGCCAAGAAAAAGGGCTTTGTTATAATTGTGATGAGAAATTCACTCGGGGACATAGATGTGTTCAACAAAAGCTCCATCTCTTGGATCTGGATTCTCCACCTGCCTCAGAACTTGGTGAAGAAGCTCCAAATACAGTAGATGATCAGGTCGACATTCAACACCCGCCTATTGACACCCCATCTCAGGACGACCCACTCGAGATCTCTCTCCATGCTGTAACCGGCGTCACCACCCCACAAACAATGCGGGTCAGGGGATACTTCAAGAAGCTCCCTCTTACCATACTCATTGATTCTGGTAGCACTCATAACTTCATTGACCCTCAGATTTCCAAACAGGATGATTGTTTTGTCCATCCTTGCTCCAACTTTGAAGTCATGGTTGCCAATGGGGGCACCTTACCTTGCAAGGGGAAGTGTCACAATGTGCGTATCTCTATGGAAGATTATAACCTGAGCTTTGACATGTTTGCCTTGTCCTTAGGCGAATGTGATGTGGTTTTGGGCGTTCAATGGTTATGCACACTTGGCCCCATCTTATGGGATTTTGTTGAACTTTGGATGCAGTTTTCAGTCAATGGGACACAACACAAATTTATGGGCTTACAACCAGGGTCTCTCTGCATCATCAGTTCACATCGCCTGGAAAAGATCCTTAAGAAGAATTCACATGGTGTCATTTCTCATCTCCATTCCCTTCAGATGCACCCACCAACGGTCTGCACTACTTCCTTGGATAGATATGCAGGTGTCTTTGTTGCACCAGTGGGCTTGCCGCCTTCACGAGACCTTTCCGGTAAGCATTTAGCTACATCTACATCTCAGCAGGACATGATGGCTATTTTGCATGCAGTACAAAAGTGGCAGCCATCCCTATTGGGGAATTATTTCTGCATCAAGACTGATCTCCAGAGTATGGAAACTTTCCTGGAACAACGGGTCTCCTCCCCAGCACACTTGAAATGGGTTATCCAACTCATGGGTTATGACTATGAGACCACTTACCAGAAGGGTAAGGACAATATGGTGGCAGATGCTCCTCCTTGCACATTTGATGACCTAGTTTCTCTTACAGCTATTTCTCTGCTTGTTCCAAATTGGTTGTAATCTGTTCAATGGGGCTATCTCTTCTATGAACTCCATGCTTCTTCATTAGTAGGGCACTCTGGGTTCCTCAAAACGTATGACCCGGAACAATGTAACTTCTTTTGGTAGGGACTCAAATTGACAATTCAATGGATGGTGGTTGACTGTGATACTTTCCAAGTCAACAAGGGTGAAATGACCCTCCTTTCAGGACTGCTCGAACCCTTGCCCATCCCTCCACAGATTTGGACAACTATTTCTATGGATTTCTTAGAAGCGCTCCAGTGGTATAGTACCACATCTAAAAGGACACCATATGAAGCAGTCTCTAGACAGGCACCACAAGTTCTTCTTCCATACACCTTCAGCAGCTCCCCAGTTCAGGCAATTGACTCAATTCTTCAAAACCTCGATCGGCTTCTTCTCATTCTGTAGGACAATCTTCACATGGCAAGAATTCGACTGAAACAACAAGCCGATCAACACCGTTCTATGCACACTTTTCATGTCGCTGATATGGTTCTTCTTTGTCTACAACCTTCCACGCAATCCTCCCTGAAACTCCAAAGGTGCTAGTGGCCCGGAATGCAACCCGAGGATGCTACAAGGGACCCACTCCTTCAGATTCTGCATCAATTTCCACATCTAAAGCTTTGAGGACAAAGCTTTTTCTAAGGGAGAGGGGATGTTAGGAACCCATGTCTTTACTTTGTTAGTATATTGTTGTTGGACGCATATGCTTTGTAAGTCGTCCCGTAGTATTTGTTGATCCATAGTTTGTGTTATTGTTGTTGGCGCATATGCTTTGTAAGTCGCCCATAGTTTTGTTGATCCATAGTTTGTATTGGCCCATGGTTTTGACTCATAGTATTGATGCCTAGACTTAGTATATAAGTGTGTGTTGAGGCCTATGAAGGCACCGTGAAGTTAATTGTATTCAGCTTGCTCAAAGGAGGTTGCCCCCTCGAAGTGGCCTGTGATCAATATAAAAGTGATTATGAGTTCTGTTATTTTTGATATCTCGTGTAATTGCATTAATTAATTATTGCAGGTTCATCACAATATCTTATCAACCAACATTTATATTGCCTCTTTTATTTCCAACCATGTATCAATAAGCATCACTTTGTTGGATTTTTTTAATCCTTCATTAGCACATGGAGAACTAAAAGCTATATGTTGATACATGGTTGAAAAGTTAACCAATAACATAAGCACTGCCATTTTTTCCAATTGGTTTAGTTGGAAATAATCAACTAGAAGTATTTATGTTGATTTTATTTCCAACACTGTACCCACAAGCATAAATGTTGTCGATCTTTTTTAATCTTCTAGTAACACAAGGGGGATGGAAAATTATTGACTGATACATGATTGAAAACTAGCATGGCCAAACAACATAATTCATGTGTTATTAAATGAAGACATAATCAAAGTGAAGAGTAGACTACCCTACAAATGGCCACATGTTAAACGCTAGATAAGAACCCAACAATCAACTCATTTATCACCATTATTCACATGAATTAACACTTTCTTCCATAAAGAAATCACAATTATAATACATTGTAGCCATTGAAACAATAAACTAACCTCATAACCCACTTGCGGTACAAATCTAATGAGAGATTGAAGCCCTTGTAGAGTGCCAAAGTGAGCCCTAAATATCCCAAGTAGAATAACAAAAGATTCATCTAAAAAAGGTAATGTGGTTACCAAAACCTTTTCGACATGACAAATGGTTCATCATAAGTATCCATTAAAAAGTTAAAGAAGTTAAAACTGACCTTAAGGGTGAAACAATTTCATGGCATCAGTTTTATTTTTCTTACAAAGAGAGTTGTGAGACCAAGAAGAAATGTTGCATAGAAAATTGTTTGAAGTTGGATGTAGGAGCCCAAAATTTTAAACAAGAGCCACGAGGTGGCAATGTCCCCGACATTGCACTTACGCTGGGTCGTGGTTAAAAAATTTTAAACTTGAAATAAAAATAGAGTGAATTTTGTTATAACCCACTTGAGAGCTTGGGAGGGCTATAGAGCTTTGACTGATTAGAAGACTTTGGATTCAAGTTCTATTTCAATGGTTAAGTACTTACTTTTGAACCCTTTGCTCAGGCTACTCTTCACTATCACCCACCTTATCATATTTAGCCTTCGAGGATGGCACCCCTATATTCCTACCATAAATCTATATTCCTACCACAAATCGGAGTACTATAAAAACAATCATCCAACTTTATCTTTAGTAAATATTTAACTGTACAATATGGTTAACTTTTGCAATCTTTTATTAAATAAATTGTTGTTTGCTAGAATAAGATATATTACATTTAGTTTTGATATTATAAATCATAAAAAATCTATATAGTCAATTATAAAAAAATATGTTTAATCAAGACAAAACTTTTTACTTAAAATAAAAATATACATTAATTGATGTTAATTCTAAAAAAATACACTTTATAGCAATAACATTTCAACCATAAGTTTAACTTTCTGCTAGATTTACACAAAATCATATATAAGTTGGAACAATACAACAACTCCATGAGTATGGATCTAACTCAAGTACGTAAACTTGCATCATCACACTATCATAAATATGCATGATCACACTATCAATTTCCTAACAATTGTTCTGGAAATATATTTAAGTGTAATAGAAACTTATAAAAGGCATAGCTTGCATATAAACATTATTACAGCTCGGACGAGAACTCACAACAAAGCATTCTACACTAGTTATGCAGGCTATGTATACTTTTGCGTGATGAATTGTCACTCACATATACTTAACCAGTTACCATCCAAACCACAGATTTTGTTTCCTAGACTCAAACAAAGATCAAGGACAACTGAAACAGAGAGCAGGGACAATATCCCTCTCTTTGTTTTCATCTTTTAATTCCATTCTAGAATGAAAAATGATGTGAAATGACATAGTAAAGAGTTGTTGGAATGGAAATGCCTTAAACCATTTTCTTATTACTGTATAATTAGTATTTCCTAATTAAATAATTATCATTGGTTGATGTGTTAGTTTTCAATAAATTTACATCATATTTTTACCTTTTCAACTGTGTTTATGTAAAATAATAATGTGTATGCTTGAAAAAACAAAAATGATGGACAGATCCATATGCAGAGAAGTCTTTTTAGCATTTCTTGTAATAGTGATAGATTCCAACAAATAAATATAAATCTAAATATGCTAAATCATTATAATAGGGTTGACAGATGACAATAATAGGGTTTCCAGGTCTCCTATATCAATGGACACCCAAAGTTTGCTAGGGCATGGGCTGTCAGGTTTGGTCACCCATGCTACCACTAAGATTGGTATAACCAGGACCTTACTTTACCCTTGCCAGAGTAACGGAGGAATGATTTAAAACTTGAGTCATATTTACTGCAAGTCTTGAGGGACTACCTCTTAATTTTTTTATAGTCATTATAAACGATTTCAATTACTACTTCGTTGTAATATCTCTACTGAGAAGGGCATAAACCACGTTTGACGAGAATATCACTAAAATGCCTATGCAACACAATAACTAAAATATCAAACCATTAGACGTTTAAGAAAACCCTTAAAAAATTCATCAAAGAAGCAAAAGCCCACAATTGTCACATATATGAATAAAAAAATAGAAAACCACAACCAAGGATTAGTGAGAAAAAATTCTGCAACGCTGCCACTAGGATTGTAGCAATTTCTAGTTGGCACAAGAAATCACAAACAATATACACCTCGCTTAGGAGACAGTTAACAGATCCAGAGTCAAAAACTTGAAGGAAAATAACAAGTTCACCCAAAATATAAGAGATTGAGGATAATATAAATAAAGAAACCGACAGAAGACTGCAAGTTTTTCAAGATTTCTGACATAATGAACAGTGACAAAGTATAGAATTTAGAAACCCTAAAATCACTGACTTTTGGGATCAAGGAATCAAACTCTAGACCTCTGGAAGATGAGAGCTTACCTTTGTCTACAACTTGTAAAGCTCTGAGAAGGAGTGATGAGAGCGGAAAACGGATTAGAGAGCCAAGAAGAGGCGAGCAGAGAGCAAAGTCGCCAACGTGACTATGAGGAAGCCACTAATCCAAATCAAATGGACCAAGATGTGTGATTGTGCCTCTCATTTAACATCGCCCACACATGGTTTCTAGGCTAAAGGCACTACATTTATCATTAACAAGCAATTAGCTTTTACAGGGTTTTTCTGAAACTGTTTTGTTAGTAGGACAAAAATTTGATGTGGTAAAATGGCTTTTAAACGACAGCTATTGTAAACTATGGAGAGTTCAAGACATTATTTGACGCAACATCTACAATGAGATAAGCTGCATGTAGGTATATCCCTTGTTAAATTTCTGACTAACAGAAAATTATAATATTTTGGGGCTTCAAGGACCTTCAAAACATAAGCTTTCCTTTAAAAGTCTTCCAAGACTTGTTATAGTTGACTTAGAAATGGTTTTTTAAACAATGCTCAACTTAGTTTCTTGAAATCCGATGTGCCTATGTTTGTTTAACTATTTTAGTAATAAAGTAAGAAAAAATAGACTGCTATTGTTAATACTAATTTCCATCCTGTCATCTTCAAAAAGCCAGGAATTTAATCTCTCCTCGTAGTGCCCATAACAAGTGGCCCTAAGTAGAATAAACAAGTCCAGTAAATTGCAGTACATAGAGAAAAACGGTAAGAAACTATTTCAAGCAAATTCTACCCAAACACTGGGACAAAAATGAATGTCTAAGCATGCCTGCAAGTGCAAAAATCCTCCATTACAAGCATCCATTAACTATTTGATTTGTTATTTAGAGCAAAGCCTGCATGGATATTTAGAAGTACATATACTGAAACCCACCAAAAAGGACACGCATCACCTGATTACAAAAATATGGCTCTAAAAAAGGTAAAAATGCATACAATAAACTATTCAAACCTTGTTGGCACACTTCAGTATAATCGTTAACTAAATTTACAGCATATAGATACGTCATTGTCTAGCAAAGTCAGTTGGTTAATAAACGATGAAGTGTTTAGTATCCTTGTTATGAATAATCTAGCTGGCAAAACGATGAGCAGTTACAGTCCCAAATTTGACTACGACAGAAAGCAGTAAAATAACCTAGTTGAACTAAAATCATTCCAACCAATTCAAGTGATTATGACATATGAGATTTCACCACTACTGTGACTTCTCTAAAACACAATGAACAAGATAACTGGAAATCAGTTCCCCTTGTTGCTATGCTTGTAAGTATGATATGCCTGGCGTGCACAAATTCAATACCTAACTTGCTGACCAGAAATATTAAAAATTTCATAGGCCCATCTTTTCTGTAGCATAGAGCCATTTGGTCCTCAATAATATTCAAAACCTGGAACAACATTAAACTTACCATACTAGACAAAGGTAGATTGCCACATCTAGGTATGTACAGTTGAAATCCAGGAGTGAACCAAAAGACTGTCAAGTAGCACTATTATTGGATCAGATTGACCTTACCGTCGATATAAATCCACCATAACCATTATCACCTTGAGAACTACATACCAGAATATCAAGAAGGCGTTGACTTTCTAACTAGGTTTCCTCAATCAACATGAACTTCACAACCATGGAATTCTTTCCATCCCAAAAGGCAGTAGTTTCCATAAAAAAATATACTAAGATACTAAAAACAATATAATAAAGTATGATGGAATCACTGCAAAACATGGCCATACAGTATAAGAATCCCGTTGTCTTGGACTAAAGTTAAACCATAACTTAGATCCAAATTAATACATATCCCATTCATTCCTCTATTTTTGCCTGTAATTCCCTGTTAGAAAATGAGAATTTGTGCTGCATACGTAACTGGAGATTTAAAAAACTCTGCAACAAGCCAACCATCTTTATGCATAACTGACAGGTGCAGGCAAGGCCAAACTTGATTCAGGCTTCTGTTGAATATAAGGCTGACTTTTAGTGTGTTTAGAAGATGAACTCTTATGCAATTAAAAATAAAAATAGTTTTATTTTATATTTTAAATTTTAAAATTAAAAAAAAATACAATTTAAATAATATCTCAAAAATGTTAATATCAATTATATCATTTGAAATTATTACATTGAGAGTAACAGGTGAGGGTAAAAAGGCCAGGTGAGAGTAAAAAGGCCATGTTTATTTGTTAATTAATTAACTTTCCTTTCGCTTTTCGAGAAAAAGTTGCAGAGATAATTTCCTAACAATATCTAGACCTGCACACCCAAAGAAGGAAACCAAGTTAAAACAGTTTTCTATCTTTAAAATATTTTACTCTCTTTTAACAATCTCGAGACTCTATTCTTTAGGCCTGGTCATCCTAGATATTGTTGTGTTGCTCGAGCTATTAGCGCCGGCAAGACTCATAATGGCTACAGCCTGCCAAAAAAATGATCAAACTACTCTCAAAGATATAAAAATAAACAAAACGAACTAAATATTCAAACTTTTTTCCTCCGATCAAAATAATACCTTAATAGCAGGTACATCGTAAACATTCACGGTTCCGTTATTAAAAATAGTGAGTTGATTTGTGAACTGTTACTTAGGAACTTTCGCTGGAATAGATCTGCTGAAAATAGTGCAAAAATTACAAAGTTAGTTGTGTCTTAGCATTTAAGCCTGCTCAGTTATCAAGAATGCAGAAAAAAGTTCAAATGACAAATGTCCGGAAATGAGCTTGACCGATAGCAAAAGGCAAGTTTATATTTTTTTTCTGTAACTCTAGGGTTTGAACCCAAACTCGTGCTTACGGGAAATAACTTTAACATTTATGCGTGACTTGATGTGTGAGAGCTTCCATCAAATCCCTTGGGATGATGAATCCGGATTACAATGATAAGAAGGCCAAGGCCAACACGAATTATGCTTTTGCTTACGCTGACAAGACTAGCCTGCCATATGGGTACTCTGCATAACGTGACAGAAATTAGGGTAGCCTGCCATGCCCGTACTTTGTATAATGTGATGCCATCTTGCCGCCACCTCCTGCCATGCCCGTACTCTGTATAATGTGATGTCATCTTGCCGCCACCTCCTGGGAAGGGAAAAACGAGGATGACATCAGTGTTTTGCAACCAATTAAAATTAAAAAAAAAATATTTTTTTAATAATTAGATTTAATATAATTTATTTAACACTATAGTCAAACTATAGCTTGAGAAAAAATTTTAATCTATAAACCCAAATTAATAAGTACTCTGCGATACATATATGATTCCCTTCGGGGACATAACAATTAAAGCCTTGGAATGTTGGCTATGAAGAGTGCATCAATATATATGAAGAGTGCTATTGTTGCTTACCAGGTTGGCTATGAAGTGTTTTTTATTGAATTTCTAAAAAAAATCAGATTTCTATTATTTCCAACCCATGATTGTGGCATAAATCTTATGTACCCAATCACTAGTATCGCAAAATATGAGACCCCATAGCAACTCAAGACAAACGTGTATCCAATCAAAAGAATACTTGGAAGCCAAAAGGGATTTTGCAGCTAGGTTGTGGGTTTCATTACAATGCACTTCTTCATATAGTGGTAGACTAAGTGGGACAATGAGAACGTTTGACCATGAATATGCCCTTATTACAAGCTTCCAAAGGTTGAATTATTTCCACGTGTCTAGTGGTATTTATTTGTAAAGCAAGTGGGACAATGGGAGCATGGCCATGAATATGCCCTTACTACAAGCTTCCAAATCTTGGATTATTTCCACATGTCTAGTGGTATTTATTTGTAGTTGGGAAAAGGGAATGAATCAAAATATTTGACAAAGTTCCAACCTTGAGGTATTTCTGAGTGATTCTTTTACGACACTAGCTTGTCATACATATTTCAATCGTGTATATAATGTATCAGAAAGATGAAAACGACTCTCACTCCCAAGTCTACTTTTGAACCTACGCATGGATACCAATTTAGTACTAGTCAATGTATCTAACATTGATCATCTTTTGGGATGTTAGAGGTTGATCTAACATTGATTCATAAGTTGGATAATTTTTCAAAGCAAATGTCGTAACATTCAATGTGTGTAGGTTGCCTTGGAAAGAGATGGTAAATATATCGGTGAACAATGCACCCAAAGGATACAACACCCCTTAGTAATGAGAAAATGAGGAGATTCCTTTTAGTCAATAAAAAGGATCATATTGACTTGAGACTTCATAACATTAGAGAGAGACTTGGAGGGATTATGGGGTGTTCATGGTTTCATATGATTAAAAATACATCCATCATAGACTTTCCTTCAACAAATTGGTTTCTAGTCCATGAAGGGTCATGTTTTTGAAAGGTCCAAAGGATGGTTCATATTTGATGGGTTACCTCAAAGAGGATACTCAAGAGGTTGATTGAGAATATGTTGTTCAAAGTGTAGTAGATAGTGCAACCGATAACATACTTGTGAGGGAATGATTAAGGATAAGTGCCCAAATATATCTTGGACTCTTTATGTTGTTCATTACTTGAACCTCCAACTAAAATATTTTAATCACATTTCATTGTTTGCGAAAATAAGCTAATTTTATTATTGTCCAACAAATGACCACAAAAGTGTTGGTTTTTTGGGTTATTCCAAAAGTGTTTACACCATATCTGGGAATGCTTCATGAGATTTGGGGTACATGGTGTACGATTATACCCTAGATGTCCTGAGATGGATTGTAGCATAAGAGATGGTCCATGATGGATATGCACAATTGAGATAGCTTTCTCAATAGAAGTTGGATCTCATGATGGTGTTGGCTTCACTTTCTCCCCTTAAGCATTGGATATCTCTTCATAGTTTGGTGGATGCCCTTCATTGATGCCTCATGAAGGAGCCAATTACTTAGAGAAGAATTAAGGGGATATGGATAATTTTGCATCATGGAGGAGGGATTCAAGCCCTAGTCAGTGTGTGGCAACTTGGTTTTCTATTCGGGGGATTGGAGATGGCTTGGGCATTCCTAGGGATTCGAAAGTGCTCTTACAAGGGGTCCCTAGCCCAATGTCGAAGTACATTGGTTAGGGGGATCGATGGAGTTCGTGAAGGCTTGTGATGGAGTGGTGTGGACTTGCTTTACATGGATACATCACCCTAGATTCCTTATTGTGTCTGACATTAGCTCGAAGCATGACACATATTTTAGAGTGGACATATCACTTGTGTTGGACTACAAGGGCTCATGTAGGTTGCTTGTAAGGGACTATGCCCACATAATATTGTTAGTGTCCCTTACCTCTCATATAAATAGAGGAAGGAGTGAGTATTTCCATACACAACATTATTTTTACTTAGCTTCTTGGAGGAAGTCACTAGGGTTTCCTCGTGAACCCTAAGAGAAGATATGAAGTCTAGAGGAGACATATTTGTCAGAGCTAGATCCTTGTGAGGTTCTATGGTTTACTCTTGTGAAGGATACCTTGGTGATGATAACTCATCTATCTCCCCAAGGTATTCTTATGTACTTAGTCTCTCTCATCCTTGATTACTAGGGTTTCTCGGAGATTCCTATGGTCAGGGTTTCTACCCTAAGAAGGAAAGAAGATTAGAGTTTGGCGATAAACCCTAGGGTGGATTTGTGGAGAAGAAGAAGCGAAGAGTATGTGTTGGAGAGATTATTACATTGGATCTCCTTGGTTAAACTAGGGTTTGATGATCTACCATAGTTTGAGATGTTTTGAAAGTTGGAGTTTTTGTACTAGCCTTGAAAGAAGGTTATGGTATGTACTTGTACTTTGTCTTTAGCTAATAATTTAAGTTTCTATCTATCCATATCTTGTGCCGTTTTCATATTTTCCAATTACATGTTCTTTATGCTTGCTATTTATAGTGATTTAGATGTCTTGTAGATTTGACACGAGTAAAAGAGAAAATTGTTAAGTGATTTAACATCTAAAGGGAGAACAAAAGGCGTTACATTTGCCACTATTATATTGTTGTTAAAGTACATTTTTGGATTTGGTTATTCATTGATAAGTTTTTCTAGAAGGTGTTCAAATTTATCTCATTGTTTGGTATATTTTCTCCTTGGATTGTCATGAATTTTGGGGTTGTTAGAAGTGAATTATTGTGATATTTTCACTATTGTTTTATACACTAATTTACAACAGTTCCAAAGGCAAAAAATTCAAGGGCCAAGGTGAAATTTCATAATTGCATTACAGTATCATTTTGAGAGATTTCCAACATGGTATTAAAGCGTTGTAGCTTGAAATTACTCTTGAGTAAGAGGGAGTTTACATGGGACAAGTACTCGACATAACAAGAGAATTAGGTGTGAAACCTTAGATTTATTGGGAGAAGCATTTTGAAACGAGCAAGGTTTATTTCCAGGTTATAATCCATAAATGACAAATATATATAATAATTGCGTGATGAATAAGAGAGATAGATATATAATTACAATACCATTGGTGGTATACTTATATATGCATCGACTAGTCACCATGGTTGATAGTTCATGTCCCTTCATCAGGTCATGTCCTTTATGAAAGTGCTAAACATGTTTATGTGTAACAGTGTATATGATTCTTAATCAAAACAAAAAGTGAACAATGGTATTCACACATAGTACACTAAAATTTACCATGGAAACCTTGAAGGGAAAAACCAACTTAACTTAGAGCGTCACCGCTCTCTTTGTTTCTTTTTCATTGTATTAATTCAATCGTTTACAATACAATATATAGGCACTCACCAACCTTTGAAACCCTAATTCCCAAACCCTAATTATATTACAATGGGCCGAAAAACCATTGGCAAAAAATAGCCCAAAAACAGAGCTAGCCCCCAAAACCCCACCGAAAGGGGGGTAGTCATGCAGAGAATATAACACATACCCAACATTCTCCCACTTATTGTTTTCTCTACATACATGTACATGATTTTGTCAGATCAACAATCCAGGGCACGAATTCCCATTGCTTCTCTACACTAAGAAAACTTCTCAATGCTCGAAATTTTTTCAATGAATATGCAACATTCTTCGAAGTGTCAACTTTCTCCAACAACACATTTCTTTCAACCATGTCTCTTGCAAAGTGATAATGCACATCGATATGCTTAATTTTTTAGTGATAAGTAGGGTACTTGTCCAGGAAGATTGCACTCTGATTGTTACAATCTAACCTCATAGCGTGTTGTTCAAACCCAATGTATGAACACAATCTCTATAACGATACAACCTCTTTACTTACATGAGTGGTTGCCATGTATTTAGCTTTTGTAGTTGATAGTGCTACCACAACCTATTTCTTACTTATCCAACTGATAACACACCCAAATAGGTTAAACACATACCCACTTGTAGATCTTCTACGATCCAGATCTCCAATCGAGTCAACACCAACAACACCATGTACATTCAACACTCTATCCTATCTAGCTCTTTCTGGATAAAAAATTGCACCATTTGTAGTTCCATGCAAATACCTGAACACCTCTTTACTCCTATCCAATGCTCCTTTTTGGGTTCTGACATATACGTTCTCAAAATTCCCATTGTGTGGGCAATGTTTGGTCTAGTGCATACCATGGCATACATCAAACTTCCAACTGCGCTAGCATAAGGAAAACAAGAGATGTCTTCTTCTTCTTCTACTCCACTCTTGGGACACTATTCTGCAGATAATTTTACACCTACAGGAATAGGGACTTTTACCGGTTTACATTCCTTCATATTAAACCCATGTAATATTGTCTCGACATATTTTTGTTAATTTTTGAGCAAATATGACGAGCTTTGAACTTTAAAACTTTAAGTGTGGAAATACTGAATACTTTAATCAATGAACCATTCAATCACATGAAACATTCAACCATAACACAAGATGTACCCTGGGGAAAACCCTCAAAACAATGAGGATGAAAAACTCCAGCAAATCTTCAGAGTATAATTATGATAGATAGTAGAGAATGTCTTTTACAAAATAACAGATTGCTTCTAGCACCCCAGGTGCTAACTAAGAGAGAATACTGAGCAATAGAGAATAGAGACCAACTGTATCAACTTTCCATGTGCCCAACACATTAATAACAAGCAAGACTCACTGCCATGCAAGCTATAGCAAATGGTTGCATGGGTAATGGCGCATCACATGCAAAAAATGCAAATTGCCTTCTTTGAGAATTATCCTGCAAAAATAGAAGTGCCTTGCCTTCAAGGGAGAAGAGAATTCACTTCACATTGAATTCATCAATCATGTATAACATATTTATAGATTCTTCACATGCATTGTCTTCTATTTTTATCTTCTAAATTCATGATGAGCTTGCCCTCCATCTGGATGAATCAATCCTGCATGAAGAAGAGTGCACCACTTCTCATGCAATGCATTAACTCACTAAACTGAGTCTTCGAATGAACTCGACCCATAATTGAAAGCTTGCCCACTTAGTTAGGTGGCTAACTTAAGTGTCGTCATGCAAGTGTCGCAACTCAAGTGTCGCCTTTTAGTTTAACATAAGTGTCGTCTTTTAGTTTAACATAAGTGTCGTCATGTAATAACACTTAGTTAACTAGATATTCTTTGTTATCGCTTAGTTAACTCTCTTTAACTAATTATTTCTTGTTAACATCACTGTAGTGATAAATTCAAGTTCTCTAATTAACTGAGGCATACATTGTGGCTTTAACTGAAGCTAAACAATTCGAGTCCACTTAGTCATCTCATGAGCAAATTGAATTCTCTTTTTCTCTATGCATTTATCTTTATTTCTTATCTTTACTGCATGGTCAATATGCGTTAACTTTAATTATCTATTATATCATATTATGCTCAAAATATATGTTATATGTTCTGATCATATTATATTACTCTCGGACCAAATGATTGTATGCTAAAGTAATTCACTCTAGAGGTGGCCAGTATATAAAGGAGACTTGATAGAAATCGGTGACCATGGTTAGTAATACATCATACAACATTAAGGCTTCAACATGCAAAGCATCTCCTCTATAATTGGAGGTCCACCCCATGGGTACCTACTATAACTGGAGGTCCACATGAGAATCTGACTTGACACACAAGTCCCGAGCCTTGTCCAACAAGACTTTACAACATCATCACTTTGATACATCAAAGCATTCACCTCAACACCTGAGGAATAACCTTTTACAATTGAATACTTAGTCATTCTTGAGTCCAACTCAAGAATCTACTCCAAGTTCTTGAGTCCTACTCAGGCTCCCTACCTCAACACATGAGGCCTAATCTTGGCTGCACAAGATTCGCTAGGAGAATGACTCGTGATGTTGTACATTTAACAATTTTCTCTAGTTCAACCAGAGTTTCCTTTCTTCACGATTTCTTTTGATCTCCATTCCCAAGATGAAATTGGCAACACCGGGATCCTTCATGTCGAACTTGGAGGGTAACTATGATTTCACCTCCTTGATAAACCTCCATGTTGTTTCCAACCAACAACATGTCATCGACATACAACACTACATAAATAAAATATTTTCCAACCTACTTTCTATAGACACAGCGGTCAACTTTGCTTCTTACAAAACTCGGTTCCAATATGTATGTGTCAAACTTCTGGTACCACATCCTTGGAAACTACTTTAGAGCATAAAGGGACTTCTTTAGCTTCCAAACCAACTCCTTCTTACCCTTTATTGTAAACCCTTCAAGTTGCTTCATGTAGATTTCTTCTTTGAGGTCCCCATGTAGGAATGTTGTTTTTACATCCATTTGTTCTACCTCCAGATCAAATGTTGCAGCAAGAGACAACAAAAATCTAATGGAAGCCAATTTTGCAACAAGGGAAAATATCTCACCAAAGTCAATTCCCTCTACCCGAGAATAACCTTTTGCTACCAATCGAGCCTTGTACTTCTTGACTTTTGCTGCTATATTCAGTTTCTTTTTGAACACACATTTTCTACCAATAGATTTCCTTCCATTAGGAAATCCGACCAAATCCTAGACCTCATTTTTCTCCAAAGACTCCATTTCTTCTCTCGTGGCCTTCTTTTAGAGTTTGCACTCTTCATTATTAACTTTCTCTTTTAAAAATATAGGTTCATCATTAATAGCAGATATAACAAAAATATAACGAATATTGGGTGGATTATACCTTTCAGGTGGCTTCCTTACATGGTTAGAACTCCTTGAGGTTGGAGTCTATGGTTCCACTTCATCTCTGATTCACATGACTCTTCCTCCTTATTTGAATCATATCCTTCATTCTTTATCTCAAACTCCATTTTCTCTGGTCCTTTTTCTTTTGGTTCATCTTCATTCGTGGAAGTGCTCTCAACTTCTTTGAAGATCACATCTCGACCGTACATTGTTTTCTTTGTTATAGGATTCCACAGTCTGTAACCTTCCAGTCTATCTTTGTATCCTATAAAGATACATTTCTCTACTTTATTATCCAATTTCTCCTTTTCTCCTTAGAAACATGCACAAAAGCATCAGACCCAAAAACTTTGAGATGTGCAACAGAAGGCTTCTTACCATACCATACTTCATGAGGAGTATTGTCGACCAAAGCTGATGTGGGTGATCAATTCTCCAGATAAGATGCAATGGTGACAACTTTATCCCATAATTCTTTTGCTAACCCTTCACCACTGAGCATACTCCTCGCCTTTTCCATCAGTGACTTGTTCATCCTTTTTACAATCCCAATTTGTTGGGGTGTATACGAAGTTGTATTTTACCGTGATATACCACACTATTCGCAAAAACAATCAAAATATTTAACACATAATTCACCTCCATTATCAGTTCTCAACACTTTTATTTTCATTTCTATTTGGTGTTCAACACAAGCCTTGAACTCCTTGAATTTAACGAAAAATTCAAAATTCCTTTTAAAGAAATGCAACCATGTATTCCTCTAGAAATAATCTATAAATGACACATAATATACAAATCTTCCCAATGATGGAACAGGTATAGGACCAAACACATCATTGTGTATTAACTCCAAGATCTCCTTTGCCCTTGTAGCACTAGAAGGGAATTTCACTCGATTCTGCTTCCCATATAAAAATGCTGACAAAAATCAAAATCTAGTTTACAATTAGAAATACCTTCAACCATACATTTACCTTGTAATGCTTGAAGGCCCTTCTCTCCAACATGTCCCAACCTTCTATGCCACAGCATAATATCTCCTCCAGAGACATCAAGGTTTTTACTTTCTTCACTTTTATTCTCAAGAAAAATAGAGTTGTTACACTCATTAGTGACGATGCTTCTCAATAGCTTGTACATAGTTCCACACCGAAATCCCTCATCAAAGCCATTGCTCCTCAAACCATTTTACATTTGACCTTTTTGAATACATTATTTACACCTACGTCGCTCATTGTGCTAATAGATATCAGGTTTCTGGCTAGATCCGGAGTGTGCCAAACACCAAGAAGGGTTCTAATCCTTCCATCCTTCAACAATAAATTCACTTTTCAATGCCCTGTAACTTTGGTTGGCGAATCATATCCTAGGAGGACATCCCCTCCATTATACCTTTCATACTCACAGAACCACTCCTTGTTAGGAGTCATATGAAAGAAAGCACCTGAGTTGATCAACCAACCATCACTTCCTGACTGTGTACTTGTAGAAGCCAAGTACACATCCCCTCCTTCTTCTGAGGAGGAATTTCCTTAAGTGGATGGAGTATCCTCTAACACTTCACCTCTTTCAACGTTTTTTCGATCTATAATTCTTCTTATAATGCCCAACCTTATTGCATTTCCAACATAATTTCTTCTAAGATTCTCCCGAAGATTTAAAGCTTCCCCTAGAATTAGGTCTCCTCCCTGTATATTTATTTTTCCGGTCTTTGGGACGAACTCTCACTGATAAGGCATTGGTTCTAATTTTCCATGGATTTTCTCCTAATTTCCTCTGATAATAGGGATGTAACTACATCCTCAAACTTCAATTTAGTCTAACTAATACTACCTATTGCCACAACAAAATTATCCCAAGAGTCTGGTAGAGAATATAAAGAGGTAATACACCTCTCTTATTCCTCCATCTTAATATAAATTGAGATTAGTTGACTCACCAAAGTATTGAATGCATTTAGATGCTATGTCATAGAGACACCATCTTCCATCGTGAGATGATTCAATTTCTTTCACAAAAACAATTTGTTTACTAGGGAATTTGACTAATATATATTCCAAAACTTTAACCACAACTTATTTATAGTGTCTTCTCTAGAGACATTCAATAGTACTGAATCTAAGAGACAAAGATGAATCATACTCCTCACCTTTTAATCCAACTTATCCCAATTTTTTTCGACATAGAAATAGGTTTTGTACCTGGATCCACGATCACCCACTGCTCCTTATCTACTCGAATATCCTCCATCTCGAGGTTCCACAACTCTAAATTTTATCCATAAATTTTTTTAATTTCCAATCTATAACTGCTCGCCATTATTTTAGCAAGAGAATCACCTTTGCAGAGCTCCCATTGAAACCGAGTTTATTACAGACCCAAGAACCGAGCTAAACCCTCAACAACAAAGGTGTCCCCCTGAAGCCAAATACTGCTATGATACCAATTGAAAGTTCTAAACCTAAACTTTTTAAGTGTAATAATGCATATGATTCTTAAGCAAAATAGAAAGTAAACAATGACATTCACACACAGTACACATAAATTTACACTAGAAACCTTGAAGGGAAAAACCAACTTCACTTCTCTCTTTGTTTTTTGTTGTTGTATTAATTCAACCATTTACAATACAATATATAGGAATTCACCAACCTTAGAAACCCTAATTCCCAAACTGGAATTAGGTTACCATGGGATGAGAAACCATTGGTCGAAAATAGCCAAAAAATGGAGCTAGCCTCTGAACCCCCATCGGAAGGGGGGTAGTCATGCATTGAATATAACACATACCCAATACTTTAGTGAAGATATGTCTCTTCATTATTATTGATTTATTATTATTTATATATTTAGTGTTTATAGATATACTGCGTTTGTAGTAGTTTTTTCCACTTCATATAACACTAATATTGTGCACTTGAGATCTGTATAGGACGCGTAAGGTGATTCTCGGTCTTAGAGAGTGTGACAAGTTGGAGGGAGCTTCTAACTTTATTCCATGGAAGTTAATGCTTCAGATTCTTATGGAAAAGGCTGATCTTTGGAAGCACATTTAAAGGGAGATTCTAAAACCTACAGATCCAACACAATTGGATACTCATTGATAGAAGGAAACCAAAGTGAATAGAACCATTCTTGATTTAGTGAAGGATCGATTCATCTCACACATTGTTGATAATAAGACTGATAAGAATATGTTAATGCTTTAGTTAATCTATTTCAAAGTTATTGTGCTCCTTGACAAATGCTCTTACGAAACCAACTCTCAATGGTTAGTATGAGCAAGACATATACTATGCTAAGGTTTTTGACAAGGATTAGTGGATTCCATTGGAACTATGTTTGAGAATTAGGAGTTAATATCCATAGCCATTAAAGGGATTCTTCCTTCATGGATGCCTTTTGCTTAGGATATTTGTGCTCACGAAAATATGCCTCCCAAAGCTTTTGGTATATCTTGTGCAAGAGGAAATCATATTGTAGTCTTGTTCAAAGCAACAAGCGAAAGTGGATGCTATTGGTCTCGTCAAGAAGACAAAGAAGAGTAGCAATAAAGGATTGAAGAGGAAGGATAAGACACATTCATGAAATAAGGACTTGATTAATATCATGTGATTTTGATTTCATGGGATGGGACAATATGCAGGACAATGCCCTTTAAAGAAAAAGGGAAAAAGCATGAAATAGATTGCACCTAAGACTGTTCTAGGAGTAGAGGAGGGGACCTCTAAGTTTGAGATTGTTTTTCATGGATTTTTGTTTATAGTCTAAGATTGTTTCCATTGTTGGTTATTATATGAACAACATAGATTCAAGAAACATGACATTTGAAAAATCCCTATTCAACATGGTTTAAGATCAAAAGGGAGATATGGATGTGGATCTTGGTGATGATCCCACTCACCCTATAAAAGGAGTGAGGCCCATTTCATTTCAAATGCCTTCATATGATGTTCTTGATTTGGATGATATTTGGTTTGTCTCGGGGTTGAGGAAAAACCTCCTTTCAGTTTCTTCCATGACAAATATACACTTGAGAGTTGTTTTTAAGGGACAAAAATACACCATTAGTTATTGCAGTCTAGCTAGTCCGAAGACATTGACTAGAGGGGTGAGAGAGGGTGTCCTTTATAGGTTACTTTCTATTCTATTAGCACTCTTACATTCCTGATTCTAGTGAGAGGCCAGTAGGGATTTCTAGTTATTAAGAGCCATGTGCATGTCGATATGAAACTTTTTTCGAGATTAAACCTACTTGTTTTTCTTCTTATACCCATAAATTTTTATCTTTGATTTGTGTTAATTGTTGAACAATAATGTGCTCCCCACAAGGTTCAATACTGTGCTATAAAGATGTCAAGTAGTTCCATGAATCTTCCCAATAGAAGACCAAATTTATGTTCCCAAATTTTGAAACTCCATAAGGTTCACCAACACTTTTTATACATCCTTATATATATAAGAACCATTTGGATAAGTTAAGGCTCTAGGAATATCTTCCCATGTTATGTTGGTGGCATGCTTCCTTTCTCAATTTGTGTCCAAATATTCTTTTGCTCGTGGAACTAGGGCTAAACTAACTTTGGCATAAACTTATGTTAGTAATTTAGTTATGGAGTCCCAACCCTCCTTTATGGTTGGTTGCACATACCTTTTTCTAGGAAACCAAGGTCCATTTAGCTTCTAATTGAGAGCCCCACTACATTTTTTTGGGGTGCATCTGCTTTATTTTCTGTATAATTGTTTGGGGCACTAGTAGAATATCGGAGAAGAGGAAAATTGATATGGCTTGGAGTATTGGTTTTAGAACTATGGGTTTACCTCAAAATGAGAGACTTAAGAAAGTTCACCTTTGTAGTTTTTTGTAAATTTTAGTTAAATATTCTTCCCAGTTAATGTCTCTCATATTGTTCTCCATGAGGGAAATGCCTACATATTTTCTTGGGAGTGAGGCTATTGGAAACTTAAATAATGTATTGATATGATTTTGAACAACTGACGGGGCATTGAAGAAGAAAGTTTTGGATTTCACTTCATTAATGTGATATCCTAAGACATGAATGAATATATTTTGACAATCTTGGAATGGTTTTGCTTCATCCACGGTGGCTTCAACTATGAACATAACATCATTAACAAATTGTAGATTATAAATGGTCTCTATACGTCTCTCTAACCTTATTCCTAAAATTTGGAAATTGCCATTGTAATCATTGATGAATTTTCTTAAGGATTCTACCATGTCTCATTCCTTTAATGGGATGAAATAGCTCCATATAGGAGAATAATTCATAATCCCTTTGGTGACTTGAAAGATCTTTAGTAAAATGTAAAAGAAAGGTGTTGACATAATTATCCATCGATTAAATCCGAGTCATAAAACCTAAAGGCCCTTGGGGAACTTTGTATATGATGGATAAAACATCAACTCATTAGATTATATGCTTTGGACATGTCTACAATTTAGATATATGCTTTGGACCTGTCAAGTTTCATAAGCATGATATGATTTTGTTGAGCTTACTTATTGAGCCACTAGAGAGTGGATTGTCTCCTAGGAAACTATTATACTATCTAGAATTTGTCTCCCTGTCACAAAGGCCCATCTAAAAGATGTCTTCTTATCAAAGCCCCTTGCTTTTTGGAAATGATTGCATAAATAACTTCCTTGGGGTAATTGTTCAATTAATATTATCTTAGAAGTGATTTACTAAATGGAGATACTCAACCTTTCTAGTTGTACATTTTTTTCTAAGTAAAGTTATGCCTTGATTTAGTATTTTTCTTGAAATTTTGACTATTTGGGTCATCTCAAAAGTGGGCCAAAACCCCCAATGGCAAGTTCCATGGTCAAAGCTCCCATCAATTAGGTGGAACTATAACTTTCCGCAAAATTCCTATGATATTTAGGAAATAATTTCCGCTTACAAAAATATTGAATTTATCCATTTAATAACTCACTTCATCAACTTAAGTACATCTTAAATACAAAATTATATAACTATTAATATATCAATATATTCACAACTTCATTATGAGCATAAAATTATTGTCAAAGGAGAACAATACCAATAATAAACCAGTTAAATCGCACGAGGTGTAGAATAGACGGTGAATGAGTGTACTATTAAGGCACTCCATATGTAAGGTCACTGTTTCAAAACTCTGTGGGTATGAGCATTACATAAAAATAAAATAAGGAATAGTTAGAAACCATGAACATAATATTAATCTCACTTTTCTCTAATACATATGGTTTCTCATATAGTGCTAACTTTAGAATCCATTAAAACAATAATTGGCGGTTCCATCATTATAATATTTATTTATTTTTTTCTTTTTCAAATAGTATATAGACTATGCTAATTATTGTTTCTTAATTATGTAAGATACCACTAAAACATTAGTTATAAGAAATGAGTATAATTAGGCTCACAATTACATACTTTCGATAATTATGCAAGATAACATTAGTTGGACTCTCACATTTTTTCATTCATACAATTTATTATAATTATCTTAACTATTAAATAATTTCAATGATTATATTAATGAGAAATTGGTCAGCTACCACTATACTTAGGGATATCATATCTTACATTATTATCCTTTCAGGGAGTAAGATTAATCTATATATATTTATGAACCTCATGTTTACTATTACATAATTTCAATGACTATGATAACAATTGCATTTTTATTAATGTATGATACCTATAAAACACAAAATTAACGATAAAACATTGATCTCACTTTTCTCTTTCATTCACTTGAAACAAATTGAATGATATTTTTTAATCTACAAGATCACTCAAACTCTTATTACTGATACTAGGTGGGGTCTACAGTGTGCTCACGCACCATGGGGGGTTTTCAGGGTCTTTTTGGGGGGTTTTGTTCTGTTTCCCCTCCCCCACTGCTAGGTTTCCAGGGGAAGGAAGGTTCGAGAGTTGTCTGGCATGTGGTGGAGTTGAACCTGAGGCTCTTAATGGATGAGGAGGAGGTAGACTATGGGAAATCATGCCCTATCCCATTTCACATATTTCTTTCAAATGGGGAATTCATGGAGGCTAGACTTTGGTTTCGAGAACCCAAGTTGGCAGCTCAAAAGGTGGTCCACAAAGTCTTGGGTATTCCTGGTGTAAAAGCTTTTGTCAATAGCAAATTAAACCCCCCTCACTCGATAATATTCCCCTTCAATGATCTCTTAACTTGGTAGATTGCGAGTGTTAGACGTTCACTGAAGTAGGTGTCTAGGTTTCTTTATCGATAAACTCAGTCGATATCCAACAACCTAATTCCAAAGATTTCGAAGATCATAGCTCCCGACCTCCTCCATGCAAGGTGTAGTGCATAGATCCTAGGATAGATAAAGTAAAGTTGGTTGTAGGTCATGACATCAGACTAGAAGAAGTTTGTAATTATCTGGGAGTGACACTAGTTCGACAATTATGTGGTAAAATGGTTCGACGAACGTCTTTGCATTGATGGTTAGAGGACCATCAAGGTAAGGAGTTAGGGTATAATCTCATGTTGTTTGTCCTCTCTGGGGTTGGAGTTGTTTTATTCTCAGAATCCATGAAGACGCAGAGAAGATGGTTGTAGGTAGTTGGCGTTGGGGGCCTTCCGACCTCATGCTTCAGGAGTGGAGAGTGTATTTTGATCAATGTCATGAACCTATTAATATCCATGACCTTTGGGCGATTTTTCCTTGCCTCCACCAATCCTTTTGGAGGAGGGAGGTGTTGGAAGGCATTGGTAACAAGATAGGAAGGTTTCTTAATATGGAAGAAGGATGGGACATTAATCTAGATCATAGGTGGGATCCTTTGTTGGTTGAAGTTGATATTAGGAGCAAAATACTAGAGGAAATTGAATTGGAATCTCCTGACTCTTCATGGAATCAAAAGATTGATTTCTTGAAAGTTCCTTTAAGGTGTTATTCCTTCCATGAAGTTGGCCATGTGCAAGCTCAATGCTCCTTGTAGAGAGGTTTTGATTTAAAGACTAGGAAAGCATGGAGGAAAAAAGAGGATCCCTCTCTCGCATTGAGCTCACCAAGAAAGTGCATCCCAACTAGTCCCGTTTCAAAAGGATCGGTCTTCTGAAATCGTTAGAGCTGATAACAGAGGTAGCAACCTCAAGGAAGTTAGTCAAGTTATAGCAGGAGGAAATTGGTAAGGTTGTCTCTTCTATTCTTTTCCAGGCTCATGAGGTTGAACCATTAGACTCTCCTTTGCATATTGTTAATAAATCCCTACCAAATCTGGATGGGAAGGTGGATCCCATCCCCCCTGTGGTTTCATCTCTGCGTAAGGAATTCATCTTGGGTTTACTCACTCCCTATTCTTGGCTGGATCCCCTCGAGGGGAGGTTTTAAGCCCTGTGACCATTCGTGCTCCTTAAACTCAATCAATCCTCTTGTAAACTGTTCGAGTTATTTTGTGATCTCTGACTATGGCCTTTGTTCCAAATCCAAAGTAACAGAGGAAGGGGAGATAAAGGGTGGCCTTGCTCTAGATAAAGACTTGGGTAGAGGGGTGGGAAGGAAATATTTTTTATCCTTGGCCCAAAAGTAAGCCAAAGTTGACGTCCGATGTGGCAAGTAGGATATGATCAAAAGGGCCCTTAAAGTTGTGAAATCCCAAGCCAGGGGTCCCTCATGATCATCCTTTGCTTTAATGCTTGGGGGCTCCGTTAAGTTGTTATCCATTAAAAGGATCGTAAAATTTTATAAAAAGATATTCCACTCATCTAGGAAATAATGTGTGCAGGTTCCAAGACGATCAATTTTTTTTCCTCGTGGCTCCAGATTGGTCTTTCTGCATGGTGGATGCTAAAGGTATGTCAAGAGGCATTCTCTCTGAGTGGAGGCATGGATTAATGGTTGTAAGCTTTCCAATGTTCTCCTCAGGCATCCTGGTTGATATGTTGGATACACATTTAGATATGGGTTGTACCTTAAGAAAAGGAGTTATTGGGAAACATTGGTTGCGTCATTTATTTATTCAGTTAATGAAATCATAACAAGAAAGGATTTCAATTTCACTCACTCTCTCTCTTAGAGAAGTGTGGGGATCTCATCCCCGTCAGAATGCGCTTGGGGAATTTTTCTCCCATATGTTGGTAGATTTGTGTCTTGTCAGTGTGGAGACGATGAAGCTCACTCCCACTTGGTGAAATGGTTGTCAAGGGAATGAAGGCATAGAAAATCATCTGGATAGGTTTGTTGTGTTGGACTTGCTTGTGGCAGGAAATCTCCTAGTGAAATCCTAGGTAGGTTTGGGTGGCAGTTTGGATTATTCACATATTATATGAAATATAGAGAATCCAGAGTGAAAGCATTCATCTCCACTAAAGTTCAACCATGCATTGCTCTTGAAAAAATATTACATAAATATGATGATTGCGTGGTGGAATAGAATTCATGAGGAAATCGATTCTACGTGCATGTAACAAATGTTGACAATCTAGTGGTTGGTAGAAAATCTTCCAAATATTTGTCGATAGCCTTCAAGAAGAAATCTCAGGTTGAGCTATTCAATATTGAGGATAAAATTAAGTAGTTGTATGAGGAGAACGCTTATGGTGTCTTCTTGGACCCAAAAAGGGAGGAACTAGAGACCCTTGAGGCCACCTTGAGGCTCACAAGTTGGACTTGCTGGAAAAAGAATAAATAACATGGAGATTAAAGAGCAGGGTAATATGGCTTTAGGAGGGTGATAAAAATACTAAGTTCTTTCACAATTTCATCAGTCATCACAAGAAACAAAATACCACTTAGGAATTAAAATCCTCGTCAGACGAAATGGTAGCCACATTCTAGGATAAAGCGGAGGTAGCGATTTCTTATTTCCAGGAATAATTTAAGTAACCCTTAGGATGCCCTGCTGGTGATATTATTTAGGTGTTAATTCTTGTCCCTCGAATGATAGACAAAGACATGAATGCCTCATTAGAAGAGGACATTACTGAAGATGAGCTCCAATCAAATCTCAACTTACTTAAGCGAGGAAAAATCCCAAGGCATGATGGGTTCATGGTCTAATTTTCAATTGGATTCTTCGACCATATTAAAGAATACCTTATAAAGGTGGTGAATGAGTCTAATAGGATGGGAAAAATGGTTTGAACAATGAATTCAACATTTTTGGTCTTGCTCCTGAAGAAACAAGAAGCCACTTCTTTGGGAGATTTCAGATTGATCTCGTGTTGTAATGCCATATATAAGTTGGTGGCGAGGATTCTGACCAATAGGTTGAAGCCTATTCTTAGCAAAATTATCTCGGAAGAGCAGTTTGGTTTTCTTAGTGGTGGGTGCATTCATGATGCAATAGCGATAGCTCAGGAAGCTCTCCATTCAATTAAGAAGCCTAGGCTCATTAACTATGATTTTGAAGCTCGATTTTTCAAAAGCTTACGATAGATTAAGCTAGGATTATCTGTGTCTGTTGCTGCAACAACCAGGTATGAACCTGGTCACTATAAACTAGATAATGGGGTGTGCAATCTGTCTCTTTCTTTGTCTTAATTAATGGGTTCCCATCAATACTCTTTTGTGCCTCTCGAGGTCTCAAGCAAGGTTTGCCACTCTCTCCTTTCTTATTTCTCTTAGTCATGAAAGGATTAAGTGGCCTAGTTAAGGAATATAAGAGAAGAGGAGTCCTAAAAGGTGTATCGATTACATTCGGGGAAAGTTAATACCCAACTACTCTTCATCACTAACATTCTCTTTTTGTTTGATAGAGCCTTTGGACCGCATGGAAACTAAGAAAATCCTAGAAATATACAGTTGAGCTACTAGCATGGAAACTAATCATGCTAAGTCGAGCATCCTTTGTCACAACCTCTCCCCTAAAGTGTTTGACCTTTTCATTGGTGCTATGTCGTTTTGGTTGAAACATTATGATTCCACTTTTCAGTACTTGGGCTTCTTGCTCAAGACAAATTCCTACATGTTTGTGGACTCGTTGTTTCTTTTTAATAAAATAGAAGCACACATTTCATTCTTGTTAAATTGAAGGTTTTCTAGAGGTGATGCCTTGTTCTTATTAATTCAATTCTGAAAAGCATCTCGATTTTCTGGGCATCCAAAGTTAAAATTACCAAGGGTATCTTTATGAATATTAGGAAAAAATGCTTAGAGTTCCTCTGGTTGGGTAAAATTACAAGCAATGGTGTGCCTTTAGTTAAATGGTCAGTGGTTACTCTACCAAATGTTCTCAGGGGATGGGGAATTAAAAATATTTATTCTTTTTGTCAAGCCTTGGTGGCATTGAACCTTTGGAGGCTTATCAATAATGATTCCCTTTGCAGTAGAATCATGAAATCAAAATATTTGGGAGACACCTTTATCGAGGATTGGTTTAAACAACTGGTCAAAGTGCTCAAAATTTTCTCTTTGGTCTGGAAGGTGCTTATGGAATCATTCACGTTGGTTGGAAGATGGACTATTTGGCGTATTGGTAAAAATAGGAAGATTAGATCGGGTGAGGACCCATTTATAGGTGCAGGTGAAGATGATTGACTCTCATAAATTCTTGTATTAGCTCTTCGTGCCCATGATTTGTTCTTCCTTAGTGATGCTCAATGTATCAACCCCCTTAGAGTGGGAGCGAGCAGATGGAAGTCAACTTCTAATATGTTGTTATCTGATGTACTGGTAAGGGAATGGAAGCGCTTTGTTAGTAGTTTATGTGAAAAATTTATAAAGTTGTTTGACAATGAGAATGATACTTTAGCTTGGTCTAAAAGTACATCTTTAGGTTGATTCATGGTAAAGCTAGGATATTTAGCTCGGGTGGTTTCTTAGTTTGTGAGTGAGTAGTGGTGATGGGATGAAGTGTGGAAGCTCCATAAGCCCCTGAAATCGAGAATTTTTTTATGGTTGGCCTTAAGGAATGAACTTCTCACGCAGGATAATGGCATCAGGCGAGGATGGATTAGCCCTAGCAGATGTTCAATGTGCAAAGTTGAAGGTGAACTAGTTGATCATCTGTGCATATATCTTTCTTACGGAAAATAGGTCTGGTGTATTATTTCCGACATGTTTAAGCCAAATTATAGATGGCCCAAGTTTGTGTTGGCTGGTTGCATTCTCGATTTTCTCATGGATTTTTCAGCAGCCAATTTTGAATCCTTTCCTTGTCACCTTTTGTACGCTATTTGGTGGGCTCGAAACATGTGTATTTTCAGGGGCTTATTCATCCTTGTTGAGGTGACAACCACTTTGATGGTTAAATGGTTGCATGAACATAAGTGTGATGCTAAAAGTAAAAAAGCCCAGGATCTCGCAAATGCCTCAACTAAATTTCGAAATACCTTAGGGGTTCTTTGACTAGGCGAGCCAGGGATTTCCTGCAGAGTGTGGCATTAGGGTAGTCTTCTTCTTGAACCACTCCCATTATTTCCATGTTAAGTACGCTCCTGGTAATGGGTCAAATACGAAGGTCGAGTTCTCTACTTCATGGACTCTTCTCTTTTTTGCTTCCAAACATAACGTGAAGAAGTTGGAAACTCTTGGAGATTCAAAGACGATCACATATTGGGATAATACAATAAATAAGCTTGAGGTGGTGTTGCTGCTGCAACATGATCTCCATAATTTTTTGAAAATTATAGGGCCCCTCCTTTTATTTTTAGAAGAGTTTCATGGTCCCTTGAAAGCTTGGTTTTTGACTCTTTACGTTGTCCCCTTTCTTCAAGAATTTTTTTTTTTTTTGGCTAAGGAAAACTTCACTTTTTTCGCCAAAAACTGGTCGCAGTTTTTAGTCTATTTTTCGTGACCAGTGGTTTTTGTTGTTTAAGCGGTCACAACCTTTAAGGCTAACTTCGCCGACTAGTTGCAGTAGTCTGGCTTAGCTTTCACCGACCGTTGCGCCGTCATTTGGCATACTTTTCATCAACCGGTCGCAACTTTCTGGTTTAATTGTTGCCGACCGTTGCGTAGTGTTTCAGCTCATTTTTCGTCGATCGATCGCTTGTAGAAAGGCCTTGTCTTACGTTTTGGTCGCAGAGTTTACCATTATTTGTGCCGACCGTTGCACCGTTTCCAATCTTATCTTTGCCGACCGGTCCCAACCTTCGGGCTTAGTTTCTTCGTTCCTCGTCGCCTGCGCTTTGTCCCGCCGACTGGTCGCATTCTTTCACGTTAACTTCGCCGACCGTTGCCCCGTCCTTTTGGTTTATTGTTCTAGGCGTTTCATAAAGTTTTTGGTTAAGTTGGCCGCTCTTCGCTGTAGCACCTGGGCGCATTGTTTAACAATAACCCCGCCGACCGTTGCACAAAATTTTTGCTTAAAAAACTCCGCCGATCATTGCGCCATCCTTTTGCACTCCTCGTCGTTCCTCGTCACACCCCCCCGGTCGCAATATTTAACGATGACTATCGACCGTTGCGCAAGCTTTAAGCATAAAATCGTCGAAACTATCGTGAAAGTGGTAGGTGAAGACTTTAATTGAAACTCCGTGTGAATTTATTTAACGTTCCATTGAGCCTCGTGCACCATTAATGTGCCCAACTGCCACCCCGTAGGACTTAAGTGCTCCGTTCTGTATATATATGCAATGGGGTTTTGGGTTTTTTCCATCTCACCTTTTGCAAAACCGAGAAGCATCGTTGAGCGCACACGCATACTCGTCCGGTAACCGTCTCTAGTATCGATAGGTAGGTTCTTTTGAACCCTGTTCCGTTCATTTTGTCCACTTGGGACCTCATTTTAGCATTTCTGGTTTTGTTTTAAAAAATGTTTATGGTTGTTTTTAGAGCCTAAGTTCTTTGAAAAACCAGACCCTCCTTGTCTTTCATAATGTCGAAAAAGTAGTCCTGCCTCAGCTAGTTTTGCCCACGCCTGGTATCCCTGTCGATGTAAGTTTCATGGTCAAGTTCTGTCTGTCGCAGCCTTTCACTTTGGAGTTTGTCAAGGTTTGAACCCAGTACCCATTAGGAAGTTTCTCGTCCTGAGGGCTATCATTAAGCCTCGCCCTTACCTCGACGACCACACTGTTTGTCATCCTAGTCGAGTCGTTTTGGACTAAGAAGAAGCACACACGTTTGCTTCTATCAGTCACTCGCAAGTATAATTTTCAGTTAAGCTATAGTCGCCTGCATAACTGTTTTGGTTTTCATGAATTGACCGCACTAAGGCTTCGTCCATCGCCTCTTTTTGGTTGCTCGAAAGATAGTTTTGCACAAACACTAAATGCATTGGTTTGCTCGAAAGTTTGCTTCTTCCTCAGCGTAGATATTTCTCATTTTGACTTTCTAAAATAATGCCGATGGAACTTGCTTGCTCACGAATTATGGTAATGAGATATTGTCAAATGATCATCAACAACACTTGTTTTCTGTTTATTTGAACTATTGTATGGATAAATTTTGTGTAATTGTTTGGCCTCATTGTTTTCAACCTTAATGGGAAGTTTTAAATGGAAGCTAACATTCATGTTAATTCAAGTTCTATTTTAATATCATGAATAGGAACACTGTATTGCTCATAAACAATTGAGACCCCTTATTTGTCCCTTCTTTGTCATCACAGACTTGATATGCATAGGTGGTCCGTCAAAAAGAAAGCCAAGTTAGCCGAATCAGACTCAGACGTAGAGATCCTTTTAGACACCTCGCTCGAGACGATGTTCGGGGACACAAATGCTGTAACAGGAGTTGCCCCTGAATATCAATGGGGCGAGTTATACAGAGCTATTAGGGACCAAAACTTCCCTGAAGCATCCTTGGAAGAGAGTATGGTCGATCTGAACATAAAAAAGTCTTGTCTCCACAAAGTAGCAACTCACCTCGAGTTGTTCCCATGCTCAGAGGTTATTGGGTGGATCCTACCCTAGGTGAATACTGACTCCAGATTCATCACATATGTCACCGAGATGAGTCTTGCATCATTTGCACCAGAACATATCACGACAACATACAAACTGCCATACCCTAAAAACCTACTGAATGAGGAGTGGATATCAGGGCTAAAGATGGACCCTTTGGAATATTTGAGGAAGATGACAATTGTCGAAAGGCAAATAAGGATAAGAAATAGTGGAGAGTACGAGAGTCAGCATCTGAGGACTCCGTACAGACTCATCGCCCTGATGTTGAGTCGAGACTTCGGCATGCCGAATGGAAACATATATAAACTCGGCTGGGTGCCGATGATGTTTCACGTGGCCATGCATGGAACAATATTCAATTGGGTAGACATCATCTCGGATAGCATGGTTTCCCACATAACTACTGCACAAGGGGGATTAACCCAAAACAAAGTTGATTTCTTTATGTCTTCTTATCTGGTGGATTGCTTATTGACTAAGCACCCTTTCCCTGATTTGGGATGCGTATGGAATAGAAAGGAGTCTCAACTCTATGTGGATTATCAAATGACATGGGCACACAAGTACGCAAGCCATTACACCCAGGTTTGCGAAAAGTTCATGATACCACTGTATCAACTGATTTTTAAAGAAGAACCAAACTGCTTGTCTGAGAATGACATGCCCATCATTGAGGCGTTTGGAGATTATTACTTCTCCTTTGAAGGGACGTACATCAGAATGAATGGAGGATCTCAACCTCCATATCTTTTGCCTTGATATGCCACTGACTATGTCGTGCATAAGCAAGCCATAAGGCAACTGTTCATTGATGGAGTTAGGAAGGTGCTCCATGACAAGAAGAAGGCTGCCTACCCGCCAATGCTATTTTCTATCGGAACATACCAGCTTGCCAAGGAAAAGGATGGTCTAGATTTTGCCCAAGATTTAGAAGCCTTCCATTTCGGAACAAAGAGTTTATGGAGGCATGACCCTGAGGGTAAAGTTGCTGCTCATTGCTCTACCTGCGGAGTCACTTTTGAGTACGCACATTATTTTGACAAAGATGAAGCATTCTTCCAAAATGCCAAAAACATGACCAAATTGGGGAAACGCTACCGCTCTAAAAGCGGAACCAGTTCCAGTTCGAAACCTATTGGGTTAAAGCAAAAGGAACAGGAAGAGAAGCAACGCCAGGACGCAGTTGCAATGCAGTTAGAGGAGGTTGAGAAGAAGAAAAGGGAAGAGGTAGATAGACTCCAAGAGGAAGAAAATCAAAGGCTTCAAAGGGAGCTAGCAGAGAAGCAGAGGGAAGAAGCATAGAGGCTTCAAAAGGAAGAAGAGGAAAAACAATAGCAAGATGCAGAAGCTGCTGGAGTTCAGCAAGAGCAAGTTGCAAAGATGCAGAAGGAGCAATATGAGAGAATTCAAAAGGAAGAAGCTTCCAAACTGCAAAAGGAAGGAGCTGAGAGAATAAAGAGGAAAGAGGCTGAAAAGCTGCGAGAAATAAAGGAGAAAGTGGAAGAGGAAGTAGCAGAACTGCAGAGGCAGAAAGAGGAAGCAGAGAAGTCCAAGGAAGATATGGAGCAAGGTAACTCAAGTCCACAAGCTATGGACATAGATGTATCAATGACAAACCTGCCAGAGACGACCACTGAAGAACATGTCTCATCACAGGAGCTCACCCTCACCCCATTCTCCCCCTTAAAGTAACGCCAAGTGGCAAATCTGGATTTCGTCTTTTTCGATAAAAGGAAGAAGGATATCACGAGAAGATCTGAAAAGAGGATGAAAACTCAAGACGCCCAAGATGAAGTCACAATAACAGAAGTTCTGATTTTTCAGGGGACTAGTAGCGACCCTCAATTCACGGCAGCAACCATTGTGGCTTCGGCTTAGGCAAGTGCCGATAATGTAGATCTGCTAGTAGAAGAAGTAAGGAAATACAAGGACAAGTGCTTCAAAGTGAAGGATAATCCACTGAAAGAGGTGCACCAAGGTAATGAGCTGAAGAGGAAGTATAGTGAGCTTCAGGAAGAACATAAAGAAATAGCTTTGCAGACCCAAAAGCTCGAAGATGAAAAGGATGCTCTAAATGTGCAGCTAGTAATCGCAGAAGGAGAAAAGAAAGACTTAGAAGTTTGCATACAAGAGTTAGAGCAACATGAAGCCAACAATATACAGCAGATCGAGTTCTATAAGCCTCGGTTCGAAAGGCCGACAAAGGAAAAGCAGCAGCTGTTGGAGCAACTAAAGGATGCAAATGAGAGGAAGCAGGATTTAACTGCGTTCCATGAGCAAGCATGCGATATACTGAGGAAAATTTATTAGTTGCTAGAGCTGATTATGGAGGAGGTTTGTAAGGTGAAGAGAATGATTGAAAGGATGAAAGTAATTGAGGCTGATGCACTGAGACTCAAGAAAAAGTATGTGCGCCACTTGGAGGAAATCAATAGACAGCTTGAACGGAGAAAAGGAAAACCAGGATTCCCAGGGAACCTACCCCTCAAGTCTGAAGATGATTCAAAGCTAGATTTAGGACTCCTTGAGTTTTGTAGAGACTATGGTACAAAAATAATTAGTGGAATCCACAAAACCATTAGTAAATGTATCAACTTCTACTTAAAGGTCCAGGAAACTCATGAGAAACGACATATGGTTTTACCTCAAACCATAGATGATTTTCTCGACAAAGATCAGCGTTTGTCAGATCTGCAGGGCGACCTGAATTCAGAAACAGAGTACCTAAGGAAGATAGATGTCCTGACACTAGAATACCTCCACCGGTTTATTGGGCAAACTTCTATCCATGCTTATTTTCTGGAGGACATCGCCCAGGCGACAATAGCAAGAGCAACAAACATTAAATCAAACCTGCGTAAGCATAAGATATCACTAAAAATGATGGTTTATGTGTGGGGGCAATTTTATTATACAAGAAGCTGGCATGTGGACCAGTTACATTGCTAAGGTGGAAAAGGCCGCTGAAGTGGAAAAGGCAGCTGAAGTGGACAAGCTAGCTGAAGAGGAAGACCTGCTGGAAGTTAATTTTATTTTTTATTATAAATTCCAAAAGACAGCTGAAAGCTAGTTTATTGTATAACATTTAAAAAACAACTGGAAACTTTTTTGTCTTATATGAGCACTATAAGACAAAATTTTGTGCTTCCCTAGGGCTAGGGTTGGAGAAAGACATTTTTGTAAAGTTATAAATAGAAGGATAGAATAGAAGGAAAGGACTTTTGGCAGGTGAAAGGACTGATTTGTCTTGTATGTGAACTGATTTTGCTGCATTAATAAAGAAAGCTCCATTTACCTGGGAAAAGCGAGCACTGCGTTTTTTGCTTGGGGATGTGTTGAATGTCCGTTGAATTATTTCTGCATCATTCATGCATATACTGTGAGATCATTCCTAACTATTCTGAATTAATTCTCTGTTATGAATGCTTTCATTTCCTGTGTAATCAATTCTGTGTTAAAATGAGTAATGGAATGTTTTAATTATGTCAAAGCTATCTTTGATATCTTTTACTTTCTGTTGTAAATGCATCTACATTATTGAAAAACTACTTGTGAGATTCTTGGGTGTATTTCCAACGCATTACTCATATTTCAGTTTTTCTCCCTGCAGGGATAGATTAATTAGCTTAGATAGTTTAGATCAGATTTGTTTTAATCGTATGCATTTAGATAGATCACTTGCATATCATCTTTAAAATATAAAATACATAAACGGTGGATCGGGCCGTAACTAGGGAAAACTCAACTTTAATAATCACATACGGTAGTTGGGACGTTAACCAGACGGATTCCCCACACCAAACGGTGAGCGATCTAATTGGGCTTGCTTACCGGGGAGAATCCCTTGCTGATTGGTGCTGCGAATTTCAAGGCATTAATAGGTGGTATGATTAAGGAATTCAATAGATGATATTCAAGGCTCTCTTGATTCTTTTGAGTGGACTTCATTTAATCATATATACAGGGAACTTAATGCTCAAACGGATACCCTCTCTAAACAAGAACTCTCGCTTGACCTTGGCGCTTTCACTTTCTATGAGATTGTGGAAGGTGTAGAAAGGGAAGCTATGGAGTTTCTCTAGCCGAGTTTGTTTTTTTCTTTTTTTTATAACAAGAACGAGTAAATTTATATTAATAAAAAGGGAAGGGTTTGTGGCCGAACCGTTCAACATTCTTGTACAAAATTAATAGGTGAGTTCGAAACAACTGCATAATTTTCATCTTGCCAACTATAATATGATCCAGTTAATGAATTTTCAAAATTTTCTTATAGTTATTAACTATCAGACTAGTATATATTCTCAATAGTTTTCCCAAAATGAGAATTGTTTTGCAATACATAAACTAGGGAATTAAAATTGTTACATTTCTCTTGATGGAATTCCAAAATAACCTTACAATTAATAGTGTAGCAATGCTAGAAGATAACAACATGTTCAATAATTTGCTTGATAGAATTGTAGACCTTGAGATGCATTGAGTTTACAGTCCATCGTGCTTCTGAATCTTGCTGTCCTTACTGTTGCAGGTGATCTTCTTACCAAAAAATCTCGGTGAAAGCTTCAAGGGAGATAATCCCTATTGTATCTGTGCACCGAGGGAAGGTCTGAAGTGTGAGAGGAAAATTGTAGGCTTGATATGAGTCAGGGAAAGCCATACAAAGGAAGTCGAAACCACAAATCGAGAAGGGGGCATGACCACTTGAGCATACTAGATGCAGACAGAGGTCTTGCAGGAAGTGAGGAGCGAGTTAGCCAGAGGCAAAGGGAAAATATTAAACAAAAGGAAAATTAAGAGGGCCAAATTTCTTGTTGGTCGAGGTGGTGAAAAGAACTTAGCTAAGACACCAGCTACAAGAATTATGAACCATGAAGGTGAAAACGATGGATGCACATACCATAACCATGAACACATAGGCCCTAAATGTACAAACCATTCCCCAAACAGAAACCAATTGTCTCGAGAAAAATATGTTAGAGCAAATTAACCCTCTCCTTAGCATCATTCTCCTACCTAGTGACTTAGACCATGACTTCATGACTCTAGTGGACCAAACCCCATTCAATTTGACCACTTGAGTCACCTTGGAGCTTCTTCCAAGCTCCTAAGGGCCTAACCTGCTATTTTAGAACTTTTGATGTCTATTTTGGCACATGAGGGTGAATTCCTTCAATTAGGGCTTATTTTCCTTGATTTTAGGGTCCCACATTGCAATTTAGAGTTGTGGTGTGAATCTAGGGACTTTAATCCGCTGTTCAAGGACTCCATGCACCTTTTTTAGCTATTATGAGACCATTATGCCCTCCTTGAGTGTTTTTAGGGATTTTATCCTCATGCATGTGCATTCGCCCAGTTGCATGTGCATTCGCCTAGTTGAATGTGCATGCACTCAATTGCATGTGCCTCATTCAATTAGAACTAGTGTTTAGGAAGTCATGAGTAATTTTAACTCATCTTAGTGAGTGCGCATGGATAATTAAGGGCCTTTGGCTCTAGTTAAGCCTCACTAGTATCTCATGCATTGCATGAGCAATTTGAATTGCCTTGCCTATTTATTTCCCTTCACTTCATTCATTGAAGCTCGATGTAATATAACATTGTCTCATGTTTTTGACTTCTCTCTTTTGTGTAATGGTTAATGTCTAGCACATTTATTGCATGAATTTCATTGACTGTTGATATCTTTCACAATATTGCTATCTTGTTTAGTTTCTAAATCTACATGCTCAAATTCTACAAAAACAGAGACGAGAATGTCGATGATTTAAAGGGGCACAAAAACCAAAAACTGTCCAGGACTCAGACAAAACTAGAGGATCACGACTAGAAGATCGAAACCAGATACAATACTAGCCTTCATAAAAAGGATACAAAACTGAGCAGAGAACCCAAATGCATGAAGGTAAATCCAAGTAAAAAATAACCCGAGACAAAGAAAGCTGAGATAAAAAATACCCAAGCCTGATGCCATGTTGGAGACAGTAATCCCAAAGACAAAATCGAGGTCCATGCCAGGGATGCTTATAGTTAACTTCTTCTTTTGGAGTGGAGTGATCACAAAAAACAACAAATGTGCTTGGATGAACATGGAACCCGACTTATTCGTGCTTGAGGCCTTATTGAAGTATGATTGCAGAGTAGTGCCACATTCAATGGTAGTAATGGGGTGTACTTCCATATATAATCCGTATGAGATATGGAGATGAGTGGGAGCATGTGGGATATGTCTTGTAATACCTCTCTCAAGAGAAAGTGGCATGATCCCATCATGCATGGAATTGAAGGGTATTAACCATGACTTAGGGGATGGGGCGGTTTGCAAGGACCTCATCATTTTCCATTAATTTACCTGGATTAAATGTGCTTCCTTGATTTGTTTGGTGATCAGTTGCGTTGTTGTGGTTTCTTAGAACATGGAAACTATGCACATGTTGGAAGGATTGAATTAGGCTTTGGATTAAGGTCATACTTGTTTTGAGACTCTTTTGAGATTGGGGTTGCTAGGTACTGGGAACATAATCCTTGGTGTTAGGATTATTATTATGTTATCTCCCTATTCACACGAGGAGAATACCAAAAGTCATAGGAGAATGGGAAGAGTCGCTCGGGAGTCCAAGAGACCACTTGGGAAGATGAACCCAAGGTTCATCTCATGTAATATATTGTGTATTTGTTAATGATAACAATTGTGCTTTGATGCCTATCTCTCTTTGTTTGTGTGGTTATTCTTCTTGTGTAAAGGGTTATTTTATAAAAGTAATACTTTAAGTCTCATTTAAAAAAAGGCGTTATTTAAGTTATTTCAATAGTATTTATAAAAAAAAAGTAAAAAGAGATCCAAAAATGGACCTTGTTAAAAATAAGGAAGAAATATTTTCTTATAATGGTTTTTTAAGCTCATGTTTCAAAGGAGTATTAACAATGAAGGGAAGTATTCAAGGCAAGGAGGTTAACATCTGTATTTCTCCGGGAAACAAGAAACATTACATCAACATCAACTTCGCAAATCAACTAGTTATTTTAGATTTAAATATATTTGAAAATAAAAGCACTTCCGGAAATGAATATGAGATTAAAAACTTACAACTAACAATTGATGGTTATAAATTCACATCTCGGTTTAATGTTAACACTATGTTTGATAAGGATGTTGACATAATTTTGGGCTCTCCCTAGATGGAAACCTTAGGATATTTCATCTTGAATATGAACAAAAAGTTTTTGACATTTCCTCATAAAAATAAGAAAATCACATTTCGGGAGGTTACAATGAAGTTAGATTCAGAAGTTGTTTCGTCTGAAGACTTCAAATATATCTCGAAGGTGATTCCGCAAGAAGACTAGAAGTCAATATAGAAGATATAGAAAGAGTTCGACAAAGTGATCGCAAATAAAGAAGATGCGATCTCTCGTCTAAGAGATCATAATCATAAACTACTTCTTCAAATCAAGAAGGTGAAGGATAAAGCACACCGCAATCAAAAGTTAGAAAAGGAGAATCTAAATCTTCAAAAAGAATTATCAGGCAAGGATGAAGAAATCTCCTCCTTAAAAAAGGATAATCAGGAATTGCTAGAGCAAATAAAAAGCTTAAAAGAAAGAGAGCACAAAAATCAAGACAATCAAAATGAAGTCGACAAGTCAAACTATAAGGAAGAATTCTTATGTTTAAGGATACATTATCAAGACTTACTTACACAAATTAGAAATCTAAAACATGATAAGAAATATTTACAAGAAGAATTAGGTCGCAAGAGATCATTAGCTGACAAGGAAACAATGACAGACCCAATAGACAAGTCATCAAACACTCAAATTTAAACACCACAAAATGGAACCAATACAGAGTCAAATGGCGCTCAAAATCATAAGAATGCTTATACTGACAAAATCACTACAAACATCAAGACAATATGGTTCTGAAGAACAATTACAAAAGATTAGGATGCCTTATCGTCATCCAAATCATAAAAATCGATATGACCAATGACAAGGTCAAGAGGAACATAAACAAATGAGTTGTGATTTCAAAACAGAATGGGGACAAAATCAAGAAACTCGGTGGAAGCAGAAAATGAGAAGTTCTATCTGAACAATCGATCAACAAACAGTTCCATTAAAGGTAGACCTCGGATGGACCACTTCACATATGATGCAACAATTTCACTCAATGTTTAAAAGAATGTATTGTCTCTTGTCGTCAAGTGTTGCAGTTACCAACACAGAAGATCACGAGAAAGCGTCACAAGGAAGAACAAGGATAAAAGTCTTCCATAATCATGGTTTGAGGACAAAGCATCTCTAAGAGGAAGACAATGTTATGGATATAAAATATGCAAATACTAATAACTAATAATTAAATTGTTAATTAATAATAAATAAAAATAGTAATAGTTATTAAAAGTTGCAACTCTTTACGAAGATTTACTATGTGCTCTTTAAGAATTATATATGCAGGCTCTCCTATTTGTAATCATATCATATCTCTTACTCATCATTCACATTTTACTCATTTATATTTAATCCATTATGGATTTTACTTATTTGACCTATTCTTTGAATAGTTGGCGTGTGCACTAATTTACCTCAAATCATCCTCTTGGCTTGCACCATTCAATCCTCTGCTTGCTCGGTACTGAAAAACCTATGTATGGAAAAGTTCTGCTAGTCATGCATTTTTGTACTCTGCTTGTCCGTTCTACTCTCTACATGATTGTCATGCTCCTCTATCAACATTCTATAACATCCCAATTTTGACCCCTTGCATTAAAATGTAAATGATGTAATATTGTTATAAAATCATGGTGAGGATTTCAAGGATAAGGCGCCACCATCGATTTAGTGATGCATATGGTTTACGTGCTAGCGAGGCACAATGGAATTTCAAATATCATGTAAACATGCATTTTAATGAAATGCCCACAACTAGCTATGCAATGCAAAAATAGTATGGGGGCATGATCTTTACAAGGAATTGGGAGGGAAATATTCAAACCCTTGGAGCTAATCAAGTCAAGCCAATTGTCAATGAGAGAACCCATAAAACCCTCAACTACCCATGTTGACTTTTGTACCCAATCATTCATTTCTCCCAAGAGTTGGCTGAAGTAGTTAATGCCTTAGGGAATGGAGAGGTATGGCTATCCAAAATTCGGGTATGGGCAAGCCATCCTTCATGGAAAATTCGTGTTTGGCTTCTTGGGAAAGAAGAGAGCCACGAAATTGCTCCCCAAGCCATTCTTCACCCATGAGTTTACCTCTCACGTTGGAGTCACCTAGGCGTTTTCCCTCCATGTTTTTCTGGTTTTTCATGGTTTTCTAGCTGGAAAGAGGGCGTTTTTGTGTTGCAGAGCTGCTAGGAGGAAGAGAGCTCGATTTGGGGGTTTCATTGAGGCCATTTTGGCCATTGGAATGCTCATAACCTATGGGAGAAATCGGTTTTGCTCCCTGTGGTCGAAATTCCCTTTCCACAGTTCGTTTTTGGTGTGCCCATGATTTGGGGAAAGCCCATGGCCATCTTGTTTGTAAATCCCATTGTTAAAAATGTGTATCCATGCCCAATGATTGTGCTTGCTGTGTGTAGATAGAGTATGTTGGGGTATGGGTTATGGGTATCCATTATTTTGGCTTGAGCTTGAGTGCAAACATCCAGAAATGAAGAGGGTTCATATTTAGCGTGATAAACCCAGTTGTGGACTGGCTTGGATTAAATGAAATGTTATTTGGCTGTGCATGAACTTGAGTGTCCCATTTTCCATGTAGAAATCATGCCCAGCTCGGAGGTGGTCTCTGAGTGCTGAAAGAATACAGGCTGGGCAGAGATCTCTGGTTGGGTGGAACGTTGCAACAACATAGCTAGTTGCTTGGGACAATTGCACAATGAAGATAAGTATTTTCTATGTGTATTTACTTTTGCAATGTTTTAATTTGATGATCGTTATTGATGTGCTGAATGCATATGAAATGTGTGTGGATGATGTTTTATTCCGCTGTGCATGTTTGCTTGGTTTGCATCTGCACACATTTGCTTTTATGAATCTACTCAAGCGAGCTGAGTTTATGTAAAAGCCCCAAAAGTGTAGTCATGTTCCCTTCCTTGCGTTGGATCGATGGAAGGGGACGTGACACATTCAGACCTGCAATTATTCTTTGCCCGAGGCATCTTTTTTTTCCAGCCCTGCATTCTACTCAGATTGTAATGTAGATTGTAACGTCTCTCTCTAATGCATATGCAAATCTTATTTTTAACATATTCTCTAGCGAATCTCCATTCAAGGAGCTGCGAACCCTAATCCTGTATAGAGTTTGTTTGCAATTATTGAAGTGGAATCGTAATTCATCTATAGCATCTCATCTCCTAAAACATTCCAGCGGCTTTGTCATATTTCCTGCCAGTTCTATTCCCTACACTTCCCATGAGAAAACTTATGATCCCAATGTCATGAAGGACATTAACTCTCCTTAGCTTCATCTTATAACTATTTGCGCCTGGACATGAAATAATCATGAATTCTATTTCTTTCCCCCGCTCGGGGATCACAAGAAAATTGACGTGTTGTTTTTGGTCATGTTTAGCTTGGAGAACGCATTCTTAATGCTAATCCCAACTAACCCCACGACCAAGAAAATCATACTATGCTCGTGCTCGCAGCATCTGAACAACTGAGCTTCCGTGAGGCATCACATCTAGATAGTCGTGATGGTGGAATCTAATTGAATGAGATTCATGTTGGTCGTTCAATAGTCCTTGTATTCAAAGAGGCTGATGTTGTTATCAATGTCATGTATATGGGAGGGTCAATTGCCAACAATACTCTTACTCGAAAAGGAGATAAAGACCTAAAGGTGGATAACAATCATAACGACGAACTGGTGCCTGTCATGATAGACTATTTTTCCAGTAATTCTGAAGGATAAGCCTACATTTGTCCATCATCATGTTGTGGAATTGAAGCCTTCCTGTAATTCCAAGCCTATGAACAAACAACTCAAGTATTTGCTGCAGAGAGATCACTTCGATGGAGAGCTCATCGGCTACGATGGTTGAAAGGACATGCTCATTGCAGAGAGTATGTTGAGGAAGAAGATGATGATTCCATGCCTCTTGGGGCCCAATTGTGTTCCGGATTTTTTTCTTCGATTTCACTGTTGCGTGTGACTACGTGGAGATATTGGAGTGACTACTGAAAATGCTATTTGCTGGTGCGAGAGCTCTCTCCCACTATGGTGTGCCTCACGGTTTTGAAAGTGGAGCTGTTGCGTTGAATGTATTAGGTGATCACTCTGTCTATTTGTTGTGGTTTCATCTTTTTTAATAAAATCTGGAGCTTTATACCGTTGAAGACTGGTGTATGCATATCAATTGGAAAATATTGCTAATATTTTGCTTTGGATTGCATTCCCTTCTCACCATTGGAACGTTGAACCTTGACTGGTGCTATCGTCGAACTAACGCTATCATGAACTATTGAAAGCTTTTTGTGCGTGGAGATGGAACGCCGGCATTGAAAGTCTGGTAGCTAAATCCTAATTTATGTCGTGGAGTTCTCTCTCAAAATTGGTGGGTTGGTATAATCGTAAACTGATGTGAATAAAGCTATGTGTCACATCAACTGCAAACTGGATCTCCTTTGCAGCATAATATACGCTCCAACCGAATCTGCTAGGGTTTACACCTCATCTAAGTGTTGCTGCTATCGTTGGTGAGTGAATGTGTTGGTCGTTGGAGTTTTCTCTATTCCTGGAGCTATTGCGACCTGTACTTGTTGTTAAAAACCTCACAAGTCATATGTGAGTATCTTTTCCATCATCTTCGTAATTGGATGATCAAAAGATTGAAAGATCCAATGGGGATCACAATGTCTATTTAAGCTACTTCAATATTGCTGCGAATGAGTTATATTGATGACAATGATAGAAATTAGTCTTTATCATTTTCTTAACCACTATTTGACTATTTAAGTCAAAGACGCATGCTTTGTAGTAGACTTATGCCATTGTTGTCCATAGTCAAATAGTGTTGAAAGAAATGCAAGTGATGCATTTGCTCAGTTAAAGAATATGAGATTGCATTGATTTTCTGCTCCAATGACATGGATTAGCATAAAAAGATTATTGTAGAGATAATTTCTTGGATATCGCAGAGATTGTATCAACTTATATTGAAAAGACTGCTAATGCAAAGATAGTGAGAAAATAAATTTCATTTCAAGAAATAGTTGGTAGGACAAATCTGTTGATTTTTATGTTTGTATAGAACTCCGTTGGCCTTAAAACCACATCGAAGCTAAGCATCATTTGCAAAGTATTGCTAGTGAAATCCCTCCAGCGCTACACAAACTGCATCACTCACTATTGCAACAATGACAATTGCAACGTATCCTATTGTAACATATTCTGAAATCTTGCAGCCGTTTGCATTCTGAAGACTTGTGATGTGAGGCATTGTGAAAGTTGCAATTTGTTGACAATATTGAGCTTCCAAGAGAAGATTTGGCATTGGTTTGGTCCAAAGAAGTTTGCAACATGCCGCTAAAGCAGCTCCAAAAGAAGTAGATCATCATCATTCGAGAACTCAGGTATAGCAGATTCATCAATTCAACATTCAGAAGTGTAACTTGCAAACTGTTGTCTTGTAAGTTCTAGTGCATTTTTGGTACTTGCATGTGTTTTTTTGTACAATATCAAATTAAAGGAAAAGTTGAAACGCATTGTATTTGGGTGCGCTCTCGGCTGAGATTGACACCCTTCACTTTTTTAGTTTGAGACTAATGAGTCTTATTTGTAAAGGGCAGAGTTGCAGGAAGCCCTAAGTTTGTTGATTGAGTCCACTTGGTCCTTCTTGCATAGGGAGGCCTCACATAGTCCTCATAATGTCTCAAACTGAAGAAATATTGGAGTTGCTAAACACTCTAATACTTAGTGTGGTAGACAACTCTATCACAATCAACAAAGAAACTCTTCAAACCATTATCAATCATTTGTAGGATTCAAAATCCAAAGAGGACAGTGTACAACAAAGGAATCAACATTCTGAACTAGTGTTTGTTCAAAACAATCATTTATTTGAAGTTGAAGATGGTTCCTATTAGTTGCTAGCACACAGTGAAATAATGTCAGAGGATGTACAACTTGTTTAGATTTCCAAATGCCAACATTGTGATAGAGTTGGCCATGTGAAGGATCATTGTTTTGATCTTCATCCTTGTTAGCATTGCGGGAAACGTAACCATTTTTCAGATAGATGTTTAACACTAAAGAAACCTACAAAAGTGAAGCTTGAAGCAGAATATAGTACTTCTTCTTATCTTGTACCTGACAGGGGGCAACATTATGCCAGACTTCAAGTTTTGAAGCCTTGTCATTTTGACAACAAATAGTCACGACCTTCCTCAAGCGAGCCAGATCAAGTGAGGATGGGCCAAAACCAGTTTCAGAGGCCGGATTTAGAGATTTAGCCAAAAGATAGAAGAGATCCATGCTGCAGAGTACTCATGTGTTCTGTGATTATTTTTGACACCAAGAGACTTTCCACTCCTCACGTTGTTCCTGACAGGGGGAGTTGATGAATAGTTAGAAACAAGTGAGCGAGAAAAAGTGATCCAGAAAAGATTCAAAGCCATGTTCGACTGAGCTCCAATTGGTTGGTGGTCAGCCTAAAACCACTGATTTTGAGAGAACCTTCTATTAGTAGAAGCCACTAGCTTCTAGCTAAGTTACTTAGCAAAATATTGTTAAGCTGGGAATGTTCAACAGTGGTAGTTGTTCACTTCCTATTTTCAGATCTCTCTTGGTTTGTGGTCAGCCCAAAAACACCATTTTACACAGAACATCTGATCCTTCATGCCAAGTTCCATACATAACCCATGAGCCTTCATTCCAAGTTCGAGAGTTCGTGTTCATCCTTAAACCACCCACTTAGTAGAAGATTTCAACTTCTGCTAGCCCTTTTGGTTGGTGGTCAGCCAAAACCACCACTTGAGAGGGCACTTGTATTTAGCAGGAGAAGTTAGCTTCTACTAACTTGCTTGGCGATTCGGATTGTCAAGTTGGAAATGTCTAGCAATTGGTAGATGTCCACTTCCAGTTATTCAACTCTCTTTTCTTAGACTCACATACACCCCTTTGGATTAAGAGGGACATTATTGGGAACATAATCCTTGGTGTTAGGATTATTATTATGTTATCTCCTTATTCACGTGAGGAGAAGACCAAAAGTCACAGCTGAATGGGAAGATGAACCCCAAGGGTCATCTAATGTAATATATTGTAAATTTGTTAATAAGAAAATCGTGCTTTGACACCTATCTCTCTTTGTTTGTGTGGTTATTCTTCGTGTGTATATGTTTTGTGACTCTTTGATGATGATCAAAGAGTCAGCGATAACCGTTAGGATTATGCGAATGAAAATACTTTATGTCCAGAGCCAACAAAAGCAAGTTTATTCAGCGAAGAAATGATGTCAAGATAGAGTGTTGAGCTCTAGTGCCAAGTTTATGTAGTTTGAGTAATATGGGAATAGATGGAGATTGGATAATGGCCGAGGAAGTGCCCTATTATTTGAGAAAAGTGGGTTTCCATTGGGGATTGTGCTTTTGCATAGAGCTTGATGAGATTATAACAGATCTCTTTCACATCGTTGTTTAGTTCATTGACATCTATGCAGATCGCCATGGACAAGCTGCGTGAAAAGAGCATTCACAATAGTCGAAGGCTTCAGGCTTTCCAGCTTACAAATCTGACCATAAACTTTGAAGAAATAATTTCATTCTGCAGCTCCACCTTGCTTAGATTAATCCTAGTGCCATTCATCGTAGGGGCTCATAGCTTATTAAGGATAGTGCAATCGGTTTATTGGGCTTATCAAGCTTTAGAACTTTACAGACTTTCAAATCTAATAAAGTTAACAAGAGGAGCAAAAAGGATGAAAACACAGTTGGTCATATTCATTGCCTTCTCACTATTACTAGAAAATATTTATAGCGAAGCTATTGCAATATAGTTGGTTGACGAGATCAAACCACTAACCATCAACATAAATATTAACTAACTGGAATAGGTCAAAGTGGACCAAAAATACTAAGACTAAATCAACCACTACTCAACTAATTAATGAACCGGTAGTAACATGTTATACAACTTGATGAGAACTTTATACTCAAAACGAGAACTCTAGCCATAAAAACTCGTATTTTTGCATAAAAAACACCAAAAACAACCCCGAATCAAAAAGTGGTGCTACCCATAGCACCACTTTTTTTTTTGGTTAAAAATATTGACATGGACCAAAACAATCCTTATTGTTGTTTACAAAAACCATAAAATCAAGGTCCAAATTGAAAACTATGATACGAGTAGCACACTTTTTCAAAAAATGACATTGTTAGATCATTAATCATAATTCAAAATTGTATTTATTAAATTTCTTTCATATAAAAAAAATACAAATTAAGAAAAAATATAAAATATAAAAACTTTCACGAAACTTTAAAAAAAAATCATTTATCAAAAAGAGAAATTAAAATTTTTAAAAAGATTTTAGAAAACCATTTTTTTTTTAAATTTTAAATGAAATTTTATTAAAAAAATTAAATTTTTTTTTAAAATTTGAAAATTAAAAACCTAAACTTAAAACAAAAAATTTAAAATTAAAATTTAAATCATTTTTTTAAAACAAAACAAACCATAACTACCCGCCACCGCTCCCATCCCCCTTCCACACCCCCATCCCCCTTTGCTCCGCCCTCTCCCCCTCCCTTCCCCCTTCCCCCTCCGCTCCCCCGTCTCCCCTCCGCCCTCTACCCCCTATCCCTCCTCTGCCATCCTTTCCCCTCCCCGCCCCGCGCGTGCAGCCTGCCCTCCGCCCCCACTCCCCGCGAGCAGGGATGAGGAGTGGGGGCAGAGGGCGGATGGGGGAGGGGGGATGGGGGGCAGAGGGCGGATGGGGGGCAGAGGGTAGAGCGGAGGGGGAGGGTGGAGCGGGGTGGGAAGTTTGTTTTAATTTGTTTTTTCGTTTTTAATTAATTTTTGTTATTATTTTAAAATTTTAGTTTTTGTTATTTTTTTAAAGATTTTTTTTGGGGTTTTTTTTTTTATTTTTAGTTTTTGTTTTAAATTTTTAATATTTGTTATTAATTTTTTTTTTTAAATTTGGTCTTTAATTTAAAAAAAAAAATTGTATTTTTTTTAGTTCTAAGTTTTTATTTATTTGTTTTTTTTTTCAATTTTGTTTTAAAATCTTAAAACAATTTACTTTTACATGTAAAATCGGTCTTTAATTTTTTTAATTTTCTCCTCTTTTGTTTTCAAAATTATTCATAAAAATGATTTTTTAAGAGACAAGTTTAAGGGAAAACTTCCAAAACATATAGATTTTTCAATCGATCTAGCTTCTAAAAAAATTAAAAAAATCGAAAATGTATATATTTTTTCATCATAGCTAGCTACTAAATATATTTTTTTGTAGAATTTGAAAAAACACATTTGTAAATAAAAAATATAATTTTTTTATTACCAAGAAGATTCAAAATCGCAAAAAAATGGCTCAAAATGAAAAATGGTGCTACCAATATACACACTTTCTGAAACGGAGGTAAAAACAACTACTAAAATTGACCCCCCAAAAGACGAGAACAATGTCGGGCTATCGTCAAGTTGTATAACTTGTTTAGTGATGACTGGTAGTGGACTAGGGAGATTACATCCACTAACACTCCCCCCTAATCTCAACTCAGACAATATTTTTAACAGTTTCAATGCCTAAGTGTTGTCTCTGAAACTCAAATGCAAGTGTTACCAATGGTTTGGTGAACATGTCAGCAAATTGCTCCTTGGAGCCACAAAACAGTAAAGTAATTTCTCCATTATTGACAAGCTCACGAATGAAGTGATAGCGAATGTCAATATGTTTGCTTTTTCTGTGAAAGACATGATGTTTGGACAATGCTATTGCAGAGCTATTATCACAAAATATAGGAGTTGGATCTTTTCCTATGTGTCCCATATCCTTTAAAAGTCTTGTTAGACAAACTGCATGGCATGCTGTTGTAGTTGTTGCTACATTTTATGCTTCTATAGAAGACATAGTGACAATGCGTTGTTTATGAGAGGCCCATGAAATTAGATTGGTACCCAAATGAAAAGCATAACCATATGTGCTTTTCCTATCATCAATACTGCCAGCAAAATCACTGTCAGTGTACCCTGTGAGAGTACAATCCGCTGAATGAGTGTACCAAAGGCCATGCCCAACTATACCTGCAACATATCTCAAAATTCTTTTTCCAACTTTCCAATGAGAGTCTTTGGGAGTCTCCATAAACCTGGAAATCAAGCTGACAACATACATCAAATCAGGTCTAGTTGTAGTCAAATACATTAAACTGCCTACCATTCTTTTGTAAAGTGTAGAGTTCGTTGCTGGTCCATCATCTTGCTTACTTAATTTGGTGCCTATAGCAATGGGGGTTTCTATTGGTTTGCATTTATCCATCCTGAATCTCTGCAAGATATCTGTAGCATACTTATGCTGACAGATGAAGATACCTTGTTCACTTTGGTTAACTTCCAGACCAAGGAAATACCTCATAAGGTATAGATCAGTCATTTCAAATTTCTTTTTCATGACTGTCTTAAATTCCTCTAGCAACAAATTTCCAGTATATATCATATCATCAACATAAAGACATATAAGCAAAATGTCACCTTGCTTATATGTTCTGACATACAAAGTAGGCTCATTGTTGCTTCTGTTGAACCCATTGTTGATGAGATAGGAATCAATCCTACTGTACCAATACCGTGGAGCCTGTTTTATACCATACAGTGCCTTTTTCAGCTTACACACTTTGTTTTCTTGACCCTTAACTGCATATCCAAGTGGTTGGTCTACATAGAATTCTTCTTCAAGTATGCCAATAAGAAATGCCGATTTCATATCCATTTGATAGACAAGCCATTTATTTTGAGTTGCTATGGCTAAGACAACTCTGATGGTATCCAACCTTGGTACTGGAACAACGGTTTCTTCATAATCCACACTATGTTGCTGAGCAAATCCCTTGGCAACCAACATGGATTTATGTTTTTCTATCTCTGATTTTTCATTCAGTTTGGTCTTATAGACCCATTTGAATCCAATACTGGTTTTGTCTGCTGGGAGATCAATAAGATCCCAAGTTTGGTTCTGTTCTATAGCATCAATTTCTTCATTCATTGCTTGCACCCACTGTGCATCCTTCACTGCTTGCTCAAAAGATGTGGACTAGCAAGAATACAGAGCATACTGCAAATACTCATCAACAACAGGAGTCTGCTCATATATCTTTGTCAAACTTCTGGTTCTCTGATTCTTTGATGGAGAAGGTGTATCATCACTGTCTCTTGGCACTTCTTCTAGTTGTTGTACCTCCAATCTTGGTAGGAAGAGTGGAGGAACTGGCATATTCGAACTTTCTTTCTGCTGAATGTCTATTGAAGCATGTTGAGGATCACTCCAACATTTATCTTCTAGGAATTTAACATCCCTACTCACCACAAATTTCTTGGTGATGGGGTTATACAGCTTATAAGCTTTATGTTGTTCACTGTAACCAATGAAAATGCATCTGTCACTCCTTTATCCAGTTTTTTACTTAGTTCTTCAGGGATATGTGCAAATGCTACACAACCGAAAACTCTGAGATGTGAGACACTCGTCTTGGTGCCACTCCAAGCTTCTTCAGGAATCTTGTCTTTGATACTCACGGTAGGAGATTTGTTTAGCAAGTAAATAGAACATGCAACAAGTTCATCCCAATAATCATCTGACAAATTTTTGTATGATAGCATGCTTCGGACCATGTTCATGATGGGACCTTGTGTTCAACAACTCCATTCTACTGTGGAGTGTATATGGTAGTGAACTGTCACTGGTTGCCATGCTGTTTGCAAAAATCTATGAAATCATGTGAATCATATTTACCTCCACCATCTAACCTTAGTACTTTGATGGATTTTCTAGACTACTTTCCAGTCAAAGCCTTGAATTCTTTAAACTTGGAAAAGGTGTCTAATTTGTGCTTGAGAAGGCCGACCCAGACTTTCCTGCTATAGTCATCAATGAATGTCAGAAAATAAAAGCTACCTCCTATGGATTGGGCTTGCATGGGCCCACATAGATCGGTATGAACTAACTCAATATGTTCTTTGGCTCGGGATGAGGAAGTGGGGAAGCTTCCCATTTGATGTTTCCCAAGGATACAATCTTCACAAGAATTGGATTGGTCATTTATGACTGGTAACCCCTTGACCATGGAGTGTTTTTGCAGAAGACTGAGACTCTTGAAGGGTAGATGACAATACCTATAGTGCCATAACCAAGTTTCATCTTGAATGGAGACAATATGTGCATATGACTATGACAAGGTAGCACTTCTGAGACCAAGAGGGAATATCCTATTCTTGGTCATTTCAAGTTTGTCTAAGAGTCTTCTACTGGGGGGTTTATCATAGACAACACAATAAGTGTCTAAAAACCTAACATCATACTTATTCCGAATCAGTTGACCCACATTGATTAGATTGACTTTCAGATTTGGAGCATATAATACATCATGTATAAACTTTTTCTCATTCTGTTTGGTAAGAATAGGAACAATACCTTTGCCTTGTTGGAACTTGAAAATTTGTACCTATCTTGATTTATGTGATGACATAGGAATCTAAGCTAGAAAATAACAACTTGTTGCCTCTGATGTGATTGTTGCAGCCACTGTCCAACAGCGATATATCTGTGTGATATTCTTCTTCAATCACTTGACATGAGAGAAAAATGACTTTTGATGATTCTTCCTCAACATTGGAGACGTGGGATCTACCACTATTCTAATATGCTTGCAATCTTTCTGCAGTCTTGTTCATAATGGCCATATTTTTTGCAATAGTTGCATTGAATGTTGGAACTATTAGTCCATCTTCATCCTCTCCACCTCTGATTTTGAGAGTTGTGAGAGTGATCACAGTGATCTAAATGTTCATGAGTGGTTATGTCCTCTGTATGAGGAGAACTTGTACCTCTTCCGCCTTTTTCTCTAGCTCCTTTGCCTTGACCTCTGCTGAGGGAATCCTGAGTGTTGAATGCATTTTGCAAGGACTCTTCTTCCTAGTTGAGTGGAGCTTCATGAGATAGGAGGGAACCCGTTAACTCTTATAGGGTGAAATTATATAGATCTTTAGACTATTCTATGGAAGTAACTACCATGGCAAACTTCTTGGTGAGACATCTGAGAACCTTTTGGACAACAGTCTTTTGTTCCATGACCTTGCCATAATATTGGAATTGATTCACAATCGTCGAAACCCGGTTCATAAAATGATCTATTGTTTCAGTTTCTTTCATCTAAGTTAGACTTTCAAATTGAAGTGGAAGGGTTTGGAGTCTCACCGCTTTGACTCTGTTAGTGCCTTTGTATGCATATGCGAGAAGATTCCAAGCATTATGAGTGCTCGTGGCTCCTGAGATCCGCGGGAAAATAGACTCATCGATGCAACTCTGGATCAACGATTTTGCAGTAAGATCTCTCTCTCCGAGCTTCAAGTGCATTTTTCTGGGCATCAGACATAGCGACCAGAGCGGTTGTATTAGGTTCTATAAATTCATTTTCAACCATGTCCCAACATTTGTTGAGCTGGAGAAACGTCTTCATCTTGATTAACCAGAATTCAGCTGGAGAAACGTCTTCATCTTGATTAACCAGAATTCAGCTGGAGAAACGTCTTCATCTTGATTAACCAGAATTCATAGTTGGTGCTGGTCAGCATTAGAGGTGGCATCTGCTTCAAATTTGAATTGGTATAACTGGTAGTAGCCATATTCTTATGACTCTTTACACATGATCATACTAGATCTAATACTGAATATGGTGCTATAACAATATGTCGCAATTTTCGTGAATTTTCGGAGGCATCATGGTGCAACGACCAAAAAGCGTGTAAGGCAAGAGAAGGTGTCGCAGTTCACTTGAAGTGGTCGTGACACACAGGACACTGTCGCCGTTCCCAAATGGGCAAGGTGCCACACTGTATTACAAAAGGTAAAAAAAAGAGTATTGTCGTGCAACTGTTCTCCACCATGTGAAGAAGCTTATGCTCTCAATCGTCTCGTCCAATGAACTCCAGTGGATACGATCTTGGATCTATGTGCTTTCCATTCTGTGAAAAGGTTTACCATTAAATGCAGTTTATATGCTATGAATGATGACATTTTTTCTGAAAGTCCTGACAACCAGCAATGGTATGGCATCACCTTTGCGACTGTTTTTTTCTTATTTGGAGTAGTGGAAAAAATCAATTTGGCTTCACTGTTCAACTTGATCTGTGTTGGCAAAATCAATATCTGAATCAAAATTCTATATGCACGATATCAATTAATATCTCCTGAGATCGTTGGCAAATGCCGCAGCTACCAAATATCTGAAACAAAATTGTATACCCACAACATCAATTAATTTCTATCAGATCTTTAGTCAGCAAACGCTGCAACTACCAAATATCTGAAACAAAATTTCATATTCACAATATCAACTAATTTCTCCCAGATCTTTTAGCCAGCAAACGCTGCAGCTTATCTGAAACAAAATTGCATATCTACGATATCAATTAATTGCTCCCAAGAGAAGCAAAATTAGCCCTGTTGTAGAGATCTCCGTGTCATATCTGTAACCCTAGAAATGGAAAAAGTTTGTGATTTCTAATTTTTAATCAGCATAATGTCAACACAAAGTATAGCCTAAATGCATGGAGATATCTACGTTAGTTTACAAATAAAATGAAAAAGTGCGATTTCTACTAAGTTTTAATTATCATAATATCAAACACCAATGAGCATTATTAGCATAACGGCATTTTAAAATGATCGTACTATCAACACTAATTAGCATAAATGCATTTTAAGTATGGATCAATCCATCCAATTAGTATCAACACTAATTAGCATAAATGCATTTTAAGTATGGATCAATCCATCCAATTAGTATCAACACTAATTAGCATAAATGCATTTTAAGTATGGATCAATCCATCCAATTAGCATAACTGTAGGTTGATCCATCCTAGATTTGGATTTTAGTTTCATCTCAGATTTGGATTTTTAGTTTCATCTTAGATTTGAGATTTGGATTTTAATGGGTATAGATGTATTGTCACTGTGGTTTTAGTATGTCTGCCTTAAAATAATTTTAAGGAGATCCAAATTCAATCGTGAAAAAATTCAAATAAAAAATAAGTTCGAATTGATTTTGACCAAAGAATGTTTTACCATATCACTATAAATTTTGACAGGACACAAACACACTCGTAAACATTTCATCTGAAAACTTTGCAGCAGGATGAGAAACCGATTACAAACTTTATATATATATATATAATCCAATGGTTAATAAATTTAGGAGTTGAACATCCGGAATTAAAATGAAATCATCTTACTGTAGTCATTGATCTTACAAATGAATATATACTATTAAATTTTAGCCATTGTAAAAAAATTTAAACCAACAATCTAACAATAAGCCAATATATATAGAAAAGCCTCAGCATTAAAACAATAAGCCCAAAAAATTGTTAAAAAGTGAAAAAAAATCATGTTAAACATCATAAAATTTCATTATCGATCCCAAAGTGATACATGATTAAATTGTATCGATCCCAAAACTGATACATGATTAACAATTGCTTCTTGACAGAAGCGGCTCAACTTATTCGAACAATTGCTTGTTGATAAAACATGATCAACTTATTCGGCCAAGAAAAAGATAACTACTCATCTAAAACATAACTGCTGATGTAAATATGATTCGCCTGTATCGGTGCATAGCAGAACCCTCGCTTAAAATGGATCCATGCAATCATATATATTTATACCCTTGAGGACGTTGCAACAGTAGGTTTGAGGGCCAATATGATTGAGTTGATGACGTCGTTTGTAGGATTGATGACACAGAGTAGAGAGAATCTATTGATGAGGTCCTCCTCTTCCACAACTGGGTACAGAAAGCTTCTGGCACCATGGGCACTTCTTAGCAATAGTGCAGCACCAGGTCTCATGTTTGTTGCAAGGTGGTCTAGAATCTTTAGCTTCTGTGTCCTTTCCAATCCCACCAGGGCAGCCAGAACAATGACATCATATTCCCCAAGCTTATCCCCTTCCACGTGATTGATATCGGGAGTATGGGAGCTCATGCATTGTGAAAGATCTGGATCTCGAGATACAAGTCTGCTTCCCATGGAGTTGGCCTCTGGATCGATGTCATAGTTTTCAAATAATGTGGAAGGCATATGCTGTGTTGCCAGAACAATGGATGACAGAGGCATTGGTCCAGGGCCAACAAAAGCAAGTTTCCTAGGCAAATGAATGCTGTTATCAGATAGAGTGTTGAACTCCATCAGTAACAAAAGCAAGTTTCTTAGGCAAAGGAATGCCGCTATCAGATAGAATGTTGAACTCCATCAGTGCCAAGTTTATGTAGTAGCTGTAATATGGGAATAGATGGAGATTGGATAAGGGCTGAGGAAGGTTCCCTATTATATGAGAAAAGTGGGTTTCCATCAGGGATTCTGCTTCTGCACAGAGCTTGATGAGCTTATAACGGATCTCCTTCATATCGTTGTTAAGTTCATTGACATCTATGCAGATTGGCATGGACAAGCTGCGTGAAAAGAGGATTCACAGCAGTCGAAGGCTTCAGGTTTTCCAGCATACAAATCTGGCCATAAAGTTGAACTATGCGTTCCACCCGAAATTCTGAAGAAATAATTTCATTCTGCGACTCCACCTTGCGCAGATTAATCCTGGTGCCATTCATCGCAGGGGCTGACACCTTATTAAGGATGGTGCAATCGTTTTATTGGGATTTTCAAGCTTTATAACCTTACAGACTTTCAAATCCAATGATGCAGCAAGCATTCCAGTTAATGCGATAATTGATTCCTCAACATCAAAGACACGAACCCTAGCTAAATCTGGAAGAAAAACTCTGCCGTTACTTGTGATGAATGTATTGATTTGGCTGTCGATTAGATAAATCTCAAGTCAAATATCTGAATCACACTGTTGAGAACCCCATTATCAATCTGTCTTAAATCAGTGGACAGAAATAAATGCAGTTATACGTGGTGAGAATTTACACAAAACAGTGTCATACAATGCAGTTTATAATATTATATGCTATGAATGACGACATTTTTTTCCTGAAATCACGACAACCAGCAATATACAGAAACTGGTATGACATCACCTTTACAACTGTTTTTTTTTCTTAGTGGAAAAAATCAATTTGGCTTCACTGTTCAACTTGGCCTTTGTTGGTGAAATCTGCAGCCACCAAATATCTGAAACAAAATTGTATATCCACAATATCAATTAATTGCTCCTGAGATTGTTGGCAAAAGCTGCAGCTACCAAATATCTGAAACAAAATTGTATATCCACAATATCAATTAATTGCTCCTGAGATTGTTGGCAAAAGCTGCAGCTACCAAATATCTGAAACAAAATTGTATATCCACAATATCAATTAATTTCTCCCATATCTGTAGTCAGCAAACGCTGCAGCTGCTTAATATATGAAACAAAATTGTATATAACAATTAATTTCTCCCATATCTTTGATCAGTAAACGCTGCAGCTACCAAGTATCTGAAACAAAATTGCATATATCCACAACATCAATTAATTACAATTTACACCCAAGAGAAGCAAAATTAGCACTGTTGTAGAGATCTTCGTGCCAGATCTATAAGTTTATAACCCTAGTAGAATGCAAAAAGTTTGTGATTTCTAATTTTTAATCATAATGAACTTAAATGCATCGAGAATCGAGATATCTATGTTAGGTTTAGTACCTAATAAAATGGAAAAAAGTCCGTGATTTCTAATTTTTAATTATCATAATAACAACAACAATGAGCATTATTGCATTTTAAGAGGCTATATTGATCCATCAAAGCATAACTCCATTTTAAAATGATGCCTATTATGAACATTAATTATAAATATAGGTTTATATCTTATAATTTGGGGTGGATTATCATTTATGTTTTTATTAGATTAAAAAAAGATGAGATAAGTTTACTCTAAAAATTGATTTTATAGTAGTTTTTCAAAATTGAAAATAAACAATTATAATATATATATAAAATAATAATCCGTAGTCCATTTATAGATAACTCCTAGGTCATGCATGGATAGGAGGTAGTGATAGACAGCTCATTTGAGCCATAAACCACAAGTGATTACAACTAAGCATGGAGAACAAGTAACACATAAATTGTTTATAGCAATTAACTTGTGACCTATCTATGTTCACCCACCACAAATAATGTGGCTATGCTAGTTAATATAAATACATTTTAACTATAGACTGGATGGAAGCATTTTAACTATGAATTAATCCATCTAACTAACATCAGTGTAGATAATCCATCTTAGATTTGGATTTTAGCATAAATGTATATTGATCCATCTTAGATTTGGATTTTCATGGGTATAGATGTATTGTATCTGTATATTGATCCATCTTTGATTTGGATTTTCATGGATATCAGTATGTCTACCTTAAACTTAAGAATTTTAAGGAGATCCAAATTCAACACTCAGAAAATTCAAATAAAAAATAAGTTGTAAATAATTTTGACCAAAGAACTTTGACCTTATGAGTATAAAATAAAATTTTGACAGTACACAAACACAACTCATAAATTTTATCACTATAAATTTTGACAGTACACAACTCATCTTAGATTTGGATTTTCATGGATATAGATGTATTGTATCTGCAAGGTTTCAGTATATCTACCTTAAACTTAAGAATTTTAAGGAGATCCAAATTCAACACTCAGAAAATTCAAATAAAAAATAAGTTGTAAATAATTTTGACCAAAGAACTTTGACCTTATCAGTATAAAATAAAATTTTGACAGTACACAAACACAACTCATAAATTTTATCACTATAAATTTTGACAATACACAAACACAACTCATAATTTTAGAGATGTTAACAAAATTGAAACAACATTTCATCACAAATAACAAACTTACAAACACACATATATATAAATAATTTTTTAATCCAATGGTTAATACATCTAGGAGTTGAACATCCGCATACTGTATTCATTGATCTTACAAATGAATATATACTACTTTTAAATTTTAGCAATTGTATAAAATTTAAACCAACAATCTAACAATAAGCCAATATATAGAAAGCTTCAGCATTAAAACAATAAGCCCAAAAAAATGTTAAAAAGTGAAAAAAATCATGTTAAGCATGGGAGTGATAGATGATCAACAATTGCTTTTTGACAGAAGCGGCTCAAATTATTCGAAATATTGCTTGTTGATAGAACATGATCAACTTATTCGGCCATGAAAAAGCTAACTGCTAAGCCAAAATATAACTACCGATGTATATATGATTCCCCTCTACGGTGCATAGCAGACCCCTCGCTTAAAATGGATCCGTGCAATCATATATATTTATACCCTTGAGGACGTTGCAACAATAGGTTTGAGGGCCAATATGATTGAGTTAATGATGTCGTTTGTAGGATGGATGACACAGAGTAGAGAGAATCTATTGATGAGGTCCTCCTCTTCCACAACTGGGTACAGAAAGCTTCTGGCACCTTGGGCACTTCTTAGCAACAGTGCAGCACCAGGTCTCATGTTTGTTGCGAGGTGGTCCAGAATCTTTAGCTTCTGTGTCCTTTCCAATCCCACCAGGGCAGCCAGAACAATGACATCATATTCCCCAAGCTTATCCCCTTCCACGTGATTGATATCGGAAGTATGGAAGCTCATGCGTTGTGAAAGATCTGGATCTCGAGATACAAGTCTGCTTCCCATGGAGTTGGCCTCTGGATCGATGTCATAGTTTTCAAATAATGTGGAAGGCATATGCTGTGTTGCCAGAACAATGGATGACAGAGGCATTGGTCCAGAGCCAACAAAGGCAAGTTTCTTAGGCAAAGGAATGCTGTTATCAGATAGAATGTTGAACTCCATCAGTGCCAAGTTTTTGTAGTTTGAGTAATATGGAAATAGATGGAGATTGGATAAGGGCTGAGGAAGGTTCCCTATTATTTGAGAAAAGTGGGTTTCCATCAAGGATTCTGCTTCTGCACAGAGACTGATGAGCTTATAACGGATCTCTTTCACATCGTTGTTCAGTTCATTGATATCTATGCAGATCGGCATGGTGCAGGCATGGACAAGCTGCGTGAAAAGAGCATTCACAGCAGTCGAAGGCTTCAGGCTTTCCAGCTTACAAATTTGACCATAAAGTTGAACTATGCGTTCCACCAGAAACTCTGAAGAAATAATTTCATTCTGCGGCTCCACTTTGCCCAGATTAATACTAGTACCATTCATCGTAGGGCCTGACACCTTATTAATTAAGAATAGTGCAGTCGTTTTATTGGGCTTTTCAAGCTTTAGAACCTTACAGACTTTCAAATCCAATGATGCTTCAAGCATTCCAGTTAATGCAATAGTTGATTCTCCAACATCAAAGACACGAACCCTGGCTAAATCTGGAAGAAAAACTCTGCCGTTATTTGTGATGAATGAATTGATTTGGCTGTCAATTAGATAAATCTTACGTCAAATATCTGAGCCACGGCTGTTTAGAACCCCATTATCCAGTCAGTCTTAAATTAATACACAAAAGAGATGTGCAGCTATACGTGGTGAGAATACACACATAACAGTGCCATAAAATGCAGGTTATATGCTATGAACATTGAATGGCGACTCTTTTTTTTCTTCTGAAACCCTGACAATTAGCAATGTACAGAAACTGGTATGATATCCGGCCTTAACAACTGTTTTTCTTATTTGGAGTATTGGAAAAAATCAATATGGCTTCACTGTTCACTTTATCTTTGTCGGCAAACGCCGCAGCCACCAAATATCTGAAACAAAATTGTTATCCATAATATCAATTAATTGTTTCCAGATCAAACGCTGCGCGGCTACCAAATATCTAAAACAAAATAGTATATCCACATTAGCAATTAATTTCTCCCAAGTCCTTCGTGCTTCCAAGTATCCGAAACAAATTTGTATATCCACAATATCAATTAATTGCTCCCAAGAGAAGCAAAGCTAGCACTGTTGTAAAGATCTCCGTCTCAGATCTATAACCCTAGTAAAATGGAAAAAGTTTGTGATTTCTAATTTTTAATTATCATAATATCAACACCAATGATCAATTAATTGCGCTCCCAAGAGAAGCAAAGCTAGCACTGTTGTAAAGATCTCCGTCTCAGATCTATAACCCTAGTAAAATGGAAAAAGATTGTGATTTCTAATTTTTAATTATCATAATATCAACACCAATGAGCATTAGTGCATTTTAACTATGGATGGATCCATCCAATTAGCATAAATCATCATCATAATGTAAACACAAACTACAAACTATATCCTAAATACATGGAGATATCTATGTTAGGTCACCCTAATAAAATGGTAAAAGTCTGTGATTTCTAATTTTTAATTATCATAATATCAACACCAATGAGCATTACTGCATTTTAACTATGGATTGATTCATCCAATTAGCATAACTACATTTTAAAATGATCATACTAGCTTTACTGCATTTTAACTATAGATTGATCCATTCAATTAGCATAACTGCATTTTAAAATGATCATACTATCAATCCTAATTAGCATAAATGCATTTTAACTATGGATTAATCCATCCAGTTAGCATGAGCATCACTGTAGATTGATCCATCTTAAATTTGGATTTTAGTTTCATCTTAGGTTTGGATTTTAGCATAACTGTAGATTGATCCATCTTAGAAGATTTGGATTTAATGGATATATAGATGTATTGTCACTGTGGTTTTAGTCTGCCTTAAACTTCATAATTTTAAGGAGATCCAAATTCAATCCTGAAAAAATTTAAATAAAAAATAAATTGTGAATGATTTTGAAATTATTTTTTTGCCATATCACTATAAATAAATTGTGAATGATTTTGAAATTATTTTTTTGCCATATCACTATAAATTTTGACAGTACACAAACCGAACTCATAAATTATAAATTATAGAAGCAAACAAAATTGAAACAACATTTCATCTGAAAACTTTGGAGGTACAATGGGATAAGAAACCGATTACAAACTTCCCCACACATATATATAAACAAACCGATTACAAACTTATATATTTATATTACTATAATCATAGTATTTTTTAATCCGATGGCTAATAAATCTAGGAATTGAACATCAGAAATTAAAATGAAATCATCATACTGTATTGATTGATCTTACAGAAGTACAACAAAAACCCAAAATGTAGAGGATAATATTTACCCTTTTGCCCTCAATAACTCTTTCTCTGCAATGATCGTGCAAATGCAATAATACTGCAAACGGTGTTTCTCCAAGCAGAAAAGGCGCCTGTAACTCAGAACTCAGGGGCAAGAAAACATGGTATCGCCCTTTGAATTTATAGATGAATCGGGTCGTCTTATCACCGTTATCAGTGACTTGGATGACGAAAAGTATGAAATATGATTGATATTTAGAGGACATCTCCATTATCTCCTTCTTAGGTCGAATCTTTGGCAGAGGAGATGAGACAAGCTACAATCTCGCTAGTGGACACAGCACATCCAGAGGACACTGTTAAAATACTGTACATGATAAAGGGGATGGTAACTGCATGACAACATCCTTGCAGGTACAATTCCATTTATTAATCAAGACCTATTGTATTTCTCAAGTATTAAAATCTAATTAGCGCAGGTATCGCGTGCTTAGATCATAATAAAATAGTATTTTAACGAGCAATGTTGACACAGTTACGATTGTACCGCATGCGAGGAGTACCAATATAGTGACCGGGGAACAGTTGCAAATTGTAAAAAATTGTCAATATTTTAAGTTTATTCCAAACTTAAACTATTTGATGAATCCTAATAAGTTTGTAATTTTGTAATTTGTGAAGGCGTTCAATAAGCACTTACTGTGTTGCTGCTTGGATATTCCAGTTGGATCTGATCCAACCGTTTATATTTGGCAGTACAATTTGTATTGTTGTTGCTGTGGGATATCTCAATTGCAGTAGTAATAAATGTATTGTTGTCTGGTGGTGCTTATTGTTGGCAGATTTAATTTTCAATTGCCAATGCAATGTTGAGAGCTGTTTATTTAATTGTCAATTGCCTATGCAATGTTGAGGGTTGCTTATTGTTTGTGAAGCATGGTAAATTGATTCAATAATAAATTTGAGGGAAGTATCATTATTTTTTTTTAACTATGTTAATAATTATGCTATAAAGTATAAAGTATAGTAGAATGATTTTTGGAGAAGATTTATTTAGTTTTAACATGATTTTTGGAGAAGCCCAAAGGGGTTGGATCCATTAGTGAAGAGCGAGGAGTTTTAATTCCAATGAGGGCAGAACATGGAGTCATGGAGCACCTTGAGGTAGTGGTCAAGATTTTTGGGGAAGTTTTAAAAAGATTTTCTATGTTGGAATATTTTATTCAAATATCAAATATCATATAAATTGAATTTTTTGCTAATTTATATATTTGAATTTAAATAGAGAAAAAAGTGTATACATATTTAAACATTTATATACATTAGTTAAAATTAACTTCATTCGACATCTATAACCTAAAATTACATCAAGCGGTTCCTCAATCAAAAACAAATTTGTTGTAGTATCCAACTCTACTAATTCCAAAAAATGCATCTAAAAAAATTACATATAGATGAGAGTTACACATTTAGTACATTAAAAAAAAAAAAAAACCAATTCTACAGCATCACCATACCAACAAACAAAAATAAATCCTTGCTCCACATGTACTAGGATTTGCTTAAATCAACATTATTATTTTTAAAATATATTATATTATTTAAAATATACTTAAATTTATCTTTTAAAACAATTTAAAGTGTACATATTTTACCCCACTTTGGATTCGAACATGAGACCTTTTAGGAGGAAACACATGTTCTTAAGAGTTAGACCCACTCTAGTTGTACACAATTTACTTGGGATCATTCAAAGTTTCGAGGGACACAAGGAAGCAAAATTAGCTTGGGACCAAGATTTGCTATCAACAATAAAGTAGAATGAATACACAATAATCAATAGTAGCATTTTTGTAGCATATCATATTATTTAAAATATACTTAAATTTCTCTTTTTAAATAATTTTACAAAGTGTACATATCCTAACCCCTTTTGGATTTGAACGGATCATTCAAAATTTTGAGGGACACAAAAAGCATAACTCACTCTATCAACAATAAAACAGAGGTGATGATTGCTTATCAAGGTTTGTGTAATATGCTAAAAGAATGGAATGTTGCAATTGTGACAGTTATGGGGGATTCATCCATCTTCATCAGAGCCCTCTCAATTTAGATTGTGCCAAGAAATATACCTACTTAGCTAGACTCATTTAGAGATAATTAGACTCAACTAAAGATTGAGACGGGGTAACTATATAAAAAGCAACTCCATGACTTTAATCAAATGCAAATTGAAGCACATAATTTTGATGATGTGTGCATGCATGTAAAAGGGACAAGCGAGGGAATTAAATCTCACGTGCCACAATATTACTCTGGATCATCAACACATTCATCAACACAAGAAACCATAAGAAGCTAGAGGTTGTTACATTTGCACGCATGTGAGTTATTTTCACTTTGGAAAGTTCTGGCCATTTGCTCTAGATTAGTTCTTGGTGGTTGCTTAGTTTATGTTTTGTTCAAACTAGGGCATAGACCATTTGCTTTGGCATAGTCCTTGATGGTAGCTCTGCATATATGTTTGTAGCCTTGACGAGTTCTGGTTCTAGTTACAACTCTCTTGTTAGACATTATATTTAAATTTTTGTCTGCATCTTCTCTTAGCATTTGAATACAATGGCCCAATGTCATTACGTGAACCATTATTAAATGCTTGGCAACCCAATGATGGTGAAGATAGGAGTTAAGAGGTGCGAACAAGAATTGGAAGGGGCCGTCGAGAATTCAACCATGACCCTGGCGCTCAAATGCAAATTATACAAGAAAGATTGGTATGGGAGGTGGCTAATAGAGCATAAGAAAAAGGATCGAGGTATGGTGGAAGTGAAGGTCTTCATGTATTCACAGTAGTAGAAACAATGTGGTCTAGAGTGCATGTGTTGTGCTCTAGGGTCGTGTTCACATCCCATAATCCATAAAACTAATGCGTTGGGCCTAAGACCTTGCTTTTTAGCTCCACATCACATCCTACAAGTTTTATATACTTCATAAGCACCTAGGATTCATCATTGAAACATGTCTTTGGTAAGGAGACCATTATTTTTTATGATAAAGTTCAAAATCAAGCTTTTATTCCACCCTTGGGGTAAAGATACCATATAGAGGGCTCATGTTCCATGCTTTGGGGTTGAAATCTAGGGGCTTGCGAATTAAAAAGGTTATTTCTAAGGTATATGCACCGTGACTAATGAGACCCTTCCCTAGTTTGTCAACCAACATAATTGTTCACCTATATCTTACTCTTGTTCCAAAGATTCCATCCAAAGTGAATGTATCATAGTTTACAACCATGTTCTTGGCTTGTGTGCCTTAGAAGTAGCTCCTTTAGGGCCTAAGCCATAAGGATTCAACCTTAAATAATGTCTTGAATGAGGAGGCCCTTGCCTAGTGTGTTGAACCTTGGAATAATGCTTGCATCTCATCTTATCCCATGTATTCCATTTGGAGGATCTATCTCATGATCTCAAGTTTTTTTCATGGTCCATGTGCCTCAAAAGTAGTTCCTTTAGGGATCAAGCCCCTATGTTTACTCCTCAATGCTTGTATTAGACAAGAAGATCGTTCCTTAGTGTGCCAAAACTTGGAATAAAGCTAGTATTAGGCTAAATATTCAATCACAAGGGTGTATCTTATGGTTTGGGTCCATGGCCATGGCCCATGTGCCTTAAGAATAATCCATTTAGGATACAACCTCCTAGATTTTGGCCCCAATTCATGTATTGGATGAGGATATCCTTACTTAGCACACAAAACCTTAAAGTTGGGTCGTTGTCCTACTCTTGGGTCAAAGATTCCATTTAGAGTCTCTATTTCATGGTCCACAGCCTCATTCATGGACCATGTGCCCTATATAAGTATCTCCTTTAAGGCCTTGGGCATTCTATTTCAGTTTCAAAGGATGTCTTTTGCAAGCACACCCTTCCTAGTGTGTTATACGTTAGAATCGAGATTGTATCCCTCTTGAGCCAAATACTCCTTCCAAAGGGATTCTCTCGTGATTTAAGTCCTTCCTTATGGATTGTGTGTCTTAAACCCATTTTGGACCATATGCCTTATATAAATATCTCATTTAGGGCCCAACCATTGTATTTTGGTCCCAAAGCATGTCTTTCGCAAAAACACCCTTCTTAGTGTGCTAGACCATAGAATCGAGATTGTATCCTACTTGATCCAAATACTCCTTCCAAAGGGATTCTCTCACAATTTAAGTCCTTTGGTGCAGGGGCATCTTTACAGTTGGCAAAGAAAGAAAGAAAAAGATTCGAATCAGTTTTTGTTTATTACAGGAGTGGTTCCTGAAATATCGATGGTAGGTTAGGATTAAACTAATTTTCAGTTTTTTTGTTGTAACAATTTTGAGCCATGATGGCAGGTAGGATATCGGTGGTTGTTTGTTACCCTCATTTTCGAGGAAGAGAGTTAGGATCTGTTTTTTCTTTTCAGCTTGTGAATTTGTTGATTAGGGGAGAATACAATGTGTAGGCGTTGTGAATTGGATTTCTCTTCTATGTGAATGAATAGAAACTAGAAATTGTCAATGATTGTATTTTCTATTTTGAGTGTGTATTCTCATTTATGGAAAGTAAATGAACCTAAGTCTCGAAGCTTCAGGTCATTGTTACGCATTCGTTTTGGCATAGAGAGGGATCTTCTCAGCTATGAAAGAGAGATTGGAGTTCGGCTCTCGCTCTTCATCACATGACCTTATGTTTGCTTTTAGTTTTGGCTTCGGCCCTTTGATATTAAAACAATGTATTTTCCAGTCAGCGCCATGACCAGTTCGTATGACTTCGTGTTCAGTCTGCGTTATACTATAAGGGTTTTAGATGTGGTTGCAATTGTTTTTCAAGTGTGGAATATACAACATTCTCATCCATTGCACTAGTGGTATCAGTTTCACTTGGAAAGGAGGATAAGAAAACCATTTCCAATACTGTGGCTAAACGTGGTCACCAACATGGCTTATCAGATTATCATTAGATCTGCGTTGAAGTAACCAGAGCTCATTCGTGAGGTTTCAAAGTCTATAGTGATTCAACAGAGAACTTATAGAATCTGCCAACGGAGTTGAGCATGGTATTGTTGGCCATTTCAGTATAGGCCAGCATCATTTTTGTATCAGAGCGTGTATGCTCTTCGTAGGATAAGACAGATTAAGATTGTTATGGAAATGTGAAGGCAGATAGCGAGCGTGTAAACTCTTCGGAGTTTAAAGAAGATTAAGGAAGTGAGAAGACAGACATGAGGTTTGTAAAAAAGTGGTTCGTAGAGCCAAGAAGACTCTCACGTACAGAGTGCAGAGCAGAGAGATACATAGATGGTAGATGGATCTCTTTGAAAGAACAAGAGGACCTTTATATAAGGAGTCTACAGAACCGAAGATTGACAGTTCAGATAGCTTGGTTAGATACGGACTGTGAAGGATAGATTTATTAGAGTCTAGACAGTGAGAAAGCAGACAAGAAAACCAAGATTGACAAAGTTACAAGCATTGGAGCATCTTGAGAAATTGGTAAGTGTTTGTCCTTTGTTCTTAAATCTTGACAAAGATGTGTTTGATTTGATAGAAGAAAAAGACGAGGAAAGATTACAACTTAAAGTTGTAATTAAGAGATAGGAGAGATCTCTGTTGGAGGGATGTTAGATCTGAGTTGAAGTAACCAGAGCTCATTCGTGAGGTTTCAAAGTCTATAGCGATTCAACAGAGAACGAATAGAATTTGCCAACGGAGTTGAGCATGGTATTCTTGGCCATTTCAGTATAGGCCGACATCATTTTGGTATCAGAGCGTGTATGCTCTTCGGAGGATAAGATAGATTAAGATTGTTGTGGAAATGTGAAGGCAGATAGCGAGCGTGTAAACTCTTCGGAGTTTAAAGAAGATTAAGGAAGTGAGAAGACAGACAGGAGGTTTGTAAAAAAGTGGTTTCGTAGAGCCAAGAAGACTCTCACGTACAGAGTGCAGAGCAGAGAGATACAAAGATGGTAGATGGATCTCTTTGAAAGAACAAGAAGACCTTTATATAAGGAGTCTACAGAATCGAGGATTGACAGTTCAGACAGCTTGTTTAGATACGGACTGTGAAGGCTAGATTTATTGGAGTCTAGACAGTGAGAAAGCAGACAAGAAGGCCGCGATTGACAAAGTTACAAGCATTGGAGCATCTTGAGAAATTGGTAAGTGTTTTTCCTTTGTTCTTAAATCTTGACAAAGATGTGTTTGATTTGATAGAAGAAAAAGACGAGGAAATATTACAATTTAAAGTTGTAATGAAGAGATAGGAGAGACCTCTCTTGGAGGGATGTGACAGAAGGAACCCACAGCAAAAGAAGTGTTGTTGAAATTCCAATTGAAGATTGGAAAGAAAGGGAACATTAAGGTTCTCAAGAGGAAGGTGGCTGCAAAGTGGAATCCTGTGAAGGAGCATTGAATGCTCAATAGGTTCTGAGAGAGAGATAGAACCATTGGAATTCCAAGAGGTCAAACTTAAAGAAGTAAGTTTGGTGCGGTATTTATGACAAGGTGAAACATACTTGTTGTTGAAGAGGCTAGGAGTGCAGTTACAGTGAATTCAAGAAAGCTCATGAAGAGTGAAGATGACTGTTGACAGTCATAGAAGGGGTTCAGAGAGAGGTCACATTGAGATGAAGGAAGATGTAAAAGCTATTGGCATAAAGATGAGGATGGATAAGGATACATTTGAGAAAGAGATGACTGAGATCAAGAAAAATCTTAGTAAGATGATGGAAGAATTACAGGAAAGTAAAGAGGATCAATACCTTGGATGGATATTGAGGAAGAAGGTCAAGTGGAAGGCCTTGCAGTTGAAGTAGAGACAGAGATTGCACAGTTGGGTGAATAAGGAGGAACTCAAGAGAATTGAGTTTGAAAGAAGGTTGATGGCAGAGGAGGATGCTCACCTTTACGAGCTTGAGCAAGATTTGCTCTTAAGAGAGGAAGACATTGCTAAAGGGTTTGTTGATAAGCCCATGGATTGTGTAGAGACTTCAAATCAGTATGAAGAAAGTGGGGATGGAAATGTTGATAAGGAATTGTTGGAGAATCTACATAAGGAAAAAGTGGTGATTATAGGAAGTCATAAGGAGGACCACACCAAAAAAAGAAGAGATGCCAAAGTGAATGGCATAGGTAAGGAGGTGAGCCAAGAAGAGTTTGACACAGAACTTGCTGAGATGAGAGCAAGCCTTGAAATGATGATGGGACTGTTGGAAGAACAGGAATAGTGAAACTGTTATGGTGGGAAGGTAAAGAAGAGGATAGTGGTATGGATCCTATTACAAGTAAGGTTGAGGCAGAGCTTATATGCCAAAGTGGAGAGAGAACTCAGAGCAGCTGAGTTGGGAGTAGAAGTTCATAGTCATGAAATAGAAGTCTTCTTTGGTAAGGATGTGGAAGCAGATATCAAATAAAAAAAGGGTAATGAGAAGAAATTCCTGAAGTATCCAGATCAACATAAGGAAAATATGTTGGAAGCATCTAGGAGAAGAAGAGGGTCTCATAATTTTAAAACTAATGATTTGAATGCAGGTAAGTACACAGATACTGGAGTTAGTGAAAAGCAGGCATAAGGATTTGTCATCAAGGAAGAAGAAGAGAATCAACTAGGTGATTCTAAAAGGATGGAAGAAAATATGGAAGGCAAGAAGTTGCAAACTTCAAAGGAATAAATGGCAAGTGAACGGCAGGACAACTTTGTGTTAGTTTTAAAGGAAGACACTAGTAGATTCCTCGGAGGTAGTGAATTTGGACAAGCCAAAACAGAAGATAGGAGTGATGAGATGTTATGCATAGAGTTTTTTAAAATGAATAGAGGTTGCATAAAGGAGGATAGTACCATAAGTACTAAGAAAGCTGTGAAGAATGAGAGGCAAAGAGATGAACAGGAAAATAGAAATCAGTTTCTTGTGGATGAAAAGTAGAATGCACAACAAGAAGGTTTGATGGGTGAGACAAGAAGGTTTGATGGGTGAGCCATCAAGCAAGGCCATAAAGCCTTATGGTTTTAAAACTGACCAAGTGTGTGATTTTGTAGGTATAAATGAAAATGGACAGTTAACAAGGGATGTTAGGAAGGAAAGCAATCAAATTGAAGAATGTGTCAAAGTAAGGTATGATATTGATGAAGGTCTTACATAAGAAGGTAGAGTGGAACTAGTGCAGCAGAAGGAACTCATTGATGAATTACTTAATAGGGGAGGACAGTCATCTGAAGATGACATGAAGAAGAAGGATCAAAATCTTATTTTGATGAAGGTTGAGGAACCATTGTCCCAGAGAAATCTTGAAGATGGCTTACAGAAGGACATAAATGAAAAGAATGTTGGAGAAGAAGGTGAGGTAGATTTGTCTCATAGAAAAAAGAAACATGTTATAGAACTGAATAGGGAAGGATTGGCTATTAGATTTAGTCAAGGAGATGAAGGAAGGACAACTACTGAAGATTGTCAAGGAAGAAGGAGGACATGCTAAAGATTATGAACAACATTATGATGAAGTGTTGGATAGATATCAAGGAGAGATTGAATTGCTAGAACACTTTCTGGAAGAACCCGAGTATAAAGGCAGGATTGCAGTCAGAAGTAGAGAGATGTCTCAGACTTTAGGGGAGACAAGACCATGTGCAAACTTGCAAACTAATAGTGTGTTTGTTGACATAGAAGTCAGGGAGAAGAGTCAGTATAATGTTGCACTCAAGGATTCAAAGTATAGTTTGCTTCTTGTAAATGAAATGGAGACTCAGGGACAACAACCAAGCATCAAAGAGGTGTATGTTTTTGAAGATATCAAAGATGGAGAGGTGGAAGAAGGAAGCAGTCCGCAGTTTTAAGGTACATAATTAGAACAAAAAGAAGATCTCATGCAACTTAGTGTTGTTGAGATGAAAGGAGGAATCAGATTTGAGAATTACGAAGATGACAATGGTAGCGTTGTTGCAGAACAATGGAGAAGGATTTTTTATGCCTCAATCATCTTTTGGAAGATGTATAGTAATGGAAATTGGGATGAAGATGTTCATATCCTTATGTGTGGAGTAGAAATGTAGTTACAAGAGGATAAATATCACATGAGATTTCAATAGAAACAGTTAAAGCTGAATAGAGAAGTAGATGAGCTATTTAAGCTCATGAAGATTTCTAAAAGGAACTACAATCGAGTGAAGAAGATGGTTAAGTGGGAAATTGGATTAACAATGAGAGATTGTAAAGGTAAATTAAATGGAGGGTTACCGAACAAAGTATGGAAACCTAGAAGATTAGAACCAACAATGAAATTTGATGACAACAAAGGTAGTGGATAGTTACAACACAAAGTGTGGTATCCAGGCAGATGGAGTTTGAGGATACATGAACAGGAGTTCATGAAAATTTCTACCTTGGGAGCCTGATGCAGGGGCATTTTTATAGCTAGCAAAGAAAGAAAAAAAGATTTGAATCAGTTTTTGTTTATTACAAGAGTGGTTCCTGAAATAGCGATGGTAGGTTAGGATTAAACTAATTTTCAATTTTTTTTGTTGTAACAGTTTTGAGCCATGATGGCAGGTAGGCTATCGGTGGTTGTTTGTTACCCTCATTTTCAAGGAAGAGAGATAGGCTCTGTTTTTTCTTTTCAGCTTGTGAATTCGTTGATTAGGGGAGAATACAATGTGTAGGCGTTGTGAACAGGATTTCTCTTCTCTGTGAATGAATAGAAACCAGAAATTGTCAATGATTACATTTTTTGTTTTGAGTGTGTATTCTCATTTATGGGAAGTAAATGAACGTAAGTATCGAAGCTTCGGGTCATTGGTACGCATTCATTTTGGCATAGAGAGGGCTCTTCTCAACTATGAAAGAGAGCTTGGAGTTCAACTCTCGCTCTTCATCACGCGACCTTATGTTTGCTTTTAGTTTTGGCTTCGGCAGTTTGTGATTAAAACAATGTATTTTCCAGTTAGTACCATGACCAATTCGTATGACTTCATGTTCGGTCTGCGTTATACTATAAGGGTTTTAGATGTGGTTGTAACTGTTTTTCGAGCGTGGAATATACAACATTCTCATCCATTGCACTAGTGGTATCAGTTTCACTTGGAAAGGAGGATAAGCAAACCATTTCCAATACTGTGGCTAAACGTGGTCACCAACATGGCTTATCGGAGTATCATTAGATCTGTGTTGAAGTAACCAGAGCTCATTCGTGAGGTTTCAAAGTCTATAACAATTCAACAGAGAATGAATAGAATCTGCCACCGGAGTTGAGCATGGTATTGTTGGCCATTTCAATACAGGTCGGCATCATCCTTCTTTATGGATTATATGCCTTAGAATTAACTCATTTAAGGACCATGCCATTGGATTTAGACCTTAATGCATGCCTTTGGTTAGTATGCCCTTCCGTTATGCACAAAACCCTGCAATTGCACATGTATCCCACTCCCAAGCCACTGATTCCATACAAAGGGATTGTGTTGTGATATGAGACCCAATTTATGTCCCATGTGCCATAGAAATATCTCATTTGGGGTTGAATAATCATATGTGAAACCATGTCTTATATGAGGAGACCCTTCCATGGTAAAAAAAAACCTTGTCGTCGAGGATATAAGCCACCCCCGAGCCAAAGATTTAAAAAAAAGAGCTTGTTGGATGGTTTAGGTCACCATTCATAGACCATGTACCTTATAAGTACCTCCTTTAGGGTTGAATCCACTTGATTTTAACTTCAAAGCATGTATTGGATGGAGACCATACCCTAGTGAACAAAACCTCATAATTGGGCCCTATCCTGATAATAAGTAAAAAAATTCCATTTGGGGAGCTTATATAATGGTATAAGCCCCTATTCATGGCATGCGTACCTTAGAAGTAGTTCTTTTAGGTCCAAAGCCACTAGAAATTGACCTCAAATCATGCCATGGATGAGGATACCCTTTCTTAGTGCACTAGACCTTGTAAGTTGTCATGTATCTCACCCTTAGGCCAATTATTATATTCAAAGGGCATATCTCATGGGCTAGGGTTGTGTTCAATATGCCCCATGTTTCTTATAAGTAGCCCCTTTAAGGTCCTTGTGTAATAACTCATGTTTGACCCCTACATTGTATTAGATTAAATCATGTAATTTGTAAGTGTGTGGTTATTTGGATAGATGTCAATCTAGGAGGGATAATGTGTAATGACATTGTAATGTAAAATGCAAATATGATTTGTGAGTAATCCTAGCTTGGAGCACAAGGAAAAGGATTGACTAGTGATTGTTCACGGATCCACGTTGTGGGCTTGGTTGTAGGTTTAAATGTTATAAAATGAAACATAATGAACACTATACCAACCATCAAAATGGTTGGAACTAAACCTTTGATTGGTTGAGGACCAATAAGGTGGACGGAATTGTAACCATGGTAGTTTAATTTTGAACTAGGTATACTTGGAACTAGCTTCGAGCTATTCAAGTCGACTAACTTATAACCTTGGTGGTTTAGTTCCAACCATGAAAAGCCTTGACTTAAAGGAATGGTATAGATTATTAACACATTCATCCTTGTTTTAAGTTGAGGCCTATAAGGCGGTCTTGAAATCATTGTCTAAGGATGTGAAGCATTGCCATAGACATGGTTTTGATTGAATATTGTTACACAGGTGATCGAGAGAAATGGGAAATATGAATTTCCTTAAGGAAGCTTGAAATTTGTGGCATGGACTCTTGGTATGTTATGCATATACTCCATTAACACCATGTAGGTGTGGTGAACCATGATGAATTTTACATATGCGATTGAAATTTGAACTATGAAATTCCTAGAATGATGCTTGATATCATAATAATGGATTAATTATCATTGCATGCATTAATGTGGTTGATACCCAACTGGGGTATGGTAAAGGAGGCTTTGGACATATGTAGTTGTTGAAATATTTTGATGCATGTGTGTGATATTCTATACAAAAGGAATGTTGTGATGGGTTGGTTATGAGATCATAACTAGGGTAGGATGATACCAATGCTAAGAATGTCAAAAGGAATTTCATGTGAAACAACTACGTGTGAGACTATTTTACATCTCAAAATAGACATGGCCAATTTTAGGGCTCTAACCTTTTAAGGGTTGGATAAGTAGCAAAATTCCTCCCTGAGAGCTTGACTTTCCAAACTCCATTGAATGGTACCACAATTTGGGGCTTTTAAGATTTTGAACTTGAGGTAAAAGACTAGTCTTAAGGACGCCCTATAACCTCACACTCCTAAAGTATGTGGGACCCATCTTGAGGTTTCGGGGATTGAAAGATGAAAACTAGTATAAACGACATAATCATTGAAATCATTTCATTGAAAGATATTGTAAAGGATATTAACCCTATTGATACTTAGTAATCATTTTTTAAGAGCTTCCATATTAAATCGAGAACATAATTTAAACACATAGCCTCTTTACCAAGGAAATACGCAAATATAATAGGTCATCTTGTCAATGTTATTGCTAGATCTAATAACACTTACTACCTAATTTGATGAGTGGCCCTTGTCTTTACCATCATAAGTAGGTAGGGAGCCAAATGGCCTCCTTATTTCTCAATTTGTCTCAGCAAGGACCACATGATATTTTTGTCGAAAGCCATACTAATGTCAGCCATGGTGCCTCTAAATGATATGCAAAAGTTTGTTCTGAAATTTTGCCACAAGGTACAATCATTCCTGATAATGAAATTTCTTTCGAGATACTTTTTTATGAATATCTTATTGTGTGTAAAGAGCTGAAGAGTTGCAACCCTTTAAATTATTTCATATGTTAAGTGCCCCTAAGACTATTAATATTAGGGATCGGGTTAAAGAGGCTTGTGTGTCACATGGTTGAGTTTGCATGCACACTTAGAGACTGGAAAAATATTTTTCCAATTCTCCTCACGGAGAGTAAGCATGTTGCTGAGGTAGTCATGTATTGTCTTTAGTTTTTCCATGGCACTCTTGTATTGTTGTCAAAGTGATATGAGACATTCTCTACTGATGAGTTGACTCATCTACATTGTCTAATCTAGGTTGAAATCCTAGGCCTTCCCATCCAATATTGGGATATTCTTGAGAAAATATTAGTGTTTCTTGGGTAGTTCCCTTTTTATTTACCTCGATGGATCTTTAACCCTTGTCCACAAAATCATTTTCATTAGAGTTAACTTGTTTAAATATATCTACGAGCGAGTTTTCATCAAACTCAACCCTAAGGTTATTTTCCAATTTGTGTGTTATGTCAACTTGCTAAATGCTTGTTTTCATTGTCAAAACCTAGGGTTAGAGGTTGTCCATTATTGACCAAGGTCGATTCTTATGATAGCACTTTAGTTGTTACCTTGGTTTCATAGACCCATGATCTTCAAACTTTGGTGAAGGTAGTGAATGGACTCTAGTGGTAAGGAAAGGCAAGGGTTGCATGGCCCCCCAAAGCTTTAGATAAGGGTACAACCAGTTCTAAGCATGTGAAATCCAAGCCGACCATTTTAGCATGGACAAGACACCTACAAGCTCTTCTCGAGTTAGCACTCCACACAAAGGAGATTGTTGAAGGGATAGATAACCACATTTGAGAATGGATAAACATACCACAATGGAGTTAGAAGAAGAACATAAAAAACTAAAGACCAAGACCTTAAACCTTTAGGCTCAAGATGCGTTAGAGAAGAAAATCAATGTCTCCCATAACTCGTACTAGGTGCTCAATGGTAGGGACATGGAGGAAATGGAAGCCATTATAGAATTTTCTCGATGAAGGTTACACCGTGCAGTAGAAGGAGTCTTAGAGAGCCAGTTAGGAAGACAATGGTGAGAAGAATTCATTCATTGATTTCAAATTTAGACATCCCATGTTTGTAGGAGGTGAAAGTTACTGGTTTTACAATGAGCTCGCCCCTAAATCATAGTTTCCTTGATGCCACAATTTTCCATACCTTTCAAGAAGAATCCAAGATGGAGAAACTATTCTTATCTTGTCCAACTTTAAATCATGTGTAGTTAATTAGGGAAAAAACCCATCTAACTAGGCGGTGTCGCTACTCCTTAACTTGGATGGTATGATTCTTTCTCTTCCCAACCAATGCACAGCCAAGGTGATAGAGGAACATGCCCAACTTTGGAACAAGCTAGCCAAATACTTACTAGAGGTTAACTAGCTTCTATGCAAGGACTTTTATAACATGTAATATTAGTTTAACAAAATTGGAGTTACTCTTGTTCACATGCCACCAAGGGAGTATTACGCTTCGGATAGATTTAAGGATGGGCTTGGGAACTATGACTCCAATAAATATTGTTGCAGTGGTTATGCAAAAAATTGCTTTACTTGGTTCAATATGAGGGTTGGCCCAGAGTGAGTAATGAAGCGATTGGATAGAGCCATGCTCTCTAAGAAAAACAATTTTTCCTTTGATTGTGATGGAAATTGATTGGTGAAAATTTTTGGGGAGACCACCCTATTTGGATATGAGCTTATTATTTTTTCCATTTCTTTTCTTTTCCCGGGGGGTGCAAGATGAGAATACCTAAGTCATGATTTCTCTCAATATGTTTCACTTGCATCACTTGCATCACTTACCTTGCATTCAAGTTGTTTTAAGGATCGGGAACCTATTGCTATGACCACAAGGGGAGGATGGTCAAATGAACTCGCGGGGGTGAAGCCATTGGTCCACTATTGCACTCCAATGCGGTTTTCCCTTCTTGGTAATGGTTGTTTGACAATCATGTCGCAATGTTGAATATGAGGCCACTTATTAGTGTTTACTCGTTACTTAATTTGATGTTAGCCTTTCAAGCAAGGGATGCCAAGACTGGACATTTCTTAAAGGTGGATGAAAATGTGATAGGCTTGAGGAGGTTAAATTTGTGCTCAAATCCACTAGCTCAAATCTAGGGACATAACCACCAAAGAATTCATCAAATTGTTGATGGTAAAAAAGGCTTCTTAGAAGATTGGATCCTTGAAAAACCTAGTTGGAAGAAAATTTGTAATTATGAAGCCAATCAACAATAGTTTGTGGAGCATTATTGCATTGTCTTTCAGTTCCATGACAAGACATACTTTCATAAGGTGGGAAAGTGGACATGCATTGACAATATTCTCTAAAAATTGTCACTTGTGCAGAAATTTTTTTGCAACAAAGAGTTGTCCTTACCAAAACAAATAGAAGCCTTGATGGCAATGGTTGATGGTAAATATTTGGGTCTGGATAGGTACCCTTGTGAATTTTTCAAATCCATTTCTGACTGTGTTGGGTACACTTTGCTCACAGTGTATAGGGAAGCATTTCAGAAAAATAATTTGGGTTTAATCATTAACAAACATCTTATTACATTCAGCCTCATAGAGCACCTGACCTTGAGCTCATCACTAGTTAGAGGCCTATTATGTTGTTAAATGTTTCCTAAATATTTTTGGCTAAATCCATGGCCTTAAGGTTGTGGTATCTCTTGCCTTGGATTGTTATGCTAAAACAAACCAAGCCCATTGGTGGGAGGTTCATCCTTGATAATGTGGTGGTAGTCTAGGTAGGCATGGAATGGGCTATGTGTTTAGGGCTCTAGGCCCTTTTCATCAAGCTTGATTTTAAGAAAGTATATGACTGGTTGGATGGCCTTTCATCTTGGCGATTCTAGATGGCTTAGCTTTTGGCCAACTTTTTTGTGTGTAAGTAGTGGAAACTTATTTTTAGATGCCTTCACATGTATATGAGTCAATCAATCCAAACCCAAGGAAATTGGATTATTTCAATCAATTAAGCAATGAAACCCCTTGGTTGTGTCCATATATGTGTTGGTAGTAGAAACCCTTATATATCTTCTCCACCACCACACCTCATGTGGTTTGATAAAGAGCATTCCCATTTCTATCCCCAAAGGGAGCCAAATGGTTGATGGGAATTTTACTGATGACTCTTTTCTCACTATTTTGGAACAATAAGAGTTAGTGGACAACCCTATGGAATATATTTTCATTTTCAATGAGGCCTCAAGTTATTAAGATCCTAATAGATAGGACTAATTGCAACTAGCTTACCCAAGATTATATCCCTAATTGGCTAACTGTAAAGGTTTGGACATGGATTCAACCTAGGAAAATATTCAAATTGTGGAATTCCCTTTGCTTTCCAGGCCTCTCCTAAGATTCTTTTGGATGTTGTGATACAATACATAACAAATACGGAAGACACATGGATTATTTCCCCCCTCTTGCTAACAACTTGTTTTGTATTTGCTACAAATTTGTGGCTACCATCCATGTGTATTATGCTTCTTATTGGGTGCCCTTTGTAGTGACCTGTCATTGTCTCGAGAAGTTTCCATAGAATTTTCTCTAGACCTGCTTGTAATGTAGAAAGGGATTCCACTAGATGAACTAGGATCTTTACTACACCTCAAAGGATAGGGGAGGTTTGGGATTGATTACATCGTTTTGACAAGGTCAAGTCCTTTGTGCCAAGTAAGTTGTTAGTGCTATGGAGGGACAAAAAATTGGAAATTTCTTTGTAATTGCAACTAGAGAGGGACATCGTTTAGGAAATCCGATTAGAAAGGGATGAAATTCCATACCCTTGTATTAACTCCAGCCAACCTGGTCCAAAATTAATGGCACCTTTGTTACCTAGAATATATGGAAAGCTTGGGAGACTATCAAGCATCACTTGACTATAGAGGGGACTTTTTGGGAATGGGTTTTTCATTTAACAAACATTGAATTGGGTTCCCCTCACTATCCAATCCAAGGTCAAGTCCTTGGCCGAGATCCCTTAGTTTTAAGTCCAAAGCATTTTGAAGAAAATAACTATCAATGCAAGTGATTTGTTAGTTGGTTCTTCTCAATATGCCTAAAAGTATTGGGAGCCTATGAACATTCAATTTTAGTTGGCTTGGCCAAACATATCCATCGTTGAGCATGTGTAGGAGTTGGTCACTTTGAAATTTTCCTCAAATTGGTTAAATAAGCACCTAGGTCATGGTGGAGTGATTGGTCATGGAATTTCTCCAAGGGCTTCAAGAAGTATAAGTGTGTGGATTGCTATTGGTGTTGTAGCGATGGGCCTATGATTGAGGATAAAATGAACAAGTTATGGATGGTGGCATTTAAGTAGTCTACCTAATTATTTTGGCTTCAATTTGCTTGGAAAAATTCCATTGAACCTAGGAAGGTTATCTTCCTCTGGTCTTTGATGCTTGTTGGCATATCTCTTGAGCAATGTCTAAAATACATGGGGGTCTTCCAATCCCAAGTGTCATTTTTATTGGAAAGACAAAATATCGAGTACCTTTTTTGGTTCTACTCGTTTTCCAAGTCAATTTGGGTTTGAGCATCCAACCTTTGTGGCAAATCCTCCTTGGATCTATTTCTTGGAAATCCTTTATCCTTGTGGATAAACTCCCTTGAGTAGTATAATCCCATGCAACATGGCAACTTGTTATAATACAATTTTTTTCTTTTATCTAGAAAATGAGGAATGTAAGTGTTTTTAAACAGGTTATGTGTGATGGTTTCACCTAGGTTGATGGATCTCTAATCTATGCCAACTTGTGCTTGCAAATCTAGGTGCAAGCTAGGAAGGTGAAATTAGAGTTGGCATACCTTTCCAAGTTGATGGAGTTTTGAGGTACGACCCCATGCACAATGAGTTAGGTTCCTTTAGAAGTTTATTTCCGCCCTAGGTAAACCCATTCCCACAATTCCAATAGTAGGCCTAATCGTCGATTTCGCTTCTCGGTTCATGAGAAGAACACCCATTGCAACCAAATCCAAGGGCTCCATGGTCAATCACCTCCTTTATGACTTGAAAATGGCAAGTAACCTCGTGAAGATTTGACAATATCCAACGAGCAGCACTTGAAATAACAAGCATAGGACAGATGGGGCATTGCCCTACAAAATGATGATCCACTTGTCATTGGGTGGGGCCCTAATCTTGAAGATCGAAACCCTCCACTGAACACAAGTTTCATCGCAGCTTCATAGTATTAATGTTTATCTTAAATGCGACCCTCGAGCCACCTTTTATTTTTCAACTACTTTCAGTGTTGGCCTTTGGCCATATATGGTTTTGGTTTTGTATAAGCCCATGGGGTTCATACTACTTTAATTTCTATTAATCCACAAGTTGCTAGACTATAATAGTATTTTTGGTTGGTGGAAATTGCTTTGTGGCCCGCCCATTTTTTATGAAATGTTATACTACACAATGTTTTTAAAAATAAAAGTTTTAAGTAAAATCATTTTATCCCAAAAATATTCTATAATATTACGAGGTGCATTTGCTTAGGGTAATAAAGCATGTTTCTTTGTTTACGGGAGAATAATTACATTAGATTTAAAGCTAAAACCATAGTTGATGATCATAAATTAGTGTTTTTGAGGTCTTTTATTTAGGTCAATGCTTAGGGTAATTGACCAAAGTGAGGTGCATTTGCTTAGGGTAATAAAGCATGTTTCTTTGTTTATGGGAGAATAATTACATTAAATTTAAAACTAAAACCATAGTTGATCGATGATCATAAATTAGTGTTTTTTGAGGTCTTTTATTTAGGTCAACGCGTAGGGTAATTGGCCAAAGTAAGTAAACTAGTTTTTAGTCATATTATTTTATTTTATATCGTAACAATTACTGATGCCTAACTCAATTTGTTCATTCCATCCTTCCCCTATGTTACTACTAATGCACGTGAAGGTGGAGTGAGCCCTTAGGATGGACAAGTCGGGATTAATAACAAACCATTTTTTTTTCAAATTCAGTGCAACATATGAGATCTTACTATTTCCTTGTTTTCAAATGTTTGAGTTTTCCTTTTAGTTCTGCAATGTTATTATTTTTAAAATGCTAATCTCTTTCCTTTAATATTTTACTTGTTATTATAGTTTTGCAATGTTATTATTTTTAAAATGCTAATCTCTTTATTATAGTTTTGCAATGTTATTATTTTTAAAATGCATTATCGCGTTTCTCTCTTTTTGAATATTTTACTTCCTTGTTATGTAAGCAGTATGTAAGGAGAGGGGTAGTGGTCCTAATATATGTATTTTATGTAAGTTTGAGCTGAACCAATTGATTATACTATGATTCATTTTTTCTTTACAAAATTGGTATGGGTGGAGGTTAAAAAAGCTTGGTTAAAAAAGCTTTAAAATTTTCTCAAAACTGGATTTTTCAATTATTAGAACTTTGTTTTCAAAACTAAATTTTGGGATCTTTTACTTGGAAAGAGCTTCCGTGCTATATCTATTGGGACATTTGGAAACATCGCAATGCTATTTTATTTGAGGGAAAGTTGAGGAATTGGATGAGAGTTTGTTTAAATGCTACCAGTGCTTATGGGGAAATTAATAGAGAAAAGGTTAGCCCAGGGGAAAGAGTAGCTAGAACTCCATATTTCAATGATCAGTGGCCTACAGGTTTCTTTGATGGTTCATCTCAAGATAATGGGATGAGATGTGGAGTTGGTGTAGTGTTGAAATTGAATGTTTCTTTGATTTTTAAACTAAAAATGAATTGTGGAAGAGGAACAAACACTTGTGGAGAACTTCTTGCACTTTGGAGTCTTTTATTTTTTGCTCGGTCTAAACAAATTTCTCATTTGCAGGTGGTCGGTGACTCTAAAGTCATTATAGATTGGATCTCACAAAAGTGTCAATTACAAGTGGGTTCACTTGAAGGTTGGCAAAGGAAGATTAGGAGGCTTCAATTTGAGTTCTTTAAAATTGAATTTCAACATGTGTATAGAGAACAAAATGTCGAAGCATATGTACTCTCAAAACAAGCTATATTTATGGAAAAAAGGCAAAATATAATATGTGAACAAAATGGTGAAAATGTGGATTCAGAAGGCATCATTACTATTTTCTAAATATGTAATGTTTGAGGATGTTGTATTTTTTTTCCTTAGACAGCTGGAGATTTTGAGTTTGTGACGTTTGTATTCGGTATTTTGAGGAATGTATTCCTCTTTGGGGTGATTGGTTTATTATGAAGGTTCATGGCATGCACAAGTTTTTTAGATTTTTTTTTTAGGCATACAAGCTTTAATGGAGCTTTGATCCCATTTATATTTCTATGATTTTGTGGAGGTTGTTTGGAGATGTTTTTATAGTTTGGTTGGTGGACCTAATTTGAATTTTTGTCTTTAAGTCCTGGGTAGTATTGGAGTTGGAGGATGGAATATGGATTGTTATGTAAGTTTATATTTATATTTAATGAAAATATAGTACTGTTTTTCTGTGTGAAAAAAAGAAAATTGAGTATGCATTAAAAAAGTAAATGCAAACATTGTTGGACATGTTGGTCACAAAACTCACACTGGTCTTGATAACAAAAGGATTATTTCCATGAAGAAGATACATTTCACCAATTTGGTTCTCGAAAGTGTGAAATTTATGGCACGAGGCATATTAGTTTTACGCAAACACGATACCTTGAAAGCATTGGTTACTTCATGGTCATTATGTAGCCCATGCCTTGTACTCGAGTACATGAAGAGCAATATATCCATCCTTCATATGATGCCAATATCATGCTAGCCATGATGGTTTAACATTAGTTCCAGTAGGCCTATAATTTGTTTCGGAATTACTTACCACCACCTTAAATGCAATACATAAAGTATCCAAATAATCTAATGCACCAACCATTGAATCTTGTTGCTTGAGGAAAATGTTCACAGTGACTAGGGTTGAATCACCGACAAAGCGAGTGCAAATAGAACCACTCAACTTTCCTAATTCTATTATTTATTAAGAAATAATGTAGAGAAAGTGGTTGAGAAGTACCATAGGTTAGTTGGCTAGCCTCCTTGTTGAGATCCAATAATCCAAGCTACAAGCCTTTCCACAAGTAAGATCCACATAAAACATGCACACAAATCAACATGAAACCATTTTCAAATCCATTTAACCATTAACTAAAATAATCAACAATGATGCAAAATTGTAACCAACTAAAATAAACGACTCTTAAGGTAAATTAGTTCCACCACTAAATCTACTCATCAATGCACAAATCAATTGACATGAGATTTTAAGGGGAGGGGGGGAGCAAAGAGATCTTCATTTTATTACAATCAATGATAACAAGGTTGTTATATTCATGAATTCATGTTGCAGCATCTCCTTCACTAGGTTTCAAATTCCTCTAGCATAGACCACTAATAGACCACCAACCCGCCCTTACTTCTATATTCAAAAGGAAGGGACAATTGTGGGAAATTGCAATCCCAACTCAAACTCGAAATGTAAAATGATAAAAAACGAGGGTTTCCAATGTGAATAGGAATTTAAAATCCATGGACATTCACTGCTTGATTCCTCCAGCATGAGGGTACAAAATCAATGTAATGCCCCTCCTCCAACTTATTGCCTTCTTTAATACTTGTGAAAAGTGGTTTAGGTAGTTGGTACGGGCCATATCTATGCCCAAGTGTACAAACCAGAAAAAACCCACTCAGGAGCATGCATTTAATGCACTTTTATTAATTATTTGGAATGCCCCTATGTGTTGCTTTAAGGAAACGCATGGGGCCCCATGAGTTTCTAAAGGGAAAATGATGGGGACTAAGCAAAAAACCATTTTTAAGAGAATTCTTAGTAGTTATGATGCCACAAAGGGCTAATGGCATGTTTCAGGCAGTGGTGGGCCTAATGATGCTATAACCGATGCCCCCAATGCATGAGGTCATAAGAGAAATTGATGGCCGGCATACCTTATAAAAAGGAACGAAAGTATGATGAGTGGACCTAGAGTGAGTGCACCGCAAAACTAGATCAGAAGGTACCTAAAAAAAAACCAAGGTATTAGATTACTCTCTTCCCCAAGGCAAGCATACCCATGCTTAGGTAGAAAACAAGCATGGCCGCCAAATCACGTATATTACAAATCCATGTAGAATGAAAAATCATGGCTACGAAAAAGATACATAGTGGATCCATGTCAAATATAGATCATAGCCACGAACACATACAAAGTGGATATATGTCTTAGTATACATAAAGAGAATGCCTAATGATGGATGCAATCAAAATCTTATCATCCCATTAATTACGAATGTCATATAAATATTTGGTATGACTTACGCAACTCAGGAAACAATAAAAGAGAAATGCTACTACGAGCACAAGGTCTTCAATCCAATCTGCCAAAATGTGATAATCTACGCCATGTGAATAAATGATATGAAGTAGAACATGGGATAAACTATTTGATTACTGATCATTAATTAATACCATTAACAAATGTGGGATAGCCCACTGACGATCATAATGAGTGTCAAGGTACAATATTACAATCTAGTAAATGTGAATAAATGAGCTAACAACGAACACTTTTTAGAATCTATAGAGCAGGGGACATTGATGAATTCCCACTAATAATAGCAAGGGAAATTGCCACTAATCATTGCAATCCCCAAGGTACTAAAAAGGACTCTATATCTCACTCCTAAAGCAAATGGGCTTATGTCAGTAGAATGAGATTTGTCAAAAGGAAGGTGTCAAGGGATCCCCCATCAACCAACACGAGTAGGAATTGAGAACATGACTTGGGTTGAAAGATCTTCGACAAAGTTTTGCATGAACACACATTGAGTACATCTCTTGGATGCACCAAATGTAAACAACACACAGAAAGTACCCATGTGACGACTGATGATAAATGGCATCAATAGAAGTGAGGAATTCCACCAATGATGAAAATAGAACCTAAGTTACAACATGAATCTCAGTATGTGAATAGATGTATTATCGTCATATGAAGAGGGAAGTCACTCACTCAATTACCAATGATAAGATGCCATCTGTTGAATGCAGGGTAACTAACCAATAATGATAGTAAGCTCCTAGACGTTATCGAATCTAAGTTTATTTCCTAGACTAGTGAGTTGAAGTCAATGAGAGAAGACTCACCAACAAGAAGGTTGTGGAGATCCTTCCATACTAGCACAAGTAAACACTAGATATGATTTCACTTAGAACAACTTACCATCAGGGAAGGCTAACATGCAAAGTCGTAATCCAAGGAATGGTTGACATGTTTAAAATTCCTTTGAACATAAGTAAGACACATTCTATGAATTGAGAAACAATTAATACCCACAGATAGAACAATGATATAAAGCCAACAAAGCAGGAGGCAATGAAGGCTGCTCCATAGTGATTGGAAGAGTAACCAATCATAGGAGTTATAAACTTAGGACCATGCTTCAACTTCTAAGGTCAATATTAAAACACAAGTTGTAATGGAAGACATGACACAAGTGCTTTGTTCAAAGATGACACAACTTTGCTACCACAATAATAAATAAGATCTAACTTATTTCCCCCTTCTCTCTTTTTTATTTATTTATAAATATTTGATGTTTTGCATCTTTTTTATATTAGTAAAGATTAGAAAAGAATAAAATAATACCATGATATAGTGGAAACCTGTGCAAAATAAAAATGCAAAAAGGGTGTTGGGTAGGAGGTGGACACTCATCAACTATCTATTCTAAGGATAACGATTTCGAAATGAAAATTCTATGAATGCAAATGACTTGGCAACACATATGAATGTGGATGATAGTATGAAGGTTGCAGTGGTGCAATGGGCATTAATGCGTAAGTAGATATACGCAGAAACAAAATGCATAACAAAATATAAATGGGACCTTGTCATGAGAATGTCAGAAAGTAAGGACAGAGAATCACGATATTCAAACTCACTATCATGATTAACTACAACAACTCCCAAACCTAAGATAAAACTCATAATGGGCACAAAGAGACACCAAAGGTACTAACTAAGGCACCCATGTTCGGTAGGTTTCTACCACCATTATTATGACAAATAACTAAAAGGAATTGGTTGTGTCACAACATGGTGAGGTGGATCCTAAAACAAAAACAACAAAGGATAATAATGCATGGTGCAATGTGGTAGAGGGGTGCTTGTGCCTATATGACAATCAAAGCATAATTATCTCAAGATCCTACTGAAAAATTGACACTAAAACACCAATAAAATATGTTCTAAATTATTTGTGGACCTGCAAAAGAATCAAAATGACATGTCGAAGAACTTGTATTAATAAAAAATTGATAACAAACACATATCCCAAAGTTAAATAGGCACTTTTGAAATTAAATTTAGTTGAAAAATGGTTTAAAAAGTCAAATTAGTTCATTTTACCACACCAATTTTATTTTTACCCAAAATTTTAACCAAACCACTTATTTACCTCCAAATTTCAAGTGCATACGGGAGATTCAATCATCCAATTTTCTATCCATCAACTATAGGTACTTCATCTCAACTCCCTCTTTCTTTTCATCAGTTTCGATTTTATTTTTTGTCAAAATTTGAGGGCTGGGGGACAATATAAAGTCCCCCATATGTGCCAATGTGGTTACCTTATTCATAGGTCCTCGAGGTGGGGGGGGATACCTCCTTGTGACAGTTTAGACTAGCAGTTGCATGGCCTCGCAACTGTCCTAAAAAGAAGTTAGAGGGGGCCTTATTGAAATGCAAAAAATAAAAGCTAATCTCCAAAATTTATTGGCAAATGTAGGTGAATCAGAATGGTGATCATGTCGAGATGGTGTGAGCATGAATAAGTTAACCAACTTGTGGTAAATGAACTTGAGTCCATGTATGCACTCTCAGATTGTGGTCTCCTCAAGTTCTTTCAGTGTGCCAACATGCTTGCACAACTACAGTTGCTGGAACTACTCATTAGCTTCTGGGAGCCCGATCGAGAGACCTTTGTGATTGATGATGCTATTTGTTCGGGTACACAGGGTACTACCAAAGGACCGAACACTAAGAGCAACCACTTCACACAAACAGATCACAGATCAACACACCGATGTTTTGACGTGGTTTAAACCCTCTTGAGGGAAACACTCCACGGCCCCGGCCAAATAGCTTCTACGGGACAATTTATTATGCAAAGAAAGAAAGTTACAAATGAGCTTCTCATAATCGATCAACTAAACAATGACCCTCCATGCTCTTTAAATAGAGATCATGGACCAATCGGGTGTTAAGCCACGGATCAAGGTTAGGTTTGATCTAAGAGAAGTTGAGCCGTCGGATCACTCTATGTCGGAAACATATCGTGACCGTCGGATTAAGTATATACAAATGCATACTAATGCATACTAAAGAAACACACTATCCCTAACGGATATATTACACAAGTTGATCTTAACTAACTCCTAAGTGTCTAAATATCCTAACATCCCCCCTTAAGAACAACTTGGGATAGGATTGAAGGATTTACAAAAGTGACACTATTAGGAGAAGGAAGGAGGCATTAGAGCCTATCCCCCCTTAATGACAAGTTCCTGAACTCCTAACATAGATCGAAGTTTAGAAAACTTCGCTTCTGTAAGAGACTTGGTGAAGATGTCTGCAACTTGATCATCTGTAGGGCAAAAGAGCACTTCGAGAACACGATCATGAACAAGATTTCTGATGAAGTGCATATGTAGCTCAATGTGTTTGCTGCGTTGATGTAGAACTGGATCTTTGGCAAGCTTGATGGCACTTTGATTGTCGCACCAAAGTGGAGTAGGCTGCTGCTGCTCGAATCCAAACTCTGAAAGGATCTGTCGAAGCCATAAAGCTTCCTGACTGGCATTGACGGCTGCTCGATATTCTGCCTCTGCTGAAGAAAGAGCAAGAGCTTGTTGTTTCTTACAAGCCCAAGTATTAGGTCCAGATCCCAGACTGAAAACATAACCTGCAGTAGACTTTCGATCATCAGGATCGTCGGCCCAATCTGAATCAGTGAAACCAACCAACAAAGGTTTCCCCCCTGTACTGTAATGAATCCCAAACTGAACTGTACCTCGAATATATCGAAGTATTCTTTTAGCTGCTTTCCAGTGACTTTCATGAGGTGTCTGCATATAACGGGCAACTCGACCAACGGCAAAGGAAAGGTCAGGACGGGAATGAGTCAAGTATAAAAGACTACCAACAAGCTGACGATACAATGTGGCATCTACTTCAGGTGAAGTACAAGTGGCAGAAAGTTTGACTCCAGACTGGAAGGGAGAAGGGGCTGGTTTACAATCTTCCATGTGAAAGCGACGAAGAAGGTCACAAGCATACTTAGACTGAGAAAGAAAGATTCCTTCTTTGGTTTGCAAAACTTGGAGACCAAGAAAATAATGCAAATGTCCTAAGTCTGACATTTCAAAAGTTTGTTTAAGACTGGATTTCACATGGGTTATAAGCTTAGGGTCACTACCAGTAAGAATAAGGTCATCAACATATAGAACAAGTATGATGAGACGGTTTCCTACTTTCTTGGTATAGACATTGGGGTCAGAATGGCATCTAGAAAAACCAGTGTCAAGGAGAAAGTTATCCATTTTGGCATACCAAGCTCTAGGAGCTTGCTTAAGGCCATATAAGGATTTCTTAAGGCGACAGACAAGGCTAGAGTTATTCTGAACATAGCCAAGAGGTTGTTCCATATAAATTTCCTCCTGTAAATCACCATGTAAGAAGGCAGACTTGACATCCATTTGATGGACTTCCCAGTTGTGTAAGGCTGCAAGGGAAAGAACAAGGCGGATGGAGTTCATTTTGGCGACGGGAGCAAAGGTTTCATTGTAGTCAATCCCTTCAACTTGAGAAAAACCTTTGGCAACTAACCTTGCCTTAAGTCTTTCAACACTTCCATCTGATGCATACTTAGTTCTGTAGACCCATTTACATCTGACAAGTTTTCTTCCTTTTGGAAGAGGTACAAGATCCCAAGTATCGTTCGCCATTAAGAAACGATATTCTTCATCCATGGCTGCATCCCAATCTGGATTCCCTGAAGCTTCTGCAAAAGTTTCTGGATCATGATTCTCGGAAACTTGAGCCAAAAGAGAAGAGGCTCGCTGAAACTGAGAACGTGTTCGACGTTGATCTCTAGGATCACCGGCAAGATCACCAGCTGCTTCACATGTTGAACGGACCCATCGAGGAAGCACTTGTGCTGGTGCAACTGGAGGAACATGAGCAGGCGGAGGTGGATTTTCATCCTCACTGTCATCATCAGAAACTGGAGTTGGAAACCTGTCAAGAAAGTTGGAAGAAGAAGAAGAAGGCACAAACGCCGAATCAGGCTCGTAGGCCAAAGATGGCACACTCGCCGAGTTAGGCTCGCAGGCCAAGATATTTTCATCAAATTTAACATCTCTTCTAATGATTATAGCATGAGAATGTGGTTGAAGAAGTCTATAACCTTTTACATCTTCAGAATATCCAACAAATATGCACTTTTCACTTTTAGGCTGCAATGCTTTCCGTTTTTCATCTGGAATGTGAGCCCATGCTTCACTACCAAACACACGAAAGTGACTTACATCAGGTTTAACTTTACTCCATGCTTCTTCCGGTGTTATACCTTGTAATGCTTTTGTGGGGGTGCGATTAACTATGTAATTTGCACAATTTATGGCTTCAGCCCAAAATTGAAGACTTAGTCCCTTAGATTGGAGCATACAATTTGCCATTTCTTTTAAAGTGCGGTTCTTCCGCTCAGCTACACCATTTTGTTGTGGTGTATATGGAACAGTGTGTTGTTGTTGGATGCCTTGTTCAGTGCAGAAAGTAGTGAACTGTTTGTTAACATATTCTCCTCCATTGTCAGATCTTAACTTGATAATTTGATGACCAGATTGTTTTTCAACAAGGGCCTTGTAGGCCAAGAACATGTTAAATACTTCGCTCTTAAGTTTTAGGAAATAAACCCAAGTGCGTCTGGTGTAATCATCAATGAAAGTTAAGAAATACTTGAAACCAGAAAAGGAAGCAGATGGAAGAGGACCACACAAGTCACTATGCACAAGCTCCAAGGGAACCGAGGCGTGCCAAGAGGCACGTTTGTCAAAACTGTCCCGATGATGTTTTCCGAGTACACAACCGGAACAAACACCATCTCTGCAAGATACCATCGGAAGACCTGTCACCATATTTTCTTTACATAGTTGTTGCAATGAGCGATAATTTAAGTGACCAAATCGCTCATGCCAAAGTTTGCTCAAGTTATCACTATGAGCAACAAAAACTGAAGGGAAAGGTGATGACCCAAAGTTGTTAAACTTGTACAACCTGGTAATATCATCAACAATTCCGGTAGCTAGAACCTGTTGAGGATCTTTAAAATCCTTGATTACAACTTGGTGAGGTGTAAAGGTCACAGTTTTACCTTCACCAGAATGAGTGATCTGATAGACTGATAACAAATTGCAGGAAATTCTTGGAACACATAGTACATCACTAAAATGACCATTATCTACTGGAACTGTTTCAGCTCCTACAACACTTAGAGATCTATCATCACCAACAAATATTTGTTTGGTGTTACATTCATGCATAGTAGAAAAGATGGCTTGATCCTTAGCCATATGATAAGATGCTCCAGAATCAATGAGCCATTCATTTGAAGTAGAAAAAGAAGATGCATTATAAGAATAACCAGAAGCACAAAGTGCATGTCCATGAGAGGCAGATTCTGAAGGCGAATCTAGGCTGATGTGGTGCTTCTTCATTGCTGCTTCCAAGGCTGCCATCTTCTTGAAACACTTAGATTCATCATGATTATCTTTCCCGCAATAGTTGCAATGACGCTCAGTCTTCTTGCCTTTTGGCTTGGATCCTTTGTCATTTTTTAAAGAAGGAGCTGACTGAGAGGGTTTTGGACCCTTGTTTGACTTATTGTTGCAAAAATTTTGTTTCTTGGGAGGCTTGGACTTTTCTTTCTGTTGGGACAATAAGGCTTTTCCAGATGTATCTGCATTGTTGATTATTCCAAGATGAATGAGTTTATCTTGTTCTCTAATCAAGGAATCACAAAAGGATTCAAGACTAGGCTCTTGATAGCTAGCTGCATTCAATGACGCTTTCATGGAGTAAAATGTAGATACAAAAACAGAATATGCAGGTCCAAGTTTGGAAAGAATATGATAAATGCATTGTTTGTCTTCCCTCTCAATCTTACATTCTGCACATAAGAGCTTGAGAGTTTTGTACTTAGATAAATAATCTTGAATGCATGAAAAGTCACTTGGATTTAAAGAAATCAACTCATTTTCAAGTTGGTGACCCCGAATTTCATTGTGTTTACCAAACACAGATTCCAACTTGTCCCAAGCAGCATTAGGTTCATCAATTCCAGATATGTGGAATCGCAAATCAGTAGAGATTGACATCCCAATCAATCCACGAGCTTCATCACATCTATTTGCCCATTTTATTTTCTTATCATCATCAGTGGGTTCTTTTTCTTTCCCTGTTGTAATTCTGAAAAGTCCCCTACTTCGTAGAACATCCTCCATACGAGATTTCCATGAGAAATAGTTGGAACTGTTAAGTAGAATATCACAAAGGGCGGCCATATTTGTAAATTAATGGCTGTAAAGGCAGAAACCAATAGTCTGGATGTGAAGAGCTCGAAAAAATAGGCGGTTTCAAAAAAAACGACACTGAAAACGGACTCTGTATGATGAAGTTATGCTTGAACAAAGAAACTGTTGAAGATGTCCCCAATAGTGACGTGGCAGCTAGAGAATGTCCAGCAAAAAAAAAAAAGAACCCCCCTCTTCCCAAGATGAACCTTTTGACAATCACTTTACAAAAAAGTTGCTTTTAAGTGAATCACTTTTGTAAAATAAGTGATTTCACTTTTACAATGATATTACTTTTAAATAGTGCAACAATAAAAAAAAAAGCTTAAGTGACTCACTTGTATTTTTATTTTTTATTATTTAAGTGAGATGCACTTTTACAATAAGGTAACTTGAAAATAGAAATTGCATGCACTTTTCTTTTTTTAAAAGTAACTTCCTAAGACCTATTAAGGAATAAAACAACTTTGGACCAAGTGAGCTAGTTTAAAAGGTATGTAAAATATGGAAATGAGGAAGGGGGCTTTTTTTTTTTTTTTACTCTTCTTGCTCGGTTTGCGTGCTTGCCCTTTCTCCTGCAAAACAAACCACAAAACGAAACAAAAAAAACTTTTCCACACTTGTGGAGTTAGATCTTCTTAGCTTGCCCGGAAAGTCTACGTTTTCTCTCTTTCTGATTTTCCGAGATCGCTCCGAACCAAAAAAAAATCTAACAGTAAAAAAAAATGAAATATGAGATTTTTTCTTTTCAAAAACGAAATAAAAAAAATGCGTCACTGTAACATTATACCTTCAGATCTGATGAAAAACGCGTTTCTGGAGCAACCGGGAACCGTTTTCGATCAAACGAAAACTATTTCCCAATGGAAATGACGCTCCGGACGCAATGGAACACCTCCCACAGCCCAGAAATGCACAGAAATACCAGAACTAGAAACCCTTTCGAGTTTCGGCAACAGCAGTTCAAGATCTAGATCATAACCGGAAGCGGCACTTCATAAAAGCTCTGATACCATGTTCGGGTACACAGGGTACTACCAAAGGACCGAACACCAAGAGCAACCACTTCACACAAACAGATCACAGATCAACACACCGATGTTTTGACGTGGTTTAAACCCTCTTGAGGGAAACACTCCACGGCCCCGGCCAAATAGCTTCTACGGGACAATTTATTATGCAAAGAAAGAAAGTTACAAATGAGCTTCTCATAATCGATCAACTAAACAATGACCCTCCATTCTCTTTAAATAGAGATCATGGACCAATCGGGTGTTAAGCCACAGATCAAGGTTAGGTTTGATCTAAGAGAAGTTGAGCCGTCGGATCACTCTATGTCGGAAACATATCGTGACCGTCGGATTAAGTATATACAAATGCATACTAATGCATACTAAAGAAACACACTATCCCTAACGGATATATTACACAAGTTGATCTTAACTAACTCCTAAGTGTCTAAATATCCTAACACTATTTTCAAGATTGAGGTGGAGGAAATTTATTTTCTCAAAGGATTGTCTCATTGTGGGGATATGACAATCCTTAAAGGAGGAGGAGGAGGAGGGGGGCTTACTATACAGGAGTATAGACACTTACTGCACTCTAGATGCTCGTAAAGTAAGTTCCAATGTCTTGGTGGAGAAAATTGTCAACCTTAACCTCAAAATCATTATATTGACCATTACTCTGATGTCATGTTCAACTTCACCTCACTAATATTTTTATGCCTATATGTATTACGCTATTGAGTGCTTGAGGCCCACCATTTATGATTGGTCCATCGTTGTGCTTTTCAACATGAAAGCGCAACTAACAGATTGTAGGTTGGGTTGACATAAGAACTTCCACTATGAGACACTTGTTTCTTTCTTCATGAAGAGCGTCTTTGCAATGCACCCCCATGTATCTATTATAACCACCAAGTGTATTGAGCCCCACATATGGTTTGATATGATGCACATATTCAAAGGACATGTTCTAAATGTGTTCAACAACATGTTTTTTAATTGGTGGTCATATCAGGTGATTACCATTGGCAATTAATCTTATGCATGTATGGACTACCAAAATGATCCAAATCTTCCTCTTCCACCTAGCTTGCAGTGGGGCGACATTGGTAAAAAAAATATATTTTCAAATGTCTTATGATTTTTATTTTTATCATATTTTTTTCTAACTTTGAGAGGTATGCCATTTTTTTGTGTGTAAAGATACCAAGAAAATAATATGATAATGCATATGTAGGCCTGGCGCAACTTCTGGTATACCCTTGAATATGGAAAAGGGAAAGAGATGAATAGGGAGGAGATGGAGCTAAGGTCGAGAGAGTCCTCTGTAGCATTTAGAGAAACTTGGAGGGCATGAACACATGTCACCTATGGCCCATATAGAGTATCTTCCTGAGCATTTGCAGCGGCAGGTTATAGGAGTACCATGACCATGGGCCTGTCTCTTTTGGCAACTAGCCCTTTTTTTTCAATAGAAAAAACTATAAGTTGTTATTTTCGGTGGAAAATCAAAGTTACAACATTTGTTCTAGATCATATAACAAGGAACTTCAATGAAAGTCAGAAATCCATCCCCTGTAAAGAGGATATATTACAACTGACTGCATATCACTAAAAAAGGAAGGACTAATTAGCTACATATCAGATTCCAAGTAACCAACAAAATCGTCACAAGTATCACCGATCCAAAAATAAACATATTATAGAAGCATAATAACCAAAATTAGACATGTTCCCCACAAAATTTAAATCACCCATATGGTACCCTAGTCAATGACCACGTTATCCAGGGATTCCACAAAATGTAGAAAAGCATCCATTGGACCCACGACTTCCTTCGAAAGTTTGTCCGCCTCAGAATTAGCTTCTCAGAAAATATGCTTTCAGCTGAACTATGCAAATGAGTCCACCAACCAATCCACCTCCTTTAGCCAAGGCTCTAGAATCAATACATCAACCTTTGATTTTCCATTGATCCAATTAGTGATAACCTGTGAGTCACCAAAAATGGACAGTTGAGAATACCCCTTCCTGGATGCAAACCAAAGAAGACATCGTACCTCTAATAACTCAGCTTTTATGCAATCCCCTTTATCAATGCCCATCTTAAGACGAAATATATGATCCTTGCGCAGGTAGATAATCACCCCAGCTCCACACATACCCTGCTTTGAGGCCCCATCGAAGAAACCACATATGCCTTCTCAATCGATATCTGGAAAAGTAACCAGCCTTCATTTTTTAGAAATATTTTCTCCTAAAGAGCCACTATACAGATTCAGAATCCTCTTACAGGTGCCATAAACTGTGGGGGGGATGTTTTCAAATAGGTATCTGTTCCTCATCCTCCATATGGATCCAATCATGATCAACGAAAGAGGCTTGAAGTATGCATCCAAACAACTCCACCTAAAAATGCAATCATCGAGAGAGTACATCCACTCTAGTCCTCCCTTGTATGGGTCCATAATTTCAGTTCACCCCATACCTTCTGCAAAAAACTACAGTTTACAAAAATATGATGTACGTCTTCACCTTCTGATCTACAAAGAGAACAAATCCCAGGACCCTGATAACCTCTCATCTGCAAATTTTCCCATGTAAGTATTTTGTCCTCGAGACATAGCCACACAAAACATTTCAGTTTTGGCGGAATTTTCCAAATCCAAAGCTTATTGTGCCACCATTTGTGCTTCGGTGGGGAAGCAAAGTCTGGTAATGGCAACTTATAAACCTTAGCAACTGTTAGCACTCCATTAGAACCCGGGCCATCCCAAACCAATCTATCACCATCCCCCGAGAGTTGTATGCCAGCAAAGGAAAGTTGTTCACCATAATTTATTATCATGATACACATGTCGGGCCAAGGCTTGAGGCATAACTTTTTATGTATATCTATTTTTGTATTGATGGGCATATATCGCATCACAAGGGACTTGAGAGCCCAATTTTGTACACGGCTTCACCCATTTTTTTACAAGATGTAACTTTTTATTATTATATAAATAGAGATGGTTTTCTGGCTCTACTTATTCACAAACAATAATGTGCTTGATTTCATGTTATGTTTCATGCATGCATCTTTTACTTTTAATGGAACAAATGCCAATCCAACACATTATTTTCTAATGCATTGGTTAATTCATTTAATCTTCTCGGAATATGAATGTATGTCAGAAATTCAAAATTTCGTTCAAGAAGCCTCACTTGTAGATACTTCCATAGAAGTGTAGGATCATAGACACGATAAACACCATTCAACCATGACATTGCCAATTGTGAGTCTATGTGAACTACTAGATGTTGAATTCCAAGTGAAATGACTTCCTACAATAATTATATAATTACACTATATTCAACAATGTTTTTGGTTGCCTGATTGATACAAACCCCACATGAGCTCAAAAGTTGAGCTATGGGAGACTGAATCACCCAAGCTGTGGAAGCAATATTATGAGTTTTATGGTTGGCACCATCCACGAATCTCACATACACAAGTGAATTTGATGACGTCTACTAATCAAGCATGAAGCACGATAAGCAAACCAAAAAATAAAGGATATAAGAAACAAAAACAAAATAACTAAACTACTTATAAACAACATGTACACAGGTATTGCTTTGTCATTGTTGACTAGGCATAATACCTCTTCGGATAGAGTCCATTTCTAGGCTCACTCAAAACATTCCTCTCCTAGTCTACTTACTCATATGATCCTTTACTAAGGGAACGCTTCACAGTGTAAGGATTGTACCACATAAAATTGAATTTACTTGTCCCCTCCTTATCCTTCTCATAGACACAAACTAATACTAGGTCTCCTTCAGAGAAAACCTTGGGATGGACATACTTATTGTATTGAAGCTTGACACACATTTTGTGCTTCTTGTTCATTGTTGCCACATCTCTATGGTGCTCATCAATTTGTTCCATGTAAAGGAGGTATTTTTCTTTGGTAGTTATGTTAGGTAGGAGTTCTATAGCTAGCTTTAGAGAGGGAATTTCACATTTAATTGACAAGACTACCTCCACTCCATGAACTAATCCTAAATGAGTGAAACTAATAGCAGTCTTGATCTATGTTTGGTAGGCCCACAAAGTTGGAAAGAGCATTATATGCCAATTGTTTTTACTTTTATTAATGGTCCTTTGAAGGATGGTTTTTAAATTTTTATTAATGGTCTCTACTTGTCCATTCTCCTAAGGTTAGTAAGGCCATGAGTTTTCTTGGGGAAAACCCATCTTGGTTGCTAATTATGCCCTTATCTTTTTTTGAAAATGAGTGCCATGGTTAGTGACAATCTCTCTAGGCACTCTGAACCTTGCGATGAACTGATTGAATATGAAAATTGTTGGCATTTCACCGTTCTTGGAAAAGGTTGGATTAGCCTCATCCCACTTAATACAATAGTTTATGGCCACAATAATGTACTTATGGCCTTGTACTGAGGCTGGGATACATGTTGTGAAATTGATACCCCAATCAACAAAGGGGTTGACAATAACAACAAGATATAATGGAACAGGGTGCGCAGGGCATCTTTTTCATGTATTTTTGGCATGAATGACACTTCTTGACTACTTCAATACAATCTTTGAAGATAGTTGAACAAAAATATCTGGCACATGAAATATTTTGGGCAGTAGCTACCCCAAACATATGACTACCATAGGCTCCACTATGGATATCAATGAAAACTTTGTCATCTTCCTCATGAGTGAGACACCGACACAAAATGAGATCAACCCCATGATGATACATGTCGTCGTCGATAATGAGGTAGCCCTTCGTGTGATGATGGACATGTTGATGTTCATCATGAGAGAAGTGTGAGTGAAATATTTTGTCTGTAGGTAGACAAGAATGTATCCATACCAAGGGTCATTAGAGATGATGAGGAACAAGTGTTCATTGGGCAAGGACTCGATGTCAACTTGCTCTTCACCATCTAGGGGCAACTTCAAAATAAGCTTAGTGAACACAAGAGACTTTTTCAGCTTTGCTTACACAAAATCCAAATCAAATCCCTACAATATAACTATCCATTTGGAGTACTTACCCCCAATTATCCATTGAATCATGATATGCCAGAATGGATTCATGTCTATGACAATGATATTATGTCGAAGGAGAATGTACTGTTAAAGTTATGAATAACATGGAATGTTTCCAAAGCCAACTTCTGCACATGCAAATATCTCAATTCTAGTTTGTCCAAGCTCTTGCTTAGATAATAAATTACATGTTCCTGATGTAGATCATCTTCTTGAACCAAAACCATACTAATAGTAAATTCAAAAGATGGGAGATATAGGAGAAAGTCCCTATTATAGTCCAGTTGATTAAGAAATGGGGTTGACATTAGGGTCTTTTTCAAGGCTTTGAATGACCTTTGAGTGGTGTCATCCCACATGAAAGAAACTTCTTTTTTCAAAAGGCGCATAAAACCTTTTGTGATCTCGATGTAGTTAGCAATAAATATTTTCAAGAAAATAGGCTTTCCCTGTAAGCTCTAGAGTTGTCCAATGTTTTTTGGGTCAGGCAATTGAATCATCACCTCAACCTTAAAGGGATTGACCTTCATCCCATACTTTGATGCTGTGAAACCAAGCAACCTCCAAGTAATGACACAGAATATACACTTATTTGGATTTAGCTGAATCCTATAAAAATTACATCGGTCAAACAATACTCAAAGGAAAGCTAGATGATCGACTCTTATTTTGGATTAAGCGGTTAGGTCATCCAGGTAGGCCTCCACAATATACTTGATGTCATGGAAAGCGTAAAACATATCATGTCGGAACATAGCTCCAACTTTTTTAAGGCCAAATGATATTTTCTAATAGGAAAAAATGCCATTCTCTTGGGTGAATTTGAATTTGATTGTATCTAGAAAATACATTCATGAAGGAAAAAAGATCTCGTTTCTGACACATGCATTAATAATTTGATTAATGAATGGAATGGGGTAATTGTTCTTTAGATAAGCTTTGTTCAAATCTCAAAAATCAATATATATGTGAATGGTCCCTTGTTTCTTGTCAATAAGAATGGGATTGGATACCCATTCAGTTAACAAGACCATGTAGATCAATCTGACTTTCAACAACTTCTCCAACTCTACCTTGATGGATGTTGCTTTTCGGGAATGATTGGTCTTGACTTTTGTTGAATAGGTTTCACATTTTTCGTAAGTCTTAATTTCATGCTCAACTATTTGGGGATCAATTCTTGGCATTTCTTTGTAACTCCAAGCTAATACATCATGAAATTATTTGAAGAGAGCAATATAGGTTTTAACTTCTTCTGGAGAAAAGTCAAGTTCAATCATAATGCTTTCCACGATGTTGGAGGTCTTGGAAATATCAATAGGCATGGTTTTTTAAATATTTCACATGCCCCCCTTCACATATACCTCATTAGACAGAAGGAAACCATTATACTAATTGAAATATCCTTACATGGTCAAACGCTTTTGATCAACCTCCAACTTATTTAACTCGGGGTGAAAATATGATTGTTGATGCATGTCTTCCCGTGGTCTCTTAGAACTAGTCATGGTTTCGATAATGGCCTCATCAAAAGGAAATGCCATGCCCAAGAAGTGTTGTGAAGTTGGAGAGCTAAATACCCAAATAGCCAAGGTAAATTGATCAAGTTCTTCTTGGTGGGAGTAACCCGATCAAGGTTTGCAGTAGCCAATTGAATAGCTTCGTGAGCAATTTCAATTGCAGATAATAGCATAGCCATTCCGATATGTCTATTTTCATTCACCAAATCAACCAAATTGGGCAAGATCCAAGGATCACTATCCAAATAGGACATTTTGAGAGACGTCGAACACTATGTCTCGATACTCCTACCTAATGTCGAATCACTAGGATCTATACAAAACTGCATGTATCAAATGAGAGTCAGTAGAATTTATGGGGAAAGGAAGATCCCATATTCTTGCACACCCTCATGGAATTGTCCACTAACACAATGTTTGATCCCAAAGTGGAAGTTGGATTCGATAGACATTATGATAACTAATCAATGGTGACAATTTGTCTCTGGTGAGGAAAGCAAATTAGTCGAAATATTGTTGACCCTAGCGAGGTCATAGGATATGTCCAACTACTTCCCAATAGAATGTTGCAATCCAACAAACCATCAACAACTTCAATTAGACTTTTTTTCCCCCCAATTTGGCTGGGAATGAGGGTATAATCCTATGAGGTCTAAACGATTGAACATTAAATGTAGTTAACATGGTGGGATATGGAACAATCTGCATAGAACCTAGATCTCTCCAACATGAAAGAGACATAACACACATTGGCACTCCTTCATCAACAACCTTGCGGAAGATGTTAGTACCATGAGACGAGACCTGAATTTGAAACATGGCATGATGAGGGAGGCGTGGTTTGTGATTATCCACGTCAAAAGTGATCAAGTGTGGGTCAAATTGGTCAACACCACCTATCATCGACAATAAATCATTTTGTTGCATGGGGCAACTCTAAAGAATATCTAGAGTAGACTTGGTACACACTCCTAGACTAAATCCTCAACAATACTGTAATTCTGAGCAACTCGAGCATTGGAATTTTGTTTAGATTTTTGTAATACACAGTTGGGGAGGTGAGGCATTGCATCGATAATCAATTTATCTATTTGGAAAGAAGGTGATGGCTATTACATAGACACCTCTTTGTCCTTGGAATTGGACTTGGAAGCGCCATTATTGTGTGCCCTAGTCTGATTATTCATCTCACATTCATACATGTAAGCAATTCCATTTAGTGTATTGCTCCCTTAAGGAGGGTCACCCTAATTTCCCCCTTGCAGGAGTGCATGGTTGTTAGGAACCCCAACAATGAGCTACTGGGCCTGAGGAGGGAGGGATTTGTTAGCACATCAAGTTGTTGAGTTGCATCCCAATGCGCTAACAAGCACTAAGCTTCCTCCATCTTGGGGAATTAATGAGTAAGGTGATCATTGTAGTATAACTTGAAAGGAAAATTCACCTTCTTCTTATGTTTCTTGCCCCCACCAACATTATTATTATCATTGTTTCCAAACCCTTTCCTTTTGGTTTTCCTTTCTTTTTAACCCATGTTTTCTAGTTCCCTTTCTTGTTAAAGGATTGAATTGAAAGGACATCAAAGGACTATGAAGGGAAAGTAGTGCTAGCATAATTTTGAGCAACAATCATTGTGCTGGCATATAGAGACATTTGTCCCATTTGACAAGATACTTGGCTCACCACAACATCCTAAACATAATCAATCACACCATTGACATGTGGTTTTGGTTTTGGTTTCATCGAGTATGTTTTGGCTTGCAGTGCATTAGGAAAAATATTGTAAAGAACCCTAGATTGAGAATAGAATACATCTAATTATAAGTATTTAACTATGGCTTGTTCTTCAATTGTGACCCCTAATAGGGCCATGCCCTTAGCTATGTATGGAAACAACAAGTTAACAAACCAATCAACTATAAAGGCATAACAAATTTGTGCATTGGGCATGTTTAGATAGTATAGCATCTTAATGAACAATTATAAACATTCATGAACTTTACAGATTCAAGAATGCATTTGGTGAGATCAACTTCAACAAAAACTTTTCGGCTTGCCCCATATGTGAAATTTTTTGTGTCACATATAAACAACTTCCCAAAATGTCCCTCAATTTTCTTAATACAAGATTTCACTTAATCCAAGATGTTTATAAATCCCATTCAAAGAGAAAAGTGAATATGATATAGCTTTGATGAATCAAAATCAACACACTTGGATTGAACATAAGCAATGACTTTCAATAGTTTTTTCATAGGTCGACATTCTTGAAAATATTGGAAACCCTGTGTGCAATTATTTTTCTCGACGTTTCGGGTTAAATAGCGTAGCCCATTATGGGGAGAAGATACCAAGGAATCTTGTAAACTCCTTTCTCACTAAATGCCAATTGATAATATTCATTCAAAGATCACGACAACTGCCCCAAAGTGAAGGCACTATTGATCGAATAAAGAAATATTAGAGCGAAGTATAATAAAATCTTTAATCTGATATATAGATACTAAATAATCAATGCTTTGATCAAATATTTTTTAATTATTTCATTTAGATTTATGTTGGTTCTTTTTTAATTATCATTTTTTGCTAGGTTGATAATTGGAGCCCATGACCTACTTAAATTCCAACTGTCATCACGACTCATATTATTAGGGTGTTTTTCTATTTAGATGGCTTCACAGACTCGTCTCTTCATGTAATGATCTATGCTATTGATAACTTTTGCATGCTCTATGCACATGTGGTTATTAGAGATCTGTGATCTGTGAGTGCTCTGCTAGAGCCAATTTCTTTGTTGCCATGAATGATGTATGCACTATGCTCTTTTAGTCTTGTGTGAATTGAGTGACTTGTCTCTCTGATATAAACCATACCACAATCACATGTGATCAAATAGACCCCATTCTTCTTTTTTGGGTCCAATTGGTCTTTTGCATGGTCCAACATTCTTCCCAACGTATTTGGTGGAGAGAAAGAAACCCTTATTTGTTTCCTTCGTAAAATACTTGCTATCCTGCTCGTGGTTCCTTGAATGTATGGTAGACTAATTGTTTTAAGAGAGTCATTATCATTTTTGCTTTTATCTCTTATCCATCTCTTTTCTTGATATTTTTCAATGGTTCTCCGGATTTGTTTCTCCTTGTATCCATTCTTCTTAAAACATCTACCAAATACTCGAGTTCATGATCTAAATGTGTTGCATCTGAGATACATTTAGCTCTAACCACCAACGTGTTTATGATGCCTACCTTATGATCTAGATGGCAATGAGAGTCCACTTTAATATACTATATGTGTGGGTTTTCGGTATACACGATGATATAAAGATCCATTGGTGTTTCTTGAAATATGGACATCCAAAATACTAATAGAAAAAGCCATAAAAGCCATTAGAAGGCTCACTGATAAGGAGAATGCATACCTGGTAAAAATTTGCCTGAAGTCTACTTACTTTAGCTTCCTTGGGGACAAATACAAGCAAACAAGTGGTGTAGCTATGGGATTCGTGCTCTCTCCCATTGTATCAAACATATACACAAAGTTCTTTGAAGAAAAGGCCATAAACACTTCTCCAATGAAACTAGAGCAATGGAAAAGGTATGCAGACAACACAATTCATCAGGCCACATGGAAAGGAAAAGTCGAGAGATTTTTTGAAGCACATGAATAGCCAATCAAAAGACATATAGTTTACAATGGAGACAAAGGAAGACATAAAAGTTCCTTTTTTGGATGTCCTTCTTTCAAGAAACACTAGCGGATCTATATCCCATTGTGTATATCGAAAAAAGACCCACACATATTAAGTATATTCAAGCGCACACTCATAAACATCGCTCGAAGGTAGGCATCATAAACACGCTAGTGGTTAGACCTAAACATATCTCAAACGCAACACATTTAGGTCATGAAATCGATCATTTCGTAGATGTTTTTAAGAAAAATGGATACAAGGAGAAACAAATATGAAGAACCTTTGAAAAATCCCAAGAAAAGAAACGAATAAGAGATAAAAGTAAAAATGATAATGACTCTCTTAAAACAATTAGTCTACCATACATTTAAGGAACCACAGACAAGATAGAAAATATTTTAGGAAGGAAACACATAAGGGTCACTTTCTCTCCACCAAATACATTGGGAAGAATGCTGGACCACGCAAAAGACCAATCGGATCCAAAAGAGAAGAAAGGAGTCTAATCGGTCCCATGTGATTGTGCTATGGTTTATATCGGAGAGATAGGTCACTCAGTTCACACAAGACTAAAAGAGCATAGCATAAACATCATTCATGGCAGAAAAAAGAAATAAGCTATAGCAGAGCACTCGTAGATATCTAATCACCACGTGTGCATAGAGAATGCAAAAGTTACCAGTGAATGTCATTACACGAAGAGATGAGTCCGTGAAGCCATTGAAATATACAAACACGTTAATAATCTGAATTGTGATGACGATTGGAATTTAAGTAGGTCATGGGCTCCAATTATCAACCTAGCAAACAATAATATCATTTAAAAATAGTAATTAAAAAATAATAATTAAAAAAAGAACCAACATCGATCTAAATGAAATAATTAAAATCTTTAATGAAATAATTAAAAAATATTTAATCAAAGCATTAGATTGTTTAGTATCTATATATCCGATTAAAGATTTTATTATACTTCGCTCTAATATTTCTTTATTTGACTGACATTGTTTTCACTTAGGGACAACTGTCATGATCTTTGAATGAATATTATTAATTGGTATTTAGTGAGCAAAGAGCATACAAGATTCCTTGGTATCTTCTTGTGATGATGGGCTACGCTATTTAGCTCGAAACGTCGAGAAAAATAATTCCACACAGGGTTTCCAATATTTTCAATAATCAATGACTTCAACAATGTTAAGAATGACCTATTTCAATGCAAAAAACCATCACAAATACCGATAACCATGACCCAAATAGGACTCAAGTAAAATATCCGTCTTGTTTCACCAATGTTGATCCCACCATTTTTAGAAATCTTGTTTCAAAGATTTCTTTTTTTACAAAGGGAGATCAATAATTATGTTGCTAGGGAGTACATTTTATGGTCTACCCCTTTTTTTTGTAAGTAAGCATATGGATTCCTTCTATTAACTAAGTACTAAAAGTTACATCAAAATTATCAAAAAATAAACTACAACATGCCTCTAGGAGAGATGGGGCTGTAGAAGAGAATCTGAGACCTCCTAATGTATGGGATTGTTCTAGTATTGGAGACAATATATACAAAAAATACATCATGTTGAGCCTCTAAAGCCTCATTCTTATAATTATACTTGCCTACTTTGCTATCCTAAGAATTAGCTATAAAACTGTTCATGACTGAAAAACAAAAAACCTGAAACAACTTGAGAGTAAGAAACCATCTACTTGACTGGTTGTTCCTCTTCATCATCAATGACCAGAGGTTTGTCGGGGGAGATTCCTATTGGAGAGTCCCCGTTCTTTTCCTTTATCTCCAAACGCTTACCCATCATTATTTTGTTGATATCTGTCTGGTTGCTAAGAGAAGACAATTTGTTCTTGAGGTTCTCTATCTCTTCATTGCTCTCCATCAGGACCCTTTTCAGCGGAGCCTTAGTGACCCAATGCAAAACAATTGACCTTTTGTATAACATTATCCTTTTTATAGTGTTTCCTGGGTTTTGAATCCAATCGTCCATCACATTGTAAATTACTCCCACTTGAAAGACTTCACTATTCTATCCCAAAGTCTCTTCTTCTATGACCTTACCAGAGGTGGTAGTGGGAGATGGAGTACAAGGGATGAACTCCACTCCGAGACGACGATCAAGGGAGTTCAAATTGTCGTTCAACAATTTTGAATTAGTCTTCAGCTCCTCTAGGATCCGAAGTTCTCCTTCCAATCGATTGACCTCCATGCATTGGTCCACAAGGATGCATCCTAGTATAACCTTTTTAGTCCGGAAAGTTACCAAGGAGCGTTCGTAAAGGGCTTGGGTAACAACCCTACGTTGAACGCCACTGGCAATGGCGTGACAGAGGGCGCATCAGGATGCATTACTTAAGGATGCACGACAAGTCCATATGTTTTGGTAGCCTTGGTGTTCGACTCATGGCTGTTAGCCATGAGACGAACATGACGATGTACTAGAGAGTAGGTTCGCAAGGAGGACCAAGGGAATTCGAGTCGAGTATGACAAGAGAAACCAACGAGGCACTGCGAAAGCAGGCTCACCGAAGGATGACGTGATTGGAAATGTGATATGTGGTGTGTCAACCATGTTAGGACAATAGCGTGGATGCGTGCATCATTATGTGTTGGGCAGTCAGTTGTTCAAGTGTTGACTCAAGGGAGGCAATGGCGTATCATTGCCTAAGGTTGGGTGGCGATGTGATGAACTGCATCGCCTATGGTGAAACGAGCACTTGACATTCCGCATACTCTAAGGTGTTTGACTTAGGTTTGGTCAGGTTGGTTTCGGTAAGGCATAGTCTGGGTGATACTTGCGGTTGATGGTCATGTGCAACTAACAAGATCATGTCGGTGTCACGCAACGACTATGATTTCGGATAGCATGGGACGCTCGAGAGGGAAAAAAAGCCTACGTCCCGTGACATATGGTATCAGATCCACACTCGATTTCGACATATGCGGAAGTGTCTCTTCACCACCAATACCCCTTTCATCAAAAGTGTCGATGGGGTCATGTTGACGAGGACGCCAACATCTTTAAGTGGGGGAGATTGTAACAACCCTACATTGAGTGCCATTGGCAATGACGTGATGGAGGGTGTGTCAGGATGCATTACTTAAGGATGCACGACGAGTCCATATGTTTTGGTAGTCTTGGTGGCTGGCTCATGGCTATTGGCCATGAGATGAACATGATGGTGTACTAGCGAGTAGACTCGCTAAGAGGACCAAGGGAAGTCGAGTGGAGTATGACGAGACAAACCAGTGAGGTGCTGTGAAAGTAGGCTCAACGGAGGATGACATGATTGATAATGTGATATATGGTGTGGCAACCATGCTAGAAAAATAGAGTGGATACGTGCATCGTCATGTGTTGGACAATCGAATGTTCAAGTGTTGGCTTGGGGTAAGCAATGGCGTATCATTGTCTAAGGTTGGGTGGCGATGCGACAAACTGCATCACCTACGATGAAATGAGCACTTGGAATTCCGCATACTCTAAGGTGCCTGACTTAGGTTCGGTCAAGTTGGTTTCAGTAAGGCGTAGTCTGGGTGATACTTGCGGTTGATGGTCATGCCCAACTAGCAAGATCATGTCGGTGCCTTGCAACGACTAAGATTTCAGACGGTATGGGATGCTCGAGAGGGAAAATAAGCCTACGTCCCATGACATCTTGTCTCGTCCTTGAGTCTACCGGGTCCGAGAACCAATTCGCGAGAGCCTGCATCTCATATACCCCTTGAAATATTTATGAGTTAGTCCAAATCCTTTGCTCCTTGAACTCAATTTCCAGTTTGCAAACACGAGGGATGGAGTTCCTGTAATGGATTGTCATTTCCGTTTCCCATAACTGTTCTTTGGTATATTTTTTAGGCTCCGAGCTCTATCTCTTTTTGCCTTTTCCAGTCACCATGAATTAGTGGTTGGTGCTGTTGTTTTGATGCTTGTCTCCATTGATGATAATCACCATGTTCGTATGTGGGAGGCCTTATATAACCGTCACCCTAAGAATGATAATAATATCCATCAATGAGAGCCCCACCATATTAATTGCCTCGACCATCATTATCCAAACCCTTTTGGCTCACTCAATGTCCTTCTCCTTCATGTGGATGTATGAAAACATCCTTCGCACAACAATCGCTCAAATGTGCTGGTACACCCCTTCAATATTCTTAGTGCCTTTGCAACTAACCATCAATAGACCTATTAATGTCCATGTGCTCTTCATGGACGTACCCCCCCGAGCCTACATGTTGAGGTCCCACCACGTGTTTACCTCATGTCCTAAGGAGGCCAAGTTGTCCACAATGGAGATGATGGTGGGGTCTAGTACGTTACTGTCCGTGGTATGAGCTGAGGTGTCCCTAGAGGGCCCCGTATCTTCCCTTCTCAGCCAACGTGGGCGTTTATGATCTACCCCATTAACATTGGGGAAATTATATATTGGAACTTGTATGTTTTCATAAACATATTTTGAAAATTAATATGACGTGGAACACTACTAAATAATTTATATTTTTTTTTATTTTTTGAACAAAATTTAGCAACAAAGCTGCATATTCCCTGCATTTAGGGTTGAAAGCATGAATGTTGAGTAGCTTGGATTTCAATAGAAATGGTATATGCTTGTTGGTCCACTGAGCTCGACATGTTGTATTTATGTTTGAATTAGCTTTGATGTTGTATCTTTGCCATGTACCAAGTTGAAAGGCTGAATGGCGAGTAGCAGTTTGAAGGCCATTGAATAATAATGGAGCTTGCTAACATTGATAGGAGCTGTAAATATGGCGAATGCCTACGGGCTGGATTAGGATTGGATGGGACAAATAATCAGGATTGATTTGTTAATGTTCGTGTATGTGTGCAATATTTGCAATGTTGTACAATGTCATAGAGGCCACTATGTCCTCAGTACATAGATATAAAGTTAAAATATGTAATTAATTGGGTAAGAAGCGTATGGCACTCTTGGTGCATGGATGTTCACAGTTGAATACAATGCCGAGTATGCCATCTACTGAAACTTCACAGTTTGATGTCACTGCACTATCGCTAGAGGTCGACACTCGGGTTCTCTGCAAATGGAGAGACAACATTACCAGTTGAATACAATAATTGCGTGAAGCTATATTTTTGTAAATTTTGCCTTAATTTTATGAATTGGAAGGAGCAAGTTCAACAACATATGAGGAATTGTGATCTTATGCAAAGTTCAAACATTGATCTCGAGTTGTAAGCTTTTATTTTTCCGAAAACATTAGACATCGACATTTGGTTATGCAGCCTTAGTCACTTGGGTGATTGCATTTGGTTATAAGTTTGAATATCTTTTTTTTTTCCTTTGATTGTATCATATTCTGTAACTTTAGAGATTTGAAGCTTGTTGTTATTTTGTAAATAGTGCTGAGATAATCCTTAGATTTGTGCTATATACTAAAACACTGAATCTGAAGGTGATTTATCTTATGACTAGAAGTTGTGTAGATCAATTAGTGTTTTGTACATTTCACTTTATCTATTGGTGTTTTGTACATTTCAATTAGTGTGGAAACATTTAAGTTTATATTTGTTAATACAAATTTTTGATAGAGTTTACTACAATTTCACTTATAGCGTCCAAGCAAACTTTCACTTTGACTAGTTTGGACAAATGTTGCCTAACTCACTTGACTAGTTTGGACAAATGTTGCATGGATGAACAAATAAGTAAATATTTGATGGTTATGAGTTATAGTTTTCTTTACCAGTAATACTTGGATGATCCTACTAATAATCAATTATTTATCTCTAAGACTAAATCATGTAATTCTAAATTTAATATTTTATTGATCTCAACGATGTTCGACAAATCCCAAGCTCATGGCACTAGATGTTTGTCTCCTGGAAATGAGCTTACTCATGATCTCTGGTTGGGAAGAATCTTTTAAAATGAGTGTGGACAACAATGCCCAAATACCTATGCTGGAAAATATGGATTGCTATGTAATACCCCATTTTTTCCCTTGATGTAAATACTGCTTATGTACAGTATGTGTAAATTCCCTAGTGTGGAGCTCAAGGCCAAGGCCCCACTAGTGGATGTTCAGGTTTATTGCTTAGGCAAGTATTGAAACAGTTTGATTATTCATGAGATGCTTAGGCATGAAGAATGTAAATGATGTAATTATTACTGAATGAATAAAATAACCAAGAAATTGGCTAAGGAGGCAACGAACGAGAAGGAGGGGCTGTGTGTATCCACTAGAGAGAGGTGAGGGGGTTTGGGATTGATTGACCATGTTGCCACATGTCTGGCTGAGAACCTTTTTGAACTCCCTGCTGACATTAATGCAATTTTAGAGGGTGGTTGAGCACCAACTGTTGAATCTGATGGAGTATGGAGCATGCCTGCGATTTCGTATGATAGGGTATGGATCTGATCACTTGTGCGTGAAGGCATCGAACTGCCTGGGAGAAATCGTAGAGCCTGTTGTGAACCGGGGGGGGAAGACTGAGACACACACACAATCATCGATTGAGAACTCACATACTCTCAGTTCCCTGTTTTTAGAATGCTCGCGCTACCATGGGGAAGACCATTGACCCTCGCAGAGGATTCACCTATGTGTTTTCCTGTAAGTAGTGCACCCCTGTGTGTGAAAACTACCCAAGAATGAGCAGCCGTGACACCCTGTGTGTGTAGAACCCTGGTGCAGCGACGGGCATAGTCAATAGAGAAGGTTGCATAGCGGTTTGCACAGAGCAACCATGGGAAGATTCCAAGCCGGAATATGTCTTGTTGTAAACTGTGGGAGAAAGGTTGGATTGCTGGAGAAACTCAGTGAAGGCTATAGTCTCAATGAACTAGTGATTGGACCTTTCTATGCCCATCCTAGAATAGCACTGGAAGGGAAGAACCTTGTGAGACTGTACAGCAGTGATAGGATCTTCCTTGTGTTGGATGTGGTAGGTATTGTGGGTGCTAGGTCGGCTGTGAGCGACTAGACCTTTCTATGCCCATCCTGAAATAGCACTGGAAGGGAAGATGCCTTGAGAGACTGTGTGATTGTGCAGTAGGTCTTCCTTGTGTTGGATGTGGTAGGTATTGTGGGTGCCAGGTCAACTGAGTGTTGAGATGCCTGCAGTTCTGTGGTTGAACTCACTGGTTTAGCAATGCCTCCTTGTTATCCCTGTGTGCGGAAGAACCCCTGTAGGTTGGCTTAGCATGGGTAGGTGCCCTGGAATGCTTGGTAAACCAAACTACAGACCGGTTTAGCATGAGAATGGAGCCTTGACTGTGAGAGAACCTATTAGCCCTCCTTAGTGGATACACTGCCCAGCTCGGGGGTGATCTCTCAGCCGAAAGAGTATAGGCTGGACAGAGATCTAAGGTTGGGTGGAATGTTTCTCTCACTTAGCTAGTTGATTCGGAATTCAAATTTAAGTATTCTGTTATGGTAAATGATGTGGTTTCATTATTATGATAAATGCTTGTATAGTCATGGAATTGTTGTATGTATGGTTATATGAATGGTTGACATGAAGTCATGTACAGGCCTGAGTAACAGGCTGAATCCACTGTGTGTATTTACCTTGTATTGTAGGAACTAATGCTTGTAATTCTTGCATATGATAGATGTGTGAGTTAAGTATGTGGATGCATTTTATATGTGATGTTCTATGATAGAGCTCCATCGTTTTTGGTAATGAATGTGATGTGTACTAACCCTGTGAAGGAAAGATATATCTACATTGATCCTTGAGAAGTTAGAGAAGCCCTGAAAGTGGTTTCAAGAACCTCTGTGGGTCTGATAGCAGGAAGGGACCTTGGCAGGTTGAAGGTTGGAATGTTCAAGTGTGGATAGGAACAGAGCTCCAGAGAAGGAAGTGAGGTGGTTAGGTGCCTCACCTGGTCAGGAGGATGCTACCATTGGATAGAGTTCTCCATGAGCTTTCTAGCGGTACCAACCTTGCCCCATTTGGATACTGGAGGGAGGAGTTATGCCCCTTGGAAGATTGATGAAGTTACCCTTGCAGAACAGGGTTCCGCATGCATGATTCCGTGGGTTGCGGGTATGCCAAATCCGCGTGAGAGTTTTGGGCCTCCCGCAATCCCGAACCCGAAAGTAGTAGGTTTCAGGTTCGTCAAAGCTCGCACGACGGGATTTAGGCCTCCCACAACCCTGCACCCGACATTGGCGGGTTTCGGGTTGCGGGTTCGTCAAACTCGCACTACGGGATTTGGACCTCCCGCAACCCCGCAACCGACAATGCGGGTTTTGGGTTTCGGGGTGACCCACCCCTGCGGTGGAGCAGTTGGGATCGGGTTTCAGGTTTCCAAAACTCGCGCTAAGGGTTTGGACTTTCCGCAATCTCGAACCCGAAACTGTGGGACCCATTGTGCGGGATGTGCATTTCGAGATCGTTGTGCGGGATGTGCATTTCAGGATCGTTGTGCGAAATGTGCATTTCGGGATCGTTGTGCGGAATGTGCATTTCGGGATTCATTGTTGCGGATTCGAGTTCTCCGACTGAGTGTATGGGCGCTCAGTCAATGGTTTTGGAGAAAAAAAAATGGATCACGGTCTTCAGCCGGTCAGGTGGGTCGGAGGGGATGTGACATGCTAGAAACAAAATAATATTTGCAAGAGAAAGATACTGAGTAAGACAAATTGTTTCCAATGACAAAAGTCTTGTAACAAAAGTAATCAAAGCCCAAGGAATAAAGCAAATCTAAATGGGGAGATTGGAAACACGAGAAAAAGTGTGGCTTCATGAGTATCTTAAGGAATATTGATCACTCCCAGATGGCCTCTCAGCAAACTTGGGCTAGACCACACATGGAAATATAAAACGGTAATGATTTGCATGATTATAGTTGTAATCTAATTCTGGCGTTGCATGCCACCCTTCATTGGTTTCCTAGGCCAATGGAAATGGCTAAGTAGACTATCATGTCCCAAAATTTTGCATTGGGTCACAATGGCCTAAGCCCCTTGGCCATACTCATGATAGTTTGTCAAATTGATGCTAAGGGTAAAATAATTGCCAAGAATGATGTCCAAGTTATTAATAATGTGAAATTATATCCAAATGGACAAGGTGGATCACATTAAGATAAATTCCCAATTCAAAGTTTGTAATATACCCATCCAAATGAACTGTCATGGAGGAAAATCACTAGTTCCCTAGGTTGGGGGTGGAAGCATTAAAAGTTGGGATAAGGGAGCTACAAGACCTAAAGTGACCTTAGACTTACAAATTTACATTAAATGGGTCAAATAAATAATAATGAAAAGAAAATAAGGTGGCATTGGATCATGAGGGCACATAAGAGGTTGTGGGACCCCCATGTGGCAAGATTCCCCACTACACTTGGCATGATTCTCTCCCCAATTCGATTCAAGATGAAGGGTAACATACTTGAGGGATTTTAAGAGGTATTATTCATGGCATGAGTCATGTAAGGTCGAATTGGAGTGGAAGAATAACTCCCATGGAAGAGGAAGAGGCATCTTAGAAGAATTGTGACACTTGGGCTAGATTCCATAGCTTCTATGACAATAATGATGAAGATGCTATGACACCTATGACACAAATCAGACCTGAATGCTGACATATGACATATATGACATGTTAGGGCTAAAAATAGCCTCCAAGAAGGCGCACAAGGGAGTTAGGGCAGCCAAAGAGACACCCATTCGAAATGAGGGAAGATGGAGACTAGGAATTGTTGGACAAGTGGCACACATTGGAATCTCTTCCCAACTTGAGTTGGCATGAATCTTTTGGAAGGAATTCGACCCATGGAGAACTATAGAAGTTTATTAAAGACAAGAACAAAGAATGAGAGTGGCTTTTGATCATTTTCAAAATTTGCATTTGAGAGGAGAGCTAGTGGAGTGCTACTCTACTTGCCTTAGCACCAATTTCGAGGGTGAAAGATTCCCTTCCTAGTTGGTAATTGGAAAGGCCATTCAAACCTTTCATTTGGAGCTTCAATGGAGTAATATGTTGCATATGCAAGCTATAGGGCAGCTCATGGTCACTTCTAGTTCAGCTTGTTTCTCCAACCATTTCAAGATTTCTCAGCATATTCATGATCCTTGAGGTGGGGCACACTTGGTGAGCTGTTGTTCTCTTTGGGGGAGATTCTAATGCCCCATTCTTTTATCATCTGATGTAAATGCTATGTTATTCATATTCAGAATAGCTTCAAGTCGAGAGTCCAAGTGGAACTATGTAAATCTGATCATTAATGAGCAAATGGTGCCATTTTCCCCACTATGTTGATGTATATCAATGATATGTTGATATATTCGAATTGACAAGTGAACCAATGATGAATTTATGATGTATGGACTGTTAATCATGTGTTATACAAGTTTCATGTTCAATGCATAAGCTTTTGGAGTCATATTGTTCAATTTCATAGCATTTGGAGAAGATTGCCTATCATTTCCCCCATGGTCGAAACTAGTCTTTTTGTACCTAATTTGAGAGGGTTGTAGTAGACTTAATAAACTGAATGGTGATGCATATGAGACCATATTGATGTCCCCTAGATGTCCCCTGCTTCTATTCTTAAATTCGAGAGGTTCCAATAGCATTTGGAGAGCCATCTCCAGCACCTACCCAGGAGGGAATTGAACCCCAAATTGCTAGTCAAATCCCCTACCTTGGCCAAAATTCAAAGGAGAGTTGCAGGAGCCTTTTGAAGACTCTAAAGCATCCATGAACCTCATAATCATGTCATAATACCATCCATACACCTTCAGTGACAATTTGGGAGCATTTGGAGCCATTTGGAGACCAAGAAACCAATACTAGTTAAGGGTCGAACTAGTGGAAAAATTGACATTTTCACCATTCTAATAAATTTCTAAAAGGGGACATTACATAGAACCAAGCCATTTGTGGCGGTGAAATCCTCTAATTGCTGCAAAAATGCAAATAATACAGAAAATATTCAAAATAAATTACTACCAAGTTTAATTTTGAATAAAAGAGCAAAAAAGCAAACACTACAGAAATTATTACACAACAATTATTCAGACACTAAAACTCGACACTGGAAGGGCCCATTTGCAAGCAGGTAATAAAATGTTATTCACACAGCAATTAAGACATTGGCAAGTTACAAAGTATTATTACACATACCTGTAACTTGTGCAAACCCTTTGTTACTCTCTACAAATCCAGATCGTTGTAACTCTGTCTCTATCCAACTCAGTGCATACTACAAAGCAACCCGAGCTCAACACAACCCACATATGTACTGCGTTGCATGCATGGCATGGGACAGATGGGCACATCGGCCCCTGCCTTGCCACCTCCTCTCAGGCCTGTCAACACACGTCAATGCATTTCCTGAGGTTGTCAAAATCACGACTAAGAGCAATGCCAGTTGTTGTGGGTAGATATCATTTCTATTCTTTGTGTAGTCTGTGTAGTGAACTGCGTGCACCTGGTATATTCTTGGGATACTAATAAAACTTTAATAAAGTCTGGTTGTCAGATGTTAGTACCCACTGCAGGGCTGCAAGGTATTGCAGAATAACAAGAAAAAATGTGTTCGAACAATAAAAGAGTGGATGGAAAAAAGTTAGGAAAAGTGGTTGGTTTCGGTGTAAAAGCATAGCATAAAAAACCATGTTTTTGTGGCACAACTACCATTACGTAATTTCCTGCGAGGCAGGGAATAATAATGGCAAAAGCCAAACAACACACATAATTATACATCACTAAATAAAAATTAAAATATTATAAAAAAACATAATAGTAAGACATTAACACAATCATTTATTACATCGAAGACGTTTCTTTTCCGAAGGTGGGTTTGTGGGCACGGTTTTCGAATCGTCGTCCCTCTAAGAAATAAGAACGTGCCACGAGTTTGTAAAAATGGTCAATTAAAACATTGAAAAAGTACGTATGTTTTCCAGTCAACCGAATGGGAGGGAAAATACTTTAAATTGATGTGCAGACGGATGGACGGAGCCGGACGTCTTATTATCTGTGAGAGTCCCAAAGTCCATTGAAATTCGTGGTTGCAAAGAAAGGTGCAGGATCCACGTGAAGGAGGTCCATCTAGAATTTGATCAATGCTGAACGATGGTGGGCGATCTGCGTGAAGGCAGTGTAATAGACCGGAGCTCACGTTTCACACCAGCATCTTATCTTCGGTAAACCATGCTGCAATGCCCATACAGAACTTATGCCGTTACAACTTTCAAACATTTTCTGGCCCCTGACTCCAAAACATCAGATATTACTAAGCTTCGTTCTTTGGGATTTGGTGTAAAATAATAAAATTTGACTTCACATGCAACTTTTTTATATGCATGCCTGTAGTTGATGTTATGTTTGGTGTTAGCCCTCATGCTGTACAAAAGAAGTAATAACAAAATATTACATTTTAAGGGAAATACCTCAAAACAATATTGATTGTAATGTAACACCAATATTTATTGATATTTCCAACCATGTTTTACTGAAATGTACATTGTCATAATGATGTGATTAATTGTATTTAGGGTATAACATTGCGATCTCTACGCTCTTTGGATTTTTGTTTGGTAATTTTATTGTACATTTAAATAAATAATGATATTTTAAAAAAAAATTAAAAAAAAAACATATATATTTTTCTCAAAAAATTCTTAAACATAAGAACATTGTTGAAGTTTGTAAGCGGCGATTTTTTATTATTTTTGTTTGGTAGTTTTATTGTACATCTAAATATATAATGATATCTCTATAACATTAATATTTAAAAAAAAACATATCTGTTTTTCTCAAATTTTTTATAAATATAACAACATTGTTCAAGTTTGTAAGACGTTGTATATATATAAATGTTTCATAGAGTAAAAAATTTCATAAACATAACAACATTGTTAAAGTTTGTAAGCCGTTGTGTATGTATATAAATGTTTCTTAGAGTCAAGGTAAATATTTTTGACTTACTGAATGTCTTTCATTTCATGATTCAACACACACACCTTCTAAGGATTCCATCTGCACTTCTACAAGTGTCATGCAATAAGCTTATAATTAAAAGCTCATGTCACTAGCTACCTTATTTGTGCACTTATGTATTATGATTGTGCCATTCCACTGGTTATAAATTCTACAATTTATGTGAATTGATCTAACGTTGGATATATTCAGTCGTAAAGGTGTGTATATATATAAATGTTTCATAGAGGTAAGGTAAATATTTTTGAATTATCTCAACGTTGACATATTTAGTCGTAAAGGTATTTAAGAATATTTTATATTTATAAAACTTTTAAAAATATATTTTTTTAAGGTATTTCTAAGGAGAGAAGGAATATAGGTAAGGTATCTTTAAAGAGAGAAGGAAAAGAAGTGAGACATAAGTAGTTATTGAGATGCTTTTAAGTAATATCTTTAGATAAAGTAGTTGTAAGTTTGGGAAGAGTTTACTTCAATTATTGTATTTTCCATCAGTTTTTACTAAGCTTCTTTTCTAGTGTTTATTACTTCTATATATAAATATAGATTGATCTTATTATTTTCAAAGTAATATTTTCAATGTTTATGTGTTTTTATGTATTGATAAATGCTTGATATCTAAGCACTTATATTATAGCTCCTCATGTTGAAGAGCAAGTCCTAACGAAATATGATAGATTTATATTCGTTCTAGGTTTCAATCTTAAGAATATCACCTTCTCAACTTGGCTCATAACTTGCTTTAGATGTCCAAACTAGCTCAAACCTATAGCTTTAGTGATGTTGCTTGAGCCTACCCTACCTACTAAAGGAGCTAATGGAAAAATGACTAGATATGTCTAACCGATAGAACACATTTGAATGCTCTTATGATGTTGAAAATGGTTTGACGAAGTGTTGTGAAGGTTGTGTTGATGCAAAGCATGGAAAAAGATTCATCGAAGCTAATAATACACATTGATATGAGATGTCACTACAAGTACATGTAAATGTGCATGGAAAGAACTCATAAATGAGTTGTAGAATAGAACACACTTTGAGGAAGGTATCGTTGTTGTCCAATTTCAACTCAAGAAGACATAATTATGTCAGTGTGGATTGGACCTACTCAAATATGGTATGATGGTTTATGTTCATTTAGGTTTTATGGTCATTATATGATTATATCTCATGTTAACTATTTAATACAATACAACAAATTTACAAAATTAATGAGGGTGGTTGTTATTTGAATATATGTCAATTTTCTTGGCACTTTCATTTAAAAGGGAATGATCCTACTTGTTAAAATGAAAACATAGCTCAGATACTCCCAACAATTCTAGGGCCCCATGAAATTGAATGTTGTGAAGTACATAACCTCTTTGAGGAAAAACAATGGATGAAGGAAAAGCAATTGAGCTTGTAGATAATTTTAGTGCCCACTTGATCATCCACAAATACTAGCAAGGCTCAAATGCTCTGCCTTCATCCATTTGAGTTCCCACTTGAGCATCCACAAGTATTAGCAAAGCTCAAAATTGGGTGGCCCATCTACCAAAGTTCCCATATCTTTAAACCATATCAAAAAACACCACGTATACATAATTGAGAGTCCATGATACAACAAACAAGGTTGCCTTAATCCCAAGCATAAACAAAGATTCATCGTGTTGGGTGACATTGGGTGGAAGATCGTCATGGGGTTGGATCCAACCTATACCAATAATAATTAGAAAAAAATACTACTCTCTTTTCCACTTCATCATATCTACATTTATTCCCTTTTTTTTCGACGTTTTATTGCACCTTGTGGAACTGCTAATTTAAACATAATAGGTAAATTAACATTAACCAAAAATAGCTGTAATTATTAACATATCAACCTATCGGTATATATATATCACAACCAGAAATATTTTTGGCGTTCACATTTTTCCAGACATATATGCAAATGCATATCGTGTCTGGATGTCAACTCTCCGTCCCTTATCATGAATACGTCTACTTTACAGTGTTTATAGGTGATAGCAGCTCGGTGAAGTTTCTTGAGATGTCATCATTACTCAATGCACAAAAACAAAGCAAGGCTTGCTGATCCGATATCCTAATAATAATGGGCTACTGCAACGGCTGCCAAGCACTACAAATTTTACAGAGCTCCACAATCTCGTTGCCAGAATGTAGAACGAGGAATTTGGTTTTGAAAAATGGGCTTTCAGCAACATACCCATTTGAAAAACATGAGTTTAGCAATGGGTTCCTGAGGATATTTCAGCTTAAACAACAAGGAATCCATCGGAAAAGTTTCAAGGTCATGGCCAAAGCCAAAGAGCCCGAGAATCTAAGTAAGAAAACGAGTTATGAATTAAAAAATGTATCAGAGGAAAGACACTCAGCCCCTGCTCTCTCAGACATGGCCATGGCGAATGAGAATTCTACTAAGGAACAATCGCAAGAAGTGGCCTTTGTAGGATTTGCTATTTTCAGGAAACTTTGGAAGAAAGCTTTGAAGTTTCTGTCATCCCTCCCGCTTGCCATTGGAGAACTATTTGTCCTCTCTGGACTTTTGTCTCTAGGTATGATTTGATTTTCTGTTAAGTTTAGAGTAATACTATAATCATTTCTTTGTTGGAAACTGGCCAATGGATATTTTGGCTCTTGTCGCAATGAAAAAAAGGTGCAGTGAAAATACGCTATTCAATTACCATAAAGGCGAAACCTCTTTTTGCCAAGGGAAACGAGACAGAAAATGCCATTTCTCGTGTTCCATTTCTGTTTCAAAGGAGGCTAAATAAGCGACCATTTTGGCTTTCCGTCGGCGAATCTTTTTTCTCTGAATTCAATTTTTTTTCGTAATTCAAATCATTTTTTTAAGTGCAGAAATAGATTCAACACTTTCAAAAACCCCAAGGCACTTGAATTATGTAAATTTAACAGCTGTTATCTGGAATTCTCAAAATTCATTACCGGATTCTATCAAAAACGAGCTCTGGAATTCTCAAAATTCATTACCGGATTCTATAAAAAACGAGCAGTGAAAAGGAAAAATATGATGACGAAAACGTCGCCGATTTAAACTACGCTTTTCTGGTTCTGGGTCCAAAACCCATTTCTTGAGAAATGGCCTGCTTTGCCGGAAATCAGATATATCTGGGGGTTGTCTTTCATAGGCATTTCAGGCCCGCAAGAAATGGCCAGCCTTTTTAGCAAAAAAAAACCAAGCCATAGGAGGGAAAATAAAAAAAGTACCCGTAAAGGTATGTGGAGTTTCATTGGTTGGTAAAGTCCGGGGTGTTGCTATTCTCCTCACCAAGGTTCAAATTCCTGATTGGGACAGGTGCAGGTCCTGGGTGGCTTTGGCAAATACAGACCCCATCACGACTGTCCTGAGCATGTGAGACTTACTTGCTTCATTACAATAAATTTTCATATTGGGAAAAAATTCCCTCTTGCTTGTCTTGACCAGAAGTATCCATTAAAAAGTTAAAATACCTAAAACTAACCTTTAGGTTGAAAGTTTGAAACAGTTGCATTTTTCTTGCAAAGAGGGATGTCAGACCAAGAAGAAACCCTGCACAGAAAACTGGTTGAAGTTGGAGGTTGCAGCCTGAATTTCCACACAATTAGAGCCTTGGAGTGTGGAGGTTAGAAGCTTCAGGATTCTGGAGTGCATCACTGTATATGAAGAGTGCTACTGTTGCTTTGGTTTAGCTTTTTTTGGGTTGGACTTCTAAAAAATTTCAGATTTCTATTGTTTCCAATACATTATTATGGCAAAATGCCTAAATACCCCATCACTAGTATCACAAATTACGAGACTTCATTCTAACACAAGACAAACTAGTATCCAATCAAAAGAATACTTGGAAGCCAAAAGGGCTTTTGAAGCTAGGTTGTGGGTTGCATTACAATGCACTACTTCATATAGTGGCAGAGCAAGTCGGACAATGGGAACATGGGCATGAATATGCCCTTACTACAAGCTTCCAAATTCTGGGTCAATTGTGTTGAAATATTGTAACTTCAAAGAATATTCTATTTGTACTTTATTATTATTCATCCGGAGATGTTTTATTCCTCTGTCGGGATGTTATTATAATGTAAAGTCATTGAGGTAAAACCTCCCATGTAAGTCGGGGCATTAGTTCCCCTAGAGTCAATTGTAATGGGGTGTTTAAGTCCCCTAGAGGAGTTGGCCCAATCAGCATTATGTTGAGTGGTTAAGTTGTTGGTGCCGACCTAGTTAGTGTTAAAAGTCAAGTGAAGTAAAGTATAAATAGAGGAGGTGTGTTCCTCATTTAACACACTCACTCACTTGTGAACTCACATAGGAGAGAGAGAGATCTGCAAAGGAGGAGAAGGAGCTCTTGTTTGGGGACTACATCTTTGTACTTGTTGATCATCTATATTGAGGAAGTTTTGCTGGGTTTTCTACCCCATGAGGGTTTCCCAGGATAAATTGTGTCTCTTGTGTTTATGTTGTGCTTGTTGTTCTTTTAGTGATCTTGTATATGCTATTGTTGTGAAATTGAATGGAATACTGATGTTATCTATATTAGCATATTAAATCTTAACATGGTATCAGAGCTATCTTGAAGGAAGGCAATGTATAGCACTTACGACACTTGTTTCATTTGCGACAATTTGAAAGTTAGGGTTTTGTATAGCAAAACCTAGTCATCGTGGACCTTTCGCTATAAATCCATTTTGGCAAAGGTTCAAGATCTGAAACTTGGACAGGCCGAAGATGAAAGTTTCTTGTACCTTGTGTCCAAGTTTCAGCCTCAGATTCATTGTACTTTGTGAGATATGATCCGTACAGGTTAGGGTTTCCGCCTCTTCCAGAATGCAATCCTAAATAGGTGACCTAGGGAAAAATGTCATATCTCAGGATTGGAAGCTCCAAATGGAATTCCGTAAAAAGTGACAGTTAGGGCACAGACTCTAGTTTCACAGGTCCGAGTTTCAGAGGCCAAAGATAAAACAGTGACGTGGAACTCTGTACAAGTTCGCTATTCTGTTTCATCCCTTAAACAAGTCATGTTGGGAAACTGAGCATATCTCTTTGATGGAGAATCCAATGAAGCTCAAACCTGTGGGGTTGGAAAGATGACAGGTCAAGCTACCACAGGCCGAAGTTTCAGACCCTTCAGATCCAAAATTTCAGAGATGCACCAGAAATAATACGACACATCTGAAATGACTCAACGGAGGAAATCAAAGAAGAGGAGGAAGAAGCTCTCACTTAGGGTTTTCAGTTTTTATGTATGGCATGACCCGATACAATGTTGGAGACATTTGATGCAACATTGGAAACCTTGAAAATGGATTTGGAATCCATTCATCATAGATATTAATCCTCCATCAAAATGTTGTGGGAGGAAGGAGATTGAAAATTAGGGTTTCCAAGTAAGAAGAAACCCTAGAAAAGTTGGGAGACTCATAGGGAAACAATGAAGGAGGTTTAAATGGCACTGATATTTATTATCCTAGCACCATGAACCTATATAAGATGTTTACAAGTGATCTACCTTGGATGGTTAGGGTTTTACTCTTATAGAGAAGACTACAAGCAATCTCGATAGGTATGACTTGAGGAGATACAGGTATGTTTTGAAATCTGTTCGTCTTCATATTATTGAGGTTAGTACAATTATGATTAATTTTAGATTGTCTGATAACCTTAGTAAAAGTATGAATGCATGTGAATAATATAAAACATTCATTGATTAGGGTTATGACACTTATGATTGTACTAATGCACTTGTGGTGTTGTATGAGGATGATGTTGTCTGCTAACATGAAAGGTACATCAAGAAAAACAAATCCATATGACCATGATGGCATGAAGACAAAGACTCATCCATAATCATTGATCACATAGAAGCTCTACTTACAAGGTATGTATAATTTGGTTATACAATGCTTAACTTATGAGATATGCAGGTTACTAGCACAAGGTCTCTAAATCATTGAAGAGAACAAAGAAGACATTGTTTGGGTATGTTAGACATAACTAGCAAGCATGATAATTCAGGTATGTTTTCCTATATCAAGTTAGAATCCTATTTTGTTAGGATCTTGCTAAGTATACCTGTGTATGAAATGATCATGACGATACATGCTTAAGATTATTTAGAATCATAATGTTTTGATAGTATTAAGATTATACTAATGAATGTATGATTATGTATGAGATCTTGAGGAAAGACACAATGATGAAACTAGTACACACTTAAGCATGCATAGTGGTACAGAATGGATAGAAGTTCAAAGACATATAATCATGATGCTATCATAAAGGGAAAATAGAGATCAAGAGGGAGACAACCACACAAACATAAAAGATAAGTATCTGAGTTGTTATTTGAATCTCTGAATAGTTAATGATATTGCTCGTAATAGTTGTATGCATATTTGTATTCCTAGAATCAGGAAATATATCATGCATAGTGTAAGCATTCATATAGCATTGAACAATATACTACTAATATGCATATGATGGGTAAGTTGGACAAACATTCCATTGTTGCTTGTCTAGAATGAAACCTCTTTGCTGACATGCTGGGAGCTTTGCAGCTCTTAATAGTATGTTCTGGTAGAGATGGAAGGCATCTAGATAGCCACTGTATGCATACAGGATATGGAAAAGTGTTGTGCCAAAGTATTGGTCAAGATAGTTGCATAACTATGTGAATCATATCAGTATACATAATAGGTTATCATGTCAACATGATTTGATGATTATGAAGTGTTACTAATCATGTAATTAAATTTGATTTGTAGGAAAGATCATGTGCTATGATCTACAAAAGAAGGATGATGAACACCTGTTCCAAAGAACAAGTGATGGATGTTCAACAAGAAGACTTACAAATCAAACGTACTATAGAAGGCTCGTGGCTAGAGGATTCTCTTAAAAAGAGGGAGAGGATCATGACGAGATGTTTGCTCCAAGTGGCTAGACACACTTCCAGAGATAGATTACACCCATGGATGACAAGACCGTTCTCTTGAATGGTGTAATTGAAGAAGAAGTGCGAATCGAGCAAACTCCTAGGATTTGATAGAGATTCACATGATTGAAGAAGGCTCTATACGGGTTCAACAGGTGTGCAGGATCTATATTAATTTGAAGAGCTTGATGATCACCACGGGTGATGAGGATTTCAACCTTTGCTACAAGGTTGAAGATGGTTTCTATATATAGATGACATTCTTCTATTAGATGGATGCAAGAAGGGACTCACCATAGAGTTCGAGTGATCTTGAGGCTCATATCAGTAGACCCATCTGACGAGAGATGGCACAGATAGATATGTAGAAGATCACTCAATGCAGAGTGTGCATGATGTTCAGTCACAGAGGGAGGACAATACTCCACTTTAGAGGGAGTAGGTCTCAGAGTTAAAGAATCTTGGCATGATTCTTGTGATTAGATATGTGGCTGAGATCAGATGAGATTTTTCCTTAGCCAAGGAAAATGCGAAAGTAGAGATCTGGGATGATGGACAGTGGTTTCTACAGTTTATAGACAGATGACTAGTTCGTTGATGTATTTAACGAATACCAGGCCAGATATATGCTTTGCTGTGAACACCCTGAGTCAGTATCTAGTCGAGCCTAGATGTGTTCACCTAGTAGTTGCAAAGCATGTGATGAGGTACCTGAGAGGTACGATAGACTTTGGTCTATACTATGTTGGAGATCATGACTTCAGACTGTATGGTTATACAAATGCAGATTGGGCTAGAAGTGTCTCAGATAGAAAGAGCACATCGGGTGGATGTTATTGTCTAGGATCTGCTATGATCTCGTGGTTTAGCAGGAAGCAGTCCAGTGTGGCTCTCAGCACAACTGAAGCGGAATATATAGCAGCTTGCTCTGCTAGTTGTGAAGCCATATGGCTTCGGAAGCTGTTATCATGACTATTTGACTTAGAGATGGACTCCACTGTGATCCTGTGTGACAACCAGAGTTGTATCAAGATGATGGAGAATCCAGTGTTCCATGATAAGTCAAAGCACATAGAGATCCGATATTTCTATATACGGGATATGGTGCAGAAAGGAGCTATAAAGCTCGAGTATGTGAGCACTGATGAACAAGTTGCTGATGTATTGACCAAACCTCTGTCTCGAGTAAAGTTTGAGTATTTCCGAGACAAGCTTGGTGTAGTTCAAAAGGACCCTCCTCGAAAGGGGGAGTGATATGGTCGATGATGATAGTAGATACTTGTATCGATGATGAGGATACTTTTATCGATAATGAGGATACTTGTATTGTTGATGAGGATACCTGTATCGATGATAAGGATACCTGTATCGATGATGAGGATACTATTATCGATGATGAGGATACTTGTATTGTTGATGAGGATACCTGTATCGATGATAAGGATACTTGTATCGATGATGAGGATACTTGTACCAACGATGAGGTCGATGATGAGGATGCCTGTACCGATGATGAGGTCGATGATGAGGATACCTATTTTGACGATGAGGTCGATGATGAGGATACCTGTTCCGACGATGAGGTCGATGATGAGGATACCTGTTCCGACGATGAGGTCGATGATACCGACGATGAGGTTGATGAGTGGTCCTTAGACTTGGTCTAAGTTGACGAGTGGATTGTATCATCCCTGGACACATGTCCTAAAGGAATCCGTAGACTCTTGTCTCCGAGAAAGATGTTGAGCCTGGAATGATGTAATGTGCTCTCCTGGACTGCTCAGTATAGCAGTGGGTGATCATTCACAGGTCCTGTAATGATGTAATGTATGCTCCTGGACTGCTCAGTGTAGCAGCAGGTGATCATTCACAGATTGTAAATCCTAGATTTGATCTAGGTCACACCCCAGTTGAAAAAGTACTGGCTTTGTGGTTGTAAATCCTAGATTTGATCTAGGTCACACCCCAGTTGAAAAAGTACTGGCTCTGTGGCTGTAAATCCTAGATTTGATCTAGTTCACATCCTTGTTGAAAAAGTATTGGCTCTGTGGTTGTAAATTCTAGATTTGATCTAGGTCACATCCAGTATGAAAAAAGGACTGGCACTGTGGTTGGGATTGCATCGTCCCTAGACATGATATGGTGTCTTAAAGTGATAGGGATTGATCATTCCGTAAGTGGGTCAGGATTTTATCATCCTTGGACTTATGTCCTAAAGTGAGAGGGATTGATCATCCCGTAATTGGATCATGTGTATTGCAGATTATGATGTTGTTGATCAAGAGATCTAGATGGTGTTGTTGATCAGAAGATCCAGATGATGATGTTGTTGATCGAGAGATCCAGATGATGCTGTTGATCGAGAGATCCAGACGATGAGGCTGTTGATCGAGAGATCCAGATGATGATGCTGTTGATCGGGAGATCCAAATGATGATGCTGTTGATCGAGAGATCCAGATGATGCTGTTGATCGAGAGATCCAAATGATGCTGTTGATCGGGAGATCCAGATGATGATGCTGCTGATCGAGAGATCCAGACGATGCTGTTGATCGGGAGATCCAGATGATGATGCTGTTGATCGAGAGATCCAAATGATGCTGTTGATTGGGAGATCCAGATGACTTTATTATTATTCATCCAGAGATGTTTTATTCCTCCGTCAGGATGTTATTATAATGTAAAGTCATTGAGGTAAAACCTCCCATGTAAGTCGGGGCATTAGTTCCCCTAGAGTCAATTGTAATGGGGTGTTTAAGTCCCCTAGAGGAGTCGGCCCAGTCAACATTATGTTGAGTGGTTAAGTTGTTGGGGCCGACCTAGTTAGGGTTAAAAGTCAAGTGAAGTAAAGTATAAATAGAGGAGGTGTGTTCCTCATTTAACACACTCACTCACTTGTGAACTTGCATAGGAGAGAGAGAGAGATCTGCAAAGGAGGAGAAGGAGCTCTTGTTTGGGGACTACATCTTTGTACTTGTTGATCATCTATATTGAGTAAGTTTTGTTGGGTTTTCTACCCCATGAGGGTTTCCCAGGATAAATTGTGTCTCTTGTGTTTATGTTGTGCTTGTTGTTCTTTCAGTGATCCTATATATGCTATTGTTGTGAAATTGAATGGAATACTAATGTTATCTATATTAGCATATTAAATCTTAACAAATTGCACGTGTTTGGTGTTATTTATTTGTAGTTGGGAAAAGGGAGCAAATCAAAATATGTGACAAAGTTCTCAACCCAGAGAGGGCATCCTTAATAAAATGATATAATGAAGTTGAAAAGCTGAAAACAACTCTCACTTCCAGTACTTTTGAACCTATGCATGGAGACCGATATCTACCAAGGACTCAACCCGGTAGTAGTACTTGTCAATGCCATGGTCCACCCCCACTTGATCATCCTTTGGGATGTTAGAGGATGATCTAACATTGATGCATCAATTGGATGATTTTTCAATGCTAATGCCATAGCATTTAATGTGTGTAGGTCACCTTGGAAAGAGATGGTAAATATATTGGTGAACAATGCACCCAAAGAAAACACAACCCCTTAGTAGTGAGAAAACAAGGAGATTGCTTTTGGTAGATAAAAAGGCTCACATTGAAGTGAGACTTCATAACATTAGAAAGAGTTGGAGGGATTGTGGGGTGTTCGTTGTTTCAGATGGTTACAAAGATATCCATCAGAGACCTCTCATTAACAAATTGGTTTCTAGTCCATGAAGGGTCATGTTTTTGAAAGGTCCCAAGGATGGCTCATATTTGATGGGCTTCCTTAAAGAGGCTACTAAAGAGGTTGATTGAGAAATTTTTGTTCAAAGTGTAGTAGATATTGCAACCAATAACATACTTGCGAGGGGAATGATTGAAGATAAGTACCCAATATATCTTGGACTCTTTGTGTTGTTTATGACTTGAATCTCCAGCTGAAAAGATTTTAATCACATTGCATGGTTTGGGAAGATAAGATAGTCCTATTAATGTCCAACAAATGACTACAAAAGTGTTCATTTTTTGGGTTACTCCGAAAGTGTTTACACCATGTTTCGGGGTGCTTCATGAGATTTGGGGTACATGGTGTATGACTAGCCCCTAGATGGTCTGAGATGGATTGTAGCACAGGAGATGGTCTATGATGGATATACAAATTGAGATAGCTTGCTTAGGAGATGCTTGACCTCAAGATGGTGTTGGCTTGGCTTTCTTCCGAGATCTTTTGGTAGTTTGGTGGGCGCCCTTCATTGAGGCCTCGTGGAGGAGCCACTTACTTAGAGAGCACCCTTCAGGGGATGTGAAGGTGTTTTGCATCATGGAGGAGGGATTCAAGTCCTAGTTGTCATGTGGCAACTTGGTTTTCTGTTTGAAGGATTGGAGATGGCTTAGGGATGCCTAAGGCTTTGACAGTATTCTTATAGGGGGTTGTTGACCTCGTGGAGTATATTGCTTAGGAGGATCGATGGAGTCCATGGAGGATCGTGATGGAGTGGTGTGGACTTGCCTTGTGTACAACATCACCTTGGAGTCCTTGTTGTGTACAACATCACCTTGGAGCATGAAACGCGTACTTTAGAGTGGATGTCTCACTTGTGTTGGCCTACAAGGGCTCATGTAGGTTGCTTGTAAGGGCTTGTACCCACATAGTTGTTGGCCTCCCATACCTCTCATATAAATAGAGCAAGGAGAGAGTCTTTCCATTAACATCATCATTTGGACTTCTTTCTTTGTACTTAGCTTCTTGGAGGAAGTCGTGAACCCTAGGAGGAGTTATGGAGTCTAAAGGGGAAATTTTTGTTAGAGCTTGATCCTTGTGAGATTCTAGGGTTTACTCTTGTGAGGAAGATGTTGGTGATGATCACTTGTCTCTCTTTTTCTTGGATCTTATGTCCTTGGTCTCTCATGTCTTGGAGTGCGAGGGTTTCTTGGAGACTCCTAGGTTTAGGGTTTCTACCCTAAGAAGGAAAGAAGATTAGGGTTTGGTGATAAACCCTTGGGGTGAATTTGTGAAAAAGAAGAAGAGGAGGATGTCTTGCCTTGGAGTATATGTAGGAGAGATTCTTGCACATTCGATCTTTTTGATTGAGCTAGGGTTTGATGATTTAGCCTAGCTAGGGCTTTTTGGATAGTTGGAGTTTTTGTACTAGCCTTGAGAGAAGGCTATGGTATACTTGTACTTCATCCCGAGCTAATAAATGAAGTTTCCATGTGTCCATATCTTGTGCCATTTTCAGATATGTATTTCGAGCTATATGTTCTTTATGCTCTGCTATTTACAATGACTTATGTCTTGTGTATTTGACATGAGTAGAAGAGCAAATTGGTAAGTGATTTAACATCTAAAGGGAGAACATAAGGGGCTGCATTTACTACTGTTATACTGCTGTTCAAATACATTTTCAGCTCTAGTTATTGTTTGATAAATTGCCCTAGAAAGTGCTGAAACTTATCTCATTGTTTGGTATCTTTTCTCCTTGAATTATTGTGAAGTTTGGGGCTGTTAGAAGTGAATTATTGTGATCTTTCCGCTACTATTTTATACATTGATTTACAATAGTCCTAAACACTGAAGATCCAATAAATCTTCTTGGAAGAAAGGTGAAATTTCTGAATTGCATTGAAATGTTATTTTAAGAGATTTCCAACATAGTATTAGAGCGGTTGTAGCTTGAAATCACTTTTGAGTAATACGGAGTTCGTATTTCAGTTGAAGTTTACCTAGGACAGGTACTTGACCTAGTAAGGGCATTTGGTGTGAAACCCTAGATTGCTTGGGAGAAACATTTGTACCTTAAAAAGGGTTTTGTCCACTTCATATAATAGTTACTAATGATTTGTGCACTTGAGATTTGTATAGGATGTGTACGGTGAATTTCGATCTCAAAGAGTGTGATAGGTTGGAGGGAGCTTCTAACTTTGTTCGATGGAAGCTTAGGCTTCATATTCTTATGGAAGATGTCGATCTTTGGGATCAGGTTGAAAAGGAGATTCCAAAACCTACCGATCCAACATAGTTGTCTACTCATTGAAAGAAGAAAGCCAAACTGAAGAGAATCATTCTTGATTCAGTGAAGGATCATTTCATCTCACACATTGTTGATAAGAAGACTGTCAAGAAGATGTTTGATGCTTTGGTTAAGCTATTTTAGAATCTCGTGCTTCTTGACAAAGGCTCTTACGAAACCAACTCTTAGTGGATCATATGAGCAAGAAAGATACTATGGTGAGCTTTTTGACTAGGATCAGTGAATTGAAGGATCAATTGGCTGTCTTTGGAACTAAGGGTAAGGATTAGGATTTAGTATCCATATCCCTTAACTGGCTTGCTTCTTCCTGAGTGCCTTTTGTTCAGGGTATTTGTGCTTGGGAGAATATACCATATTTCCCAAAGCTTTGGGTAGATCTTGTGTAGGAAGAAATCAGATTGCAATCTTGTCTAGAGCAATAAGCGAAAGTGGATGCTATTGGTCTCATTGGGAAGACGAAGAAGGTTAGCAAGAAAGGATTCAAGAAGGATGGGACACATATAGGAAAGAGGACTTGACTAAGATCATGTGCTTTCGATGTTGTAAGATGGGACATTAGGTAGGAGTGACAATGTTCTTTTTAAGAAAAGGGAAAAGGCATGAAACATGTTGCAACTGGGACTATTGCAGGAGTAGAGGAGAAGATCTCTCAATTTGAGACTACTTTTTCCATGGCTTCTTGTTTATCTTCTAACATTGTGTTTAGTTTTGGTTGGTATGTGGACAACAAAGCTTCGAGGCACATGCATGTTGAGATGACACCGAGTCAAGTTCGATCCAGGATGTTGTGACGACATTTTGTGCTGATAATTACAGTCATACCCCTATGGCTTACATTTTTGAGATACCAACACAATAGGAGACTGTGGTGATGACTCTCCTTCATTGATTGAGGAGAACATGGATATTATCGTTTCAGAGACTCAAGAGCATACAAGAGTGAGTATACCTCCCAGGAAATATGCTAGTCATTTAGCATTGGTTTTTTCCATTTGTGAGATTTTTAATTGTACAGAGGAGGAGAGGTGTGATGATGGGATTGCCTTCACTCCTAAGCCTTCTAGTCGCTCATTGGAGAGGTGTGCTACCTTGATGGAGGATGATGCATAGATAGATTCTAGAGATGCAGTTGATGAGAGTATTATGGTGTATAGAGCTATGAGGGATTATGGGTTCTCTTTGACAGAGGGGGTTTCCCTTGATGATACTCTTACTTCAAGTTTCTCTCATGATGAGGGATTTGACCTAGTAGAGGTTATTTTGGTTGCCGGAGGATTTGAGGTGCATGAAAGGGATTCTCATGATGATAGGTCAATGACGACCTTCCATAGGTTGTTACATTTTCCACGAGCTTTGTGTTCCAAAATTGAGGAGTTGACCTATGTGGATCTCTATTTTTGTGGCTTTGATAGATGTGATTCACTTGTCTTAATCTTTCATGAAGATATGGCTATCTTTGTAAGTTTTCCTAGATATCTTATGATGTGGTGTCCTTTGATGTTGGCTTGTGATGTTGATTTGGAGGATGTTGGAGGTTGTCAGTTAGCTTTTACTCAGGAGTATTTCTTTCATATTTGCAGTGACCATTATTTATTGGAGGATCGAGATGCTGTGATAGCATGGTTGACAATTTATTTTCAAGAGATAGGTTCTTTACATTTCACAATGGCTGTTTTTGGGACAATAGTTAGTGTTGATTTGTAGATAAAATATTTATTGGAGTTGTAGAGAGAGTAGACAGGTGTTGGTTTAAGCACTTTCCTCGTAGAGAGGGAGTGTTAGTGTTCCGGGTTACTTTAAAAGTGTTTACACCATGTCTGGGGGTGATTCATGAGATTTGGGGTACATGGTGTATGACTAGCCCCTGGATTGTCCAAGATAGATTGTAGCATGAGAGATGGTTCGCAATGGATATGCATAGTTAAGATAGCTTGCTTAGTAGATGCTTGACCTCAAGATGGTGTTTCCTTAGTTTTCTTCCCTTAGGCATTGGAGATCTCTTGTTAGTTTGGTGGTTGCCCTTCATCGAGGCCTTATGGAGGAGCCACTTACTTGGAGAGCGTCCTTCAGGGGATGTGGAGCATTTTGCATCATGGATGAGGGCTTCAAGCCGTAGTTTGCATGTGGCAACTTGGTTTCATGTTTGGAGCATTGGAGAAGGCTTAGGATGCCTGGGGCTTCAACAATGTTCTTACAGGGGGTTGCTCACACCCGATGTAGTAGATTGCTTAGGAGGATTGATCTAGTTTGTGGAGGCTCGTGATGGAGTGGTGTGGACTTGCCTTGCGTAGCTACATAATCTTGACACATGTACTTTAAAATGGACATCTCACTTGTGTTTGGTTACAAGGGCTAATGTAGGTTGCTTGTAAGGGCTTGTGCCCACATAGTATTCTACAAGATATGTTGGCCTCCCTTACCTCTCATATAAATAGAGGAAGGACAAAGTCTTTCCATTCACATCATCATTTGTACTTTTGCTTTGTACTTACCTTCATGGAGGAAGTCTCTAGGGTTTCCTCATGAACTTAGGAGGAGATATGAAGTCTAGAGTAGATGTCTTTGTTGGAACTTGATCTTTGTGAGATTTTAGGTTTTACTCTTGTGAAGAAGACATTGGTGATGATCACTCTTCTCTCTCTCTTAGATCTTCTTAAGAACTTGGCTTCTCTTGTTTTGGAGTGCTAGGGTTTCTTGGAGATTCATAGGGTTAGGGTTTCTACCAATGTTATTAGAACTAGATCAATCATTGAACTAGTCAACCCCAAAAATTTGAACTAAACTGGAACTGAAAAAACCAAACCAAAATTTTGGTCGACCAAAAAATACATAAATGTTCAAATTAAAAAAAAAACTTATATATTCATGTGCATTCGTATCAATCCAAACCATTATACAGAAATATGCAAAGTTTCTGATGTATATAGCCAGTAAGGTTGCATATAACCAAAATAGTACCGAGTGCAATACATCTTTGAACCAAAATACATCAACAAAGAGGCTCTAAATCAATGCTCCCCAAGTTTCTGGGACGGGGGGACGCAGGAGTGGGGAAACGCACATTCGGGACGTGTGGAGACCACCCCCAAATTTTAGGGAAATTTGGGGGGGGACGAGGGGACGTCCCTAAAATTATAAAAATAAAATAAAATACCAAAAATAATATTTCATTTGATGTATATTCATGATTGTGCAAAGTAAATACTAAATATATTGATTTATTTTCTAAGTAGTACTAAGTAGGGATTGTAAAAAATGAAAATATTGGAAAAACATAGAAAAAAAATATTCTCAGGGGCATGGGTGGGGGAAACGTTTCGTCAGGAGTCCCTGGGACGCCGGGACGCAGGAAACATGGGAAACGCGTCCCTGACCTTGCGGGACGCGTCCCCATGGAACACTGCTCTAAATGGCCTTTAGGGTCCAAAAATAAGCATAGTACTAATGAATAACTATAGTCTAGACTCTACAATGATACAATTTGATCATATGGTAGAATCATTAGACACCTCATACTCTTCATCCTCAACATGATTAGACTCTACAATGGGATTTCGGCTTGATTCCCTTGACCCTAAAGGTAGTGGTTCCTATCCATCATTCAAATCCTCTTTAATTATCTTTAGTAGGGTCCTAGGGTTAAGTGTGCTTGTAGTATAGGTTTTTTATATTTTTATTTTAAATTGACTTTTGGTGGTATCTAGTCATGCTGTATGGAACTGATCTGTTCCATACAAAATTGACCTTTTATTGTCTGAAACGCCAAACTGGATCGGTAAGGCCCTGAAACCAGTGGATTTTGTCGATTTTAGTCCGGTTATGATAAAACTAGTTTCTACCCTAAGAAGGCAAGGAGATTAGGGTTTGGTGATAAACCCTAGGGTGGATTTGTGGAGAAGAAGAAAAGAAGAGGATGCCTTGCCTTGAAAGATGTGTTGGAGAGATTCTTGCACATTAGATCTTCTTGGTTGAGTTAGGGTTATCAATGATTTACCCTAGCAAGGGGTTTTGGGATAGTTGGAGTTTTTATACTAGCCTTGAGAGAAGGTTATGTATGTATTTGTAATTCATCTTAAGTTAATAAATGAAGTTTTCAACTATCTATATCTTGTGCCATTTTTCAGATTTGAATTTCCAGCTATACACGTTCTTTATGCTTTGCTATTTATAGTGATTTATGTCTTGCTGATTTGAAATGAGTAAACAAACAAATTGTTAAGTGATTTAACATCTAAAGGGAGAACATATGGGGCTCTATTTACTACTGTTATACTGCAGTTAATTTACATTTTCAGATCTAGTTATTATTTGAGAAGTTGCCCTAGAAGGGGCTGAAACTTATTTCATTGTTTGGCATATTTTCTCCTTGAATTCCCGTGAAGTTTGGGGTTGTTAGAAGTGAATTAATGTATCTTTCCACTGCTTTTTTATACACTAATTTACAATAGTCCTAAGGGCTGAAAATTATGGGGCTAAGATTTCTGAAATGCATTGAAGTGTCATTTTGAGAGATTTCCACCATGGTATTAGAGTAGTTGTAGCTTGAAATCACTCTTGAGTAAGAGAGAGTTGAGATTTCAACTAGAGTTTACCTAGGATAGGTACTTGACCTAGTAAGGGCATTGGGTGTGAAACCCTAGATTACTTAGGAGAAGTATTTGTATGTTGTCCACTTCATATACTACTAATGTTAGGATGTGTAAGGTGAGTCTTGGTCTCAGATAGTGTGACAGGTTGGAGGGAGCTTCTAACTTTGTTAAATGGATGCTCAAGGTTTAGATTCGTATGGAAGAGATCGATCTTTGGGAGCACATTGATCCAACATAGTTGACCGCTCATTGAAAGAAGGAAGCCAAAGTGAAGAGGATCATTCTCGATTCAATGAAGGGTCATTTCTCGTCGAAAGAAGGAAGCCAAAGTGAAGAGGATCATTCTCGATTCAATGAAGGGTCATTTCTCGTCGAAAGAAGGAAGCCAAAGTGAAGAGGATCATTCTCGATTCAATGAAGGGTCATTTCTCGTCGAAAGAAGGAAGCCAAAGTGAAGAGGATCATTCTCGATTCAATGAAGGATCATTTCATCTCACACATTGTTGACAAGAAGATTGGTAAGAAGATGTTTGGTGCTTTGATGAAGCTATTTCAAAATTGTGCTTCTTGATAGATGCTCTTACGAAATCAACTCTCAACGGTTCATATGAGCAAGACATATACTATGTGAGCTTTTTCACCAGGATCAGTGAATTGAAGGATCAATTGGATGCCATTGGAAGTAAGGTTGAGGGTAGGGAGTTAGTATCCATAGCCCTTAAATGGATTTCTCTTTCCCGTGTGCCTTTTGTTCAGGCTATTTGTGCTTGGGAAAATATACCATATTTACCAATGCTTTGAGTAGATCTTTTGCAGGAGGAAATCAGGCTGTAGTCTTGTCCGAAGCAACAAGAAGAAGTGGATGCTATTGGCCTTGTTAGGAAAATGAAGAAAGGTAGCAAGAAGGATTCATGAAGAAGGATTGGACAGATACAAGAAAGGACTTGAGCAAGATCATTTGCTTTCGATGTTGTGAGATGGGACATTATGCAAGACAATGTCCTTTGAAGAAAAAGGGAAAAGGCATGAAACATGTTGCAACTGGGATTGTTGCAGGAGTAGAGTAGATCACCTCTTCGTTTGAGACTGCTTTTCCATGGCTTCTTGTTTATCTTCGAACATTGTGTCTAGTGTTGGTTGGTATGTGGACAATGGAGCTTTGAGACACTTGAAATATGGTAGATCCCTATGTAATAGGATTCAAGAGCAAGAGGGGGATATCACTATGGAGTTTGATGATGATGCCACTCACCTTGTGAAAGGAGTTGCCTTCATTTCATTTTGGATGCCTTCAAGTGATGTTCTTGAGCTGGATGATATTCCATTTGTTTTGGGCTCGAGGAAAAACCTCCTTTCAGTTTTTGCATCGCATATATACACTTAAGAGCTGTTTTTGAGGGACAACAGTGCACCATTAGTGATTGTAGTGTAGCTAGTATGAGGACTTTTGGCTAGAGGGGTGAGAGAGGGTGGCCTTTATAAGTTACTTGATGATTCAGTAGCACCCTTACATTCGGATGAGAGGCCAGTAGGGCCTTCTAGTTCTCAGGAGGCACATGCATGTCAAGATGACACAGAGTTAGGTTCGGTTGAGGATAATTACAGTGATACCTTTATGGTTTATAGGTTTGAGATACTGGCACAATAGGACTTGGTGGTGAGCAGAGATGGCTCTCCTTCACTGATTAAGGAGAACATGGAGGTTACTATTTCAGAGACAAAGGAGAATATAGGAGTGAGTATACCCCGTAGGAGATATGTTAGTCACATAACATTGGTTTCTTCTATCCTTGAGACTTCTAGTTGTATAGAGGAGGAGAAGTGTGATGATGGAATTGACTTCACTCTTGAGCATTCTAGTTTTCCATTGGAGAGGTGTGATACCTTGATGGAGGATGATGTAGAGACAGATTCCAAAGATGCAACTGATGAGAGGATTATGGAGTATAGAGCTGTGAGGGATTTTGGGTTCTCTTTGATAAAGGGAGTTTCGCTTGATGATACTCTTACTGAGGATTCTCTCAAGATGAGGGAGTTGACCTAGTACAAGTTGTTTTAGTTGCTAAAGGATTTGAGGTGCATGAGAGGGATTCTCATGGTGACAGGTTGATGATGGCATTGCATAGGTTGTTACCTTTACCATGATCTTTGTGTTCTAGGATTGAGCAATTGACTTATGTGGATCTCTATCTTTATGACTTTGATAGATGCGATTCACTTGTCTTGATCTTGCATGGAGATATGGCTATCTTAGTAGGGTTGTCTTGGAAAACTTATGATGTGGTGTCATTTGATGTTGGCCCGTGATGTTGATTTGGAGGTTGTTGGAGGTTGGTAGTTAGCTTTTGATCCAAGGAGCTATTCTTTTATATTCACAAGTGACCAATATTCATTGGAGGATCGAGATGTTGTGATAGCATGGTTGACAATTTCTTTTCAGGATACAAGTTCTTTACATTTGACAATGGTTGATTCCGAGACTGCAACTAGTATTGTTTTGTAGACAATAAATCAATGTTATCAAAACCAGACGGGTGGTCGAACCGACCGACCACAGGACCCGAAACCAGACAAAAACCGGATCAAAAACTCGGTTGAACAAAAATACATAAAATATTCATATATTCAATATATTTATATATATGTGCATCCATGTGAATTCAAACCGTTATACACAAATATACAAAGTTTCTCATGTATATAGCAAGTAAGAGTGTATAAAACCAAAGGACCCATTGCACTGAACAGTATGCTAAGTTGCTATTAGCTAACTAACCCCAATAATGCACTAACCAGTTACGAAATCAACCTTGGTTAGGGCCGTAGTTGCCCATTCAAAGCCATTCTAAGCATAAAACCTAATGAGCAGTGAACTTGTAACAAATAACACCAAATTTAAATAATATATCAGTACCTCAGTCGTATCTCCTCTCCTCAGCAAATCGACCATACCTTTGCTTCAAAACACCAGTATAGTTGTCGTACCACAGTCAGTATGCTTAGCCCAGTCATAAGAAAACTCCAACGATGAGTGTGATGGAATATGAGGGTGCTAACGTCAATTTATAAGGTTTGTAGGGCCATTAGGTTAATAAACCTAAGCCGATGTGTACTCTTTTTTTGTTTTTTTATTAAAAAATTTCAAAATTGCGTTTTTTTGGCCCCACAACAACGTTGTACGGAACCAATCGATTCTGTGTGGAGCCCGACCGGTTTGAGAAAACCGGTTGGTTTTGTATGGAACCGGCCAAAAGCGGTCATAATTCAATGGTTGGCCCGATAAGCTCATGGACCTAGTTAGACTGGCCGGTTTTGCCGGTTCCGGGCTGGTTCTGATAACATTGCAATAGATATATTGGAGTTGTGGAGGGAGTCAACAGTTGTCGGTCTAAACACTTTACTTGTAATGATGGAGTGTTAGTTTTTTGGGTTACTTCAAAATCCTTTACACCATGTTTGGGGGTGCTTCATGGGATTTGGGTTACATGGTATTTGACTAGCCCGGGATGGTTTGAGATGGATTGTAGCATGAGATATGGTCCTTGATGGATATGCATAGTTGAGATAGCTTGCTTAGTAGATAGTTGACCTCAGGATGGTGTTGGCTTAACTTTCTTCCCTCATGTGTCGGAGATCTCTTGATAGTTTAGTAGATTCCCTTCATTAAGGCCTTGTGGAGGAGCTACTTACTTGGAGAGCGCACTTCAAGGGATGTAGAGCGTTTTGTGTCATGGAGGAGGGTTTCAAACCCTAGCTGGCATGTGGTAGCTTGGTTCCCTGTTCAAAGGTTTGAAGATGGCCCCAAGACACTTGGGGCTTCAATAATGTTCTTGCAAGAATTTGTTGAGCTAGTGGAGTACATTGCTTAGGAGGATCGATGGAGTTCGTAGAGGCTCCCAATGGAGTGGTGTGAAATTGCCTTACATAGCTATATCACCTTTGAGTCCTTATTGTGTATGACATCACCTTGGAGCATGAGACATGTACTTTAGAGTGTATATCACACTTGTGTTGGCCTATAAGGGCTTATGTGGGTTGCTTGCAAGGGCTTGTGCCCACATAGTATTGTTGGCCTCCCTTACCTCATACAAATAGAGGAAGGAGAGAGTCTTTCCATTCACATCATCATTTGTACTATTTTTAGTGTACTTAGCTTCTTGGAGGAAGTTGCTAGTGTTTCTTTATGAACCCTAGGAGGAGATATGAAGTCTATAGGAGATGTCTTTGTTGGAGCTTGATCCTTGTGAAATTCTAGGGTTTACTCATGGGAAGAACATGTTGGTGATGATTACTCTTGTCTCTCTCTTGCATCTTCTTATGTACTTAGTCTCTTTTGTCTTGGAGTGCTAGGGTTCCTTGGAGATTCATAGGGTTAGGGTATCTACCCTAAAAGGAAAGACACTTAGGGTTTGGTGATAAACCCTAGGGTGGATTTGTGGAGAGGAAGATGAGGAGGATGTCTTTCCTTGGAGGATGTGTTGCAGATTTTTGCACATTGGATTTTCTTGTCTGAGTTAGGGTTTTTTGCATAGTTGGAGTTTTTGTACTAGCCTTGAGAGAAGGCTATGGTACGTATTTGTACTTCATCTTGAGCTAATAAATGAAGTTTCCAGCTGCACATATCTTGTGTCATTTTCAGATTTGAATTTCTAGCTATATGTTCTTTATGCTTTGCTATTTACAACGATTCATGTCTTGGTGATTTGACATGAGTAAAAGAGCAAATGGCTAAGTGCTTTAACATCTAAAGGAGGAACATGAGGGGTTGCATCTGCTATTGTTAAAGTACATTTTCAGATCTGGTTATTGGCTGATAAGTTGCCCTAGAAGGGGTTGAAACTTATCTCATTGTTTGGTATCTTTTCTCTTTGAATTGTTGTGAAGTTCGGGGTTGTTAGAAGTGAATTATTTTGATTTTTCTGCTGCTGTTTTATACTCTGATTTACAACAATCCCAAAGGCTGAAAATTTTAGGGCTAAGATTTGAGGAACCTTCTAGGAAGAAGGTGAAATTTCTGAATTGCATTGAAGTATCATTCCTAGAGACTTCCAACGAAAAGTACATCAATGTGATTAAAAGATATACTTAGTGTGACTACAATGTCAGAGTGCAACCGCAACTCCCATATCAATATTGAAAGCAAAAGAAACAAAGAAGGAAAATGTTGCCGCCAGAAGCACACCTGGGGGGAACGTGGCATAAATCTTCAAGCCACTAGGTGTGTCCTTGGGGGCAAGTCTCGAGTCAAGTGCTGTCAGCTGATCTTGACTCCTCCGTTTAGGCAAATTCCTAACGAAGCCAAGGGGGGGTAGACCCTAAGAAATGTTACCAAGGCTTTAATTCTTAGTTGTTAAGATGGAAGTAAGTTTTTTTTAGGAGTTTTTAGGATGGTTGACTGAAACAAGATATTGCAAATAAATGTAAATTAAATCAACAACATAGCATATAAAGATATGACTCAAACAACAATGAACATATATTAAGCAAAATAAACGAACAACAATGAACATATATTAAGCAAAATAAACGATATTGTTGTAAAGTTGATCAGTGCCAAAATGGAGTCGAATTAAATGCTGCTGAAAATGAAATGTTTTGCAATTGTGTCTTGGTCAATTTTAGAATTATTATGACGAATAAATTAAGGGAAAGGGGATTCCCAATATGCCGTAAGGTATTGGGAATATGTCCGGATTTTGACAAATGTGGTTCCTCACGAGAAAATGTGGGCTAGATGGAGTCTCGGGGGGATGTCCAACACTACAACAAACGAGGGTGTAGCCTGACGGGTCCCCAAGGTCACTGTCTAGTGGTTCCTGCTTTCTCTGAAGAATTTGCTCACACAAGACAAACTTCGAAAAACGTCGGATTTCCGTTCGTGGAGGGGAATTGATTTTAATTAAAATGAATTTTTAATTAGATGTGGAAATTGTAGAATGCAACACTTCCGCTTTTGGATATTCCAAAGCTCAAGGAAGCCTGCAATGGATAGAGCATACATAGAGTGTGCCAAATGTTTATTCTGATTGAGATATTAAGTGCAATTGTAGTAAATTGTTAATGGCAAGAATCTCTTTTCCACATGCTGCTTTGTCGGGCAAGCCCTTACACAACGTAGTACTTCAGGAAATCAAATGCCAATTTTAAGATTGCAAAAGAAAAGTAAGATTGTAAGATTGTAAAATAAAGCAAAATATGAGACTAATTACTATAGCAAAGAATCTCTTTTCCCTTGCGGTACTTCGGGAAAGCAATGTTGGGTTAGTATTAGTTTGCAAAGTAGAGCGGAAAATAAACTTGATTAATCTAGTTATTTCGGAAATGAAAACTAATCTAATTGCAGTAAAAAACAAAGGAAGTGCAAAAAAGGACGATACGAGCTTCCCCCAAATGGGGGGAAGAGGGGTGTGGGAGCTTTAAAGCCCACTTGCTTTTTATTAATTCTTATTACAAGTACAACATGCTTTTGAAAAAAGGAATGCCTTTGATCCTTATAATTTGGATCAAAAGGCTTACAACAAAGGGGAAGATGAGGAGATAAGAAGAGGGATGAATGAGGCTCTTTTTTGCTAGTTCACCTCTTCAAAACTCTTCCGATTCCACTTTCCTGTAAGCAAAAAGCCAAAAAACCAGCAAGCTAATAATCTTGAAAGTTAGTGGATTAGCTCAAAAATACATAAAAATTTACACATGAAAAGTACTTGCAAAAGATGGGAAAAATTTATAACTTCAAGTACCAAAAGCAAACTAGATCTAGGCTTAAAATTTGAACCTTAAAGTATTCTAGATCTACTAACTTGCATAACAATAGGATGTAAAATAAAACTTTTGTAGATCTATCTTTTGTTAAGCAAAAAGAACCAAGTAACCGGAAAGAAAGAGATTTGATTTTAAGAGGAAGAAGAAGGGACGCTTGTTCAAGCGTGAATCGCTTTTGAGATTTGCAGATGCCAATGGGAACCATAAAACTAATTCTTCCAAGACTTGAAGATGAGGGAGATGCAGCTTAACTCCGCCCTGTTATCACATCCATAGTAACCGAGATACCATGATTACAGAGCAGTTTCTTGTATATTTTTGAGCTAGTCCTTTACACATTTTTGATGAGATCAACCTATGATGAGCAGAACTTTTGATGATCACTCATGTATCAGAGCAGCCCCAGAGCAGACATGACAGCCTTGTGCCATGACTGAGCCTCATGACCTCAGATATGATGATCGAGGTGACCATTTGTTTTCCATACAGAGCAGTGTGATAGTGCCCAGAGTTATACAACAGCAGTGTTCCAGTGACGGTTGATGGTCCAGATGATGGATACAGGTGTATGACCCAGCAGGTATACGGTTGTGCATTGGATATGTGTATCTTGCTCTATTGCTTATCTTAGTAGCTTGACTAGGTATTTAGTGGTCATGATCTGGCGATATATATATATATATATATATATATATATATATATATATGATTATTGGTTAACTGCCTGAAATTAAAGTGATCTAATTACTCGGAATAAGAATTTCTTGTTTATACTCGTTGGTTTTACCCTCTTAAGTAGTATGGACGTGATCATTCCCACCATTTATGGCTTGCTAGTTATGGCATCACCCATCACTTTCCCCATCCATCCGTTCTCTTCCGTATTTGGTTTTACCTTGACTTACACCTTAGCCTGTGATATGGAGGACCTCCCCACTTTTGCCTCTATGTTGGATAGATTCCCTATTGTTTTGTGTCTCAGCTCTGAGTTGTGCAACAGAACTTACCAAAGCCTTAATCCTTCTGGGTTAGGAGAACCCGCTAGTGTTGGTTCCTGAGCTTATGTGAGTTGGATTTGAAGCCTTGACCTCTCTGGTCAGTTGCCCCCAATGTTTGGTCCTGATTGTGGATGATCCCCCTAGTTTCCTGAATTGTGTCAGCTAGACTTGAAGCAAATTGTACTACCATCATTACATGCATATGTGACTGATTGTTATATCTTCTATGCAAGCCTATGATTATAAATTAAAACTGTGCTTCTAAGCACAATGAAAAAGGGTTATGAAATGAAATGTAAAGCACCTTGGATAAAAAGATACAATTAGTTGTGCTTCTAAGCACATGCAAAATCCAAAGGGTCATAAGGCCTAAAAAGCAGTGGTTAAGTGTATGCTAAATCTAAAGATTGCTGGTCATAATAAACATGTAATGATTAATTCCTCACGGAGCCTACGGGTTGCGATGTGAGATGGAGTAAGGGACAACTAATTCTAAGTGTCCCCTAGAACCTCAAGTTACGGTTAGCTGTGCACTTAGTCACGGTGGTTCTAGAAAAGATCCTCATGAAGTTGGTTCCAGCTTGGATGTGAGCTGTAGACATTTGCTAAAAGTTGAATAGGCACTCCTCAAATCAACTTAATCCATTTGTGAGACACCGCCATTCCTTGTGTGTTTTCTGTCCAACACATGCTTAGGTGATTTTCCCTTTTTCCCTTATCCAAAGTGTCGCAGTGTTGAAGATTGTAAAGTTATTCCCTTAGCCTAGCCTTGTCTTTTCCACCTTCACCCATTTCTAACAAAATGGTCACGTCCATAAACTGAGTATACACTTGAGGGTCTTTCTCTTAGTAATTGATTATTTTAATCTAAACTTATATTTGATGTATTATTGCTTAAACGCCAGTGAAATGCTACTTTATACTTTAGTCTTGTTATTGAAATAATTAAAGGAGCATATCTTATCCATTTGCACTTGCAGCATCAATTAGTTTGAGCCTGGGTCATTATTTTGATCAGTTTTGACCTGGTCAACCCAGTTTGACCAAGTCAACCACAGAATCAGGGTTGAGTCGGATCGATGATGGTCGAGATTGATTATTTATGGTCCTATGATGCCCACTTGATGGTTCCATGCAGCAGACACAGGTTTCATATGATGGTTTGATGAATTTCTATTATTATTATTATTTATAGACCATTATTTTTATTTGTCTAGGCATGGTTGAGCTTACAGATGATTATCCAGGCGGTCACATGTTGTATGAGTACTCATCTCTACTACATTTGGGCCTTCTGAGTCCATTGGCACACTCAGATATCAGTTTCAGGGACTTTCATACGAGTTTATGGTCAAATTATCACTTTATTGCATGTTTGCCATATAAAATGGCATGTCAGCACATTTTGAGATTATTTTGGTTCACCTAGTGCGCTACAGAGGGAGTATTGGGTCCAACCACTCGTTATTACCATTTTACCATGCTCCCAGACATTTTGATGCAGTCAGATTTGTGCTCGGGGCACCAGGCAGAGAGGTACACGCATTTTATTATTTTACAGGTGATTTTCTGAGGATAAAAAAATGGAATAAATGGTCACTGAGGAAATCGATTTGGGAAATTGAGGGAAGGAATTGGCATGAGGTTTGTTCAGAGGAATTTTGTGATGCATCCCACCCCTTCCGGCACAGTTTGCAGTATTTAGTGGGGTCCACACACACTCCGGGCTATTATTTGGATATTTTATTGTGTTTTTGAGGGGGCCATGATTTGGTCTCTTGGTCACTTTATGATGTTATATAGTCATATTATTTATTATTGTTCCATGGGGCCATGCTAGTGAAGGGTATGATCACCTCCTAGCCCCACCATGTGCTTTATTCATGTGTCTTAGTCACTTGTCATGTGGTACGTCCCCCTTGGGCGACTTAGTGAGTGCGCCCCCCTCTATTTGTGAGTTGATTCGTGTATTGTATTTCTGGCTCATCTTAGTTGTTGATTATTATTGTTATATCTTTGGATCTCCACCACTCATTCAAAAAGTGGTTAGGGTTTTGGTCTCTCTCATTCCTATTTAAGGAAGAGAACCCCCTCATTGTAAAGGCACCTTTGGGCTCTTGGAATTTTCAAAATAAAGAGAAATTTTGCAGAGACTCTTGGATTTTCTTTGTGGATTGTTCTTGGATGGCGATTGTAAAGTTTATTTCTCCTAGCATTTGAGATATTTCTGTGGATCCAAAATATTTTCGTGGGAAAATTATTTTACTGCAGGAGGGGGATTTCAACTTGGGCGTTTTTGCAGGGGCTCCTCAACTCGCTCCACTTTGAAATGGCTTTGTATCAGGGGGTTTTCAATTGTATCTGTGATCATTGATATGCTTCTTGATATTTCTCTTGTTGTTATAGTCTTTTTCTTCCGAACATCAAATCTTACTTGTGTAGTTTGCATGTGTAGGAGAGGGGCGCATTGGCTTCCTTGGGAAAATCGATTTCACTTGGAGACGCTGTCAAATCATCTCAAATTGATTGGGCAGAGGTAAATCATCACTAAGGCATCTACAAGATTTTCCGGGTAAGATCTACACTTGATCTTTTTTGTTTGAAATTCTAAACCATTGGCCATTTAATTTTACTGCTCAAACCCTATGTATAAAATTTATAAAAATTCTCTAGGTTTTATTATTTGTTTTTTTGGCAAACAATTTCTGGGTTTTCATCCTTAGGCCTAGCCCCAAGTGGGTCCTTAAGGGCGTCTTGCTCTATGGACTCCTTCTACCCAATTTCCTAGGCACTGATCTTTCCCTGCTTGCGCCCCCCCCCTTGTTTGCTTGCCTTCTGAATGATTAAAACATTATTCTCTGAGCTTGTGACCTTTGATATTGTCAGATCTATGGTCAAGCTGCGCGAGGAATCCTTAAACTTGTCAGATCTACTCTTTCGGACCATTTTCCCTATTTTAAGTACACGTTTCCCAAGGTGGTTGATTTTGATCATTTACCCTAGCACCTATATCCTAGATTTAGCCTTAATTCTGAGTTACTGTAACTGAATTAATGAACTTTCATATCTCATCTTCCCTAAGCCTCTACAGTAGCTCCATTCCTTAAATCTAGGGTTCTACACCCTTCACTCTACATACATCGTTTGATTTGCTTGATTTGGTGTTTGGGTTAGATCTCTCTTTTTAAGAGTAGATTAGGGTCTCCCCCTTTGTTATCTGTGGCTTGGATAGCAAGAAGCGAAGAGTGCCTCGATTGGCGTGATAACCAATCCATCTTGGGAATTGAGGCCCTCTTAGGTGTCACCGGTTAGTTGTCCTCCTCTACCATCCTGGATAGGATCTTTCAGTTGGCAACTACACTTTGTGTGATAACATGCCCCTTACTCCAAAAGAAAACCTTAAAAAGCTTAAACACACTTGCAAACAAGGATCAAATCTGGTTCATTTAACATATAAAAACCAAAAGAACATGCAATATAACTTACTATAACCTGCTACTCTTGAATCTTTAGATGCAAAGATGTAAGTACATAACTTGAAGACTACAAATATTTACTCTATGTGTTTTAGGAAAACCCTCTAAGCCATATTCATTACCAGATTTAATAAGCATGCATGAAACTAAACAAGATTACCTCATACACCATTCACAGATTGGACATGCACCATTAGACCTCCAAAGCCTCAATATTATTCCAAAGCAATAGCAAAATTATTGCAAGAGCAGAGGTTCCTTGCATCCGTGCAAATGGAGGAGCAAAGCCTTGCTTAAATAGAAAAACCAAGCCCTAGGGGGGGTGCATTAGCTAACTCAAGAGGGAGGGCTAGTTCCATGAGAGAATAAATGAAGAGATTGGATCTTGATTGAATGAGGTGGGGGCCACCTCACAAGAGGTGCGCCCCTCCTCCTTGGACTCTCCTCCCAACAAACAACGAGATGCCACATCAACCCATGTGCCCTTCTCATGAGGGAGGGCACATCACTAACTTGAGATCAACTCGCCCTCTTCCAGGATATGATTGAAATCACCAGATATTGATTGGTTTGGCCTCCGATACTGATTTCCAGTTGAACTGGATCTTCACTAGGACCAAATTCCTTTGATTTCGGAATTTGATTTTCTCTCATATCTTTATTTTTTTAATTCTCTTTTATGATTTTTTGAGAGAATTCTATTTGAGTGATAAATAATCACTCAAACACTTAGGAAAGTGGGTTTTGGGGTAATGTGGGTGCTCAGAGTTAGAAAACGAGCACCCCCATGGCCAAATTCCCCCTCTAGACCACACTTTTATGACACTTTGAATTTTTATAATTAACTTATTAAAAAATTGACCCGTTTTATGGGAAATTTTTTTATTTGCAAAACTTAACAAAAATCCTAGCGGACCTAGTACATGTTCATAATGACCCAAAATAATGTCCTAGCATGGTAATATACATTGACACTTAGACTTTAATAATCTCCTAAGGCCTAACCACCTAGGTGACCATTCCAGTGTTGGAGGAGCAGGTGAAAAACTAAAAAAATATACAATACTTAAGAGTACGTATAATTAACAAGGAAAAAATGCCATGGAATAGCTGACTCAATGTTTAGGTCTTAGGAAAGCCAAGTCTGTTACATACTTTCATCATGCTATGACATTTTATTACAATATCCCTGAGGGGTATGAACATGTAAAAAATTAAAAAAGGGGCCAAAAATTGGCCCTGAGGAGACCTCTGAACTTCTGACCATTGATAATGAACAATTGAATTGTTCACAACTTCGGCGGCTCACTGGAAATCCACCTAAGTGCAACTTAGTGGATAACAAAAACAAAACTGTGTCTAGCTAAGTTATATGCTTATAGTCTAGCCAAAAGATAAGATAGTGTAAGTGTAGTGATACGATAGGAAGGCTAGAGACTAGAGATTTCAATGTTGAGCAAGAGCAAGAGAAAATGTCAAGGCCCCCTGGGGTTGTTAGAAGTGAATTATTGTGAATTATTTTGGGGTTGTTAGAAGTGAATTATTGTGATTTTTTTGCTGTTGTTTTATACTTTGATTTACAACAATCCTAAAGGCTGAAAATTTTAGGGCTAAGATCCGAGGAACCTTCTGGGAAGAAGTGAAATTTCTGAATTGCATTGAAGTATCATTCCTAGAGATTTCCAACGAAAAGTACTGTTATCACATATATAGTAGCCGGGCTACCATACATTATTTTTCAGATTCCAGAGCACATTTCAGCCAGTTCCTTTACTTTGAGATGATGAGATGAGCAGCTATCTATGGATCACTATCAGATTTTGGACAGCATATGTATTCCCTATGCCATGACTGAGTCTCAGGACACTCAGAGAGATGACTGGATGTAGCCATTATACCATTGGTACAGAGCAGTCAGTAGTGCCCAGAGTTACAGCAGCAGTTTCAGAGGACAGATGATGGTACAGGTTGATGAGCATTCAGGTATATGACTCAGCAGGTATATCATTGTGTTATGGTTATATTGCTTTTATACTTATTCTTATAGCATGTCTTAGCACTTAGTGTCATGATCTGGCGATCATATAGATATGTGGACCTGGTTGATCTTATTATATATATATTATTGTCCCTACTCAGACTTAGAAGTTCACTATTCATACTCATTGGTATTACCCTCCTTAGGGAGAATAGAGGTGATCATTCCACCATACCTTGGCTTGCTAGTGTCGGCTCCATCATTCATTGTCTTCATCCATCCATTACCTACCTTTTAGTTTATCACCCTGACTTACTACTTGACTAGTGACATGGATGATCTTTTCCCCACTGTAGCCTCTGTATTGGATGAGCTTCCCTGTTTATTGTGTCTCGGCTCTGAGTTGGTGACAAAACTTGCCTATGGCGAGTTGGAGTTCCTTGTGAATTCCCCTTAGTCACTAAAAGTTGTATTGGCTAAACCTGAAACTTTTAGTGCTGCCATGAATACAAAATCTGGAAAAGTGAAATGCTATATCTTGTATGAAAAGCCCATTCATGCAATGTGTTTCTAAACACACATGAATGAAAGGCATGCCAAATGAAAATGGCTATGAAAATAAAAATGTTATATCTTGTGGAAAATAAATACCTAGGTAAACAAGCTGTCCATCGACACACCTAGAAGTGCTCAGGTAAACAAGTGCCTTAAAAACACACCTGCAGCAGAAAGCCTAAATAAATGTAAATCTATGCAATGTGTTTATAAACACACATAGATCAAGGCTATGGAAACTTCAGGCCCAAAAAGCAATGGAACTTAAAAGCTATATCTAAACAATTGCTGGCCTTATTTGTATTATGGATTGTGCGCATCTGTGAAGGTGAATAAACCCTCTTTGAACAACTCATCCATTTGTGAGACACCACCATTCCCTGTGTTATTGCTCATTCAGTATATACTATGGTGTGTATTCCCTTTCCCTTGCCAAAGTGTCACAAAGTTAAGTCAGTCAAGTCATCCCTTAGCCTAGCCAGTTATTTTAGCCTTCACCCTTCACTAGCAAATTGATCACAGCTATGAAGTGAGTATGATCTTGAAAGTCTAGTCTGAGTAATAATAATAATTAACGACATTATATATTTGGATTTAGATCGCCAGTAATGATTACTTTGTGCTATAATTGTTATTTGAATAAGTTGTAGAGCATGCATTAACCTCGGACACTTTGCAACAGCTTATGATGATGGTCTGAGTTATATTGGGTCATGTTGACTTGGTTACGCCTAGTCTGACCATGGTCAACCATAGGACATGAGATGGCTGGACCTTATGATGACATGGATAGATGATATATGGTCTATGTATACATACATGATGATTCTATGCAGCAGCTACAGGGTTATGATGATGATTCTTGATTACAGCAGTATTTGATTATTTACAGATTATTATTATTGGCCCTGTTCCGGTATATTGGATATATATTTTGATCATGCAGAGACTCATATGGTGTATGAGTACACATCTTGGATGGATTTGGACCTTCTGAGTCCAATGAGACAGTTTGTTTTCAGTTCCGGGCACTTACAGTGATGATTGAGCCTCAGTAGGCTGTCCTAGTGCAGTTTTGGCCTGTCATAGGTCCTGTCAGAGCAGATGTGATTTTTATCCGGTTGACCTAGGGCGCTGATGATGGAGGGGGTGGTCCAGCCACTTGTTTTTACCATATTACCCCCCTCCCGGACACACTGGTGCCCTCACCTTGACAGCGCAGGCACTCCAGGAGGCAGTTTGGGGCAGTTTCACGCTTCCCGAGGCATTTCAGGATTGGTAGAAATGGCTATTGAGGAAATTGATTTGGGCTACTGAGGCAAGGTTATGGCATGGGATGATCAGTGATGATAGATCGGGGTCCTCCACACCTTCTCCAACAGTTTCAGCTTCATCGGGGCCCGCATCCATCACTTATGGCACTTTCTGAGGTCTTTTTGAGGCCTACGATTTGACTATGGAGGCACGATTTGGTCCATTGATGATTATTTATTGATTATTGTGCTATGGGGATTGACCAAGGAGGGATAAAACTACCCCTTGGACCCACCATAAGCCCTTTATTATATTTTGTCATGATGATTTGGTGGGATTCCCCTCTTCTAGGGCGATTTTGTCCACTCACATAATATTTTATTAGTGATCCATGTATTTTATTGTTGAGCTCATCTCAACCATTGATTAGACATTGGTATCTTTTAATCTTAGCCACTCATTCAAAAAGTGGTTAGGATTATGCTCTCTCCCCATCCTATTTAAGGAGGGAGCCTCTCATTGTAAAATTCATCTAGAGATTTTTGGCTCTTGGCTCTTGGAATAAAATTTCTATCTTTTGGAGTACATGCTTGGATTGGAGTGGATGTTGGTTGTTTCGATTGTAAATGCTTTTGTCCATTGCACTGGAGGATCTATTGTAGCTATCTTGCATGTTTGCCATATCTTATTTACAGGTTAAGAGGACGATTTTGGACAAGTGCGAATTGGTGGGGAGGCTTGCCCTTCAAGCTTGGAAGAAGTCGTTTTGGTTTGACAGGGAGTAGTTTTGCCTTTGTGTCAATTATTCTATGTTTCTCTCTCTCTCTTGCTTGTATCTACCTTCAACATGTTAAACTGATTGATGCTTTGCTCCTTGGCTTGACAGGTTAGAAGGAATCACACGTGGCTTGGGAAAATCGATTTGGCAAGAGGGCTTCAACAATTCTCCATTTGATCTTTGGCAAAGTAATCCTCGTCTCAACTAGCATTCATCTCTTCATCCAGGTATGTTCCAAGAGGTATGATCTTCTTCTTCCTTGAATCATCCATAATTTCTAGATCATAAAAAACCCTAATTAATTAAAACCCTTGTTTTGGTATTTCTTAGATCTACTTAGATCTAGCCTTGCTTTTGAAGAGATATTGAAAACCCACCTCTATAGCATCCACCCCTAGTTGGATCTATAGTTTGGTGGTGATTGGCTAAAAATTGACACACTTTTCAAGGCAAAAAGCCCTCTTTAACCCAAATCGCACTTCGTAGTGAGAGGCTTGTTTGGTTAGATCTAGCACATGGGTAGGTGAGATCCCACTTGATTTGCAATCTAGACACTTGATAACCTACCCCCAAATTCTTACTTTGGTGAATTCTACCTTGTGGACGTCATTCCATGTTTTAAGGGGTTAAAACCCCCTTTTGAATTTATTGGCACCTCAAAACTCAGATCTACTAAGATCTAGCCCTTGGATTGACTTGATTTTTGGGACATACATAGATCGGGGTACTAGCTACTTGGATCTATAGTTTGGTGGCCATTGGACTTGATTGGTCCACCAAACCCACCTTTTAACCCTCCTTGAACAAAGTCGCACTACCTGGGGAAGGTGAGTTTGTCCATTTTGAGGAAGTGGGTGTTTGAGATTTTTGGAGATTTGGAACGGCCATACCTCGAAACCTAGGTCTAGCCTATCTGTTTGTGACGATCCGCCTTGGGGGTAGCATTCCTTGTTTCAAGGGATTGTGGTCCACTTAGGGTCATTTCACGAAAACCTAGATCTAGCAAAATCCAACCATTAGATCTTATTTGGCCCACTTGACTTGGCTTCTAGGTGTCCCGATCTACACTTTGACATACTTTTTCACCCCATTAGCCCATTTAACAAGGCACTAGTCCTCCTCAAAGCAAGTCGCACTCCTTGGGATTTGTGTCAAAACCTAGATCTAACACATGGGTACTTCTAGAATCAACTTAGATCTATAGATCTAGTCATTACCTAACCTCTAGTACCAACATTACACCTAGCTTCACCTTGTGGGCCCACTTAAAGTCATTTCACACATCCCAAGAAAACAAGACCCACTTGTGTAAACATATGGTACTACACCTAGTCAACATATCAAATCATGTGGCCTAAACCATACGTAGGTTGAAACATTAACAATCTCTTACACCACTCTCAACCATACCTCAACTCCTAGGTCCACTTAGCCTTGCATTGGTTTCCGTAACTCATCATTTACTCATCCTTAGAAACCTTTGTTTGGGTCCAATCTACTGTGATTGGTTATAGGGTCTCCCCCTAGGTCTTGTTACACCCTGACCTAAAGCGAAGAGTGCCTCGGTTGACATGACTCCCACCTTGCATTGGGAACCGTGGCATCTCTTGGGTCACCTCTTTAGTTGCCTGTCTCCTCTACCGTCCCGGATGGGATACCACCAGGGGAAACTACAAGTTGTGTGATAACAAGTACGTTAAGTGTTCCCAGAAGGTGAAATTTCTGAATTGCATTGAAGTATCATTCCTAGAGATTTCCAACGAAAAGTACATTAAGTGTAAGTGTAGTGATACAATAGGAAGGCTAGAGACCGGAGATTTCGATGTTCAACAAGATCAAGAGAGTGAGAGAAAATTTCAAGCCCCCCTAGTCCTGATGGCGGGGTTGAAAGAGGGGATCGACATATGGGTTTGTTGTTGGAGTCGTTGATCGTTGTGAAAGGGCTGATGCAATAGTGGATGATATCCTTGGGGGAGTGATCGGGCTAAGGGGACTTGGTTATACAAGCCTGAATAAGATAATAAATGAAGGAAAATTGTTACAAAGTTTTATTATTAATATGAAACATTTAGACAATCTACAAGGAATATGCCACCTTCCATCTTCTCTATTGTGCAAAGACTGGATTTGCTTCCACCTTTATTATGTTGTAGCATCTGTAAAAAGTGCATTGGTCACTCAGAGAGTCGGTAGTTTTCCTTTACTGACAAAGGTGGAAGGGATCCCATTTTGGTGATGTTAAACAAGTTGAGGACCTTATCATTGGTCGTTTATTTGAGGATTTTTGGATGCAGATGGAGGATATGGTGACCATATTTGTTCCTTTTGCGGATGTCCTTTGCATGTTTTATAGCTATAAAATATTCTTAGGGGATGTATAAGAGGGCATTTGTTCAGATGAGGGAGAGGCTTAATTAGAATATATTTTGTGAACATTCTAGGATTGATAATGCAACTAGGGATTTTAGTCTCCTAAGATGGAAGATCTTCACAACCCAATTCTATTGTTGCTCAATGCTCAACCCTAAATGTTTTCATAAAAACCTGAAGAAAGATGAAGAGGTTATGAAAAATTGGAGCACATTTGTCAATAGGTGTTATGTTGGTGATGATTGTACTACCATATGAGTTGAGTTGGGCAAATATTTGAGATCATAGGGCACTTTCCAAGTCAATACTATGCATTTAATAGGACAAGACTTGGGCCCATATAGACTGTGGGAGCAGTGTGGAGCCAATACTCCCTTGCTTTGTTGCTTGGCTATTCATCCACTTTCATACATAATTTCAAAGTAGTCTCGAATCTTTTATTTTGAAGTTCAAAGTTTGATGTACATTTTTTTTCAAGTTTCTAGTATTAAATTTTGATTACACAATTTCCATTTTGCTTCACATATGACTAGTTCATTGGCTTGCAAGAGAAAATGTAGTGAGTTTTCCTTCATCCCTTTTGTGATGAGGAATTGCCTAACTTCTCAAAAGGCTTAAGAATCTAAGATTCAGTGTATGCTCACTCAAATCGTTGCTTTCTATTTTAACAACGGGGAGACAACCTTGTTGAACCCACTAGGATATTGGGTTATGGCAGTTCCCAAGATGATGGCAAGGATGAGCTAACTTTGGAGGTGTTGCAAGTGAATGTGGTAGTGGCTTTGGCTTTTTCACTCCAATGAGCCAACAAATGAGATGGATGGATATGAGTCTATTGTGGGTTTGTAGAATTATAAACTGAACAATGGATTGTTTGAATTTTGCATTGTTGCAGTCTTTTTGTTAGGGATGTGATATTGAGGATTGTGTAGTTTTTTATATGAATATGAATTTGAATATAATATTCCTATGTACTTGTAGGAATATGAATAAATTGCAAATTTTCTCTTAAAACAACAAAAAATAAAGTTATTACTGTGTGTGTATAAAAAAACCCAAAAATGTTTCTTATCCCTCAAACCTTAGATCCCCATTTCTCAATTTAAACATGTTTCCCATTTTTGGTAACATAAATAAGTGCAGAATTTATGATTTGATTAGTGTTAGAAACCCAACTGATGCATACTGCAATAGAGATAAAATATCCAAGTTTACCTTTGTATCAAATGACCCAACCCCCATAAGGGTAGGCCATGTAAAGGCCACTGCCCTCTTTTTTCAAATGATTATGTTGGATTCTTTCATTTTCTTTTGTGGGGGTGGATCTAAAAAGTGCTATGAGTCACTGGGGCCACTATGAGCAAAATCATAAGCGGATAGACCACGATGATCAGATTTTGTAAGCTATCGACCCAGAGCTCCCAGGCCATAGTGAGAACATTGGTGCCGAATAAGCATGCAATTACATTTGAGTCTCGAGCATTGCCAACTCAATATTTTTTATTTAATTTTAATTTTAATTTTTTATTCTTTGGGTCCATATAAAAGATGGTAAATTCAAGACACAAGCCCACATTATTGAGACCATCTTAAGATATCCAAATGAAAATGAATTTCCAAACAACTCCAATCATTTTTGGGGTGCATAATGTACATCCTCCCATTCTTGAAAGATGCCTCAGTACGGGCACAATTACATAAATTACTTGAAGAATCAATGGAGGTGGATAGATAGTTATACAACTATAGTTTAAAAAATTGAAGATTAGGCCAGGTAGACACCACTGCTTAGGATTCCAATAGGCAACGACCTGTACATAGTCTAGATGGGTGCTTCAACTATAGGATGGAGAGTTGCATTATCAGAATCCAGAGAATTATGCCAGTATGCATAAAGTGTATGGCTAGTTACAATAGATCAATATCATAGTACCGAATTAGAAATATATGTAATTGTAAATACTTGAAAGGCAATTAGGTTATTCATCTTGCCACATAAATTTATCATCCAATCCAATTATCGGGGACTCAAAGGTTTCCCTAATAAAAAGATCAATCCTACACTTGATAAGCATGGAAGCTTACAATGTGGCAGAGTTTCATTAAAACATTTGGATGTGAAGTAGAGCATATGCAAGGTAAGGATAATGCTCTTGCAGATCAACTAAGCCACCCACATGTGGCTTATATTACATTGGAACAACCAAGGGATTAGAAAGCGCAATAGCAGGAAACATCATGGACTCAATTAGTCCAAGAATTGTTAGAAGAAATAAGGTGCCACAATATTATCTTTCTCGAGCAATGGCATAAATCAACAAAGAGTAGCACTCTATAAGATATTATTGGTATATGTATAACAAAGGAAGATTTTACATGCACAATTGCGATGGATTTATGATTTCTATCAGAAATGGATCCTAGTTAAACATATTTGGCTTACTATTGAAGCATACCAAGAAATACTGATATTAGTTATGCTTGGTTAATCGATAATATTAGCTTCTTTTTTATAGATTATGGCAGTCCAAGTGGTTGGTGGTATATCCTTAACCACCACTTTATGAATAATAGAATTTCACAGAATCTACGACATTATTATCAACACACATACAATCATAGGTACATGCTTGCATGTCGGATACTCTAGATTGTACGGATTTCAACTAGACCAGACCATACTCAATATATGACAGAGGAATCCCAAACGAGAGATTTCGTTCAGATGTTTGATAATGAAATTGACAAAATCTCAACCTAACATGCATACATTGGATATGAGGACAGACTGGATTACTAGTGCACTTTTATCCATCGAGATTTAAATAGCTCTAAATCTAACTAAAGTTGTAAGTATCTTGTAAATGGATGAGATTGTTTATTCGAAAGAATGTGGTAAGATCCCACATGAAATAATAAGTTTACTTTAAGTCATCTAAGTCCTTTGCTTTTGTAAAATGTGGTAAACACCCCAACCATATGTTTGTCAAAAGGACTACACTAGAGGTGTGAACAATGAATAATGGCTACAATAAAAGTAGTGAATAGTGTGCTAGTGGTTTCGATGCTTAGATTCGGTTTAGGAAGCTTCCCATACATATATGGGAAAATATGGAGGAGGATGGAGGAGGCGTAAAGTTTCTCAAGAAGGTTTTGTTTTTTTCAAAAGGAAATAAGCAACATCGGTTTTGTAGATGCAAAGAAGGGTTTGATGTTCACACGGATTAGAGGTCAGAAGATTGCTGAAGGAGGAAATGGGGCTCAAAGCCAAGAGGATGCAGAGAATGCTTCACAATCTTCGCCTCTCCCCAAGGGGTGAAAGAGATGCATTCAAGCTAGCAAGGTTGGGATGAAGATTTTTGTTTGGACGAAGTGGATTCTTCATGGTGTTGTAGAGTTGTGACAAAGAGTTCTAGTTGGTCATTTCAGTGGGAAGAAACCATCTCATATAGATCTGGGCCCTTGGTATAGTTGGAAAAATATAAGATTTGTATCTCTCCATTGGATAGAGGTTTTTTTCTTTCCTATTTGAATCCCTTTAAGAGAAAGAGGTGGTCTTGTTGGGGGATTGTTGGTTTTTTGAGGGTTTGGGCCTAGTTCTGAGACCTTGAAATGAAAATTTAAATTTGGTCATTGCTTGGAAATCACATTTCCTTCTGTGGCTGCGCTTGTTGAGTTTTCCACTTTGTTTATGAAACCCCAAGGTTCTCCAAGCTGTGGGGGAGGCTCTGATCGTTTCAATTCGAAGCTCAAGATAATGAAAACCCTAAATATGGAAGGAGTATCGTGTCAATTGGTTCCGATATTAATAATGAGATCCCAACCTCAATCACTCTGGTGTGTGGGGGATCAAAATGGAAGCAAAAGTTGGACTATGAGGGAATCCCCTTTCGATGCTAGTTTTTCCATCAAACAAGACATATATTAAGTGTATGCTTGCTTAAGTTGGTGGTGTAAAAGAGAAGGAAAGGTGTGAGCACCATTGTAAAATCTCATTTTGAGGGGATTGTAGATCCACTATCTTCGTTCGTGGTTATAATGATGGGTGTTGAGCCATGGAAGTTAAATAAATGACCCTGTAAGATAAATGTTGTAAATTTGTCTTGTATGGATTCCTAGCGTAGAGCTCAAGGCCAAGGCATCACTAGAGAATGGCCAAGCATATTTAAGATGTAAATATGCTTTCTATTGGACCACGTGGTAGAGTCACCACAATGCAACTCTATGTTATGTGTTACCTCCCAAACTAGCATGTTTGATTAGAGTCTGAAAGGAGCAAACTAGCCGAGTGGAACCAAAGGGGAATAACCAATGTCACCACACCCACCCCCTTCCAAATTTTGGTTGGCTCTTCTCCAACTCAAGTGGGGGAGTCCCTAAGATAGGATTATTATAGCGAAGACAATGAGGAGCAAGGTGATTTGAAAGGTTTCCCTAGCAAAACATTTGTTTTTGTAGTATAGGAATATATAAGAGGTGATGGGAGGATAAGGGGGACCACTCCAAGGACTAGTGCCAATCCAATCAAGGGAAAATGGAATCAAAGGATAACCAACTAAGAGGGACTTGTCAAATAAGTCACCAAGAGAAGAGAATTGCATCTGCTAACCCTAGTCTACTTGGTGGATTGAATATGAATTAGGGTTTACAAGTGAAGGGATCGAATGAAATATTCACTTCCTTTCAAGCTTTATGGGGTGTACCCTATAGATAAAGGTTTTATGGCTACCCAACCTGAATTAAGGTAAAGATGCAACACATAAATCCCGTATAAACAAGATGTCAAGAAGGATGAAAGAAAACTTAAATGGCAGTTTTGGAGTTTCTAACTTCCTCAATATTTATTGGATTTTCATTATAACCATTTTTCAAAACTCCCACAGCCACTTTGCATCTAATGGCATTGAGATGGCACAATTTTGGGTACTATGTTAAAAGATAATTGCTCCTGAAGCTAAGACGCCCCTTCAAAAATGTCCCATAAAAAATGGCCTAGATGAGTGGTAAACAACCCTCCAAAGGGTGGATGCTCATTAAGGAAGACCAACAAATATGTGTAGAACAATCTATCCATCAAGTAAATCCCTCCATGTGTAGTATTTTGTCGAAGTAAGGAATAAATGTCCACAATGCACATATCAACCAATCCAACCTCCATGCCAACTCAACAAGCCATGAACCAAGGAGACCATCAATCCATTATAGAAGCATCAAAATCAAAGAGAAAGTGTCCACAATAGCTAACCACCATCATGAAAGAGGGAACGACTAACTCTACCAAGAATGTGCCCTCATACATACCAAGGATGAAGAGACCAAGAGGGCGCTCGACCAAAAATGGTACCCAATAGTGTTATGAAGCCATCCATATGCTAGGAACAAGAACCATCCCACACCCTCACATCATGTCCAAATCATCCAATGAGAGTGTATGATAGCCAAAACATCACAAGATACATCCTATAGCAACCACCATGAAGATCATCCATTAAGTCATCTAGGGCATCAAAATTCCAACAAGCTGCAACCCCAAGCTGAAGATTGTGATGAAGACAAATCAATATCAATAAATATCACCACTTCAATACACTTCACAAATCCCAAGGCAGGGTTTCACACTTCCCAAGGCACTACCTCAAAAAATTGTGCTTTGAAGGAGAGCTAATCAAGTGGCCCTAGGGTGCACTTGATGGTCTAGTTAGAACTGCAAAAACCCTATAGAAACCCTAATTTAAGCAATTTCACGTTTCCCAATGCACTAAGTCAAAGTGGGACGTCCTCAAAGATTTGTGGATAAATCCACTAGGGCGAATTTGATGTGTGGACCAGAATTATCAGATTGGAAATATTTTTGGTTTTTTGAAATTATTTAGATTTTTAGGGTTTTTCTAGCTATATACTATTTTTAGGGTTTTTCAATATAAAGATCCATGTGAAATAAGGCACGTGAATTGATAAAAGAGAGATAGATTTGTTGAAAAGATAGGGTATATGATTCTTGTCTCAATCCCCAGGGCATTGAGAGATCGATACCGACGTCCCTCTCTTAGAATGACTTTCAATACTTGCAATTTGGGCATCAACTAGCAACCACAAGAGTCAGGTAGAATAGCCTAATTAGGGAAGAGAAGAAGTCCAAGGCCCAGTAACAATTGAGAGCTCCTATGAAGGAAGGTCTCCTCATGCAAGGTTAACAAAATACGAGCAAGAAACCCTAACACTTTCGAATAATGCACCATAAAAGCACCATTAAACTATGTTAGAAGTATAACTTACCAACATTTAACAAAGATGAGCAAGATAGCGCCTGTGGTCACCTTTGTGCTTGAGTTATTACAACCATTCTTTAACATCAACCGATAGCATGTGTAAAAGAAACCCTAGAACTTCATCAAATCAACCTTCAAGAAAGAAAGATCATACAAAGAGAGGTGCGCATAGCATCAAGAGCTCCAATAAACCAAGAGAAATATAAAAGATCTCATAATGAACCCTTATCTTCTTGTGTTTTTACAATGAGATGGAGGCGCTATTTATACAAGACTAACCTCACCTAATTTTAAGTTATGAGCCTACAAGATAATGTGAAAATATAACATTTGGCTTGCTCATCCACAATTTGGGGGCTAAACCACTCATAACAGTAAAATATCTCTAAATAACATAAAAATAATAATAAAAATGCAATTAGGTTACACCAAGTGCTAGGTGTGCCAAAAGGAGGACGTCATGCCCCAACTAACCCCAACAAATTTGTGCCCTCAAGGTCCTCCTTCATTATCCTTGTAGGATTCTTCAATAAGGAAATACAATTTGCGGGTAACACAACCTAGGGGAGGGGTTTTATATCACAAAATAGGTCCAAGTGAGCAAAAAAGGTGTGCTAGATAGGGTACACAACCCTTTACAAAGCGCTATTACCTCTTACATGGCAAATAAATGAGTGTGGTCATGCGTCCAAGTGGCCCCCCAAGGGCACCAACCCTATAGGGCAAGCACCTCCTGGAAGTGGAAATCAAGAGGACCATCCATGACATGATTAGGGGTATTTAGCCCCAAATCAACATTCTACATACAAAAACGTTCAAAGACTTGGCCTTTACATAGCAAAAAATAACCCCTCACTCTAGTGGATCTGTAGGGAATGCTGCAGATACTCTGAGGCGTAACAGGCCTTATTTAATAGTGGACCTAGTCTACATTAGATTAATTGACTACTATAGCTATCCTATTAATAGGCCCTGTTGTCCGCTAGATTGCACACCAGCAGCGGAAATCTTTCGAAAGCTGTCTCCCTCGCTGGAAGTGGGGAGAGGTGTGGCCTTGGGGGCAAGCAATGAGCCAGGTACTGTCACCTGAATCCCAGCTCCTCCGTTTAGGCTAACTCCTAATGAAGCCGAGGGGGGTAGTCCCTACAAAGAGTTTCACTAAGGCTCTTGTGTTTTATATGTTTTAAGTGTGGGGTGATGCGGACGGATGTTATTTAGGAGTTTTTGTATGATGATGAGAACACAATTAAACACGCAATCCACATTGCAAATTCTACAAGATACAATTTAGAAGGTGAACGATATACTTTGACTTAGAATTAAAACAAAGCATCCACAAGATAAAGATCAAACAAATGACAAGGACATATGGTCCAGATTCATAAGATACATAAGAGTTTTTAAAGACCAGTGCCAAATGGAGTCAAAAGAAATGCTTGTGATGCTGGAAAATGTAAGTCAAAAGTAGCTGTTTGTGAGATCATTTTGAAATTGTTCGTGGTAAATTTTAAGTGTTTTAGGTGTTCTTGATTATTAGGCTAAAACCAAGGATATCAAACGAGTAAAACCTTAACAGGAAAAAATACTGGCAACCTCTTAGATGATAGGTCGGGAGCACCCAGATTGCAGAGGGTAAGTGTACAATGGCTTGACCACCCTCGAGTCTGACAGTGGATTCCCGACACCACCTGTTTCAGGAAGCAACCTCAGTGATTTGATGCTGGTTTTGGTTTTTGGGTAAAGTTTTAATTATGTTATCACTTGTAAGTTTAGCAAGTCCTTCACCTTTCTAAGTACTAGCCCAACCTTTGCAGGTTGGCAGAGCATACGGGTGTTGGATAATCAACCAAAAAATAAATTAATTAAGGGGGATGTGGGTTGAAATGTTTTATTATTAAGAGCACCGTTCAACCCTCTGATAGAGAGCGCTCTTGACTTAGTCTTAAGACCAAAGTTCAAGAGACTTTTCTAATCTAATATGCCCAATGCAAGGGGAAAATGCAAGTCTACAATGCTCTCCGACAGAGAGTGCTCTTGACTTGGATTTGGCCAAGTTCAAGAGGCTTTGTTTATTTTATGAAATAAAAGAGAGCAGTTGTGAAAAACAATTATGAAGCTTTGTAAAATTAAACCATGTGATAGCTCAAATGATATAAAAGACAACTAGCATGCTACTTGCGAAATGAAATAAGATAAAAAGACTTAGTGTTCTACTAACAAATTTAATTTAAGGTAGGGTCTTCCTCCGAACAAGGTCGACCTATAAGAACCACTAGCACTTGAGAACTTCCCAGTTAGCTGAGATTTCGACCAAGGCAACTAACGGGGAGAGAGGAGTAACCACAAAATTATGTGGTCCCGCCCTTGAAATGAAATCCCAAGGATAGTACCTCCGGTCAAAACTTGGAAGAGAAAAAGTGAAATAAAAAGACTAATCTAAAGCATGAAATAACAGATCTAAGCTAACCAAACACAACACTCTTCCTCAAATGGGGAAAAAACCCAAAAAGTGGAGGCCTCCTCCACTTGAACTTTTATTAAAATGATTACAGTTTGCCTTGGGTTGGAAAACCTTGAAGGACTTTGAAATGAAAATAAAACTTGAAAATTTTGAACTTAGCTCTTAATAGCCATTACAAAGGATAGTGAGTGATAGATTTATATATTGGATCCTCCTTGTATTTTGCCTGAATTCTTGCTACTTTAGCTTGGGTCTCTTCTCTTCAAATTTTTCGAATCTTTTACACTTCCAAAGTACCTACAAGAAAGCCAAAACTCAAGGTACCCTTTAGTGTTAGAAAAAATAAAATAAACTTTAAATCTAAGTCTATATCTGCAAAATGGGATCTAAGACATGGGAAGACATGAAAATTTGTTCAAAAAAGTTAAGATGGGAAAACGGACCAGCAAACAAAAGACTCTTAAAAATGCTAGAAATGAGATCTAAGACTTAAAAATTTTTAAGAAAATTTTCATGAAAATATGCTATCTTTCAAAATGGAAACTAGAGTAAACAATGCAAGCTATACTAGTGCAAAAGAAGAGATCTAGAATGCTTCTAAAGCTACATTTTCAATGCATGAAACCGTAAACTAGATGCAAAAAAGAGATCTAACTACTAACTCTTAAGCAAACTAAACTTAATCAAATCGTTTTTTGGTTTTTGTATTTTTAAGGCTCTTTTCTCAAGATGGACGAATGGAGCAATGGGAGGAGAGAAAGGGGAAGAAAACGAAAGGAAAGAGGGAAGATAGGTGGCAAGGGAGAAGTGAGAGGAATGGGAGAAGAAGATGATGAAAAAGTGGTAAGAGGAAGAAAAACGAGAGAGGCAAGGTCGAGCTAACCACAAACCAAAGGCAAGCAAGACAATATCTAAGCTTGGATAAGGATAGTTTTTTGGATTTCCACAGCGTTAGATGGTAGATCAAGTAACCAAAGAGAAAGTTTCTTATGTTTGATAGAGGGAAGGCTAGCCTCTGTTGAAAGTGTTTCTTTGTTTAAAATGAGAAGATCCTTTGGTATCCTGCAAGAAGAAATGATTAGGCAATAATATTCATTGATAGATAAAAACTAGCTTGATCTCCAAGCCACTTTCCACCCTGGAAGTACCCCTGCAAAACCCTTACATTCATGCACACAAATCCGAACAAGATATTTCTAATGCTATGTTAGAACATATATTGAAAAATGACTTGCATAAAGAAAACATAAGGTGAGAGGGATATCACCAAGACAATGCAAAATAGACCCCAAGTACTCTTGCAATGGACCTCCAAAGTCACTTCTTGTATTAAAACTTCAAACAAATATTATAGTAGTATTTTGGCAGAGTGTTCATGCTCAAAATCTCCATGAGAAGAGAGCTAAAATGCATCTCTTATATAACAAAGTAAAATGCTAAAACCCTAGGTCGAATTGGCAAGAGAAGAGAGCCAATCCCATCGAATTCCAATCAAAGGCAAAGCTTGGCATCACAACTCGAGTCTTGAGGTTGGTGTGAGTGGGGAGGTGGCCTCCACCTAGGCAAGGCGCCCCCCACTTTCCCTTGGAATTAATACCAAACCAATTCGCATCCTCCACATGGGATTGACGTGAGCAATGAAGGGATGCGTGAGCTATCAAGAGTGAAAGCTTGGAGTGTAAGTAGGTGGTAACTCGTGATCTCAAGGGAGCCAAGCCCATGAGGTGGCCACAAAAATAGGAATGCGCCCACCTTGTAATAAATACAACCCAACAACCCATTTACCAAGTGCCACTTAACCAACTCGCAGATTGCATGAAGGAGGGCGAATTGCTCTTTGAGGATAAGCTTGTGCTGACTGGATAGTTGACTGAAGCTCAGTGAAGTTGATTGGAATCATCATGAATGCTAAGTGCCATGTCATTTAGCCTTTTACTTTATTCCATTTGGATTATTTTGGAGATTTGGATTATCTCCAAAATAATCATTTTTATTATTTTAATTAATAATTTCTTTGTAAATGGCTTTTAAGAGAAAATATTAATTATGAGGCCTAAATGACATCCGAAACCTGGGTTTAGCTGGTCCACGGGTCATGTGTGATTTTTGGCTTATGAAACGAGCCATCAATCACTGAATTCGGACCCCGGACGACTGACATATTACAAATTGACATTTCTCTATTTAAACTTTAGAGAAATTTATTAAATTTAAAAAATAAATAAAAACCCCAAATTTGACGGACCCGGTAAAATTTTTTCGAAATTTTTTCTGGGGGTCCTAGAGACCTAGGACATGACCGACAACTATTCTAACAGTGTCTAGTAGGCTTATATACATCAGTTGGACTCTAATAACCCCCCATGGCTAAAATTTTCAAAATCGGGCATTCCAACTTTGGAGGAAGCGGGAGAAAACCTCATCGATTATAGCTCGGCTACAGGCAAAGTATAATTGACAAGGGAAAAAACTCCCTAGAATACCTTAGTTGCTTAATCAAGTCATGGGGAACCGAGACACTCAGATCCTACTAGCACACTTTATTACAAACCCCATGGGGCTATGGTCATGTCGACTCAAAAACAAAACTAGCTAGCCAAAACTGGCTAGTCACAAATGCTGGATCATCTAATACACTGGAGTACAAACATTCATCATGTTTGTCAAATGGCGGCTCTTCAGATAATCCAACTATGGTACAAATAAGTTGGTAACAGGCCCATAGGCCCCAAGTACACCTCTAAAGAGGATCCCACCATTCCACCACCCTTTGAGAAGCATTGTCCTCAACACATGTAGTGATGATGTACAACCATAAACCAGGGTCTCATGTATAGGTGCTGACCACAACACTGAAGTAGTCCAGGAAACTAGGATCCCATGTACAAGTGTTGATCTCAATGCTGAAGTAGTCTAAGAAGTTCGTCCACATGCCAGAGTCCCACGTACAATTGTTGGCTTCAATGCTGAAGTAAGTTCAAGTCTCCAAGAAGCTCGTCCATAAGCTAAGGTTGCATGTACTAGTGCTCACGCTGACACCCAACTGAAGACACATGAATGGTTGAGTGCGGTGCTCAAAAGATTCACCATAATCATGTAGTCATGTGGATCTAAATAGAGAGGACTCTCTATAGCAAAAATATTCTCTGTATAGCTGGAAAAGGGTGGTTCTGGAAGGAACACTACCACTGTAGAAGAATCATATTAGAAATTGGTAGACACCACCTTCTCATGTATTCCCTCAATGATGTGCTCTTCATATGAAGGGTATGTGCATCAAAGGGAAGCTGGAAGTAGTTGTCTTCCCATAAATGACAACTGCTCACATACCATTCCACAAGCCTTCTCTGAATCACACCAACCATATAGGTCATTGGTATACTTCCCTTTGATGGCCACTATGATCCACTTTTCCTCGACTAGCTCCAACATTCGGTCACACAGTTTCCTTTGTTTTTGGAAAGTTTCCATCATTGCCATTCAGTGGCTTTGCTAGGGTTTGGCGGTGGCAATTTGCAAGGGCTGTAGTGTGCTGAATATTGATCGGGAGTATATCATATAATAGACCAAATCGAAGCTGCATAAAACCTCTGTCAAATGGCATTGATCTGGTTGCAATCTGGGCACTCTATCAAAAGTTATCTGCTCTGCAATACCCACAACTGTCACCAAAGAGCCCTTAAAAAGAGCAGATTTTCAAACTGCAATATCTACGTTTTCTGACCTCTGATTCTAGTAATTTGTTTTAGAAATCGTATATTTTTGTGAGAAGAAGCTAGATCTATAGTTACTCTATGGAAATTCTGCAGCAAAAGCACTTAGAAACAGATCTGACTGTCGTGGTCGTAACCGAAAAAGCCCTAAAACAATAGATTTTCAAAGTGCCAAATCTTCTTCATCCGACCTCCAATTTGAGCGTTTTTCTATTGAATTCGCTTATTTTTTATCCAAAGAATCCAGATCTGCAATTGGTCTATGGAAATTCCGCTCAAGAAGCTTCAGAAATCAATGTGAGTGTTTTGGCTCCAAATACACAAAAAAATAAAGGAGAAAATTTTTCCCACTATACCCCAGGAAAGTGCTCTAATACTGCTTGTTATGTTCCTTAATAGATCTGAAGATGATTCACAACAATATATTAGAATTGTTCAATACTCTATTGAATATCAAAACCCTTGAGGTGGGGTAACACCATAGGCTCAACACTTGTTCACTTGCCTCTTCAAGGGGGCAGCCTCTTAGTGAGTTAGACTCCAATACAACAATATTCCAATACATGATCACATGAACAAACCCTAACCATAGCGAAATGCTAACTACCTAGTGGGCCTTCTTTAATGAAGCCACATAAGATTTACTCAATGCTAACTACTTAGTGGGCCTTATTTAATAGTGGAACTGGTCCACATTACATTAATTGGCCACTATACCTATCCTATTAATGGATCAATAGGCTCTTATTATACCACTAGGGAAGATCCCCCCATATAATATAATGGTCCAAGATGGCTGCAAGAAACACAAGGGGGGTATGCATCCACAAGAGGGAAAGATGAAAGTGGTCCCATGGGAAACAAACCGTTTATTGCCGAGTGTCACCTTAGGAACTTACATATTTTCCACCATGTGTCTTAAATGAAGCTCACCACCACCTTTGACTTAGAAATCCCAATATAAGTGGATGAAGAGGGGGGTGAGGGAAACTCTACTCACATAAATGAGAAGTATGGGAAACTTGTAAGGGCAGGTACAACCATCTTGGGAATGTGTGAAAGTCCTTCATTTAATTCTCCTACCCCATGGGAATTCTTTCACTCTCTCATGATCGCTCTCCACCATCACGCTTTCGACTTCCATGCTACATTCTCCATATTCTCAAATCCAAAAACTACCAAAGTGAATTTGTAGACCTTGGAAGAGAGATAGATAGATTTAAATGAACATGGAGGTTGGGCAGATTAGGAAACCATCATCTAGGTGATATTGATGCTCATTGACTGTTTTGGAGAAAAGTATTAATCTACCAAGTCATTCCCAAAAGCCAATCAATAGTTGGACTCTTTCTACTTGCAATGGTGGAGGGGAAGGCGCCTTGAGGGAGTGTTGAGTAGATAAAGGATGTTAGTTTTGTACCTAGGGAAGTGTTCCCCTAGTGACTTTTGCCTAAGTCACTTAGAAGGGGGAAAAAGTGACCCTCACATTAAAAGCTACTTAATGAGACTTTATAAAGTTAAAGTCACTTTTTGATAAATCTGAAGTGGGTGAGTGAAATTTATTTAAGTGATTTAAATAAAAGGTATTTTCACTCTCAATGAATCTCAACCATCGGATGAGATCTAATCTCCACCGTTGGATTAGAACAACCCTAAGGTTTAGACAAAAAGGCTTGAGGGAGGCATTTGAGCTCACTTTTAAGAGATTCAAGAGGAGAGAAAGAGCTGGAGAGAGCAAGAGACCAAGAGCACGAATTTCAAGAGAGCATTTTAGTAGGTTTTCAGGTGGCACGACTTTCAAGGCAGCTTGAGGACATTAAATGCAGCACGATTTTCAAGGCAGTAGCATTTAATATTTTAGCACAGAAACCGAGGCATTTGTATAGCAGGTTGTGGGCACGATTTTCGAGGTATTCCGTACAACATGATTTTCGAGGTGTACGGATTCCGTACAGTACTGATTTTTTGGGCACGAAAATCGAGGTTTGTACAGTTGTACGGACTGTACCAGTTTGGCACAGTTTTCGAGGCACAAATCTGCACAGAAATCGAGGTTGGCACAGTTTTCGAGGTGCTAGAAATTAACACATATTTCAAGACAACAGTGTGGCACAGAAATCGAGGCAGCCTCTGTGTATTTTTTCTGGGTGAAGATAAGTACATTTTTTGTTGGAAAAAAATTATTGTACTGAAATTACATTTGCTGAAGAATAATAAATCTCTCTCTCTCTAACTGGTTTTCCCCGTGGGGGTTTTTCCAGGGCTTGATTTTGGCCAAAAATTTCTGAGTCTATCATTTTCATGGTGTGAATGTTTAAATGTGTTTTTCAACCTGTTAGAAGCATTTTACTGTGTGTTTAATTGTTACAGTAATTTTTCATAAGTAACCTACAGCCAATGCATAACCGGCTGTAAGTGAAAACCACAAAATGTTGACATAAACCAGCAAACAGTAAAGTGCAGAAATTTCTACATGGTATCAGAGTAAGGGGGCAGAAAACAGTGATAGTTTGCAGACACACAGAAATTTTCAGATCTCAGAAACTTCAGTTTTTTTATCTTCTGTTAGTGGGCAGCGTTCTGTTGGGTTGGTGTTCAGATGGCTACAGGTCTAAGGATTGAGGATAGGCTGAATGGGACAGAAAATTTTGTGCCTTGGAAGGCCAGAATCTTGTTGATTTTGGAGGAGAATGAACTATGGGTGGAGGTGGTGAGGAACACTGCTGCCAACCCCATTGCCATTCCAGATGGCACAGATGCTACAACACTTTCAGCCTTCAACAAGAAGGACTGTAAGGCTAGGAGGATCATCCTTGATGCAGTAAAAGACCACATAATCCCTCACATTTCCGGGAAGACCAAGGTACATGAGATGTGGAGTGCCTTGACCAGCTTGTATGAGAGTTCCAATGAGAACAGAAAGATGGTTCTCAAGGAGAAACTCAAGAGTATCAAGATGAATGGAGGAGAGGGAGTCACAGCTTACCTCACTAGGATTTCTGCAGTTCGGGATGAATTGGCAGTTGTTGGTGAAGTGGTATCTCCTACTGAGCTAGTACGCACAGCAATGAATGGGGCTTCAAAGTCCTGGAGTGCATTTGTGCAGGCCATAGTGGGTAGAGAGAACCTACCGTCTTGGGAGAGACCGTGGGATGACTTTGTGCAGGAGGAGACCAAAAGGGGTCTCGTACAGGGCAGTTCATCAAGTGGTGGGGTAGATGAGGAGAACGTGTCACTGAAAGCCAAGGGTAAGAAGAAGAAGGGTCCCAAGAAGAATGGGGCCAAGGGGCAGTAGCAGCAACCGCAGGGTGGACAGAAGAAGGACTTGAGTAAAATCAAGTGCTATTGTTGTCAGGCGTTTGGGCACTATGCATCACAGTGTCCAAGCAAGAAGAAGAAGAAGGGACAGGGACAGCAGACAGCAGCCTCAGCAGAGGTTGATGATTTTGGTGACAGGTTTCAGAGGGAGTTTTCCCTATATGCTGGACAGATTGAGAGAGAGAGAGAGTCTCCTTAGCCACCAACACAGACATGGATATGGAGAGTGAGCATTCATTGTTGACAGGGCATCAGACAGGTCCATCCACCACTGGTACGTGGTACATTGACAGCGGAGCCTCGAGACACATGACAGGTACTCGGGAGTTCTCCGAGCTATCAAGGACAGCTAGAGAGGTGGAGGTGGTACTTGGTGACAACACCATTGTTAGAGCAGTGGGTCAGGGGACCATTACATTTGAGAGGGAGTCCATGAGTCCCATGACTTTGAGGGATGTGTTGTACGTCCCTGGGCTGAAAAAGAACCTTGTTTCAGTTTCCACTATTGAGGACAGGGGTCTTGGGGTGTGTTTCTCAGATGGGAGAGTGCAGGTGTTTCCCAAGACCACAGGTGTATCTACCCCCATGGATATTGGAGTTAGATGTGGACGACTGTACAAGTTATTGTTTCAGCCACAGCATGCTCTAGCACACAGCAACAACAGTGAGCTATGTGAGTTATGGCACAGGAGGATGGCCCATTTACATCACCCCGCTCTGAGATTGTTGAGGAGCATGGTCACAGGTTTACCTGAGTTCGACACCGAGTAGAGTGATGTGTGCAGGGGGTGTGCTTTGGGAAAGTACACCAAGACTGCTTTTCCTAGCAGTGACATAAGAGCAGCAGGAGTGCTTGACTTGATTCATTCTGACATTTGCGGTCCTATGTCCTCAGTATCTCTGACTGGTCACGAGTACTATATTAGCTTCATTGATGACTACTCCAGGAAGACCTGGATCTACTTCTTGAGGAACAAGAAGTCCCCACTTGTATTGAGTGTCTTCCAAGGGTTCAAAGCCCTTGTGGAGAAGCAGACGGGGAGGAAGATCAGGATGTTGAGATCAGACAATGGGGGTGAGTATACCTCCAAGGAGTTCAATGCTTTCTGTAGGCAAGAGGGTATACAACAACAGTTGACAGTTCCCTACACTCCTGAGCAGAATGGAGTAGCAGAGAGAAAGAACAAGTCGATCGTTGGAGCAGCGAGAGCCATGCTTCATGATCAGGGGTTGTCGTTCTTTCTATGGGCAGAGGCTTGCAACACTGCAGTGTATCTGCAGAACAGGAGTCCTCACCATGCTTTGGGGAGGATGACTCCAGAGGAGATGTATTCAGGCAAGAAGCCTGAGGTGAGCCATTTTCGGATATTTGGCTCTTTGACTTACTCTCACGTCCCTTTTGAGAAGAGGATGAAGTTCGAGCCCACTGCAGAGAGAGGTATCTTTGTGGGTTACGATGAGACTTCGAAGGCATATCGGCTTTACATTCCTGGCCAGAGGAGAGTTGTAGTGAGGCGAAAGGTGAAGTTTGATGAGGAGAGGGCCTTCCGAAAGTCGAGAGAGATGGAGCAGGGGGAGCCACCAGCTCCCACACCTCAGTTGAGACAGGCTTCTTCGATACAGGTTTCAGGTCCGCAGGTTTCTGGGGTGGCTGGATCACAGGGTACAGGCACAGCTTCTACAGGATCAGTGGTTCAGATTACAGGTTCAGGGACAAGTTCAGGGACTGGCACAGGTTCAGGATCACAGGTTTTAGGCTCACAGGTTACAGGGTCCTCAGGGACTAGCTCATCAGCTACAGGTCCTTGGGGTGTTAGACCTTCTGCTTCTGGCACTTCCCTCAGATGAGGATACACCAGTTTGGGAGGAGCCTTCAAGGAAGAGGAAGCCTAAGTGGCTTCAGGACACCTTGAAGGAAGCAGAAGCATTTGGTAGACCTCAGGAGGTGATCAGGACAGTTATTAAGCCAGACAGATATGGGATGGCCCTTGTTGCGAGTCTTCGTGACTCTGCGCCTTCTACCTTTGAGGAGGCTTCTTAGCATCAGGTATGGAGAGATGCCATGATGGAAGAGTACCATTCCATTATGAAGAATGATGCTTGGGAGATTGTGCCAAGACCTGAGGGGAAGTCAGTTGTGACTTCCAAGTGGCTTTACAAGGTCAAGCATGCTGCAGATGGCAGTGTGGAGAAATTCAAGGCTCGATTTGTGGCTAGGGGGTTCTCACAGGTTGAGGGAGTTGACTATGATGAGACATTTGCTCCAGTTGCTCGGTATTCCTCTATCAGGGCAGTGATATCTATAGCAGCAGAGATGGGTTGGAAGATCCACCAGATGGATGTGAAGACCGCGTTTCTCAATGGTCTTCTGCAGGAGGAGGTGTATTTGGAGCAGCGACAGGGATTCGAGATACATGGGAGAGATTCTCATGTGTGCAGGCTTAGGAAAGCCTTGTACGGTCTGAAGCAAGCTCCTAGAGCTTGGTACTCCAGTATCGATGCATATTTGACTTCAATGGGATTTCAGAAGAGTGAGGCTGATCCCAACCTATACTACATTGTGGTTGGTGGAGATCCACTCATTCTTTTGTTATATGTTGATGACTTATTTATCACTGGAGATGAGCGTCTTATTGCATAGTGCAAGAGAGATCTTGCAACTGAGTATGAGATGACTGATATTGGGCTGATGCATTACTATTTGGGGATGGAGGTTTGGCAGGAGCCTGGACATATTTTCCTAGGACAGGGGAAGTATGCAGCGGAGATTCTGAAGAGTTATCGGATGGAGGACTGCAGGCCTATGTCTACACCTATGATCACCAACTTGAAGTAACTTCATGCTTCAGAGGGTAAGTTGGTGGATTCCACACTATCTCGTCAGCTCATCGGATCGTTGATGTATTTGGTCAACACCAGGCCAGACTTGTGCTTCGCGGTCAACACTCTTAGACAGTTCATGGTGCAGCCTAGGAGTGTGCATTGGGCGGCTGGAAAGCACATCTTGAGATACCTAGCAGGGACAGTGGATTATGGTCTGGACTACAGGGATTCGGGTGGAGTCAGCTTGGTTGGGTTCACAAATTCAGACTGGGCAAGTTGTGTGAGGGACCGGAAGAGCACTTCCGGTTGCTGTTTCAGCTTGGGCTCGGCAGCAGTGTCGTGGTTCAACAGGAAATAGAAGTCCGTTGCATTGAATTTTGCTGAGGCTGAGTATATGGCAACCAGTCAGGCGACTTGCAAAGCACTGTGGCTTCGTAAGTTATTGGTAGATTTATTTGATCAGCAGCTGAGACCTACGGTGATTTATTGCGACAATCAGAGTTGCATTCAGCTCTCTGAGAATCTGGTTTTCCATGACAGGTCGAAGCACATTGAGATCAGGTACCACTTCATTCGGGACTACGTTCAGAGAGGGGCAGTTGAGCTACAGTATATACCCACTGATGAGCAGGTTGCAGATGTCCTGACGAAGTCTTTGGGGAGGGGGAAGTTTGTCTTCTTCAGAGATAAGTTGGGAGTGGTGCGAAACACCTTCCTCGGTAAGAGGGAGTGTTAGTTTTGTACCTAGGGAAGTGTTCCCCTAGTGACTTTTGCCTAAGTCATTTAGAAGGGGGAAAAAGTGACCCTCACATTAAAAGCTACTTAATGAGACTTTATAAAGTTAAAGTCACTTTTTGATAAATCTGAAGTGGGTGAGTGAAATTTATTTAAGTGATTTAAATAAAAGGTATTTTCACTCTCAATGAATCTCAACCATCGAATGAGATCTAATCTCCACCGTTGGATTAGAACAACCCTAGGTTTTAGACAAAAAGGCTTGAGGGAGGCATTTGAGCTCACTTTTGAGAGATTCAAGAGGAGAGAAAGAGCTGGAGAGAGCAAGAGACCAAGAGCACGAATTTCAAGAGAGCATTTTAGTAGGTTTTCAGGTGGCACGACTTTCAAGGCAGCTTGAGGACAATAAATGCAGCACGATTTTCAAGGCAGCAGCATTTAATATTTCAGCACAGAAACCGAGGCATCCGTATAGCAGGTTGTGGGCACGATTTTCGAGGTATTCCGTACAACATGATTTTCGAGGTGTACGGATTCCGTACAGTACTGATTTTTTGGGCATGGAAATCGAGGTCCGTACAGTTGTACGGACTGTACCAGTTTGGCACAGTTTTCGAGGCACAAATCTGCACAGAAAGCGAGGTTGGCACAGTTTTCGAGGTGTTAGAAATTAGCACATATTTCAAGACAGCAGTGTGGCACAGAAATCGAGGCAGCCTCTGTGTATTTTTTCTGGGTGAAGATAAGTACATTTTTTGTTGGAAAAAAATTATTGTACTGAAATTACATTTGCTGAAGAATAATAAATCTCTCTCTCTCTAACTGGTTTTCCCCGTGGGGGTTTTTCCAGGGCTTGATTTTGGCCAAAAATTTCTGAGTCTATCATTTTCATGGTGTGAATGTTTAAATGTGTTTTTTAGCTTGTTAGAAGCATTTTACTGTGTGTTTAATTGTTACAGTAATTTTTCATAAGTAACCTACAGCCAATGCATAACTGGCTGTAAGTGAAAACCACAAAATGTTGACATAAACCAGCAAACAGTAAAGTGCAGAAATTTCTACAAGGGAAAGACCTTCCCTTGTATTATGTATGGCAATGGAAGAGAGTTTGATGGTTTATTGATAGTTGGGTGAAGTGCTTGGAGTGCTCTGTAGTGAGGAGATTGGCCGAATCATGAGAGCAATGGGTTGGGTTGAGTGAGTTGTAAGCTTTTAGCTGGTTCTTCACCTTGGTGGTCTCATTCTTGATTCAGGGGTGGCATTTGCATTGGATGCCTAGGTTGGGTGGTAAATCACTCATACACAACTAGTTTCTTGGGCCATCTTATCAATCTTTGTTTCTCATTTTTGCAATTTAATTCTCTATACATTGTTATGAAGATGAATTTCTGCATGTTGTGTGTGAATTTGTATAAGAATGAAATGGGCATGTGTTTTCCATGATTTCATTTCATTGGGTTTCCATTGGTTCAAGTGGTGTACTTGTTCATTGGGAAAGCATGGGTGGGGATGCCACATTATAATCAATGGATCTATGGAGGGAAGCAGTGGTATTGCAAGACGTCTAGTACCAACTTCTTTGGGAGTAGGAGTTTAGCAATCAAAGGAACGGGCAAGTCTCATCGCTCCTATGAAAGATATTCCGATGCATGCTATTGCGGGGGATCTCTCCAAACTTATTGTAGAAGTCCATTCTTTCCCTGTTGCTCTGGGAGATGAATCTTGCTTTGACAAAGATAGGCTTGATGGACTGATCGATCTCTTTGTTGATAATTTTGGTATGGGATTGCTTCAGTAGAAAAGGCCACTCCCCCCCTTAAATCCAATTACTCTAGCATTAGGTGAATCCATGATGTAGATGCATTGTTATAGGGGTAGGCTAGCTGGATTGTGGGTATTGGTATATGTTCTTTGTATATGAGAAAACGACACAATTTTGGTTTCATTATCACTATCCTCGGGCAAGATTCACAATGGCCTTCATCATCAACCTGAGTAGTGCACAGTTAGGAGTTCACAAGGCTGGCCTAGCGACAATTTGTCATCCTGTCTTGTGAAGGCCCCATTGTCATCATCTCTTTAGTGATTGTAGCTATATAACTTTGGAGGGGACAACCTCCATTGGGGTCGGGGGTGGCTATGGATGCCTTTCCCATTTTAAGTGAATCTCTTGTCCTTGGTAGGCACCTCAATAGTTGTCAGAGTAGCGTTGGCTTGAAAGATAAGGCATCATTAAGTAAATAAAAATAAATAAAAAAACACCCCTTTAGATTTATCTTCTCTTAGCTCTTGCACAAGGGGTGCAAGCTTGCAAAGGAAGTGCTTGATGGACCCAAGAATTTTTTCTTTGGAATATATATATATATATATATATATATATATATATATATATGTATTCCATTGAATTCCCTCATTGAAACCTCATTGAATTCCCCCCTCATTTTTGGAATATCTGAATGGAGGGCAGCTCAACAGCTAGAAGGACTCAATCGGAGTTGAACCTGTGACCTATGGCCTCCCATTGGAAACATGCTGTGGGCAGAAGCTTCAACTGATTGAGCTAACCCTATATAATAATATATATATGGGCAAGGAAAATCTTGCAGGAAAACTCAAGGGATGCTTCACCCCATTCATAGACGGCATCCCTAGTAAACCCATTGGCATACATTAGTGCACCTCACCCAAAGGGATTCGAACTGGGTACTTGCCGGAGCTAGCCAAATGCCCAAAAACATTGGCAACGACCGGTTGAGCTATCCCTTTGGGATATATATATATATATATATATATATTCACTGTTTGCAATAGTTTGAGGCTTTGAGCCTATTTAAATCTCCTAGGTTGATGAAACTATCCATGACAATCACAACCATTATAAATAATTGAAAATTTAAAGTACATTCCTTTGTCTTTGACAGACTATAAATTTAACCTAGATTATGTTATAGATCAAGATGTTGGGGGTTATCGTTCTGTAAAGTGGTACATTAAGTTGTGAATAGCGTCTATACATGAACCAATATAATTTTCTAGTCTGTGGTGACTCATGTGGATACAGCGAGGCAAATTACAAAACTAAACTCCATTTTTTCAGGTCTAATAGAGTGATAGTTACCCATGGATTGAGGAAGAATTATTATTAAGGTTGGAGATAGAACTTATATACATTTTCTTGTTCCTAAAATTATTTGCCCCTTTATCTTATCAAAGCCCCTTTCACCCATGTTTTTACTGATTCAAATTGAAAAAACTTGATAAAGCTATAAGAAATCAGGTGAGAAATCAAAATCACATTGGCACATTCTTGTATAATCTGGGTTTGGTGATTTCACTAAATTATCTGGCCAGTTCAATTCAAGTCCTTTCTCATTCTAGACTAAATTTTCTTGTTGAACATTTTGTTTTCCTGATAAAGGATGAAACTTACAAATAAAGTGATTTATCTTGGCACATGTTTACAACTAAAACGAATTATCTTACTTTCAACTGGACTGGATAAACAAATTTAGGAGTGACTGGCTAGAATCCTTCCAAAACAATCCATGGACCATTTTGTTGATCTTTTGTTTATATTGGATTCCCTGTGCTGTTTAGGTTGACTGTTGAAGTGACATTAGTATGTTGAACTCCCATTGCTTGTTATGCTAAGCTGACATTTGATATTGCTGTAGTAGGTGATTCATTTGTACATTATTACCCAAATTTAACAAGCCATAGAAAGCACCTTTAGGCGGTAGTTTAGACAAATTAAGCAGAGGTTCAACCATTTTTAATTTCTTATTTCCCAAGGTTATCTCTTCATTCTGACTTATGAATTCCACTGTTTTCCTTTGAAGATTTTGCTTTTAGCTCGTTTCTTGAACTCTTTTGTTCCTAGTATTTATATCTTATTTTTTTTGTTATTTAATAAAACCTGAAGTAGTGAGGAAGTTTCTCCACTTTCTAATCTGTTAATAGGTGCATTTGTTACTCGACATTTCCTTGATATTATTTTAAGTGCTATCATGCTTCTCATGCTATGCAGGCACAGTCATAGAGCAAGGTGAGAGTCCGCAATACTACTTTGAGAAGTATCCGGAGGACAATCCTGCTTTCGGCTTTCTCACATGGCGTTGGGTTTTGGGGCTCTGCTTAGATCATGTTTACACAGCCCCTTATTTTCTTGGTCTATGCATCTTGTTGGCAGCATCATTGATGGCTTGTACTACCACAACACAACTTCCAATGGTTAAAGTTGCTCGCAGGTGTGCTCTCTTTTAAAGCTGCATCATCATGCACCAGCCTCTGTGTTCTTGCCTTAACAATGGAAGATGATATTTGAATGTAAATTACTACGTTGTTTGGTTCTTATTCCTTGTCTGAAAAGTGCATTTACTTTGCTGTTCCTACCTTCTTGTTGCCATATATAAAACTGCGAACCTACAGGTTTTAAGTTGGTATGGGAAAACTTTCGGGATGCCCTCTTCCTTTGCCACACCTTTATCATAATCTTTTTTATGACTACTAGGTGCTTGAATTGGCCGTGATTGTCATTTTACAATTTGTATGCATTGACTTCAGCCATTCTCACGTTCAGAAATGCCCATAGACTCTGTTTTCAGTTTTATCTTTACTTTTAATCTTCAACTGAGAATCAAAGTATATTTGACTCGTCTCTTAAAAGAACTATTCAAATATGGTCTTAAATCCTACTAACAGTAATTGATCATTCCATGTAGATGGTCATTCATGAAGTCTCGATCAGCCATCCTAAAGCTTGAAGTGGCAGATTCGCTTCCCAGAGCTCACATTCAGGATCTTGGTGTTCTCCTGATGGGTGCAGGATATGAGGTAAATTTTTAAGAGTCATACCACTGGGGGAAGTGAGGCCATATCATGTATCCTGCATTTGATCTGTGACTGGCTTTCTTAATAATGCTTTGTGGATGATTTAGTCTGTTGGGTTTCTTAACATTCATGCTTCACAGGTCTTTTTGAGTAATTCAGCTCTATATGGATTCAAAGGACTTGCTGGTAGGCTTGCACCTATTGGTGTACATGGAGCTCTTTTGCTCATAATGGCAGGAGCGACCTTTAGTTCTACCGGGGCTTATCGGGGTTCGGTTACAGTTCCTCAAGGCTTGAACTTTAGGATTGGAGATGTGCTTAATCCAAATGGGATTTTATCAAGGCCAATATCTGCTTTTGCGACTGAAGTCCATGTTAACAAGTTTTACATTGATTACTATGAAAATGGAGAGGTATTCATCTTTCTCAATTGAGAAGCTACACAGAGCTTGTGTTATTCCAAACCATTCCTCTTAAAAACCCCTGCATATGAAAAAAAGTGTAAAAAAAGAAAAGGAAAGGTATGCTAACTGCCACCTTTAACACCGCGTTTGTCTTCCTTTTATGTAACATCAACTTTATTGCCGTTGAGAATCTAAAATTTACTGGGTAATTTTTTTCAACAATGACGTTGAAGCAGCTTGTTGTTGAAACTTGAAGCAACTGTCTCTTTATGAGGTGGTCTGCAGGCATCCAATGGATTAACATACAACTCTTCTTTGTTTGTCTAGGTATCCCAATTTCACTCAGACCTTTCTTTACGGGGTATGGATGGCAAGGAAGTTTTGAGGAAGACAATCAGTGTGAACCACCCTTTACGATTTGGAGGTGTAACTATATATCAAACTGATTGGAGTATTTCAGCTCTTCAAGTTCACAGGGATGGTGCAGGGCCATTCAATCTTGCGATGGCCACAATACAGGGTGGAGATAAAAAGCTTTTTGGTACATTCTTGCCACTAGATGATGACAGTGGTTCTACCAATCCTAAAGGAATGTGAGTTGACATTGCAGACCTTTGCTTGGCTTGTAATTTTCAAACTCACTCTTTTAGGTGTACAAAAAGCTTTGAGAGCAATTAATTATCACTTTCTAAAAATATTTGCCTAAATTGGTCAAGCGTTCTATTTATTTTTATGGGCACTGCAGATCAATTTTGGCTCGTGATCTGCAATCAGTGGTGCTGTATGATCAAGAAGGAAAGTTCGTAGGAGTTCGGCGGCCTGGGTCAAATCGTCCAATAACTGTTGATGGCGTGAACATAGTTGTGGATGATGCAATTGGTAGCACTGGCTTAGAATTGAAGGTTTCACTTTTTCTTCTCCTTGTTTGTTGTCTTTCACAGCTCCCTGAGATACTTGTTTGTGTAGGCTTGTAAATAAATGATGTTGGAGTCATGGACAACTCTCTTTTGGATTGTACTATGATTGAGCATGCATGTTTCAAATCCAAACAGCATTACGTATTATCAGAAGATAACAGAAGAGAAGGGGTTGAATTAAAGATTACCTCGGTCTCTTTTGTTGCAGGCATTGTGATTGGTTCAGAAAAATATTAAAAAGCAAATGTGAAAATTGAATGTCTGGCAGACTTTCATACTCATTAAAGTTTATACATCTCATGGAGTCTTTTGCATTATTTAGATTTACATCTTGATCTAGCATATAATTTATTAGTCTTGTGTATACTGAATAAAGTATTAGGGAAGCTCTTTGACTGCTTTCTATCTAGTATCATTTTTATGATACTAGTGCATATCTGCACTATTTCTTCGCTATTTTCCATGTTAAAATCACTGAAATTTTTAGATGTCTAGGGGAGCCTGTTTTTTATATTTTCTGCCTTCTACTCGGCTAACTCTTTTTGCTTGCTTGTTTAGATGGATCCAGGGGTTCCTGTGGTATATGCAGGATTTGGTGCACTCATGTTGACAACAATTATTAGTTATTTTTCTCATTCACAGGTAAACCTTGATACAGCAATTCTCTACTTTGGGGATGTTCTATTCAATTTATAAGTTCTAGCTATGTTTTGGCTTTTTATCACATCTAGGTAGTGATTATAAAGTGATACCTGGCCTGTTGATTTACAAACAAAATGATGCTTATTGTATGTGTAGGTCTGGGCCTTGCAAGAGGGAACCACAGTGGTTGTTGGAGGAAAAAGTAATAGGGAAAAGCTAGGTTTTCCAGTTGAGTTAAATCGGATACTTGATTCAATTCCAGAAATAGTAAGCAGTGAACATGTAGAAACTAATGAGGCTGTGAACTTAGAAGATGATGAGGTATCCTCGTTAAGTGAAAACGAATTTGAGATAAATAAGATGAAAGTTCTGTCATGAAATCAATTCAACATTCTTTCTACAGAGGTATTTGTCACATATGTAGCAGGATGAGGAACTCGTTTGTAAATACAGTGGCAAGAAACCAAATGTTGGTTCTTATGGAGATGTATTGAAAAGCCAGTCCTGACTTTCTACAAATTTGCAAGCAACCAATATCATGGCAAAATTGTATATTCACTGTTAGTTTCCAATCTGTTGCTTCAACTTTAAATGGGACTGCACCATTGCAAATGAACAACAAATGAATTTGCATCAAGTTGAGAACTTGTAGAAAATGATTTTGGCTAGAGAATCAAACAACTAAATAATATTAGAGTATGGGAATAACTCAGTGCATTGTAAGGTAGTATCTAATTATTAGTGTTTGAATTTCTTTGAGCCACATTGGAAAGAACTGTCTCCAAGTACATTAGATATAGGAGTTCCATACAATAAATTACAGTAACGAATGCAGAATGCTTGAAGTAGGTTATTCACCGCATCAAGGAAAGCAGACAAAACACATGTATAAGTTAAAGCTTAGCTTGATTTAGCTGAATAGAATTGTTTGAAATAATGTTAGCACATAAATGAAACTCTTAATGTAACAGGGGGTGGACGTGGTATCTAGAGGCATTTTTTACATAGAAAAAAAATGTCACTATGACATGGGAAGGGGATGTAAAAATGTGTTCGTACTCCATGAGGCGTGAATCATACACTCAGACAATTAACAAGGAATGCCTTCAGGCACATGGAAAGATCTGATCCAAAATGTATCACTAAACGTTTGTCACTATTTTGTTTCTTTCTAAGGTGGAAACTTAGAGCCATGGCCTTACCAGGCCCATCTTTGGGGCTGGTCCTAATTTGGTGATCTGGGGTTGTGAAACTCTCAAAGTTTGTTTTGGTCTTTAAATGACCTTTTTTGGGGTCAAAACTTTGTGAATGAAGTTCTCATCCCCTTGACATCATTCTACCTGCCAAGGGCTTTTTAACTGTTTAAAAAGCACCTCAATCAGAGTTCATATGTGAGATTTATGCGAGTTATGCCTTGACAAGTTGATTTATGCTTTGATCACTATCCGACCAAGTGGATGCTATATCAATGCTCATTGCTCACATATGTGGAGCTAGTTACCTATGGAATTTCAAGAAGATTCAAGAATGTCCCAAACCCTAACCTTATATGGCTGTCAAGACATTAACAAGTCTGTTGTAAGGAAAGGAAAGTGTTTCGCTCCCATTGTAATGATTCATTGTTCCATTGTTGATTAGCACAAGTGAGTGGGATATTAGATTATAACAATGAAAGGAAAAGGCCCCGTAGCAACCAATCAGATGACACAATTTCTATTGTACTCCATAATGAAACAATCTTTCTTTGTTTCTTTCATTTTAAACCAAGAAGAAAAAAGAAAGACATAATACTGATTTTCTTGTTCAACTTTCCCACATTGGGTTCCCCGGGGTACATCTTGTGTTGAGTGTATTGATGTTTGGCTTTAATTTTATGACCGTGGCTTTTCTTTTATATTCTTAGTGCATTCAATGTTTTGAGTGGTATGCTTCTAATATTACATTTTAATTATTAACAGTGTTGTGTAATAGAGTATAACCTCATAGTGTTTGTAATAGCATTTAAGGTCTATCATGACTAATTGTGCGGCGGAATATGCATGGTAGTTTTCGAATCATAGTATTACGGTGGTTTTATTTGGAATACTGTAGGATCCACAGATCGGTGTAAAGAAAACAATGTCAAACCCTAGCCATGGCAAATGAGTACCATAACATCCCAAAGAATCACTTAGAGGAGAGGTTTGCAACACTAGAAGTGCAAGTCTCCTACATCTCCCACAATATGGCGATCTAAATGTTAGTGCTAAAAAGGATCACTTAGAGGATATCTTTGCAACACTAGAAGTGCAAGTCTCCTACATATCCCACAATTTGGTGATCTAAATGTTAGTGCTAAGAGAGCAAGTTCAAACCTTTTGGGGAGCTCCACAGTGCTAACTTGGATGTTGGCTTTAATTGGAAACTTGAAGATAAATAATTAGAAACTCGAAGATAAAGAAGATTGAGAGAAAGAGAGGTTAAGTTCCAACATCACATCTTCCTTGTGTCAATCCAAAGTTGAAGCGAAAGTGGACATCAAGCCCTATCAAGGTGAGATTGATGCTATGTAGAGGAATCAATGGTTGAAACAATGAGAAGTATGCTTAAGTCTTCATACCATAAGTAAAATAGTAGAAGATATCATTGGCCCTACTGAAGCTTGATGGTCATGCCCAAAATTGGTGGGAAAGCTTTAGAGATACATTTACACTATAGGGTGATCCACAAGTAACTAAGTGGAAGGAATTTAAAACTATCATAAAGTCATAGCTGAACCCTATTGAGTATGAAGAGGAGCGATGGATTAGTTGGCACCACTGCAGGAAAAACTAGCACATAGTGTGCAAGAGCACACTATTGGGAATATCTCCCTAGAATTTGGATGTAGTCCTCAAGCATTTGGGTGGTCTATACAATGATCTAAGGGGGAAAATGATGCTTTTTAAACCCAAGACCATCACCAAGCCCTATGTGCAAGCACAATATCTGGAGATGGATAAGAAGAAAGGATAGTGAAATGGTTCAAGCATAGAAATCAACAAGGCACTTCCAAGGAGGGGAAAAGGAATTGGAAAGGAAAAGGTAAAATTATTGTTGCCACAGTGATTTAAGGGAGCAAGTGATGCTTTCAGAGCCTAAGACCATCAACGAGCCTTGTGTGCAAACAAAATATTTGGAGATGCCAAGATGGTAAAGAAGAATTGGAAATGAAAAGGTAAGAAGATTGTTGTTGTTGCCGTTGGATTGCGCACCTGGTTAACGCAGTAGAAATCTATGCTACTGCTCGGTGCACCCTTGGGGGTAAGTCTTGACTCAAGGCTGTCACCTGATCTTGACTCCTTCGTTTAGGCCAACTCCTAACCGAAGCCAAGGGGGGTAGTCCCTATGGAATGTTTCTAAGGTTAATTAAAATGTTTCAAAAAATTAATTATGGATGTTTTTTAGGAGTTTTAGGGTGTTTGATTACAACAGTCCAAGTTCATTTGCAAAAATATTTTAAAGAGATGCTTTCAATAGTAGAAAATACAAGACCACCAATATATAAAGATACAACAACAATTTACTGGTATTAAGCAAAATATGAAATGATTGTTGTTGTGGACCAGTGCCAAATGGAGTCAATACATGAAAGTTGCCGCTGAAAGGGAAAGTTTTGCAAATGTCTCTTGGTTGATTTTAAATTATTAAAGGTTCGAAGTTTGTTAAAGGAAAAGGGGAAACTCCAGAGATACCGTGAGGTACAAGGAGCAATGTTCAGAAATTGAATGGAGGTGGCTCTTCACGAAGACGTGTGGGCTGGAATGGAGTCTCTAGGGCGGTATTCAACACTACACCAACAAGGGTGTAGCCTAACTGTTCCCCGAGGTCGCCTTCCAGTTGTTTCTGCTTCTTCTGAGAAATTTGCCCACACAAAATTCAATAAACTTAGTGTCGGATTTTCACTATGTGAGGGGTTATTGCTTTTATTAATAGGAGTTATTAATTAAAATGTGAGAACTTAAAGAATGGTTACAACTCTTTCTGATTTCCCACAGGGCCAAGCAAATGCCCGCAAGGGGAAATAGCATACTTTGAGTTGTAGACCAAATATTTATTCCGATTTGCTTGTAAAAGATAAACAAATGAAAACATAAATGTTATGTTAATTACTATGGGTGAAGAGTTTCTTTTCTGATCATCCAATCATGTACTTAGGCAAAGCCCTTTATGTGATGGCGAGAACATGCTTCGGGAAAGCAATGCCAATTTATTTCCGTTAATATACTTTGTGAAATGAAGATAAAATAAAAGCATAAATGAATTATTTGTAAGTAGACAACCCCACAGTTAAACGAGCTTTGTGTGTTTGTGCTTTGTCAGAAAAAATCACACCACAAAATAGACACTGCAAATCCCCCCAGGGGGGATGGGGTGTGGGCTCTGTGTATCCCACTTGCTCTCGTTTAAAAAATTATTACAATGTTTGCTCAAAGAATTGCCTCTTAGTCCATTTAAAATTGGACCTAAGGGCTTACAATTTAACAGAATGGTTTACAAGTAAAAGGGGGTCCATGGAGAGTCTTTTTGGCACTTTGTGACAAAAAATTTGTCAGAAATTCCCTCTCTTTTCTCTTGGACCTGCTAAAAACCAACGAACTAAAAATGCAAAGTTAGTGGGTTAAACATACATAAATGCACACAAATTTACAAAGCTCATACTTGGAAAAATTTGGAAAACTTTTATGTGCTTCAAGTATGAAAACTGTAAATCTAGATCTAGTTTTAAAAAATGAAAATGAAGCTATTCTAGATTTGATTTTTATGCTAAATAAAAGAAGATGTTTGATTTTGCAAAAATACAAATCTATCTTTTACTAAGCTATAGTGACAAGTAACCAAGATATATTTAAAGAATGGAGAGATAATAGAAGCAAACCCTCAAGCTCAAGCTTGATATTGGAAGAAGATGAAGAGGAGGAATTTGTGGACTAAAAGCTTCTAGATCCGAAGCTTGAAACTGATGGAGAGAGGGTGGATGCAACCAAGATCCAAACTCCCTTCACCTCGAGGCTTCCTGCAAAACTTACACAATTCTCAAACAAGCAAGATTAAGACTAGTATGTTCATCAATCAAAACAAAGAGAATAATTGTACAATCAAATACTAATATTACTCTTTAACATCTTGAGAGGATGCACATAAAACAAACAAATTGATAACCACAAATGCTTGTTCCAATATAGCTAGATCTAATCATTAACTTGCATAAAGAAGAAAGCTTAGAAAGATGTCACCTCAACCAAATAGCACATGCATGGAACAAGAGCCACAATCGACCTCCAAAGTCTTCAATCTTATTATTTGAAAGAAACTTCACAAATTACAAGAGCAAAGGTTCTGTGCCTTCGTATCATATGAAAAGAGCATGAGAGACCTCGCTTATATAGCATTCAAGAGATAGGGAGGGGCACATCCTTCATTTGAGAGGATGGTGCGTGGTATGAGATAAATAAGGGATTGGATCCCATTAATTTAGGATGGAGTGGGAGTGGGAGTTAAGAGGGAGGCGCCACCTCATAAGAGGTGCGCCCCCCTCCACATTGGGATCTCCTCCCACCAATGAGAAGGCCGGCACATTCCCTTTTGACATGCGCTACCTTCTCTTCACGTGAAGGATGAGAGAAAGGCGCACCTCCAAACTTTGGTTAATCGCCCTCCATGTCATATCACCCTTAAAGCACATGCTTTAACTTTTTAAGTAAGTCCCCTTCCTCATGAAATGAGTTGCCACCTCATTCATCACATGGCAATGTCCCTTTTTAATATTTGTTTTTGATATTATGGTGCAATTTGTCACGTCGTTAGCATTTACTTGCTATTCTGTCTCCTCTTTAGGAAAAAAATGCGTTGAGCGATGATTTAATCACTCGAAACATAGGAGAGAAGATGGTTCAAGGGTAAAGATGACGCTCTAAGTGTGAAAAAATCCACGCCAAAATCCGCCTCTAGACCATACTTTTATTACAATTTGAAATTTTCCATTTAAACCATTAAAAAATGGTCTAATTTTACAGAAAAAAAATTATTTTTGTCGAAATGAACTCAAACTCCCAAGGGACCTAGTGCATGTACATACGACTTATTATCGATGGCTAACATGTTAAAAATACATAGACAAATAGGCTTTAATAACCTCCTAAGGTTCGACCACCATGGAAAATACTCCAGGTTTGGAGGTGTGAGTGAAAAACTCAGGGATTATACGCCACTGAAGCGCAATGCATAATTCCTAAGGAAAAAACGATCTAGAGTATCCCCTTGACAACTAAACATAATGTAGTCCAAGTATTTTACAAAAGTACCATGCTTATGCCAACTTATTACAATTCCCCCATGGGGGTCTGGACATGCAAATTTTACAAAGGGCCAAAAATTTGGCCTGATGAACTTATGAACTCTGGCAATGAACAATGTACGTTGTTCAAGTCTTTTGAGGTTCACGGGGAGTCCACCTAAGTGAAACCTAGTGGACAACAATTGCCACTGAACATTAGTGCAAAGATTTAATCAACCATTGTAATCATTGCAACATCCATAGTTATACTGGCGATAAGTGTTGGAAACTACATCTTGAGTTGTATCCAAAAAACCACAAGTAGGAGGCCAAGAGGAAGAACATGCTATACATGAATTTGGGTAAGTAGGGAGTGTTACCGGACAAATTAGCAAGGCTACTGTCCAATAGACAAATGTAAGGAGAGTGTGACCCAATGTCATCTTAGCCACACTTCCAACTATTTCGGAGTGTCGTGACCTCCAAGGGGAGAGCCCCTTTAGCTATTCTGCAAGACACTTAGGCAACCACACTATATCTTCTACACAATTGAATTAGTGACCAGTGCCTTTAAGGAGTCAACTAGAGAATGAAGAAAATATACTATATAAATATAAATGTAGTAGATGTAAGACAAGTGTATCAATGTCACTGGTAAAGCGTTATGATGAAAAATGAAAAAATCAGACTTTTGTACTATATACTAACACAAAATTTTGTCAAACACTTCAAGTACCTCTGATATCAGACTAAAAATTTAGTACTTTTCACAAGCATAAATAAGCAACTTCCTGTAACTGATATACAATACTAGAAAGCAAAAATAGCAACGGAAAAAACACTTTAACAGCAGACTGTAAATGAGAGGAAAAACACAATATTTTGGTCAATCTCTGGCCCTGGAAAAACCCCACCTCTTGGGGAAAACCAGTCCGAGAAATTTTTTTTAGGTAGCAGTAGTATATCTCAGAATTACATCAGTTGAAAGGTACATCATTAATATTCAGTACAGTACATTAAATTTCTCGAAATATGAGCACAAATTCTATCTTGAAAACAATGCAATATCCAGCCTAGGAAAACATGCTAACAATGCAACCCAAGACAGTCACATGCAAATCTGTTTACCTCGATTTCAGTGCCAACAAAACATTAGTACGACCCTCTTCCTGTGCTATACGGAACTCACAGAAATCAGTGTGCTTGCTGGTTGCCTCAAAAAATGTGCCCACTCTGCTTCGTTTTCTGTGCCCTCCAACTCAACAGTACGACCCTCTTTAATGCTGGTACTTTGTCTTGTAAACTGCACCCTCACCTAGGGAAATGTGCCCACCTCTGCTGTTGCTCTTCTCCTTTATCTGCTGCCCAAAATTTCTAAGAAACCGTGCTCTTCTCACCAAGCAATCTCCCTTGGGATTTGAGCCAAATCCAACTCTCTTGGAGTCTGTGCCTCTTCACCTTCCTCACTTTGGAATTCGAGTCACCTAGGAATGCGTGCCTCTCTTGGGAGAATGTACAAATGAAGTTTCAAGTTTTTCTTTTTATTTCCTCATTAGGGTAAACTCCTTGTGACTTTTCATCTTCAATCGCTGAGATCAAATCTAAGCCATGAGATCTAGGGCTGTGATTTAATCACAAGATGAATTAAATCTCCAGGTCAAAACTATATAAAAATCACACTTTGCAAAAAGTCACTTTTCACCCTAAATATTATAAAAGTCACTTTATAATCACTATAAAGTACATCTCACTTTTAAATTAAAAAAGTCACATCATAAAGTACTTCAATAAAAGCTCATAAAGTCACTTTATGAATTATTTAATGAGACTCCATAAGTTCTCGGACCCCTGCACCTAGGCACCTGATGCAGCAGTGCCTCCGAGCTACAAAATGCTAACAAGTTATCCACACAATATTTATTGTAAACTTATGATCATTCATCTGGTGAATAAACAAGGTACATTTACTACTGTATCGATGTAATTAAAATGTATCTAATAGTAAGTTCAATAGCAATAGTCTATTTATGACAACAATTTGTAGCAGTAGACAGTAAAGTAATTACCACACACTTATGATATCCCAAACACTAATGATCCACCAATATTATATGCAAAAATTCATCCAAAGACCTTTCAATGATATTCAAACAATAATTAACAAACTGAGATGACAGACCACATCAAATTGAATTATTTAGCTAAGTATATTAGGTCTGATATTACAGTCCTGTAGCATTCACACAGTAGTATTCTTAGTGTTTTATGCCAATAGTGTACAAATCCTTTTGTTGCAAGTATTGTTGTCTTTTACTAACCTTATGCTAACCTCTTTTATAGTCTGTTTGATGTCTTTTTGATAGCAGGCTGCCCCTTTTATGACAGACTTGAGATGAGGGAAAGGGAGGTTGTTACAACCTTGCAGAGGGCTGCTAAAGGGAGAGAGGAAAAGTAGAAAAGGGATACAACAGGGTAGGGTTTAGGTTTAGGGTAGATTTAGGGTTTTAGTTTTAGTTTTTTTTAGAGTTTTAATTGTTTTTAGGTTTTTAGGGCTTCCAAAAATTTCATCCTAGGGTTTTTTAGGGATAAATAGGCAGGCCGAATTTGTAAGAGAGAGGGCTGAAATTTTAGGGAGACCAAAAATTGTTTTTATTTTTTAGGGTTTCAGACATAAAATTACAGACCTAATTCTAACCCTAATTCTACCATGAAAATGCGAAATTACACATGAAAATGCAAGTAAATTGATAAAATAAGATATTTTTGATAAAACAAGGGCTTTTGATGGATGTATCCCTAACCCTAGGCCTAGAGGAGAGGTGACCAACCTCCGTCTTGGAGTAATTTTCTCTTTGACTTCTAAACTAGGGCTTCCTACAACAACCTTTAGGGTTCATTATAGGAGCCTAATCTAGGGCAAAATTTGAGATCCAAGGCCAAACTAGGAAAAACCTCCTCTAGGGAGCGTTTTCCACAATGCAAAGAAGATAGAAGGCAGACAAGAAGGAATAAATCAGAAAAAATGCAGCTCTATGGCCACCATTCAATCATCAAGAAGCAAGAAATTCACCTACCTTTACTAAGCAAGGCTAAAACAAGACTTACTTGAGCTTTGTGTTGTTCCAACAATTCCTAGCATCCACCATGCATGAGAAAAACCGTAGAAAACATCCAACTTTCATCCACAAGCCAAAGAAGAGAAAACACCAAGAGGTGTGCATCACATCCAGAGAGCCCATCTTGGGTAAAAGAGCAACATAATGTAATTTATCCCATGAGTTATGATTTACAAATGAAGTGAGGAGTTGTTTTTATAATGTTCTTAACTCACTTTTACAAAATAACAAGGCTGACAGGACAAATAAATGTCAATGTAAAAATATAACATGAAATCATATAAAATAATCTAAAAGATTGCTAAAGGATGGCTACCTGGGGTATTTCCCCCCTAGGTGCCTAAAACTGTTAAAAATGACTAAAACTGAACAAAAGGATTCACTCTGAAATGTGGAGTGAGCAGGGGGGGGATCATCATGCCCCATCTAACGTCAACAATGTCGAAAAACCCTCAAAGTATCCCCTCTACAAACCTGTGGGCCTGGTGACCAAGGATGACGCCATCATTGGAAATGCACCAAGGAGAGAGGGCGCTTTGTTGGAAAGGGGTCAAGATGGGTGCCTAGGGTGACCGAAATAGGAGGCAAGAGCCTCAGAGATGGAATAATGTCACTGGTGTAGAAAACACGTAGGGGGTCATGTGACCTAGTGACCCACCCCTAGGATCCTCAGACGCCAACCTCAAGGCTACAAGCCCTAGAATGAGGCAGTCAACAATGCCACTGAGCCATAGTACTCCTAAAGGAAGGACCAAAGGGTCCGGCCATAACCACCTTTCAGAAAGTACTGATAACACCCCCATCATGGCCCTAAAGAAAAATATGACCCCTCTCCTTGGGAAAACATCTGAATGTGCGCTGGTACTGGTACCAGGTAACAGGGAGAAAACAATGCATATGTAAAAAAGGAGATTTCTTACACTACGATGCAAAGGGAGGTGAATATGAGCAATGTCCATCACAAGAAAGAGAAGGAGATGAATTATCTCTTCCATATTGAGATCCGAGTTAAGAAGACAAAGGTGGATTCTCTATTTGACTCTAGTTCATAGGTGAACATTGTCGTAGAGCGTTTGGTGAGTAAGATTGGATTGGAAGTTATGACCATTTAGGCCCATACCCGCTCAGATGGGTAAACAAAGATGTATAGTTGAGAGTTACCGAGCAGTGCAATATTAGATTTGTCATTAGTGCAAATTACATGGACAAAGTGGAGGTTGATGTGGTGCCACTTGATGTGTGTGGTGTAGTGTTTGGAATCCCATACATGTACATGAGGGTTTCTATCTTCATGGAAAGAAAAAAACAATATCGCTTTGTCGAGGATAGAAAATCCTTCATCATCAACGCACACAAAGGTAAATCCAAGATCTTCCTATTAAGTGCCAACCAAGCCAAGAAATTGATTAGCTCAATTATGAAGTTTACATTTCTCTTTTTGAGCCCATGTTTAAGGAGATGAATTAGTGGAAGTAAAACCATCTCTAGAGGGATCCACTTGAGAGAAAAAACACTAGTCTAGAGAATTTTTCAAAGATTTACATGGGCTACCATCTTAGAGGGAATTGGAGTATGAAATACAACTATACTTGATTTTCCATTGCCAACATAGCATTGTATAGAGAATCCATACTGGAAGTAGATGAAGTGAAGAAGTTGACCACTTTTGGAGCAAAGAGTCATAGAACCAAGTACCTCACTTTGTGAGTCACATATCATAATGTACAAGAAGGATGGGACTTGGAGAATGTATATTGACTTTAAAATGGTAAATAGGATCACCCTCATGAATCGATACCCTTTTCCTAGTCATGATGACTGTTTGGATCGACGACATCATGCTAAGTATTTCACCAAAGTGGATCTCAAATTAGGATACCAGCAAGGGTTATCCAAAGCACACACTTGGAAAATTGCCTTCAAGATGATGCAAGGTCTATATGAATGGTTGGTATTCCTTGCAACATTTAATACGGTTGATGAATGACATATTGCATCCCTTTTGAGATTTATTTGTAATAATATAGTTGGATGATATATTAATCGTTATCTTTCCTTAGGAAGAGCGTATCTTACATATTATGTAGGTGTTAGAGACCTTGAAAAAACATAATTCATTGGAAAACCTCATAAATGTGAGTTTTCTTGACAATACTTGGTGTACTTACATTATGCGATTAGTAGGGGAAACTTGCAATTGACCCAATGAAGTTGTTAGCCATCATCAAATGGCCAAGTCCTACTAATATCACTGCAGTTAAGAGCTTTCTGGGAGAAACACAATGCCTTGAAATGTTCATAGCATCACTTTTAGCTATTATTGTACCACTGCAATCCATAACAATGAATGACAAGAGTTCCTAGTGGGGAAAGGATCAACATATTCCTTTTGAGGAATCTAAACTAAAGATTAGTCAAGCACTAGTGCTCACTGTTACCAACTTATTTGTACCATAGTTGGATTATCTTAAGAGCCGCCATTTGACAAACATGATGAATGTTTGTACTCGAGTGTATCAGATGATCCAGCATTTGTGCCTAGCCAATTTTGGCTAGTCAGTTTTGTTTTTTCAGTCGACATGACCATGGCCCCATGGGGTTTGTAATAAAGTGTGTTAGTAGGATTCTAAGTGTCTCGGTCCCCCATGACTTGATTAAGCAACTAAGGTATTCCAGGGAGTTTTTTTCCTTGTCAATTATACTTTGCCTATAGCCGAGCTATAATCGATGAGGTTTTCTCCCGCTTCCTCCAAAGCTGGAATGCCCGATTTTGAAAATTTTAGCCATGGGGGGTTATTAGAGTCCAACTGATGTATATAAGCCTACTAGACACTATTAGAATAGGTGTTGGTAATGTCCTAGGTCTCTAGGACCCCCAGAAAAAATTTCGAATTTTTTTTACCGAGTCCTCCGGTTTGGGGTTTTTAATTTTTTTTTTATAATAAATTTCTCTATAGTTTAAATAGAGAAATTTCAATTTGTAATATGTCAATCATCCGGGATCCGAATTCAATGATTGAAGGCTCCAGACTTAAGCCAAAAATCATTCATGATCCCCGAACTAGTTTATCCTAAGTTTCGGATGTCAATTAGGCCTCATAATTAATAATTTCTCAAAAAACCAGTTACAGAGAAATTATTAATTAAAATATTAAAATTGAATATTTTGGAGATAATCCAAAACTCTCCAAAATAATCCAAATGGAATAAAGTAAAAGCCTAATTGGCATGGCACTGGACATTAATGAATATTCCAATCATCCCAATCGTCATTTAGTTGAGTATACAGTCAGCACAAGCTTATCTTCACCAAGCAATTCTCCCTCCTTCACCAAGAATTCGATTTGATGTGTTGGCACATGATTATTGGGTTGGTGGTTGCATTTAATAGATATGGTAGGTGCCATCCTTGACTGGTGTAATAAGCAAGGCATTGGATCCCTTCATAACTCGTGTTACCTCCACCCACTACACTCCAAGCTTATGTTATGTGGCAAATTCGAATGCCTTGACACCCTCACGTCAACCTTTACTTGGAGCTCGAGTTACACTTGGCACATATCAATTCGCATGGTGATGGTTCCAAAGTGGAGATAAGGGGTGCCTTGCCTAGGTGGATGCCACCTCCTCATCTCAATCAATGAGATTCGATTTGTTTGGTGGAGTTAACTCCAAGCTTGGCTCAAACTTGGTGTTGATTGGGATTTTGACATAGAGTTCGATTTCGAGACTAGTGCCATTGGCTCCCTTAGTTGCCAATTCGAATTAGGTGTTAGGTAGCTTGCCTTTGCTATAAAGAGATGCCTATTTGGCCATTCTCTCATGGAGATTTTGAGCATGAACACTCTGCCAAAATACTGTTGTAATATTTGTTTGAAACATTGAATAAAGTTGAGACTTTGGAGGTCCATGCTGGAGCATTTGGGGTGTTCTTCACACTATTGGTGATATCTCTTTCATCTTGTTTTTTTTGTTTATGCAAATTCAATATTAAATGTATGTTCTAGCTTGGTTTAGAAATACTTTTTTCGGTCTTTGTATATTTCATAACAAGGTCTTTGCAGGGGTTTCCCAAAGTGGAGAAAGGCTTAGAGATTAAGTCATTCTTTACTTAACAGTGGTTCTCGGCACCTAATCAATATCTCTTGTAGGTCTTCAAGCTTTTCTCCTCATTTCAAGAGAAGAAGCACTTTAAAGGAGATTCTTCTCTTCCTCCATCAACAATCTCTCACTTTCTTGGTTACTGGTTACATGAGATCCACCTTCATACCTTGTGGAAAAGCCTTGTCCATCTTGATCCAGAAGTTGAAGTTTTGTGTGCTAAGCCTAGATTAGTTTTCCCTTCCTCCTTCTCCATTCATTTTCCTTCACTCTTAGCCTTCTTCTAGCCTTGTTTTTGCCCTACTTAGCCCATTCGTTTTCCTCCTTTGAGGCCTCCCCTCTTGCTCTCATTTTTCCCATCTTCATCCTCTCTTCCCTACCTTTCGCTCCTCCTCTCGTCCATCCCCTTCAAGCCTCTTTTTCTTCCATTCGTCCCTCCTCCTTAAGCTCTCCTCATCTTTCATTTTTTGTATTCAAAACCTTCCCTTGTCCTCCATTCGTCCATCCTAAAAGAGCCCTAAAAATACTTTAAAAACACAAAAATGATTTGCTCTCCTCATCTTTCGTTTTTTGTCTTCAAAACCTTCCCTTGTCCTCCACTCGTCCATCCTAAAAGAGCCCTAAAAATACTTTAAAAACACAAAAATGATTTGCTTAAGATAGTATTAGTTTCATTCTTAGCTTACTTTTACATTGTTAGTCTTAGTTAGCTTTTGCATTCTAGATCTCATATTAGAAGTTTAGATCTTGCATTTTGAAAAGTCTATTGAGCACATAGGGTAGTGAAATATTGCATGTAGCTTGCACTTGCTTAAACTTTCTTTTCTACTTAAAAGATAGATCTTATATACCAAAAATATTTCAAATTTTTTATCTTTTAGATCTCTTTCCCATAATCTTTTAGGCATATTTTGTTTGCTGGTCCGTTTTACATTTATGCATGTTTCGAAAATAAAATCTCATAAATCTAGTTTTTTCAAAGTCTTTTATAGATTTTAGTCCAAGTAGTTTCAAGTTTTGTTTCTTTTCTAACAAATAATGGGTGCCTTGAAGTGGTTTTATGTGTAGGTGTGCAAGAGGAAAACCTCTTAAGCAAAAGCAAAAATATTTGAAACACAAAACCAAGAAGAAATTTGAACCATCATTGAACCAAGAAGACCAAGAAGACCAAGATCTTCATTCTCCTTTTGTACACTCATAGGAGTGATTTATTTCTAAGTCTTTGTTTTCTGCTAAGACCTTGCAAGGACCTCATTCCCAAGGCATTTGTAAAAGTATTAATAAAAAGGTTAAGTGGAGGAGTCCTCCACTTTTTTGGGTTTTCTTCCCCATTTGGGGAAGAGTGTTGTGCTTGGTTAGTTTAGATCTTTCTTTTCTATATGCTTTAGATTAGCTTGTTATTTCATTTTTGTACTCCATTTCCAAGTTTTGATTAGAGTAAGCAAACTTTGGGATTGCATCCCAAAGGCCACATAGCTTTGTGGTAGCTTCTCGTTCCCCATTAGCCTCCTTGCCGAAGTTCCAGCTAGCTGGAAAGTCTCAAGGACTAGTGTTTCTAGTGATCAACCTTGTTCGGAGGTAGATCCCACTTTTAGATTAATATTGTTTGGTAGTACACTAAGTCCATTTTCAGTTTGTTTCAGTCATCTTGTTACATCTTGCTATCATCATTTCACTTTCTGTTATCTAAAGCTTCATTTTGTTTTTTCAAGTTACAACTGCTCCTACTTCATAAAAATAACTAAAGTCTCTTGAACTTGGCCAAATCCAAGTCAAGAGCACTCTCTGTCGAAGAGCATTTAGTTGTTGCATTTCCCTTGCATTAGGCATTTAGATTAATTAAAGTCTCTTGAATTTTGGTCTTAAGACTAAGTCAAGAGCGCTCTCTATCGGAGAGTTGAACTGTGTTCTAATAATAAAATATTCCAACTCACACCCTTTCATAATTAATTTATTTTGGTCAATTATCCAACACCCGTATGCTCTGCCAACCTGAAAGGGTTGGGCTAGTACTCAGAAAGGTGTTGGATTTGCTAATCTTACAAGTGAAAATTTAATAAAACTTTACCCCAACCAACGAGCCGGCATTGCCCCTTCGAAAAATACTGAGGTTGTTTCCTGAAACAGGTGGTGCCGAAATCCCGCTGTCAGACTCAAGGGTGGTCAAGCCAATTGAACACTTACCCTTTTGCAATCTGGGCGGCTTCGACCTATCATCTAAGAGGTTACCAGTATTATTTTCGGACTTTTGATATCCTTGTTTTTAGCCTAATAATCAAGACCATTAAAACTTGTAATTTATCAAGATAATTTGCACAATGATCTCACGAACAGTACCTTTCAAGACCCACACATTCAACATCACATCTTTTGACTCCATAAGGCACTGGTTATTTAAAATTCATATCTTGATTATGACCATTTGTCCTTGTGTTTTTACTTTATCTTGTGGATGCATTTTTGAACTTCAAATCTTGAAACGTACTGTCATTTTTTATGTCTTATTTAGCAACGTGGATTGCATCTTATCTTGTTCACCACATTTATAATTTGGTGTCATCACAAAAAAAAACTCCTAAACAACACCCATCCACATCATACCATACACTTAAAACTTTAAAACATATAAGAGCCTTAGTGAAACTCTTTGTAGGGACTACCCCCCTTGGCTTCGTTAGGAGTTAGCCTAAATGGAGGAGCTGGGATTCAAGTGATAGTACCTGGCTCATTGCTTCCCCCCAAGGCCACGCTTCTCCCCACTTCCAGTGAGGGAGACAACTTTCGAAAGATTTCTGTTGTTGGTGTGCAATCTGGCGGACAACACTCACATTGCTCAATTTCCTAAAGCCCTTCGAAGTGGAGACATATGCAAGTGGGTATGGTATGGGAGAAATGTTGATGCAAGGAAGTAGATAAATTTATTGCCATTTTGATTTGTTTTCATGGAATAGTTATGAACTACCTTAGATATGATGAAGAGCTCGATGCTCTAATGCACATTGTTAAGAAATGGATGTACTATATGATGGGCATGGAGACCATCATCCACATTGATCATTAGCCTTTGCAATATTGGTAGGCTTAGAGTTATAAACTTCAACAAGACACTAAGAGGGATGATATTTTTGTAGAGATTTCATCTCCTTAACAAGTATAAGAAATACAATGTCGACAAGTTCGCAAACATGTAGTCAAGGCCACCCACACCCAAGATCACAACTTTATACAAAGAGGAATACACATAAGACAAGGACTTTGAGGAGATATTTCAACCCAAGTTCACGAAGAAGAAGGTGACAATAAAAATGATTACCATCTCCCAGATGGGTTGCTCCACAAGTTGGATAAGCTCTAGGTTCTTAAGGTGAGAGAACACAACTTACAAGAGATTATCACAACTTCAAAGTTTCAAGGCATTTTGGTGTTGGTAACATTGTAACTTGTAGAAGTATGTGTACTAACACAAAATGCAAGAGGATGTGGCATGGTTCATTAGAAAATCCATACTTCATTGTACTAGTAAACTCATGAACTAAAGGAAGTAAGGTTTATACCATCCCTTCACAATACCAATAAGCCCATGGGAGAGAATCTCCATGAATATTGTGGTTGGTTTGTCAAGACCCAGGTGGGGACATGACTATTTATTTATGTTGTGGATAGATTTAGTAAGATGTGCATCTTCATGCCCCGTAAAAAGACTATTAGGGGACAAGATGAAACAATCATGTTATTTGAGAGGGTTTGAATTCCCTATGGGATACCAAGAAGCATCATTTTGAACAAAGACAAGATTTCTTTGTGCCTTTTGGACTACACATTGAGAGAATATGGACACCAATTTGAAGAAATCTACAACTTTCCATCCACAAACCCATGGGAAAACAAAATTGGTGAACAAGGCATTGGTTTAGTTTGTGAGGGGTTACAATTAGAAGCATTCAAGAACCTTGCATGAGAATATGATCTACATTCAACACTCTTATAATAGAGCAATCCTTACTTACACTAGGTATTTCCCATTTGAAACTTGTTTTGGATATTTGCCACCATCACCTTTATATGTTGTATATGGACAAAATAGAGTATAGAAGCCTAGATGCCACAAGAGAATCAATGAGTGCTGAAATATTCATTGACAAGTTGATCCACCCATAGGTATAGGGGACAATGAAGAAATCACAACATAAGTGCAAGGCCATGGATGGCCAACATATAATTGAGAATACATTCAAGGTAGGACATTGAGTTTGGTTGCATGGACATGATAAGAGGATTAAGGCATTGTGATATGGTCCTTTTGAAGTATTGAAATATGGAGGTGACAATGCCTACAAACTCATTATACCTCCATACATGCTCATTTACTTTTATTGAATGTGGAGAACTTGAAACTCTATGAGCCATCCATACTTGATGAGGAAAATGAGGGGCAAGTCTTAATTATGGTAGATAGCTAGAACTAGAAGCTTATAGAGGGAGTTAGAAAAAGATACAATTTTGTAGTAGAAAATGAAAACAAATACATGGGGGCAATAAGAAATCTAGTAAGTTGGGTTAAAATGACAACTTCTAGGCAAGGCCAAGTGGTACTCGAGGGAGAATGTTGGGTAAATTCTATCCCATCTCCTTCAATAAAATATTTTGGGGACCAAAATACTCATAAAATGGATAAGTATGATCCAAAATGGATCACTATACAATTTGTAATTCATTCTAGTGCTTTTGGGGTGGAAAATCAAAGCCACGACCTTGCTAGTCCTATTTTAGGGGCATATCCATGTTTGGTGTTTTGGGGACTTGAAACTTATGGCGCTTGTTTTAGGATTTAAATGATAATTTTTGCACTGAAAACTTTGCAAACAAAGTTCCTTGCCCCTTGACGTTGTTCCATTCGTTGAGATATTTCTAGTGGTTTGACACCATCTTTCATTACCCACACATGTGGAGCTAACGTGTGGACATTAAAGAAGGTTCAAGATGTGAAAATGCTCACAGTAGATCCAAGAGATGATGTAAACCTCACAATGAAAGAATTTAGGAATAATAGAAGAAGAATAGAGCAGTAGAACATAGATACAAAGGAGCTCAGATAGAGGCAGAGTAATTACATATGTTACATTAATTTGAATAGTAAAACAATAATTATACAATGCTCAGGATTCGAATACACTAGGTGTGATTCGAATTAGCCTGCATGGATAGATCCAAAATCAGTGGAGTGTCATCAAAGCACAACTAGAAGTCTATCTCATCATCGGTGGAGTCATCAATGCACAAGTAACTGTCAACCATCAGTCAAACTGAGTCTAATTGAGTGTGGTAGGTGTAATTGGCACATGGAGGCACTAACTGAATGAAGGAGGCTCAGTGGAGGGTGCATGAGGAGCTATCTGGAGTCAGAATGGGCAGTCTAGTCTCATCGGAGGTCCATTGGAGTGATACAGTTAGTTGAGAGTCAGTCTAGCCTTAAATCAAGGAAAGAACTGATGATAAATCAACGAACTAAAGTACAACTGGAGTGGTAGGTGAGAAAAGGCGCCCTTCTCAAGTGGTGGGTGAGAAGTGGGCACCTCCCTATCTAGGAGGGCTAAAACTGATCTGAGAGAAGCTCCCAGGGCTAACTAACTGAGGGCTAGGTGTTGGGACTAATGATTGGGATGCATGCAGAAATGCATGCAAGACTGATAACAAAAATAACTGAAATGCTGGTAGGACTAGGATGGAGTATAGGAATATCCTAACACCCCCCCTTAGTCCATCCTGGGCCCTGGTAACTAGGACCAAAGGTCACCCAATACAATAAAATAAATGATAAAATAAGAGCTATCCATACATCGAGGAAATGGGGAAAATCTCATGGGAAAAATGCCCCCCCTCAAAAGAACAGTAAATAACTCAAAGAACCATCATACTAAGCAGAAAAGAAAGAAGCTTTCATCAGTGAAAATTTTTGCAAAAAACTTGGCAAGCTGATCCTCTGTAGGATGCCAAAGCAGGTACTAGATATGGATCTGGTCTTCTGATGTGCCTCCCACTGTGTAGAGGATGTAATGGACAAAGCAAGTCTTTCAGGAATTCTTTTTGCAACTGGAGCGAATGGATCATGATGAGTCTTCCTAAGGGATGGAAGAGAGAACCCCATCATCATGATGCATCTCTCATGGAGAGGTAGATGGCATAATACAAGGTTGGCATGATGCTGAAATATGGTAGTTCTGTGGATAGATGAATCCTCAACTGTGTTCTCAGTAGCTGCAAGGACTGTGTGAGCCCGTTTTGGCCTTGTCTTTGGATTGAGAACATGTGTTGGTTTTGGATCTGAATCTGAATGTTCTTGAACTTTGATCTCAACATCAAGATCTTCAACTTCATCTTCATTAGAAGAAGAGTCACTCGGATCTTCATCAGATTCCGAAGGAGTAGGAAGAGAGAAGGGTAGAAAATGAGAGAACTCATATGCCTTGGAGGCATGATTTGCAAACCCTTCCGCTATAGTCTTCCCAGTAGAGATCTCTGTAATCTCAACTGTGTCAGGACCAAAAGTCACCTTCTTAGGTGATCCGGTGTGAGTCATCTGATATACAGACAACAAATTTGCTGTCAAGGAGGGAACGAATAGAACATTCTTGAACTTGCCATGCTCCATATGTATTGTACCCAACCCTTTGGCAGAGATCTGAGAGTTGTCTCCCATGTGAATAGTAGGCCCATCTTTGAGATCTAAAGAAGAAAATGATTATTTAGAGGCAACCATGTGGTTGGAGGCTCCATAATCTATGAGGAGGGCCTTTGATTTTGAAAAACCAGCCATCAATGCATGGCAATCCTCATGACCATCAGATCCACTTCCAGAATCCGACATCTTTGCATCTTTTGGAATAGCAATTTTGTTCTGTTCAAGAAGCTTGGTTAGTAGGTCTATTTTCTTGTGCATGCAAGCTTTCTCGGGATGGTTTCCTCTCTTGTAGTAGGGACATGTAGATCTCTAATGTTTGTCCTTCTTGGAGCTGGAGGCTCCTTTTGATGGACTTGACTTATCATTCAGCTTGGATTTAGATGGCTTCTTATCCTTGTCTTTTTGCTTCCCTTTCACATTCGTCCCACTTGCTCCTCCAGCTAGAAGAGCTTAAACTTTGGAGGCCTTGATGGAACCCATTTGAATCAATTTGTCCTCTTCTTGAATAAGAGCTTCAGTGAAGACTTCTAAGGTTGGAAACTTCCATCCAGGGATTGACATTCGTCCAGAATGGAAGGTAGATACAAAGACTAAAAATTGAGATCCTATTTTGCTCAGAATGGAGAGCACCAATTGTTCATCAGTTTTAGTGATGCCACAATGCTTGCATTGAAAAATCAAGTTCTTAAATTTTGAGAAGAATTCTTGAATGCTCTCAAAATTGCTAGGTTGTAGGGCAACCAATTCATTTTCGAGAAAGTGGCCTCTTAGCCCATCTTGTTTGCCAAAAAGACTCTCCAATTTTGTCCATAACTCATTAGGAGACTTCACTCCTGTTATCAACTGATTTGTACAATAGTTGAAACCTTATTGAGCCGCCAGTGTTGGAACACATCGGTGTTCACTTCCAGAGTATCTGGGTTTCATTATATTTGGGTCTAGCCAGTTTTGTTTTTGAGTCGACATGACCATGGCCCCATGGGGGTTTGTATCAAAGTGTGCTAGTAAGGTCTGAGTGGCTCGGTTCCTCATGACTGGATTAAACAACTAAGGTATTCCAGGGAGTTTTTTCACCGTCAGATTATACTTTGCTTCAGGCGAAATATAATCTCTTGGTTTTTCTCCCGCTTCCTCCAAAGCTGGAATGCCCGATTTTGGAAATTTGGCCATGGGGGGTTATTAGGGTCCAACTATAATGTATAAACCTACTAGACACTATTAGAATAGGTTTTGGTCATGTCCTAAGTCTCTAGGACCCCCAGAAAAATTTCGAAAAAAAATTTTACCGGACGCGTCGAAATTGGGGTTTTTAATTTTTAATTATTTTTTAAATTTTAATTAAATTTCTCTATAGTTTAAATAGAGAAATTTGAGTCTGTAATTATGTCAGTCATCCGGGGTCCGAACTTAGTGTTTGATGGCTCGTTTCATAAGCCAAAAATCACACATGACCCATGGAACAACTAAACCCAACTTTCGAATGTCAATTCGGCCTCATAATTAATATTTTCTCTGAAAAGTCATTTACAGAGAAATTATTAATTTAAATAATAAAATTGAATATTTTGGAGATAATCCAAATCTCTCCAAAATTAATCAATTTGATTAAAATAAAAGTCTAAATGACATGGCAATGAGCATTTAGGAAGATTCCAATCAACTCCAAGCCTATCCAGTCATCCATCCAGTCACCGGAAGATTATCCTCTCAAGTAAATTCGCCCTCCCTATGCAAAAATCGATTTGTTGACATGGCATTTGATTATTGGGTTGGTTGATATGCATTTATGTTGTGGTAGGCGCCCTCATGACTCACCACACCCCACCAAAGCTGGGCTCCCTTTGTGTTTCGAGTTACACCTACCAGCTACCACGTATATCCCCCACAACCTACTCGCATATCCTAGACTCCTCACGTCAATCTCCATTAACTCGTGTTTAAGCCTTGTTGGAGTTTGTGGATTGGTTATTGATGCTTCCAAGATAATCACGAGTAAGCTTGGCCTCCATTAAATTCGAGTTAGTACCTAATCATTACCACATGTCTCTACCGCAGCCAACTCGCATATCTACAAGATACTCGCGTCAATCCTCTTGCTCTCACGTGAATCTTAGTTAGGGTTTGTTTTCTTGTTAGTGCAATCACGAATTGGCTTGGTTCTCTCTAGATTCGAGTTATGCCTACCCTTTTCCACTTGCCATCTTTTGAGCTCGCTTGCAACCTACCACAACCCACTCGCCCCTCCACATGGATCACGCCCTTCCTTGTTGTAGCTTGCCCATTAGTTGGGTGTTACTTCCCATGCCATCTACCACTCGAATTTGCCACCTATTCGCCCTTACCTACCTCAAACTCGACTCTATCTTGTGCCAAGCCACTAATTGATTGGGATTCGACCTCCATGATCATTGCTAATTCGACCTAGGGTTAGCTATTAGTTTTTTCTATAAAGAGAGGCCCAATAGGGGTTATTATCTCATGGATTTTTGGATGCAAGAAAACTCTGCCGAGAATTGTAATATTTTTATGCTCATATTGGAATAAAGATCAAGACTTTGGAGGTCCATGTGTTTTCAAATTTTGTGGTGAATGTGTCTAATGCATTGAGGTGACATCTTTCTATAACCTTCCTCTCATTTTATGCAAGTGCTTCTTTCAATATTGCTAGCTCAAGAAGGCTATTTTTAGTCCATGAGAATAGTCATTTGTTATATTCAAGTTGATTATGTGTGTGATGTTTTCCAAAGATTTAAATGAGCAAGAAGTATTCGGTTATACCAATGTTGATTTAGTCTTGGTTATCTAACATACTAGCATTTGATTCCACTTGTATGTTTGAGTGTGTTGGGGTTTTACAGGTGTTATCAAAGGTGAAGACAAGTGTGAGCTAGGTTGCATCTAGCTTGACTTCACAAGCAAGGATTTTTCCCACTAATATCTTTTTTTTTGCAGGATCCTCAAGCTCCTTCATCTTTGCTCCAAAACCAAGCTACAAAGAGCCCTCTTCCTCACCCATCAAAGTTTCAAAAAATCTACATTCTAAAACTTGGTTACCTTAGATTCGAGCTTCCTTCCTCTAGCTATCCCTTCACCTTCACTTTGAAGCCTCCACTTTAGTTTCTCTCCATTCACCAAAGCCCTACCTTCTTCTTCCCTAGCTCTCATCCCATTTGATTCTTCTCCCTCCTTTCCATTCGTCCAACCTCATTAGCCCTACCTTCTTGCTCTCGTCCCCCTCCAAATCTCCTCGTTTTTTCCATCTTTGCCTTTCGTTTTTTGTCCCTCCATCTTTACCCTAGTATCCCTTACATCCACCCTAGTTTCTCCCTTTACTCCCTGCTTTCCTTCCCTTTATCTTTTCCCTAGATCTACCTTCTCATCCTTGCTTTCGTTTTTGCCCTTTCTTCCTCTCGTCCTCTTTCCCAAAAAACCCCTAAAAACCATAAAAAGTACAAAAACGAATTGGCTAAGTCATTTTTGAAAGTTACTTGCTAGAGTTGTTTCTTTGATAGATTAGATCTCAATTTATTATATCATTGGCATTGGCATGCATTGAAAGTTAACTTTAGGGCATTCTAGATCTCTTGTTTCACACTAGTATAGTTTGCATTTATAAACCCTAGTTGCAAGTTGAAAAGATAGAATATTTTCCACAAAAAATTTCTCAAAATTTTATGATCTAGATCTCTTTCCCATTGCATTTCAAGAGTTTGTTGTTCGCTGGTCCGTTTCGCCATAGTTAAGAATTTATGCCAAAATCTCATGCATTTTCCCTTTTAGACTCAAATTTTTAAATCTAGACTTAACTAGTTTCAAGTTTGTCTTATTTTCGCTAATGGTTAATGGGTGCCTTGTTGAGATGTTTTGATCTTGTGTAGGTCATTTGAGAGAAAGATATTTGATAGATATTGAAGCGAAGAAATCAAAGCAAAATCACAAGAACGCCATAAGGAGTGATTAAAATTACAAAATCTTGTTATCCTTTTGAATAAGCTTATAAGAGCTAGCCTTGTATTTCCATTTACTTCATTCTCGAAAGACCTTGCAAGGTGTTAAACCCAAGGCATTTGTAACCGTTTAATAAAAGTTTCAAGTGGAGGAGGCCTCCACTTTTTTTGGTCTTCTTCCCCATTTGGGGAAGAGTGTTGGGTCTTGGGGATTGATTTAGCTTAGATTTATGATCTCATGTTCTTAGATTAGTATTTTGCTTCAATAAGTCATTCAAAGTTATCTTCCATACTTACTTACCCCCATGCTCTCCCGAATAGGGTCTTTGACCTGAAAGAGACTCTTGGGTAGTTTAGTTTTATTTTTTGCATCTACTATTATCTTGTCTCTCTTCCAAAGCCTTCGACCGGAAGTTGTATCCTTGAGATTTTGTCTCAAGGGCAGGACCACATAATTTGTGGTTACTCTTCCTTCCCCGTCGATTTCCTTGGCAGAGCTTTCAGCTAGCTGGAGGTTCTCAAGTGCAGGCGGTTCTAGTGGTTGATCTTGTTCGGAGATCAATCCCACCTATTAGTTTAAATCTTGTGAAGTAGAACACTAGTTTGAGCTTAGTTTTGTGTTATTTGGCAAAGTAGTTTTTGTTAAGCATTAATTCATATCTTTCAAGCTCATTAAGTGAATTTATATTTCAAAGTTGATTTACTGCTTTTACAACACAACTGCTTTCTCGTTCTTTAAAATAAACCAAAGTCTCTTGAACTTGGCCAAATCCAAGTCAAGAGCACCCTCTGTCAGAGGGCATTTTAGTTTTGCATTATCCCTGCATTAGGCATTTTAAGCTTAGCAAGTCTCTTGAACTTTGGTCATAAGATCAAGTCAAGAGCGCTCTCTGTCGGAGAGTTGAACAATGTTTTCTAATAATAAAAATTTCCACTCATACACCCCTTAATTAATTTATCTTGGTTTCTGTCCTACACCCGTATGCTCTGCCAACCTGAAAAGGTTGGGCTAGTACTCAGAAAGGTGGAAGACTTGTTAATCTACAAGCGATAATCTAATTAAAATTTTCACCCCCATAACCAACCAATCCGGAGTTGATCGATAAGATAATTTCATTGGGTAATCTCTTAGTGAGGGCGTCGGGATTCCATGTTCAGCCTCTAGTTTGCTGGCTTGCATTGCGCGGCCTGGCTAGAGCACTGGGTGGCCCGACAGGTCCTTGAACGGAGGCACTTGATATTGTCTTTTCCGGACTTTCTTTGAATACCCTTGGTTTTAGCCCTAATAATCAAGACAATTAAAACTTTGAATTTACCAAGATAAGCTGCACAACGTTCTCACAAACTTTCCATTTCAAGCACTTGTGTCAAGTTTACGATCACTTTTATTTTCTGACTCCATAAGGCACTGGTCCTTCATCTTATATCTTGCTTGCTTAAGTATCAACATTAGAGTATTTGCTTATATTTACGTGAAGTGATCTGTTTATTTTCCAAGTGTATCTTTCATCTTGTATTTGCAACGTGGATTGCGTTATCTTGTCTTATATTTTAATTTTATATTGTCTCTCATTTCAAAAAAACTCCTAAACAACACCCATCCGCATCACAACACCTAAAAACACTATAAACACTAGAGCCTTAGTGAAACTCTCTTTTAGGGACTACCCCCCTTGGATTCGTTAGGAGTTTTCCTAAACGGAGGAGCTGGGATTCAGGTGACAGTACCTGGCTCATTGCTTGCCCCCAAGGCCACACCTCTCTCACTTGTAGTGAAGAGACAGCTTTCGAAAGATTTCCGCTGCTGGTGTGCATATTGGTGGACAACAACTCCTTCAACATGAAACAACAGATCTTTAGACATATGAAGGCATATGTAACCAAAGGCTTCATCCATTTTATTTAGATGCTTGGTTTTCTCCATAGCTGCATGTGGTATGGGATCTTTTCAAATACCAATCTGGATAGCTATCTGGTACACTAGTGCATTTTCATCTCAAGCTTCCATTCAAAGTAATTGAAGGGAGTGAGGATCATAGGAGAGGAAGGATCATTTGAATTGCTCATCTTGACTGCTGGAACGAGTGCGAAGGTGAAACTGCTGATACTACTGCCGCAACTGTTGGAACTTCGAAATACCTGCAAAAAACTCTTAAGAATGGAGGTAGAATATACTCTCAAATGGCTCTGATACCATGTGAAAATGCTCACAGTAGATCCAAGGGATGATGTAAACCTCACAATGAAAGAATTTAGGAATAATAGAAGAAGAATAGAGCAGTAGAACATAGATCCAAAGGAACTCATATAGAGGCAGAATAATTACACATGTTACATTAATCTGAATAGTAAAATAGTAATTATACAATGCTCAAGATTCGAATACACTAGGTGTGATTCGAATTAGCCTGCATGGATAGATCCAAAATCAGTGGAGTGTCATCAAAGCACAACTAGAAGTCTATCTCATCATCGATGGAGTCATCAATGCACAAGTAACTGTCAACCATCAGTCAAACTGAGTCTAATTGAGTGTGGTAGGTGTAACTGGCACATGGAGGCACTAACTGAATGAAGGAGGTTTAGTGGAGGGCGCATGAGGAGCTATCTAGAGTCAGAATGGGCAGTCTAGTCTCATCGGAGTGATATAGTCAGTTTAGAGTCAGTCTAGCCTTAAATCAAGGAAAAAATTGATGATAACTCAACTAACTGAAGTACAACTGGAGTGGTAGGTGAGAAAAGGCGCCCTTCTCAAGTGGTGGGTGAGAAGTGGGCGCCTCCCTGTCTAGGAGGGCTAAAACTGATCCGAGAGAAACTCCCGGAGATATCTAACTGAGGGCTCGGTGCTGGGACTGATAACTGGCATGCATGCAGAATGCATGCTGCATGCAAGACTGATAATGAAAATAACTGAAATGCTGGTAGGACTAGGATGGAGTATAGGAACATCCTAACACAAGAAGGTCCAAAACCCTAACACTAATAAGGAGTTGGGGCATACAAAAAATCCTTAGCCCTAACCTTAGATCAGACATGTTCAAAATTGAGTTGCAAGGAAATGAATGGGTTTTGTTCGTCTTGTAAGGAAATGAATGGGTTTTGTTCATTTTTTATTTTTGTAAACATAAAAAATATAAGTTGTAAAAATATTATTTTGTTGTAGTTATTTTTTATTCGATAGTTGATAGTTATTTTACTTTACTCTATTAGCATGTATTGGGTGGGGGTATTAACATTTAAATTTTGGGACATAGAAACAAAATAATAAATATAATTCATGACATCAAATACCATGGGTTACCAAAACCATGGGCCATAAATCACTAACAACAAAAGATGAGGCTCCTAAGGCATTTTACAATGGTGTTCTCCAATCCTATAAATATAATTCATCACATTAACTACCATGGGTTACCAAAACCATGGGCCATAAATCACTAATAACAAATATGTGTCAAGTAAATTACTATTTGACAAATTCAAATAATAACCTTACTACAAAAGCTTTGAAATAACTATTAGCTTTGAAATAATGTTTAAATGAAATACAAATATAACAATCATAAAAAACTAATAGTTAAAGTTTTTTTCCATAGAAAATTTTAAGTTTTTAATGATGAAATAGACCGATCGAGCTCTTTTGTTAACCACGGGTAAACCCTTGATCGAGCTATTTTATTAACCGCAAGTAAACCCTTGATTGGGGTATTTAAAAAACTGGTCAAACACTTGTTCGAGGATTTTTAAGACCTCGATTGATGGAATTACTTTAGATGGCGAATCCACAGAAGCCATTATTGTTGTCCTTAAAGATTACACAATGGATATTCTTGTACTAAGAATCCACGAAATAAAAGACTAAAGTAAAAGAAATGGCCGACCAAGAATAAAGGCCATCATTATTGTACTGAAAGCTACATAGTGGAGATTCTACACGAGAACCCATGAAAGAGATGATGTGACAAGAGCTATGATTAATATTCTCCTTTATGACTATGATGAAAATCATATCCTTTTGAATCAGTGTCAATAAGTGGCCTGGGAGAATCATTTGCTTGTAAGTGCCGGAAAGTGCTGGGATCCACACCTGGAATAATATTCTCTAACCATTGGGGTGGATTTTCTCTGAAGCAAGCAGAAAATGGAGAGTTTCTGAAATACCGATACTGGAAGAACCTAGGTATGGAGACTTCGCCAAAAATATTATGTTCTAAAACAAACCCATCATCATAGTCGTCTGAAACAATCTTTGTTTGAACACCTTGGTAAACGAGATCAAACTGGAACACACTATATGCTAAAGCACCTTCTGCTAACTCGTGCTGTAATGTAAATAGAAACCAAAATGGAGATGATGAATCTAAAGCTGCTACCCTGGGAACATACTGTTATAGAAGTAGATTGAACTAGGGACTCCAAATTCTACATGGACTTTTAATATCTTCACAATAGAATATGATGGAGATTTTTCCAAGGGCTCTTGCAGTCTGATGAAGTGTATAATAATCTATCCACCTGATAGCAGGATAAAAAATTTAAGCATAATGGTGAACTGTCCCTGTGACAAGAGCAAACCTGCCAAAATAAATATTCACATTATTGATATAATCTATATTGATATCATAGATTTTTCTCCCTTCTTCAGATTCTGTTCTGTGTTGCAAAATTTGTCTATGTATCTCTAAAGGCAGTCCTTTCATTCTAATAGCAAAAAAATATGTACAAAAATGCAGTCTGCATGAGGAGTGAATGTCTACTTCAAATATGTTATCCATTTGATTTTGCTGTGAGCTTTCTCCTCCGGTGAAAACCTTAGGATCAAATATTTTTATATCATTGTCTGGAGCACCTTCTCTTGTTAGCATATCTACCAAAGAGTTTTCTTTTCCTGCCTTGTAGACTATATCAAAATCAAATCCTTGAATCCAAATTGACCATCTGAGAACTCTGGCATTTCCTTGTTCCAACAATTTCTTATTTGATAACATGCCTTTCATATGTTTCAAGTCTGTTCTAACTGTAAATCTAACACTTTTGAGAAATAGTCTGAATCTCTGGATACCTTTCTTTACAGCTAGAATTTCCTTATGGGAGGATGGATATTTAACTTTTGTCTCATTAAATCCTCCTGAAGTATATACACACACCTCTTCTCTTTTAGAATGCTTCTGGAGTAATACTACTGCCCAAACTTGATCTGAGGCATATGTCTCTAAAATGAAAGGAAGATCTTGATCTGGGAGAGACAATGAAGGAAGTTTCTGAATATGAACTTTCATCCTTTTGACTGCAGTAGTCATTTCATCTGTCCAAACCGAACCTGGTTTTAATCTTTGCTGGAGTAATTTTATATCTCTGGCTTGATGCTTGTAGAATTGTCTGATATAATTTAAACATCCCAAAAATATTTGGACTGATTTCAAATATGGAAGTTTATTAGGAAAATTCAACAATTTTTGCAGGACATGTGGCTGCAATGTTATTTTTTTCTTGAGAAATGTGCAGACCCAAATATTCTATATCTGTTTGTGCAATCTGAAACTTTTCTAGTAATGCAGAGAGAACCAAACCATGCTTATATACATATGAGTAAAATGTTTCTAGATGAATTTTATGCTGTGCAATGTCTTTACTGAAAAGAATCAAATCATCTATATAAATCTAGAGGTGTAAAGATATCTTCCATACGTTTTTGAAATTCTAAAGGAGCATTCTTAAGACCAAATGGCATGACTAGCCATTGATACTGACCACCTAGAACAACAAAAGCTGTCTTATATTGATCTTCTTGAGAAATGCCAATCTGCCAAAAACCACTCTTCAAATCAAATTTGCTAAAAACATTAGCTTTTGCTATTTTGGAAAGAAGCACTTCTTTGTTAGGAAGAGGATATCTGATAGGTTCCAAAGCTTGATCCAAAGCATCATAATTGACTACCAATGTTTTCTTTCCTCACTTTTCTTCTGAATGCTTATTCACATAGAAAGTTGGACAAGCCCAAGAGCTTTTGCATGGCTCAATTAGCCTTCTTTCTAACAACTGTTGAATTTATTCTTTCCATGCTTGTTGTTCTGTTGGACTCATATTATTTGTAGATGTAATACCCCCATTTTGACCTTAGGACATATTTGGATTTCAATGTAAATAATGTATACATGCGATGTATGTTTTCCTAGCGTGGAGCGCAAGGCCAAGGCCCCGCTAGTGGATGCTACGTTTTTAAGTAAAGGCAAGTAGTTTATATTCTGTTATCCATGTGCTATTAAGCCATGGAACATTGTAAATGATGTAAATGTTAATATTGCAATAAAATAACAAGACTACTGGCTATGGGAGCAACTAATAAGAGAGGGCCATGTGTATCCACGAGGGAGAGGTGAGGGGGTTGTGGAATTGGACCATAGACTTCCAAATGTCATATTTAAAACCCTTTGACCTTGCTGACATTTAATTCTATTATAGAAGGTGGTTGAAGAAATTGTTTGTAAGGTCGATGGAGTGTGGGAAAAACCCGAAAATTCGTATGGCAGGGTATGGGGCTCTGCTTACCTTGATCCACAAGTCACTCTACCCATGGGAATTCGTATCCCCTGATCCCCATTCCATTAGGGACTAACAACAGAAGTTTTAGAATAGAACAGAGAGCCGAGTGGTAGAGAGAGGAAGGAAACCGCGACTCTAAAAGACCCAATTGAGAGTGTCGAACTTGCCCAGAAATTCATGTGGGAGGCTCAATCCAGCATGGGATCCTTCAGCCTGAACCCTAGGGAAGATTTGCAGTGTATGAGATGCTCAGAAAACCGTGAAAAAAACCTGTGTTGAAAGCTGAGAACCCAGCTGCGGGATAGAGTCGTTTTGGCCATAGAAGTGGAGAAAATCCAAGTGGAAATGACAGAGAAGAATATGATAGAAGGTAGGGTTGCTTGATAAACTTAGTGAAGTCCAGAGTCTCAAGGAATCAGCACCTTTCTATGCCCACTCTGAAGAGCACTGGAGGGAAGGTATGGCCCGAGGGACTGTGTAGAAGTGAAGGGAATACTTCCTTGTGTTGGGTGTGGTAGGTATTGTGGGTTCCAAGACTGTATGAGTGTGAATTGAGAGGCATGTAGCTCTGAGGTTGAGCTCACTGGTTTAGCATCCTCCTCCACTGTTCCTTAAATGCTTGATAAACGCAATTGTGTGTTGGCTTAGCATGTTTGTTGTGTGAATTCATGGCTATGAGTGAGCTTGTTTATCCCTCCTTAGTGGATACACAACCCAGCTCGGGGGTTGTCTCTTAGCTGAAAGAGTATAGGCTGGACAAAGACCTATGGTTGGGTGGAACGTTGCTCTCACATGGCCAGTTTCTTGGACAACTTCTTCCTAAAGATAAGTGTTCTCTGTCGTGTTAAATGATGCTAATTTCCTATGTATGTTTATCTGTTATTTCAAGTAAATTGAATGGAATGATCACATGAATTCATTCAGTAGAAAGTCTGTGTATAAGCCTGAGTATGAGGCCGATTCATGTCCGATTTCTTCACCATTTACTTGTGTTAAATGTGTTGTTAATATTGCATGTTATAGATGCATGGGTCATATTAGTTCCACTATACATGTTTGATATGCATTGCACACACTTCTAAATGGATTGCATTGCATCACTTGGACTTGGGGAAGGAATTAGGCAACCCTTGTTGTGTTTCATGATCCCTCTTTTAGTCAGATGAAGGGGGAGGCCATGACAGAGTGCAACCAGAACTCCTTGCAAAAGGGTAAAGAGGTATTGAGGAAGTTTGGGACAATGATTTAGTTAGAAAAATGACAACTTCAGACTCCTCAAATGTGGCAGGGGATCACACCATTTCATAGTTCTCACTGGGAGCTTTCCAACGGTACCAGATTTTCCAAAAATGACCTTAGGATGAGAAAGTTATCCGCTTGGGAAGTTGGCAGTAGCAGGGGTATGTGATCCTGACCTTTCGAACCCGCAATGCGGATTGCGGAGGTCGGAGGATCAAACCTTCAGAATTATAAGTTGTGGACCCGACTTTCTGAATCCGTAACACGGCTTGCGAATTGCGGAATTTAGACGAGTGATTTTCCCGGACTCGTGAATTTGAGGTTCTGACTTCCGAGTTTTGCAAGGCGGATTGTGGATTAAGGAAGTCGGAGGAACAATTCTTCGAAGTTGAGATGTCGGGGTTTCGAATTCCGACTTCCACATCGTGGATTGTGGATTGCGGAAGTCGGAGGCGTGATTCGACGTGGTGGAGTTTTTGGGTTCTGACTTCTGATTTCCGCACTGCGGATTGCGGAAGTCGGAGGTGCGATTTCATCGAAGTTGAAATTCGCAGTTCCTACTTCCGACTTCCGACTGCGGATTGCGGTTTTGTGGACTGAAGATTGTTGCGGCTGTGTGTAGGTGTAGAGAGATTTATAATAAAAAAATTAACTCGAATTGTTCCCCCATCACTCAAAAGGGAACTGAGGGGATTGGGGACGTGACAGCAGAGGCTTTTTGTGGCTTGATTTGTACACCTTGTTTGTATGGAAGATCTACATAATACTTCTCTCTAGTCCAAAATTCATCTGGATGATCAACTGTACAATCTTTTTTCAATTTTTGGACAATATCTGTTAAGATTTCTTGGCCATGTAAGTCTGCATGTCTTACAATTTTCTTGATCTTATTCAAATCATTCAAAGATTCTTCAACCAAATCATTAGATTTTGCAGATATTATTTCTGAAAATTTAGTTTTTACAGGAACTTTAACCTTTTTATCATGCACTGTGAATTCTATTGATTCATCTTTGACCAACATGGGTAAATGCTTCTTTACAAAATGTTGCCCAAGAAGCATATCAACACATGTATCATATCAATAAAGAGTAGAATATGTACGAACATTCCCAAGAAGAATTGGGAAATCAGGGGCTATATGATTTATCTTTATCAATTCTTTATTCACGGCTCTGAAATGAATCTTCGTATGCTGCCAAAAATAGGAAGGAATGGCTTTATATTTGCAGCAACTACTCATAGCACCAGTATCTACTTGAGAATCTAGCTCATATTCTTTGTATCCTTCTGTTTTGATCTTGATTGGGATGACCATTCTATCACCAATACTTTTATGCTCTAGAACTGGTTGAGATGATTGTTCTTCAAGATAAAAACTATGAAATTTTTTCATTATCAATTGAATATATTCAAAATTTAAATCATCAAGTTGATGCAGTGAACTTTGAATACTTTTAGCAAGCAATGCTAATTGTTCATGTTCTCTTCTAACTTTCTCTTCAAGAGAAGTTATTTTCTTCAAGATTAAAGACTCACCTTGATCAGATTCTTGGTCTTTGATATCTTGAAACCAATCTTCATCTTCATTTATTTCAACTTCTTTTGCTTTTCCTTGTGGTGCTTCAGGAAACTGTTTTTTCAACATATCAATTTTTTCTTGCAATCTTCTTCTAATAATAACCAGACCTGGGCCAAATTAGATTTTCTTTCTTCTAACTCTGCAATCTGGTGTTGAACTAAAGAGACTGAAAACATCAAACATTCACTAAGATATGTACATGCACTGTCTAAACTACTACCAGAATTAATAGAAAATTTTCATAAACATTCCTTTGTTTCTAAATCATCATCTGTATAATGAACTGAGAAACATTCTTCATCTTATTCTGATGTAGCTACTAGGTCTGATTCAAAGGGATCATATTCAATAGTGAAAAATTCACAAAGTTTGGTTTGAACTTTGCATTTCTTTGCAGGGCATTTATTGGCCCAATGACCAGGCTTGCCACAAATATAATATGTTGATTTCTTCAAAGGCTTTGGCCTTCTTCTGAAAACAAATCTATTCCTAGTTTTTGGAGAAACGGTTTTTCTTTTGGATGTGGTTTCAGGGATTTTGGTAAAGGATCCACCACGCTTCCGTGAAGAACAGGAACAATAAGAAGAAGAAACCTTGGGAGGAGGTTTGAAACGGCCATAATTAAAAGTTTCTCTGAATTGCTGACAAGCAGGAGGAGAAATGAGAAACTACTTTTTCAAGTTCTTCTGAGTTTTCATGGCAACACATTATTGCTTAAGAGTAGTGAGGACATGCTAGTGGAGACCATCCAAAAAAAAATCTTCAAGTTTGACTTTATGGGTAAGCAAATATCTATGTATAAGCTTTGGAATTCTGTCGGGGAGAGAGGCAAGATAATGGCGTAGATAAGAAACATTCTGATGATCAGGAACTTTGTACAAAATACTTTGCATGGTGCAAAAATAATCTTGGAGGAGATCTATATTGCACAGTTTTTTACTCATGAACAATTGTGCTGGAAGAGAGGCATCTGGAGGAAGAGTACCTAAGAATTCATGAGGTAAATCTTGGAAGAGAGATTCTAATGGATCGAAATCTTCTAAAATATGTTCCTTTTCCTGTTCTGTCTGTTAGCATTTGATAGCTCGGTGGCACTCCTACATCAGGTTCCTAGGTGCAGGGATCAATAACGTGGAGTCTCATTTATATTCCTAAAGTTACTTTATTAATGTGTTTTTATTAAAGTACCTTTTTGATGTGACTTTATGATTTAAAAGTGAGTCGCACTTTATTATGTTTCTAAAGTGACTTTAAGTCATAAAGTGTACTTTTTAAATATTTAGGGTAATATGACTTTTCAAAAGAAAAATTTGTTGTAAAGTTCACTTAGGAGATTTAAGTGAGTGAGAGATTATATCCCAGCCATAGATCTCTTGGCCAAGATCTAATCTCATCCATTGAAGTTGAAAATTCATGAGAGTAACCCTAATAGGGTAAATAAAAAGTGAATGAGTCTCCATTCTTTGACACACATTCCAAGAGAGCAGCTTGGAGAGGCACAAGTTTCTAGAGAGAGTGAGGGTTGAGCTGAGAGTGAAGGCTGAACCAGTGGGGTGCACTTCCCTAAGTGTGAACAGGAGCAGCAGCCTTCAGGAGCAACTAGTGAAGAGCAAGAGAGTGGCACCTTCGGCAAGCTAGAGCAGCAGTGAATGCTGTTATGTTCCAGCAGAAAGAGAGGCCATACAACAGAAGTACTTGGGGTCGTACAGTTGAGACAGTGAGGCCGTACAACACAGAAATCGAGGCAGCCAGTGTTGATGTATATGTAACTTCGGAATGTATTTCACATATATGTATATTGTATTCCTATATAGATGTTATTATTCCTCTATACGGAAGTGGTTGTATTCCTATAGAGATGTTATTATTCCTCTATACGGAAGTGTCGTCATTTATATTGTAAGTGTCTTAACTTATACTTGATGGGTTATTAGACCACCTTGTTGGGGTCGGCCCTATATAAGTCATGTGGGTCAAAGGGTTATTAGACCACCCTATTGGGGGTCGGCCATGTGGGTCAAAGGGTTATTAGACCACCCTAGTGGGGGTCGGCCCAGTCAGCATTATGTTAAGTGGTTAAGTTGAGGCCAACCTAATTGAGTAAAGGTCAAGTCAAGTTAGTGTATAAATAGAGAGTGTCTCTCTCTCATTTTACACATTCTATTCTCTCACTCACACTTGGGAGAGTGGCGCACTTGTGGAGGAGGAGGTTCTGCTGCTAGGAGAAGACTATCTCTTGTATTCTGGTTGTATCATTGCTCTATCTATCTCTGAGGAAGTTATTGGGGTTTTTCACCTTTATGGTTTTCCCCAAGTAAACTATGTGTCTCTTGTGTGCTTGCATTATTGTGTCCATGATTGATATGCTGTAGATTTGTTGTACATGTTGTTCTCTCAGTTAAGATCCTAGATCATATTGAAGTAAATTCTGAAAATTTAATATGGTATCAGAGCTAGCCTAAAAGAAGGCATGATATGGCATGTATGACACTTGTTGCACTTACGATGTTAGGGCTTGATATAGCAAAAACTAGTCATTGTAGCACTTTTGCTATAAATCCATTTTGGCGAAGTTTTCGGATCTGAAACTTTTGCAGGTCGAATATTAGATCCCCATGTACCTTGTGTCCAAAGGACAACCTCTAATTCGTTGTAATTTGCGATTTATGATCTGTACAATATAGGATTTCTGCCTCTTCCAGATCTGAGTCAAAATCAAGTGACCTTGGGAAAAAGATCATAACTTGGGCTATCAAGCTCCAAATGAAATTTCATAAAACGTGACAGGTAGTACACAGACTGTACTATCTCAGGAAAAGTTTTCAGAGGACGAAGTTGAACCAGTGACATGTGGCACACCGTACAAGTTCGATATCATGTATTATCCCATAAATAGGTCACGTTGCGACACTTGGCATAACTCTCTCTCAAAGAATCCAATTGAGTTCAGACCTATCGGGATGGAAAGACAACAGGTCGGGCTATCTCAGAAAAATGTTTCAGAGGCAGAAGTTGAACCCGTGACACGTGGCATGCCGTACAAGTTCGCTCTCCTGTATTATCCCATAAACGGGTCACGTTGCAACACTTGGAATAACGCTCTCTCAGAGAATCCAATTGAGGTCAGACCTATCGATATGGAAATCCAACAGGTCAGGCTATCTCAGGAAAAATTTTCAGACCCTGCGGATCGAAAAGTTTGGAGTTACACCAGAAACAATCAGGTACATATTTATGTCAAAACAGAATTATTTTTTAGCACCTTCATTCATGGCTTCCGGAATTTAGGGCTTCGGAGAAAGTTGGAATTTTTGTAATCGGAGACCACGGTTGGATGCTAATCATCAAAATCGAAATTTAGAGACCAATATCAGATTTTTTGGTTGGGCAGAAGGCCGGGCTTGATCAAACCCCAGTTCGGGAGTTTGATCGGAAAGATGGAAAATTAGGGCTTCTGCAAAACTTGGAATTTTGGAAATCTGTGACCACTGATAGAAGCTTCTCAGACAAATCGAATCTTAGAGCTTGGAATCAAATATTTTGGTTGGGTGAAGCTCCGGGAAAGTCAAACCCTAATTCAGGGTCCTCCCTAGTGAATCCAGAAATCTAAAAGGCAATTTCGAGGGGTGAAACTTTGCAGTTTTCAAATTCTGAATATACTAACTTGATCATCTCATCAAGGCGCATATTTCTATCCTTTCGGAAGTTTGAATTTTGGGGGTTTTCTTGACAAACCCTAATCCAGCTCCAGGTCCAGTTCTTGCAAATCAAGTGGATTGGGTTAATCCTAGAAGAAGATGGATTGGTCACCTGCATAAGTGAAGAAGTTCCTGTCTCAGAGGGAGATGAGGCTAAGGCCTTCCATAAGAAGATTACAAGCAATCTTGACAGGTATGGCTTACAGGTATTTTTCATGGTTAATTTTATCATATGTTTGTCTTCATATCATTACAGTACAATCTTGATTAATTACTAGACTTGTCGTATCACCTTAATAGAATATATTCATTGATTAAGGTTTTGACACTTATGAATGTATTAATGCATTGTGATGTTGTATGAGGTTTATGTTGTTCGCTGACATAAAAGGTACACCAAGAAAGACAAATCATGTTCTATTTCAAGAACATGTGATCATGGTGACATGAAGACAAAGATTCATCCATTGTCATGGATCACATAGAAGATCTACTTTCGAGGTATGTATAACTTGGTCCTACAATGATTAACCTATGAAACATGCAGTTTACTAGCACAAGTCACTGAAGAGAACCAGAAGACATTATGCGGGTATGTTATACATAACTAGCTAGCATGCTAATCCAGGTATGTTTTTCCTATATCAAGCTAGAATCCTACCTTGTGTTAGGATCTTATACTGTTGTGTTGTTGATAATGATTATTCATGAAGTCGTAGGTTTGAATAGTCATGGCTGTATGCATATTATGTTTCTTGCCATAATTAATGATATGACTAACCAGAAGAATCATGAAGGTATAGGTTTGAGTAATCACGGGTTTATGCAATGATGATTTAACTAAGCAGAAGAGTCCTATGATCAAATAAGAATATAGTAAAAGAAGACTTCCCTGAAACCTTGAATACTAATGTTTATTATCTGTGAATGATCATGACTATACATGTTTAAGATTATTGTGTTTTGATAGTATTAAGATTATACTAATAAATGTGTGATTATGTATGAGACCTCAAGGATAACACAATGATGATACTAATAAGCATGCATAGTGATTAAGGATGGATGTAAGTTCAAGGACAGGTAATCCAGGAAGCAAAGATCAAGAGGGAGCACACTCTAGTTGTTCCTGCAAGAAAGCAAAGGATCACACTTCAGCAGTTTCTGCAAGGATGCAGATATTCAAAGGGAGTTGACCACTTCTCACAATCCACATCAATATGGAGTTGCAAAGATTCAGAGGGCGTCCACCCAACAACCAAACAAAGATAAGTATTTGAATTGTCATTTCTTACATAATGTTATTCAATGATGTATATGCTTATGTTCCTAGAATTAGGTTGTGTATTATGCATATTAGAATAGTTGCATTGATGAACAGCATACTACTAATATACATGGGTAAGTGGCCTATGGCACTGTACAACATTCCATTGCTACTTATCTAGAATGAAACCTCTTTGCTGACATGTTAGGAGTTGTGCACACTCTTAACAATGTTCTGGTAGAGATTGGAAGGCATCTAGAAAGTTACGGAATATGGATAAATGTTGTATTGAAGCATTGGCTAAGATAATTGCATGACTGTATGACATATTTATTTATGTGTAAGAATTTGTTCTGAAAACTATGAGATGTTTTCTAATCATGCAATTTAACTTGTTGTGTAGGAAAGATCGTATACCATCACCTACAAAAGAAGGACTACAACATTTGTTCAGCAACAAAGTTATCTATTGAAAATATTGAATTTCCCAGGATCTGGGAAGAATGCCATGATCGAGGAGTACCAGTCGATCATGAAGATGTTTGGGATGTAGTCCCAAGACCTGAAGGGGAGTCTGTAGTGACTTCCAAGAGGATCTACAAGATCAAGCATGCTGCAGGTGGTAGCATAGAGACTTTTGCTCCTGTAGCCAGATACACTTCCATTAGATCAGTACTTGCTCTGGCTGCAATGATGAAGTGAAAGATACACCATATGGATTTCGGGACAGCCTTCTTAAATGGTGTAGTTGAAGAAGAAGTGTATGTGGATGACTTGTTTATAACAGGTGAGGATAGATTGATTGCCGATATGCAGCGGAAGCTTGCTGCCGAGTTCGAGATGAAGAACTTGGGGATGATGCACTATTTGTTTTTGTCATGGAGGTGTGGCAAAGTGCAGATGGAATCTTCCTTGGACAAGGGAAGTATGCAGTAGAGATCCTAAAGAGGTTCGGGATGATGGACTGCAAGGCTATGGCCACACCTATGGCATCTAACCTGAAGCTTCTGTGTGATGCTTCATCTGAGCCGGTTGATATCACTATGTATCGTCATATGATTGGGTCCTTGATGCACCTGACGAACACAAGACCAGATATTTGCTTTGCGGTGAACACATTGAGCCAGTTCCTGACGAATCCGAGGAGTGTTCACCTGGTAGCTGTAAAGCATATTCTGAGGTACCTGAAGGGTACAATTGACTATGGGCTCAAGTATGATGTGAATCAAAAGTTTAACCTGCAGGGTTATGTTGATTTAGATTGGGAAGGCAGTGCTGCAGATAGGAAGAGCACATCTGGGTGTTGCTTCAGTATGGGATTAGGTGTGATATCTTGGTTTAGCAGGAAGCAGTCCTGCGTAGCACTGAGTACAGCCGAAGCAGAGTATGTTGCGACGGATGAGCAGGTTGCAGATGTATTGACCAAGCCGTTGGCCAGAGTGCAGTTTGAGTACTTCAGAGAGAGGCTTGGTGCACTTCAGATCGAGGTTCCTTCCAAAGGGAACTGATGAGTCCGGAAGATGCAGATGCACATGAGCTTTCCTGACATGGTTGATGTGTTCTCCCTTGGTCGTGATGTAATTGCTGATCCATTTTTCACATGGTGGTAGATGTGTTCTCCCATGGTGAAAAAGTAAGGGCTGGAGCCTTTCCTGAATGGCGGTAGATGTGTTCTCCCATGTCGGTGGTGTAAGTGCTGGATGATGTGCATCTGGGTTGTGCTTCGTGGACGATGAGATGATCTGAAGAGGAAGATGCTATGATGATCAGGAGGATCATGGATGATGAGCATCAGGACGATGCTCCAGTTACTGCTCTATGTATACATCATGTTGAATGCTGGATATGATCAGTTGGATCATTTATATGTATATGTATGTACGCATCATGTTGGATGCTGGATATGATCAGCTGGATCATTTATATATATGTACGCATCATGTTGAATGCTGGATATGATCAGTTGGATCACTTGTATGTATTTTTGTATATGCATCATGTTGGATGCTTGGACCATGTATCTGTATATGTATCAGATGGATACATTGTATGATCAGGTGGATCATGTATGGTGATATGTATCATGTATTTGTATTTGTATCAGGTGGATACACTATATGATCAGGTGGATCATGTATGATGATATGTATCAGGTAGATACTTGGTATGCATTAGGTAGATGCATTGTATGATCAGGATGATCATGGATGACGAGCTTCGGGATGTTGCTCCAGACGACATGCAGTAGGATGTTGCAGTGATGATGATCAGGATGATCATGTGTACATCAGGATGATGTATGGTGAGTATCAAGTTGATACTCTGTGGCCGTGGAACAGGTTGTCCAGATAAGCATGTAATTTGTGCCCTGGGAGATTTGCAGATAGTCTTTCGAGGTTTTTCCTATGGCATGTAATTTGTACCCTGGGATATCTGGCAAATGCTCTTTCAAGGTTTTGCTTGGGAGAACATATAATTTGTGCCCTGGGAGATCTGCAGATAGTTTTTCAAGGTTTTGCCAATGGCATGTAATTTGTGCCCTAGGATATCTGGCAGATGCTCTTTCGAGGTTTTGTCCTATGGCATGTAATTTGTGCCTTGGGAGATCCAATAGGTTGAGCCGTGTGCTCGTAATCAGTCCTGGGATGCTCTTTCCAGGTTTTGCCATGACCACATGTAATTTTTGCCCTGGGAGATCCGATAGGTTGAGCCTTGTGCTCGTAATCAGTCCTGGGATGCTCTTTCGAGGTTTTGTGGTGACCACATGTAATTTGTGCCCTGGGAGATCCAATAGGTTGAGCCTTGTGCTCGTAATCAGTCCTGGGATTCTCTTTCGAGGTTTTGTGGTGGGGTCACATGTAATAAGTCCTGTAGATCTAGACAAGATGAAAAAGGCCTCAGATGCTCTTTAGGGTTCTTGCTAGTCAAGAGACTCTTTTAAGGTTTTGTGACGCATGTAATAAGTCCTGAGATTTCCACAGTATGGCCAGTGATGATGAAGATCTGCAGGTGGTGGGCCTACATCCAATATGAAAAAGTACTGGCTCTGTAGAACTTCCTATGATGAGTAGATTCAGAGATTTATTGAGATAGCAGCAGTAGTGACGATGATCCAGAGAAGATGACTTGTGCTAGAAGACCTGTGTCGAGAAATACCTTCCTAGTTAAGAGGGAGTGTTGATGTATATGTAACTTCGAAATGTATTTCACATATATGTATATTGTATTCCTATAGAGATGTTATTATTCCTCTATACGTAAGTGGTTGTATTCCTATAGAGATGTTATTATTCCTCTATACGGAAGTGTCGTCATTTATATTGTAAGTGTCTTAACTTACACTTGATGGTTTATTAGACCACCTTGTTGGGGTCGGCCCTGTATAAGTCATGTGGGTCAAAGGGTTATTAGACCACCCTATTGGGGGTCGGCCATGTGGGTCAAAGGGTTATTAGACCACCCTAGTGGGGGTCGGCCCAGATAGCATTATGTTAAGTGGTTAAGTTGAGGCCGACCTAATTGAGTAAAGGTCAAGTCAAGTTAGTGTATAAATAGAGAGTGTGTCTCTCTCATTTTACACAATCTATTCTCTCACTCACACTTGAGAGAGTGGCGCACTTGTGGAGGAGGAGGCTCTGCTGCTAGGAGAAGACTATCTCTTGTATTTTGGTTGTATCATTGCTCTATCTATCTCTAAGGAAGTTATTGGGGTTTTTCACCTTTATGGTTTTCCCCAAGTAAACTATGTGTCTCTTGTGTGCTTGCATTATTGTGTCCATGATTGATATGTTGTAGATTTGCTATACATGTTGTTATCTCAGTTAAGATCCTAGATCATATTGAAGTAAATTCTAAAAATTTAACAGCCAGTGGGCACATGCTTCGAGGTGATTTTGTTGTATTTTGTACTTCTGTTTTGCACTATTTTCAAGGTGGTTGTCTACTATCATAAGTATTTGTAAACTGAGTACTGTTTGCTGTGCAAGTTTGGGCCTATTGATTGGGTCTTCTTTGGCACAGTTTCCAAGGAAAATATTTACACAGTGACTGAGATAGTATTGTGCACTTTCTGCTGTAACTAAATCTGTTGTTGTACTCTTAAATATTGCTTTTATTTAGCAGCTCAATAAATCTCTCTTGATTGGGTTTTTCCCCGAAGTGTGGGGTTTTTCCAGGGTCATGGTTGACCAAAAATTCATGTGTTAAGTGTGTGCAAATGTTGATTACAGTCTGTTGATTTAAGTTTATTTCCACTGCTAAGATGCTTCATGAGTAGTATATTCACCTACAGTGTTTTGAAATTTAAGCTTGATAAAAGTGTGTAATTATTTTTTCTACTGTTGAGGTCAATATCAGAGTATTTCCTTAAGCATTCGACATTAAATTCAGTTGGCTGCTAAGTGGGCTGAATTCTGAGTTTTCTGGGTATTCTCAGAATTCTGAGTTTTCTGAGTTTTTGTCATTTTTCAACATGGTATCAGATTTGGGGCTCTGAGATTTCAGTGGACTGTTGGGCAACAGAGAAGTGTTGATATTTTTTTGCAGATGATGTGCATGTGAAGTAACAGCTTTCTGTTAATTTTTTACAGAGTGAGCAGAAAGGTGTTGGTTCAATACAGCTGAGTATTTTTGGTCAAGAAGGTAGAGTGTGCCTTGTTGGAAAAAGAGCAGAATTAAATGATGGCTTGCATCCGGTTTGAAGATCAGTTGGAAGGGATTTCCAACTACTTACAGTGGAAATCCCGGATGACAGTTGTTCTCAAGGAAAAGAAGTTATGGGCCTTTGTCAATACCACAGTGGTTCCTCATGCAGTTGATCCTATAGCCCTTGACATACATGAGGTGAAGGAGGCCAGAACGCAGAGACTGCTTCTGGATGGTGTTCGAGATCACCTCATCCCACATTTGGCAGAAAAATTAACTGCTAAGGGGATGTGGGATACTTTAAAAAGTTTGTATGAGAACAAGAATGAAAATCGTAAAATGGCTATAAAAGATAAGCTTCATGGCACTAAAATGGCGAGAGGTGAGAATGTAGCCTCTTACCTCACTAGACTCAGACAAATAAAAGATGAATTGAGTGCAGTTGGTGAGATGATTCCTGATCCCGAGATAGTGTGGATAGCCCTGAAGGGCTTCACTGAGGAATGGGATGTGTTCGTGAAGTGTGTAGTTGGCAGAGAGAACTTTCCCTCTTGGGAAAGACTGTGGGATGATTTTACTCAGGAGGATATCTGAGAAGGGAAGACTGAGCAGGTTGCTGATGAAGAGAATGTGGCCCTTTCAGCTAAGGGTAGAAAGAAAAAGGGTGGCTCGAGCAGTGGAGCCAAAGACTTCAGCAAAGTAAAATGCTTTGATTTCCAGAGTTATGGTCACTATGCTGGGCAGTGTCCCAACAAGAAGAAGAACAAGAAGAAAGAAGAGCCTGAGGCGGCCTCTCCAGCTGAAGTGGGAGACTTTGCGACGGAATTTGAGAGGGAATTCTCGCTCGTCTCAATTCTTTCAGACAGTAGTGTAGCAGAGAGTTTGGATACTGGATCATGGTACATAGATAGTGGAGCAGCACGCCATATGACGGGGATACGAGCAGTGTTCCGAGTGTTGACAAATATTGACAGAGTTATACTGACTGAGGATGGGTATGCTGGCACCCATGCAGTAGAAGGATTTGGAAAAGTCCTTTTCCAACTCGAGTTTCGTGGTTATCTGGAGGTTGGCGATGTGTTGTTTGTTCCAGAGCTGAAGAGGAACTTGGTCTCAATTTCAGCTTTGGAAGATGACGGATATGCGGTTCTTCATGTGATTGGACGTGTTTATATATATCCGGAGAGTGGGGGCTTGGGTGCAGCGAGTCTGCTTGGCATCCGTGATGGCTGGATATACCGAGTTTTGGGGCATCCGGTGGATGGTGAGCCTGGTGAGAGATCAGACTCAGTGGCAGCAGCAGTGGCTGTCAGTTTGGAGGATTCATCCAACTCTGTGAGGAAATAGAGTTGGTATGATATGGTTCTTCAGGATGAGCAGGAGAGTGAGGAGAACTCTCAGTTCAAAGTTGTCAGACGGAGACCTTCATCAATTGATCCAGTGCAGGTATCTGAGAGGCATTCAGATTCAAAGGGAACTTCAGTTATTGGAGGGAGAGATCCAGGTGGAGCTGATGACAGTAGTACCTCCCTCGCTAAGAGGGAGTGTTAGTATTTGATAGCTCGGTGGCACTCCTGCATCAGGTGCCTAGGTGCAGGGGTCAATAACATGGAGTCTCATTTATATTCTTAAAGTTACTTTATTAATGTGTTTTTATTAAAGTACCTTTTTTATGTGACTTTATGATTTAAAAGTGAGTCGCACTTTATTATGTTTCTAAAGTGACTTTAAGTCATAAAGTGTACTTTTTAAATATTTAGGGTAATATGACTTTTCAAAAGAAAAATTTGTTGTAAAGTTCACTTAGGATATTTAAGTGAGTGAGAGATTAGATCCCAGCCATAGATCTCTTGGCCAAGATCTAATCTCATCCATTGAAGTTGAAAAGTCATGAGAGTAACCCTAATAGGGTAAATAAAAACTGAATGAGTCTCCATTCTTTGACACACATTCCAAGAGAGCAGTTTGGAGAGGCACGAGTTTCTAGATAGAGTGAGGGTTGAGCTGAGAGTGAAGGCTGAACTAGTGGGGCGCACTTCCCTAAGTGTGAAGAGGAGAAGCAGCCTTCAGGAGCAGCTAGTGAAGAGCAAGAGAGTGGCACCTTCAGCAAGCTAGAGCAGCAGTGAATGTTGTTCTGTTCCAGCAGAAAGAGAGGCCGTATAGCAGAAGTACTTGGGGCCATACAGCTGAGATAGTGAGGCCGTACAACACAGAAATCGAGGCAGCCAGTAGGCACATGCTTCGAGGTGATTTTGTTGTATTTTGTACTTCTGTTTTGCACTATTTTCAAGGTGGTTGTCTGCTGTCATAAGTATTTGTAAACTGAGTATTGTTTGCTGTGCAAGTTTGGGCCTGTTGATTGGGTCTTCTTTGGCACAGTTTCCAAGGAAAATATTTACACAGTGACTGAGATAGTACTGTGTACTTTCTGCTATAACTAAATCTGTTGTTGTACTCTTAGATATTGCTTTTATTCAGCAGCTCAATAAATCTCTCTCTTGACTGGTTTTTTCCCTGAAGTGTGGGGTTTTTCCAGGGTCATGGTTGACCAAAAATTCATGTGTTAAGTGTGTGCAAATGTTGATTACAGTCTGCTGATTTAAGTTTATTTCCGCTGCTAAGATGCTTCATGAGTAGTATATTCACCTATAGTGTTTTGAAATTTAAGCTTGATAAAAGTGTGAAATTATTTTTTCTACTGTTGAGGTCAATATCAGAGTATTTCCTTAAGCATTCGACATTAAATTCAGTTGGCTGCTAAGTGGGATGAATTCTGAGTTTTCTGGGTATTCTCAGAATTATGAGTTTTCTGAGTTTTTGTCATTTTTCAACACTGTCAACTTTTCCCACCAAAGTTTGACTATACCAGTGAATGCCCATGTTATTTGCGGAGTAATGTCTTTCCATGTAGATTTTGATTCAGCTTTTCTTTGGAAATCCCAAGCATTTAGCTTCTACAATAAATTTAACACTTGTTCATGTGATAGACAATCAACATTAACTATCAAAGTAGTACCGAAACCCTTTGCTAAATCTTTCTGATCAATCTTTGCTTCAACATTTTTTAATTCATTTGTCCACTTGACAAATGTTCTTATGGGGTTTCCTTGACTGACATCATGTCCATGTCTTCTAGGAATCTTGTGTTGATAGTAATGTGATTCTTTTCTTTTATGATTCTCGGGATTTTGGCCAGAAGATTCACCAATGCTTTCATCAAAAGAATTGGCCATTTTTATTTTTGAAACATCAAATTGAGCAACCCTTTCTTTTACCAAAAGGAATTTTTCTCTATCAAGATCTGCTCCCTTTTGTACTTTTTGCATTTGATCACAACTAATTTTCTTTAAAGATCTATGTGAACTGGATGGCTCAGAATGATAGCGAAACTTAAATCCTTGTTTATCTATTTTGTTGTATTCTAGAGGAGAAGACGGATTTGGAAGAGCATTCTGGAAATTATTTAAAGAAGAAGAAATGATATCTAATTTTTGTTCAATATCACTTAATTTTTTATTTTGCTCTGACTGGGCATCATTTAAAGAGTCAAAAGAATGACGCAACATCTTAATATGTTCTTTAAGATCCAAAACATATATGGCAACATCATCTAGATTTTGAGCTAAACGAACTGACTAGAAATTTGCATAATTCTGCATTTTCACATTTTCAGAAGGTTATGTATGTTCAAGGGCTCGAAGCTTTATAAATTGTAGATATGCTTGTAGTGTACCTTCCTTGAAATTAGGATTAGAATTTCCAGTATTTAGATGTCTTTTAGATAGCCTTATTGGATTTCCTGGTTTTTCTCGAGGTAAAATAAAACTCTTCATATCCTTTGTAGGAATAAAGATCTAAATGCAATCTTGACAATCAAGATGCTGACCATTATGCCGACTGACACTGGAAGAAGAAGCATCTTCAATAGTCTGGAATTGTTGGGATTTTTGCATAACATTTTTGTTGGTATAGAATTTACAAGAATTTGAGGGATGCAAACTATGATTTTGCAAATGTTGTTGCATTTGCAAATCAGATGATTGGATTTTTACAGGAATGTGTAAATTATCTAGAACTTGTCTAAATAGACTAGGAGACTGTGAAAAAGTATCTTGTATAGGTAAACTAGTAGGCTGTGAAAAAGTTCTACTTAGACGTGGTTGAGTTGTTCCAAATCTTAAGGAAGTACTGCCATCAACAGACTTAACAATCCTTAAATGTTGGGGACCATTTCCTAGTTGTGTATATTTATGAGAAAGTGGTTGATATTCATTATTCCACTCTTCAGGTAGTGTAACGTAATTGAAACCCAGTTGCAATGGTGTTGTATTTCATGGACCTACAACAACACCTTATTTAAGATTTATCTTATCTATTGCTTCTGTATCTTCACCAAGAAGTTTGGTGATCTCTTATCTTCCGAAAGCAATCTGCTATATTGTAAAAGAAATCATTCTCTGTTATCCATTATATTATATTGAGAAGAATTGATGGGGTTTTGGATCTCGTAATTTTGAGGATTTTCCAAGGGTATATCTTGTGTTGTGGTTGTATGAATTTCATGGATTGAATTGTCTCATTGCTTCAAGTCTCTGCATCTAAAAGAATTAAAGATCAAATCTCAACCAAATTTCAACATATTGAATCAGGGACTCCAAATTCTATATGGACTTTGAATATCTTCACAATAGAATATGATGGAGATTTTTCCATGGGCTCTTGCAGTCTAATGAAGTGTATAATAATCTATCCACCTGATAGCAGGATCAAAAATATAAGCATAATGATGAATTGTCCCTATGACAAGAGAAAACCTGCCAAAATAAATATTCACATTATTGGTATAATCTATATTGATATCATAGATTTTTCTGCCTTCCTCAGATTTTGTTCTGTGTTGCAAAATTTGTCTTTGTATCTCTAAAGGCAGTCCTTTCATTCTAATAGCAAAACAATCTATACACAAATGTAGTCTGCATGAGGAGCAAATGTCTACTTGAAATCTATTATCCATCTGATTTTGTTGTGAGCTTTCTCCTCCGGTGAAAACCTTAGAATCAAATATTTTTATATCATTGTCTCAAGCACCTTCTCTTGTTAGCATATCTGCTAAAGAGTTTTATTTTCCTCCTTTGTAGACTATATCAAAATCAAATCCTTGAAGCCAAATTGACCATCTGAGAACTCTGGCATTTCCTTGTTCCAACAATTTCTTATTTGATAGCATGCCTTTCATATGTTTCAAGTATTTTCTAACTATAAATCTAACACTTTTGAGAAATATTCTGAATCTCTGGATACCTTTCTTTACAGCTAGAATTTATTTATGGGAGGATGGATATTTAACTTTTGTCTCATTAAATCCTCCTGAAGTATATGCACATACCTCTTCTCTTTTAGAATTTTGTTGGAGTAATATTGTTTCCCAAAGTTGATCTGAGGCATCTGTCTCTAAAATGAAAGGAAGATCTTGATCTGGGAGAGACAATGGAGGAAGTTTCTGAATATGAACTTTTATCCTTTTGACTGCAGCAGTCATTTCATTTGTCTAGACCAAACCTATTTTTAATCTTTGTTGGAGTAATTTCGTATCTCTAGCTTGATGCTGGTAGAATTGTCTGATATAATTTAAACATCCTAAAAATCTTTGGACTGATTTCAAATCTAGAAGTTTATCAGGAAAATTCAGCAATTTTTGCAGGACATGTGGTTGCAATGTTATTTTTCATTAAGAAATGTGCAGACCCAAATATTCTATATCTGTAAGTGCAATCTGAAACTTTTCTAGTAATGGAGAGAGAACCAAACCATGCTTATATACATATGAGTAAAATGTTTCTAGATGAATTTTATGTTGTGTAATGTCTTTACTGAAAAGAAGCAAATGATCTATATATACTATGCCAAAATCAAGGGGTCTAAAGATATCTTCCATGTGGTTTTGAAATTATGAAGGAGCATTCTTAAGACCAAATGGCATGACTAGCCATTGATACTAACCACCTGGAACAAAAAAAGTTGTCTTATATCGATCTTCTTGAGAAATGCCAATCTGCCAAAAACCACTCTTCAGATCAAAATTGCTAAAAACATTAGCTTTTTCTATTTTGGCAATAAATAATTCTTTGTTAGGAATGTTGGAATATATTATATTCCTTGGAAGGTAATAATGTCTTTGTATTATGTCGAAAGTTATCCATAATCTTATGTAAAAGAGTAATACATTATATCCCATATTCATTATGGTAAAGTATACTCTTGATATCCATTGTTATATAAAGAGATGTTATTATGGAGAATTATATTATCCCACATGCAATATGTGAGAGTAATTCCTCCACATCTCTTGGTATATAATAGGTTCAAGGGAGTCACATCATAACATTCCATTATACTATTACAACACATTGTATTGTGCTCACAAGTTATCTGTTATATTGTATTGGGGTTATTTGTAGTTGCTCTCTTGTAAGATTGAAGGAGATTTTTGGAGATAATAGAAGACAACCTTCCCGTGGACGTAGCCCAATTGGGTGAACCACGTATATCTGGTGTATTTTTTCCTTGTTCTCTTTCTGTTCTTATTTATGTTGATATGTTATTGATTTTTCTTATAGCGAGAGGAGATCTGCGGTAATAATTTTATAAATTCGACAAGTTTCGAACCTTTTAAGCATGTTCATCATCAGGAGAACGAGATTCTCACTCTATTTTGCACTAGGATGTGAGGGATAAATATTGATATTCAACCCATTTTCGGGATTTAAGGCAAGGTCGGCTCAGATTAGGGTTAAGGTATTAATATCTATCTATTAGCATAATTACTCAGCAATTAGGTTTAAGTATTATTATTTATTTTATTTATCTTTTAAGTTTTTGAATAATGGGTTTCCAAGCTTCTTTCAATCTTAATCCCTCATCACGGTTGAAGTTATTCACGCATTTTTCAATTTCTATGGCTTTACGAATTTTTCTTTTGTAGTAATTAGGGACAATTGCTAAAACTTTAGAGTCTTCTAAGCAAATGTGATGTTTGGTAGTGTGAGAGTGTTATGCTATGGCGGAGTTTTTAATTCTTTCATGTCGTAGATCTGCACTGTGCTCTTTTAACCTAGTTGTGATTGATCTTCCAGTCTCACCTATGTAGGCCTCACCAAAAGAACATGGTGTTTTGTAGACACCTTTTTGGTGCTTTGGATCAATAGGGTATTTGGATTTGTCATTCATGGTTCTTAAAGAGTTTGGAGGATCAAACACCACCCTTATGTTTTTCTTCCTCAGAATATTAGCAATTTTGTTTGTAGTACTATGGATATATGGGAGGGTAATTTTATGAAGAGTTGTGTCTTTTTCTTTGGATTTGGTTTTGTTTATTTTTATTTTTCGGATAACCTTATCAACTTCTCTTCCATTATATCCATTGTTCATGAGGGACGTCTTAAGGTGCTCCAACTCTTCTTCCATGTGATCCATATCTGAGACTCTCCATGCACAAGTGGCTAAGGTGTTGATTATTCCAATTTTTTGGGCTGGGTGATGGTGTGAGTCAGCGTGAAGGTATCTATCCGTATGTGTTTTCTTAATGTATACTTGGTGAGAGAGATATCCGTCAGGTTTCTTTGTGACTCAAGTACCTCTAAGAAGGGAAGGGATTTTTTATCTTCTTTCTCCAAGGTGAATTTTACACTTTCACATTGATTGTTAAGGTGGCTTAAAAACTCATCCAAATTTTATTCCATGGAATTTATTGGCCCAATGACCAAGATTGCCACAAATATAACATGTTTATTCCTTCAAAGGCTTTGGCCTTCTTCTGAAAACAAATCTATTCCTTGTTGTTGGAGGAATAGATTTTCTTTTGGATATGGTTTTAGGGAATTTGGTGGTAAAGGATCTACCACGCTTCCGTGAAGAACAAGAACAAGAACAAGAAGAAACCTTGGGAGGAGGTTTGAAACAACCATAATTAAAAGTGTCTCTTAATTGGTGACAAGCAAAAGGAGAAATGAGGAACTGCTTTTTCAAGTTCTCCTAGGTTTTCATGGCAACACATTCTTGCTTAAGAGCAGTGAGGACATGCTGGTGGAGACAAGGCAAAGAAAAATATTTAAGATTGACTTTATGGGTAAGCAAGTATCTATGTATAAGATTTGGAATTTTGACGGGGAGAGAGGCAAGTTAATGGTGTAGATAAGCAACATTACGATGATCAAGAATTTTGTACAAAATAATTTGCATAGTGCAAAAATAATCTTGGAGGAGATTTATATTGCACTGTTTTTTACTCATGAACAATTGTGCTTGAAGAGAGGCATCTGGTGGAAGAGTACTAAAATTTCATGGGCTAAAGCTTGGAAGAGAAATTCTAATGGATGAGAATCTTCTAAAATATGTTCTTGTTCTGTCAAATTTTCCAACCAAAGTTTGACTATACCAGTGAATGCCCATGTTATTTGTGGAGTAATGTCTTTCCATGTAGATTTTGATTCAGCTTTTCTTAGGAAAGCCCAAGCATTTAGCTTCTGCAATAAATTTAACACTTGTTCATGCGATAGAAAATCAACATTAACTATCAAAGTAGTACCAAAACCCTTTGCTAAATCTTTCTAGTCAATCTTTGCTTCAACATTTTTTAATTCACTTGTCCACTTGACAAATGTTCTTCTGGGGTTTCCTTGACTGACATCATGTCCATGTATTCTAGGAATCTTGTGTTGATAGTAATGTGATTATTTTCTTTTATGCTTCTCAATATTTTGGCCAGAAGATTAACCAATACTTTCATCAAAAGAATTGGCCATTTTTATTTCTGAAACATCAAATTGAGCAACCCTTTCTTTTGACAAAAGGAATTTTTCTCTAGCAAGATCTACTCCCTTTTTTATTTTCTGCAGTTAATCACAACTAAGTTGCTTTAAATATTTATGTGAATTGGATGGTTCAGAATGATAGCGAAACTTAAATCCTTCTTTATCTATTTTGTTGTAATCTGGAGGAGAAGATGGCTTTGGAAGAGCATTCTGGAAATTATTTACAGAAGAAGAAATGATATCCCACTTTTGTTCACTATCACTTAATTTCTGATTATGCTCTGATTGAGCATCATTTAAAGAGTCAAAAGAATGATGTAACATCTTAAGATGTTCTTTAAGCTCCAAAACGTCTATGGCAACATCATCTAGATTTTGAGCTAAATAAACTGGATGGAAATTTGCATAATTCTACATTTTCAAAAGGTCTTGGATATTCAGGGGCTCGTAGCTTTATAAATTGTAGATATGCTTGTAGTGTACCTTCCTTGATCTTAGGAGTAGAATTTCCAGAATCCAAATGTCTTTCAGATAGCCTTATTGGATTTCCTAGTTTTTCTCGAGGTAAAATAAAACTCTTCATATCCTTTGTAGGAATAAAGATCTGAATGCAATCTTGACAATTGGGATGTTGACCATTATGCAGACTAAAACTGGAAGAAGAAGAATATTCAATAGTCTGGAATTTTTGGGATTTTTGCATAACATTTTTGTTGGTACAGAATTTACAAGAACTTGAGGGATGCAAACTATATTTTTCAAATGTTGTTGCATTTGCAAATCAGAGGATTGGATATTTACAGGAATGTGCAAATTATGTGGAACTTGTCTAGATAGACTGGGAGACTGTGAAAAAGTAGCTTGTCTAGGTAAACTAGTAGGCTGTGAAAAATTTCTACATAGACATGGTTGATTTGTTCCAAATCTTAAGGAAGTACTGCCATCATCAGACAGAACAATCCTTAACTGTTGGGGACCAGTTCCTAGTTGTGGATATTTCTGAGAAAGTGGTTGATATTCATTATTCCACTCTTCAGGTAGTGTAACTTGACTAAAACCCATTTTCAATGGTGTTGTATTTCCTAGACCTACAACAACACCTTCTTTAAGAGCTCTCTTGTTCAACTTAGGATTGATTGTTGGCATGGTAGTGGAAAAAAAACGAATGCACACAGTAGTATGTGATTGGGCGATATGAGATCTATCAACAGCATTGAAACCATGAAACTGAATAAAAGCTTGGAGGAATTCATTAATATATGGATATGTTAAGGAAACTTTATATCAAGGGATAATGGAAGACCATGCTGGACCATTATTTAGTGGGATTTGGAAACCACCAAGTAAGGCATCTTCAAATTCATTTAGTCTGGTGTCTAATACACATGTAAGACATGAAGTATTGAGACCAGGTCTTACTAAAGGATTGATACTGAACTGGATGAGTCCAATATGGATATACTCATAACCATTCTCTAATCCCCATTCAATGTCTTCTTTGTCTATTAAAGGAACCTGATATACAGACTGACCTAGAGAAATAGGAATATTGACATAATTGAAACGAAACAAACTTACAGCACGAAACTTAAACATAGGGAGATCATATATTTTCTCTACATCAATATTTGGCAAAGACCAATTTGGTTGGGGCTCATATTCCTGAGAGATGACTCGGGTATTATATAAACTTTCATTGCTGACTTTGTTCAAAAACTTATTCAACCATGACCATCCTTTCTCATGTGCTTCTCTACGAGAATTCGCAGATTCAGGGAAAAAGTAATTGTTGTTATTACTAGCAGCCATTTTATAAAGGACAAGTAAGTATAAAAGCTTGCACCTGGAATGTCGCAGAATCGCAACTTCAAAACTTGATGATGCCCAACTTCCCAAACACGGCTCACCTTGCCTCAAAACGAGGCTTACAATGCACGACCAATCTTTAGTATACGCCAACAACAGGAGCAAAGCTTAAAACATAACACTATCCTTCCACCTCAAAAGAGAAAATGAAACACGGATATGAAAATAGCATAAGGAAAGAACGTGGTGGCTCTGATACCAATTTACCAGAATATATATATATATATATATATATATATATATATATATATATATATATATATATATATATATATATATATATATAACTTATGCTTAAAAACTATGTCCACAATTTCGAAGGAGCTTATACATATATACGTTTAGCATTAAATTATTTTACTTTCACACAAGCCACTTATTAACTTTTTTCTGAAATTTGCAAGGACAAACATTTCATTAAATGCAATTTTGACACATTAAATGGTATTCATATATATTTTTAAAATATCATTAGAAAGACAACATAATTCTCTACATTTTGTTTTTTATTGCTTGTTGAAATTTACGAAGCTTCTAAATATCAAATTTCCGCGGTCGCTTTTGGCCAAAAAATGTTACCCCTCAACTCAGTTTTAAAATTTACAAACCAACATATATGCATTTAAAATCCGGATCAAATTTATAATGGTGTAACTTTTTTTAACCTTAATTTTTATACACATCAAAAAAAACTTTACACTTCAAATTTGATCCCTTTATGCTTGGGAGATCCAAATTTAAAATAGATTTATGGTGATAAATTCTCAATTCATTTCAATATTTTGAATAATATGCTTTTAATATTAAACTTTAATCATACAAAAGTTAACCTCACAATGTTTACAATAACATTCATTTCGATACATTGTTTAATAGAATATCCATGATAATGTTTGGGAAGATAAATTCTATAAAATTGAAGTCATGGTGATTAACTTATTTCATTATAAAATTTTGGAAGAGTCACTAATCTACCATTTTGCACTATTTTTAAAGTACAATGAGGGTTAAGTATAAGACATACTTCTCATTAGATGGTTAAATTCCTTAAAGCTATATTGTTAGGTTTTGAGAGACAAGGACAAAGTTTTAATAATTTAGGTATACAAGTTTAGGGCTATATAAGTTAACAAATAAAATCAATATTTTTGAATTATAATTGAGTAATAGTTATATATTAAAGTTTTGGCATTTTAACCATTTAAGCATAAAGATTTATGGCTATAGGTTAAGGAATAAAATTACGACTTTAAAATTATAATTAAAGAATAATAGTTATACATCAAGGTTTTGGCATTTTGTTGATAGTTATACATTAGAGATTAAAGTTTAACCATCAAAGTTAATGATTGGTATTTTATTGATAATTATACATTAGAGATTAAGATTTAAGAATTAAAGTTAATGATTAGCATTTTGTTGATTAGATTTAAATACTTATAAAAATTATTATTATTTTAAATTTCCTCTAAAATTTATAGAAGTGCATAATCATAATCTAGTTTATTCATATTAAATTGGAATATATTTTTAAAATGTTTTTTTTATTATTATTATGATTGAAGGACATATTGAACTTAGGGTTGCCTTGAGATGCACATCTTAATTGAATGATCTAACAAACAAATTTGCATTTTTTAAATGTTTTTTAAATTACTTTAAAAATAATTTTAAAAAATTGACTAAATTATAATTTTTATTAATATTAATATGTAATTTCAAATATTTTTATTAATATGTAATTTCAAATGGTTATATATTTAATTTATTTATTAATTTACTTTCTCACGATGTTCATAATACACTTAATCCATTTTTTAAAAATAATATGGCAAATCATCGTTACATTTAGTAAATTAAAAAAAAAATCATATAACAAATGAGAATGAGAATACTTCTTTCTCCATAAAAGGGAAATTAAGAAATTAAGTTGAATGTGCATTAAAAAAACTGCTAAAATAACAAATTAGAATTTGAGTAGTATTTTGAATTTAAATGTGAATTGGGGCTGTTTATATGTACACTACGAAACATCTTTCATTCTTTTATTTTCGAACCAATGTGGGATATATAAAAAGTGAAAAAATATTCTCTCATTCACAACGGTGAAAAAATATTCTTATGCGTGACGATGAAAACAAAGGATTCTATTATATGCCATTTAATATACAGCAAAGGATTCTATTATATCTCATTTAATATACAGCCTTGTTTGTTTGTCGATCCAGATTTCCACTGGGAAGGATAGACAGCAGAAGAATTCAGAACCAGCGAAAAAAATAAAACAAAAGATCTTTGATAGTTAATATACAGATGGATTTTTCGGAAGCATTGCGGTAACGAGAGTCTGCAGATTTATGCTAAGGTAGAGCTTGAGAGAGCGATATCGACTGTATATGTACTGCAATGTAAGGCCGAACCCAGAATGAAGCATCGATGAAGCTTCGATCCAGAAAAGGCCGGGCTTCTTCATATGTTAACTCCTTCGTCCATGCAGACTGCATGGCCGTGACTGCACCGGTTCCTGTGCATTCGTACAGACCATAGAATGCAGTCCTGTAATGAAAAATCTGTTAAATATGTGACGATGAGAGAAAGCAAATTGCAGCTACTATGACAATTATATTCAGGGTTAATGAGAATTATGATATCTTGATCTTGTATTAATTGTTTTGGATTATTACTATGTTGCAGTTTTAGAATGGATGTTTCTTGTGGACACTCCATTCATCTGGATGGATGTTTCTAGTGGACACTCCATTCATCTGGATGGATGTTTTTAGCGGACACTTTCAGTATGGTTGTTTTTACAAGTTACATATTGTGTTAATTGCTGTGTTGTAGTTTTAGAACGAACATGTAATGAAACTCCACCTATCTCTCCAGTTTTAGAATGGATGTTTCTAGTGGACACGAATGGATGATTTTACAAGCTACACATTGTGTTAATTGCTTTTGGAATTGCAGTCTTAGACCGAACCTTTAATGAAATTCCACCTATCTCTCCGGATAATAAAAAAAAACTTTAAAAAAAAAACTCCTAATAATTAAAAAAAACTTAAAACTGAATAAGAAAAAATGTTATTACTATAAAATCTCTCTGGAATACCTTTTACGGAAGGGATGGCCAAAATCTGACCAGGCTTCAGAATCAAGAGCCGACTCCATCAGAGATCGGACATAAACAACACGAGAGAAATTACCCCATGCACGCCCAAGGTATGGACGGCCTTCGCCTGTAATCCTGCATTCCACGAACGCAAACCCAGTTGGTTGGCTGGCTTCTGCACGGTTTTGGGCAGTAAAAGCACCTACTCTGCCCAGGGCATGCAAATGGCAACGCTGAACAAATGCAAATGTAATTGCCCATGAACATGAATAGACAGAAGATTAGAAGACTTCCAGGTTCACATATAATAAGATCTTGCAGACAAAGGGATTTCTGTAGAAACAAAAATAAAATATCACCTCATATAGGGACCTCCCATTTCCAAAAATAAAATCTACTGAACCCCGTATTTTGCACTTGAGAAAAAAGTGTCTCCCTTCATGGTCGTAAAGAGTATCTTGATGCCCATAAAACCCACAATTCAGAAATATGGCCCTGTCTCCAGATATCCTTAGCGCAACAGCCTGTCTGTACACAGCATTTTCTGGGAATGTTGCGGCGTTCTGCCAAAAAAAAAAAAATCACAATTTCTTAGATAAAATTTGCTACAATAATTTTCACTGCTCTATCTTAGTATGATGCCAATTCTAAGATTGCAGTGAAAATCCAGAAAATCAATACCTCAAAAGACATATTGGCTGCCGAAAAGTCGTCAGAATTTACTGCAACCGATGCACTGAGAAGGGTACCCAAGTTTTTCCCAGATTTATCCACATCGTAGGCTCTGTCATACCATCTAATAATGCTGGACCGCATGCCTTCACCCTGGAATGTGATGAACGGCTTGTTCTTCGGGATTGTGACTTTCTCCCTGAAACATATTAATCCCCATACACTATAATTCATCTATACTACATTATGAACTCTTCAAAAATAATGTTAATTCTCATACACTATAATTCAACTCTACTACAATATAAGCTCTTCAAAGCTCCAATTAGACAGTAATTGATTAATATATAATCAGAATGCTAATCCCCACACACTATAATTCATTTCTATATAAACTGAGGCTCAAAAAAACAATTATTCTGCAATCGATTAATCAATCATCATAATGTGTTCTTGAAAATTTTCAAGAATTCATTAGTTGGAACTAGAAATTCAATTAGATTTTGGGTCTTGCCTGTAAATGCCAGCACGAATGAAGATAACAACTCTCTGGGTATTGTTCTCTGGCACGAAATCGACTGCATCTTGCACGCGTTGAAAATCTGCCAGGCCGCCTTGTTGAGCAACGCTCAAGACTAGCACTGGTTGTGGAAGTCTAGCCTCTGTGGATGTACCATTAATACCTTGTTCTTGGACATCTACTAAGTATGCAAGAGAAGGAGGGGTTCTCGCGTTTCCAATTGTCTGAAGCCACTGATCGTAGCGCCCTTTTGCTGCAGCAACCTTTAGTTGTCTAGTGCTGCAGTTGTTGTTGCACGTATCGTTGTCTTCAGGCTGAGGAGAAGAATTCGAGCTAGGAATGGTGGAATGGCTTGCATTTTCTTGAGCTGGAGCTGCGACTAGAAACAGAGTTGAAAAGGAAAGAACCCATATGCAGATGCAGATTGAGATTAACGGAATTCTCATTTTGACCTTCGAGCGTTGATGAGATTCACAGAACAAGAAATTTGATGAAGGCATGGAGGGATGAACTGCCTTTATTTAGTTTCTGGACGTCAGCTGGAGAGGGGTTGGGCTTAGATCTGTGAAATCTGTTTACTTAGCAAGATGTTAAATCTCAAACAGCAACGAACAACATCTTGATCTTTCAAAATTAGTTAATTCAGTTTCGATGGTGATGGCACAAAACATAGTACGATGTTACAATCTTAAAATATTGAAGTTTATGGAAGGTTCTTATAACTCGTATCGTATTATTATTTGATTGAGGTTTATTAAGGTATGATTTAAACATTTTGAGATGACTGGTGGTGGTGGGACAAATTCCAGAGCAAAATTTATTGCTTTGTGGGGCCTTTTGTATTTTGCTCATTCTAAAGGAGTGACCCATTTAATAGTATTGCTTTGTGGGGCCTTTTGTATTTTGCTCATTCTAAAGGAGTGACCCATTTAATAGTGTTCGGTGATTCCAGAATTATCATAAACTGGGTTAAGTTTTCTTTGATCTTCAGTTTACCTACGTTTATAGGGAATTCAATGCACAAGTTGATGGTATCTCTAAGGAGGCTTTAAGTGTGGATGAAGGGGCTCTTTGCATTGACGAATAGCAATATAGCCTGCAGTTATTTAGAGTCATTTCTTCTGTTTACCAGGCTGAATTTTGAGTGTTTCCTTTGATGTGAAAGCTGATGTGAAAGCTGTAAGATTCTTCTCACTGGTTTTTTGCTATAAGTACAAGTAGTTGGTTTGGACATGTTTAGTTTATAAGAAATATTTTGAGTTATGTTTTTTTATATATTGATTTTAATAATAATAAATATAAATTCTAAAAATATATATATGTGTGTGTGTAATTGGTTATATTATGAATATATTTATCATTTAAACTAGCAACAACCACATTAATAATATTAATGTGTCTGAATATGTGGATAGACTTAAATTTCACTCGACCTATACGCATATTTCTAAAATATTAAGAGAATAATATTATTTACATAAATTGGACACATACTATAGGAAAAACAATAATATGAAAAGTATGTGCCCAATTTAAGTTGCTAGTAATCACTCCGAGCATACACATATCTCTAAAATATTAAAAGAATAATATTGTTTAATAATTTTAATGAAATACATATTTTAATTGTTTGATTAATACCATGGTTTAATTAACAATATTTTTATTTTATAATATTTAATTAAGTAAAATAATTATAAAATAATTTAATTCATATTATTGTTATTTAGTTAATAATGATATTAATTAATTAATTATTATTTAATTAAAAAATATTAATAGATCAATATAATGAAATACATATTTTAATTGTTTGATTAATAATATTTTTTAAATGAAAAATATTATTAATTAAACATTACTATTATTTTATAATAAGTAATTAAACAAAATTATTATAAAATAATTTAATTGGTAATATTGTTATTTAGTTATTTGGGCTGGTAGGAGCGAGAGGAGTCCTCTACGACTCTGATGGAACAAAAATGAAAGATTATGCATGGGGAATTGGCAAAAAGTCCAATAATGGAGTTGAATGGCTCGCCTTGATAAAATGATTTGAACTTGCTAGAAGAAAGGGCATTGAGGAGCTTGTTGTTTTTGGCGAATAGATGTTAATTATAAAGGAAGCTAGGATTTTGGCTAAATGCAGAAAGATGCCAAGCACAAAGCTTCATCATCTGCTCAAAAACATCGTAAAAGAGTATAAAGCTATTAATTTTCTGCATATTCTCAGAACCAACAACAGCTACGTGGATAAAATGGCAAATAATGGTGTAAGGTTAGACTGTGGGGTCATGGTTTACAACCAACAAGACTAGGAACTTGCTTGGGTCCCTTAACCCCCCTCACTCCTAATGTATTCTTTCAATCTCATTGTTTGTCTTAGGATTTGGTTTGGATTTTGCAAAGGAACAAACCCATATTGGTATAAGCCTGGGCTCCCTAACGTCAACCTTAGCAAGCTCTTCGAGGATCTCCTTTTTGTACTTTGGAATATGTAGGATCAGCATACACGCTTGACCCACATGGCTTCCATGCAGGGCATAATTGCTCCCACCCTCCGTGGCAGAGTCGGCTTCAAACTCGGACAAGACGCAAAGCTTCCCTCATTTGAACCTTGTCTCAGCGTGGTATTCAGGCTCTGCAGCAGGATAGGAATTTGGTTCATGCAGCGTAGAAGTGAGGGCAGTATGGTAGACGAACTCTCCTCGCTCCAGTCCATCCTCTGCGGGAAGCAAGTCATTGCGCATGGGCGCCCTCTCTCAGCCAATTTGGATCCGAAAGCAACTAGAGCAGAGACCAACAACGTGCATCCCTCTCGGAAGAACCGGGGCAAGCGAAAATTTCTTGGGAAAGGTCTCCACGCAACAAATGATGGACTGGGATTTGACAATCTTTCGTCTGAGTTCCAGACGTATCTGAAGGACTTGGAAGCCTAGCTCTGAACTGTCAGCAATGAAAATTATGAACTGAAACAGTCCTTCACTCACCTCTTCGCTCTGGTGAATGCAACAAATGTTGAGGTCCGAAGTCTCAATGCAAAAATAACAGGGCAGGTGGCTATTCTGGTGGAAGCTAAGCTCGAAAATCTGGATGCAAGGATTTTGGCAGTCCATGACATAGCCAAGGTGGTGGCTGCTATGCTCGACAAAATGAACACAGACCTCACCAATCTCGCTGCGGATTCCAGCGGCAAACGCATGTAACTCGCTGCATCTCAGTTTCTTTTTTGATGTTTTATGGTTTAATATGCTCTGTCTCAAGAACTCTATCGACCCTGATGTATAGGCTTTCTTTCTTCTGCAAGTCTTGTTTTGGTATCAAATACAACAATGCTATGCACCTATGTCTTTCTTTTAGGCCAGTTTGTAAAGAGCTTCAAGCTCCATAGAATAGGATCTCTTTTTGAGCAATCTCGAACAGTTGAATTCAGTTTTGCAGGCTTGGCTCAAATACTTATCAGTGAGGAGGCCCACTGCAACTACAATGTAAACTTTGTTTCAAATTGTATATAAAAGTCAATTAAACGTTTCTGTTAAAAAATTAATATTGTTATTTAGTTAATTATAATATTAATTAATTAATTAATAACTAATATTGTTATTTGGTTAATAACAATATTAAATTATTAAATTATTAATAATATATTAAATTATTCAATAAAAATATCTTATATTGCATATTTTCGAATTAAATATATAATATTTATTTTATAATATATATATATGTGTGTGTGTGTTAAACCTAAGGGGTATCTAAGTCTTTAACTTATTGAGTTAATTACTTAGTTTTGATATAATTACTTATATGTATTGATAGTTCTAATTTTTTTAATAAATTCAAATGAATACTTGTTATTCATTGAAAAATATATATATTGATATGCCACAATCATAAATATATATTTATCTTTTAATTTTTTATATTGAAAATGAAATAAAAACAATTTTTATTATTATTTTAAAAAAATATAATAAAAATATATATATATATTTCTAAATTAAAATGAGAAATATTTTCATATATAAAAAAAATAATAATACTTAAAAAAAAAAAAAACATATCTTTTAATTCTCTAAACATTTAATTTATCTAAAATTAAAATAATCTATACTAAAATAAATTGTATACTCGTTATAAACTCTGAAAAGAAATCGGCTAAACGCTTATAGCTCACTCAACCCAACCTAAGGCTCTCATAACTTAGCAAATTTGATCAGGACAACACATTCTAGAGATGTCATCCCCCTACGATACATTGTTGTGGATTGCTTTTTGAGAAAGCCTATGGAGTAATTACTTGTCTCCATAAAAGTCAATGAGAAACAATATCAAGTGGGTAATGGTTTCCTAATTCGCCTATCCTCCAACCTCACTTACAACGACCAAATTTCTCTTCCCAAATCTCTCTTTATTAAGGTAAATTTCTATATTTTAAATATAAAAATACTATGGAAAACATAGCATGGGAACGGAGAGAATGAGTGCAATCATATGAGGTACAAGGGAAGGAGGACTTTCACACCTTCCCAAGATTATTATTGTACTTGCCCTTACAAGTCTCTTATACTTCTAATCACTACTTTTCTTCACTCGCCTTTTTACACATTTATATTGGTATTTTTGAGCCAAAGATGGCGGTGAGTTTTTTAAGGAACATGATGGAAAATATGTGAGTTATTGAGTTGATGTTTATCAATATAAGTTTTTTTTCTTCCCATGGGCTCCTTTTGATATGGACCCAGAGCTTCATTGGTGTTCTTGTCAACCATTATATATTATATTCTAGTATTATCTTTCTAATAAGGCATTGGCTTTTAACTATGCAACTAAAAAACCATACAAAACATATTTAGAATATTTAAATCACAATAACGTTTAGTTAAGGTTACATATATGTACACTCATCACTCTATCCACAAATATTCATTGTGTCTAATTACATATTAGTTGAAATAAACTTGAAAAAGACAAAAATGACTCCGAAGAGATAATTTGAGATACATGCATATTGAATATTGGATATAGGATAAAAAGATAAAAATAATAAATCAAAGTAATTCTCTAAATGTATAATTAATTTTATCGAAATTATAAATGTATAATAAATTTTATCGAAATTATAAATGTATAATAAATTTTATCTAAATTATAATTAAAAGTGATTTTTTTTAATAATTATAATCTTTATAACCTTCCCATTAACAACAATTTAAAAGACACATAATAATAAATCTGAATAAAATTGTGTACAACAATTTACAATGCCAAATGGAGATAAGCGTGTAGTTGGTAGACCTATCAATATATATAGTTTTTTTTTTAATATTACTAAAAAAATATTATGGGGTAGAGTTTTTATATAGGTTGACCAGGTAGCACCATAGTGCATACAAAATTACAGGGCAACACTGCTGTGAGCCAGAATTTCCATCTTTCCATCTATGGAGATTAACACAAACCTATCACCATACATAAATAAGCTCCTAGAGACTTTACTTAGATTAGAGAAAGAAAAAAATTCCATATATATAAGAAAATAAGAGTAGAGAAAGAGACACTGCATGACTGACAAACCCATAAAGTCGAAAGAGCTGATCGAACTGAGTATAGGTCTATGAGTTCAATTTTTCCTCCTCCATTAGACAACCTAGGCCAACCACCACTCCGTACGCTTGAACTATGTTTAGATTTGTTTCCGCTGGCTTCTTCGATCTATTTTTATTGGAAGATTCGATAGAAAACATATTGGAATTGATCATGTGCTCCAATATTTCCCACTTCATCTCCTCGATATCATATGAAGAGCTTCAATTGTCCACCATTTCCAATGAGGGCCTTGCATAGGAGAAAATCCCAGAATCTTGCATAGGATAGGCACTCGAAATTTTTCCCAATATAAACAAACAGAACTTGATAGAACAAGATAGAACGAGATGGATGAAGATAATAGTTGATCCCAAGTACCTTTAAACAAAATATGGGCATTGCAGGGAGTGCATCTCAAACCAAATCAACCTTATGATCTCAAGTAATCTACAGAAATTAAGCATGGAAGGATGATGTGTGAGATGAATTGTTGCCAGAGGGGGGTGAAAAAGGTAATTTGAAATACCTTCGTTGTTCTCCATTTACTTTGAGGTGAATATCAATATGTAGCATGAGAAATGTCGTGATCCTATGTGTAGGAATCAACGTAGATCCATCTTAAATCCAGATCTAGGCACTGAGAGGGATCAAATTGCTCTAGGCCCAATTTTTTTTAGAATGCAAAGATTTGAGGAAAGGTTTGCACCTAGAGGGATTTGATCACTCGCTGCGCATGATAAATATGGAATTTAAGATGATCACCTCAGCTCATGATAAATCTTGAGTTTATGATTTTATCACTCTCGACAGCTAAGCCAAATATTTAGATGATCATATTATGTTTAATAATAAAAATGCGAAATAATAAAAAAATGATATGATGAAGAAGATGAAAAATAAAAGTGATGTGCTGAAAAATATTGAATAACCCACATATTACATAGTAATTGATCTCAATCTTCGTTCTTCATCTTTTCTCTTAGACACACCTGCACACTTTCCCATCTTTTCATATCAATCATATGAAAATGGAGGTTGAAATCAAAGAGCATCAAAAGCTTTATCTCTGGATTTTATGGTAAAAGTGAGACCTTGTCGCTCTATCTTTCCAATATTAATGGTTTCTTTCTCTAATGTCAATACTTGGAACTTATGGATTGTTAATCCCCAAGCAAGTCTCAATGGAATTTGTCTTTCTTTACCTCTTTCAATAGTTATTATAGGCACACTCTTAGGGAATAATTCACCCATGGAACCCCCACATAGTTATCAAATCTTACTAAAACATATGTACGAGGTTCAGGAGGGGATGTTCTAGGATTATACACAATTTGTTCAACTACCTTGAGGGCATCATTGACCATTTTTGTATTAGTCCATAAGTTTGAACTTTAAGTATAACCCTAGTTCCAACACCAATAAGCATCTCATTGCCCATTTTTTCTTCATCTACTTCCATGGAGTAGTTGCTACTTACTCTAGTAGCAACACCATGTGCAAAAGGGTGATTAAAGAATCTCAAACAATGTTTATTATGATTGTGGACATCATCATTTGTTGCAAACAAATGTACAGTCTTATGAAATGACGCTTTTGTGGAACCATCTATATTGGTATCTGTGCGTGTCATTAATAATTTCCAATTTTCTATACTTATAATTTAATCTCTAACATTCATTAGCAAATGTTGAAAACATTTCTAAACATTACTGTGTCCATCTCACTTGAACATTGTATTAAGAGTTATAACAATCATGAATAATTTCCATAATCATCAGAACTATTGATAGTTTAAGTTGGATATCTTGATAGAATCATAGTGTTGATAGTATATGAAGCAAGGATTTCTCCCAAACCTGTAGTCACGATATCTTAAAGAATGTTTCACATAGTCACGAGGATGCACATTTATCATCTATGGTTGTAACCAATCAACTTCACCTCTAAGGAACAATGTTGGAAATGCCATAGCAAATAACCATTTAGTGTTATACTCATTTATGGGAGATGAACCAATTGTAGTCCAATCACTCACATCTATAGACTCCCCCATCTAGGTGATCTGCCTCTCAATTAGGATTATTTACCAAAGACCAAATAATTTCAATTTCCCTAGGTGCTTTTGAAGGCCTAAAAGAAAAAGAAGTTTTATCACAACCTTATAATATATCATCATATCCTAAAACCCCTTCAATCATTGCAAAGTCTATGCCATTGTCCAAATCTAGTAATGTAACCGAATTAATCATATGTGAAACATCCTGTCATTTTCCAATAACTTGTTGAGGGCATGAAAATAAACTTCAACAATAGGAAAATAAGGATGATGAATATTATACCATAATGCATCCATTGCTTTTTTCTTTCTAGTAGTGAAATCATAGCTTGATCCTTGAAAGTCTTTTTTGCACAACAATCAGTAAATCCAAGTCTTTAATATGTCGAGGTAATTTCTTGGCAGCATCTTAACCTCTTGAAGAAAGCTAATGGTATGTCCTCTATATTTGTATTTCCTGCCTATTGAATGCATAACTTGTAAATTTGGATTTCCATGTGTTATCAACATCTCTTTGACTTGTGTAAGACTTCTGAGGACCAAAGGTTGCAACTCTGGATTCATATGGTTTTGAGATGAAACTTTATGACTTGTACCTTCTCTTTTGCATCTCATACACATTGGACCTATATTAGTAGCCACCACTTGAATGTCAGGATAAGACTCCTCACACACATGACACATTTGAATATGGCCCAATTTATCAATTCTTTCATGAATTTTTTTATGTGCAATAATATCATCTTCATATGAATCCATTGGTCCATTGGATTTGTTTTAAGTCAATATTTATCATCTAGCACTATTGGTTGATAATTTTGTGATTGGTATTGGTTAGAGAAATAGGTTTAGTTTGTGTCATTACCTCCTTGATATCTCACCATTGTCTTTGTCAATGTGCTCTTACTTGATCTCGATTTTGACTTCTATGTTCTTCCCTACCAACCTCATTCATTCTTTGCAATTACAGTATTTTATTTCACTATCATTTCTTTGTTGTTATTCCCTTTCATCCTCGTTAATTCTTTGTAGTTGCACTCTTTTTCTTTCACGGTATTTTTTTTGTTGTTCTTCCCACTAATCCTTAGTTATTTGTTGTCGTCACAATCTTTGTTGCTCATTTTTTTGTTTCCTCATCTCTTCCCTTTCAATTTCAATGAGTAGTTGCATTTGATTAGTGCTCATCTTCTAATTTGTTTTCATTGTCAACTTCTTACATCTTCCATATTATCATTATTCATTTCCCCATCCACCGTAGACATGATGTTGCTCAATTTTTAATCATTTAAAATTTATATTCTTGTATCAAACAAAAACAACATAGAGAACATTAATGGTGTTAATTCCAAAACAATACACAACAATAGTGACATCAAGGCTGAAAAAATAGAAAGAAACCAATGCATTGATTACAATATACCATTGAGTTTTGAATCAAATGCATATTGAAATCAATGCATGGCTAGAAGAAAGTTAAAAATTATATGACCATTTGAAAACATTTCAATACACCCTGAAATCAATGCATCCTAGTTTATTGAAATGAAATTTTGAATGTTTATATTGGAAGTTGTCTTTATCAGTCCTAAGAAATATGTTATATATTGAACACACCAATAGTAACATCAATGCCAAAAACAATGGAAAATAAATCATTGCATTGGTTACCATTTACAACCAATTTTTGAATTAAATGCATGTCAAAATCAATGTATGCCAGTGTATTGAAATCAATGCATATAGTCTCAAGTTATCTTTCCAATGCTTAGCATTTCAAACTGAACCTTCTCACAATGTCTATCTATCTTCTTATTTTCATAGTAGATCACATAAATGATTCAATTTGAGAAACGGTAGTCTTAAACATCAGAGGACTGCAATTTCCTAAAAATACTAATAATTGCATTCATTTTTTAGCAACATTGTTAATATCTCGGAAAAATCCATTGAATAATAAAAAACTTCTTACTATAGTTATATAGTAATGTAATAATTAACTATATTGAATAAAATTACAATAACACATTGGATCTATAATTATAATTGAACTTGGGTTATTCATGCTCCAAGATCTATAATTACTTTGTTCTAACTTTTAGATCTCTAATTACTCTACGGTTATTACATAGTAATTATATACAGACTTGATATGGAGTTTGCATGTAATAACTATGGATATGTAATTACTTTGCTAACTATGAGATCTGTAATTATTTTGAATCTATATTTATAACTCAATATCTTAACTTGATGTAGGGATTTCAAAGTGATGGGTTATTGATTTCTTAATAACCCAACATATTGATAGTTACTATGCAATAACCATAGATATAATAATTAGTATGCAATAGATAGATCCCTTCTATTAGTAATATACTAATGTAATACCTTACTCCTACACACTTTCCATCATAAGGTCCCTCAATGTAGAACTATTGAGCAATTAATGGATGATATAACATATTTCATTGGATTGATAAAATGAGCTCCCCCGTTGAAACATTAAGAATATGATAAAATTGTAGCTTGCGTTGTATGCATAGATGTCATATATAGGTATAGAATTTGAAACCGGTCTTAATTTTATACCTATGGATTCTTCTAATATTATGCAGATCACTAATACTCTTTAGTGGCAAATAGCTTATAGACTTCGACGGATCTTCAACACATCTCATATAGCTAAGCAATATGTATTCACCATTCATAATTAGTTTTAGTAAAACTGTGTGTGTGTATTTCTCTTTGGTGTTAAATTTTAATTAGAGCACATGATTACTATCATTTTGATTCGTATTCTAATTGAAAAATTTTGAGGTAAAAATGAATGAGCACACGATTATTGTTTCTTTGACCAAATTAATCCAAATTTGTTGAAACTACTTTCATTGAACTAGCCATGATTTCAACGCAATCATAATAAAGAAAATAATTAATTGAAGCATCGCAATGTTAATAATTCATTGCATATAGATTGGTAGATTATAAAATTGGCCAAGGGTGTCAGTGTCCAATATTGAATGAATAAAATAGTACATGAGTAAATAGAATATACTTTGGGGATACACAATTATATCATATTTGTGGTTGAGAAAACTCATATTTGCCTAGCATATTGCTAGCTATGGAAGGCCTAATTAGCAAAAGATGTAGACTTGAAAGCAAGACTGACAATGGTTCATTTGGCAAGGTATACCTCGATATCAATGTACAAACAAGGGAGGAGGTTGTGATTAAGATGGAGAGGTTGGACACAAAGCATCATGAATATATATTCCATTAGTTGGATGCTAACATAATATAATTAGTATCACAATACCCTTGATGATTATTATGTTGTAATAGTGAGGGTTCTCCAAAAACAATGAAAACTTAATCATCTTTGTTAAACTAGAACTAGTAACATGAATATAAGAGCTTTCAACTTTCAAATATTTGAGCTTCTTGAGCTTGTTGAGCTTGTTGTAGCAGTGAGGGTTCTCCAAACACAATGAAAACTCAATCATGTTTTGACATATCACATAAAATTACACAATATGTATTCATTGTTCATAATTATTTTTATTAAAACTATATATATGTGTGTTCTCTTTGGTTTTAAATTTTAATTAGAGTCAATATAGTATTTTTTTTAAGTTAATATTTTATTTTATTTTATTTTTAAAGTGATGTGTTAGTTGTAGGTTAGAATGGAAGGAGTTACACATCCCCCCATACTTTGGATTTCTAACCTCATTTTGAGAATTTGAACATTCTCTCCAAATCTACAAAGATTGGTATTTTACTCCAAGACTTGGAACTTCTTAGTGTAGTCATTGGCAACCAAGTCTTTCTATAAAATGTGCATGTGTTGAACATTTTAAGGCTTGTCCTAGTGATAATTTATGTTTTTTTAAGACATCTACAAACTCACCAAACTCCCCTCTAGTGTTTTTAGAGATCCATCTCTCACCACACATATGGTTACCACATCCATGCGTTGGCGTGCCACATTTAACTTATCCTACTAGTCATAAATGTGTTAAGCCTTGAATACTAACTTCATCTTGTTCAAACTTGTGTATTGTGGGGATCTTGCATTCAAGGTTGAAAGTGGGTCCATGAGAGTTTTGTGTGATCAACAAATTTGGACAATTGTTAACACTAGCTCCCTAAAGGTTACAACCTCCTTTTCCTCCATAAACATTTCAGGGTTGTGGATTGACGTATATAGCCCAAGGTCCATGGTCCCTTTCTCTAGGGTCCATAGTTGGTGCCTTATTTTTTATGAAAAAATCATGGAGCTTTTGTCCAACTCCACCTTAGTCACATATTTATATTTTCCCCGTTGCATATTTTTGAAACCATGGGATTTGATTATGCAACAAGAACAAAAATCTATGTATGCTCTAATACAACTTACAATGTTCATGGATCCAAATTGAAACTCCTATTGTAACTACAGAAATAACTAATATGAAAGCTAAGAATAACAAACCCAAAAGCCAAAGGTAGAGAAAATAGTAAGGGAATCTCCAATTAAACTATTGATTATATTAATGAAATGATAAAGAGTTACAAACGAGAGTGGGGAACCCCTATTCTACAAAAAGAGGTAAAATCCTTGAATTAAAACCTAACTAATAAAATTGATAGGGCCCTCGTTACATAAAAGCAACATTTTACAAATATTGAAATATGACACTAAAAAATTATAAGACTTGAGCTTTATTATACAATCATCAACTTGCATACAAAATAGCTCGTGTACATATTGTCTCATGCCCAACAAAGTTGTTGTGGGTAGATACATAACAGATTCAATTCCTTTTGGACTACAAACCAAAACTTGTTGGAGTTAGGTTAATATTGAATTGGTCAAAAGTGGATGGCATCGACCTTGATTAGGTCTGAAATGATGGGTTTAGAATTGGCAGTTTATAGGCCCATGTTATTCACTCATGTTATTGGTGTGATGAAGTCTATTTAAATATTTGGCATACTCTATTGTAATATGCCTAGTCGGATTAGCCACGATAATAATAGATATATATTTGGTGTTGGTTTTCCTTAAAAGGGGTTTTATGGATACATCCTAGTTTCCATTGTGTAGTTTCTCTCACTATACTTGGTCAAAGGAAATGAGTCTTTGTCATTCAAGAGATTTGAGGCTCCAGAGGAGATCTAAATAGATAAAAAGGAGATTGATCCATTATGAAAGAGATTCAAGCGTAAATTAGAGACCATGTGTCTCATGGGTTGAACCTATTGAATGAAAGTTGTGAGAAGTGTGTTTCTATGTGACCAGTGGTCCAGGGAGGAGAATCCATGACAGGAAAAAGCGAGAGTGCCCATAAGGAGTAGCGTACTAGGTGATAAATGCATGTATGTGGTAGGGAATAAACATTTAGGAGTCTCTAAGAGCCATAGTGAGGTATTCTTACATGACTAGGAAAGTGTTCTTGCATGCAAGGATGAAGACATAGGCAACAATGGAAGAGAGGACTAAATTTTGAGGAGATCAAATCACTACCTTTGATCTCAAGAAATCTTGTGTGGAATAGATCAAGATTTGGTCATGGTGATTCTTGGTGCCTATATGAGTTAGACGATATGAAGATGCCTACGTAATGATTACATGTGAGTGGTTGCAAACATAACCATGGAGAGGCCACTATAACTAGAATCATCCCTTCTTGGAGCACTAGTCACAAAGAGATGGATCTCTAGGTGGGTTGGTAACAGTAGCCAAGGTGAAGTAGATGGTTGAAGGTGTTACATAGGACTAGGTATCATAGATCACCCTTGAGCTTTGCTTTAAAATCCAACATATGACACTGCTCAGAGTTCAAGAGAGTTCAATAATTTGATTCTCTAGAGAATCCAATCCACTTTGATGTTAGTCTTACCACCCTCTTCCTCCAACATTGACATTTTTTCTTTAATTCAAAGCTTCTTTAACAACACCATTGTATCACTATAGATCAAAATGCTCCAACATGTGTCTTTATCTAATCCTAGCTAGGAGTTCTTGGATATGTAAATCAATTCCAAAAGTGGCTTTGTATAGGTCTTTTCCTACCTCTAGTTTTTGGGTGGTTGGGAGGTTAGTATCATGATTTCCTTCTCAAAGGAGGAATCATGGTCCACTACTTTGATAGTTATTGTTCCTATGCTAATCTAATCTTCTAACTTCCTTTTTTAAGCCATAGGATATAGTGTTCCTTAACCCTTAAACTTGAAACATAAATCGCGTAAACAAAGATTATATATGCATAGAACCATATACAAGAGACAAATAAGATGTAAAATGTGAAATATACCACTGTATTAACGATTTATAAGAAGAAAGAAAACAATGTTCACTTGCCTCTTGAGGTGGGCGACCTTTCAATGACTAATGCTTAAAATACAATAGTCCTTGACAAAACATTAAATAGCCTCCCAACTCTTTAAATAGTTTCTCAATAGAAAAATCCTAACTATTTGCGGATCCATCCTTAATTAGTACCAACTAACTAGTGGGCCTTATTTAATGAAGATGACCATTTTACATTAAATAATTATCCATTACTATTTAATGAGCCTTATTCAAAGAAGATGGTTGCATTCATTAATTGACTAACTCCTAGGTAGCCTAAACTAGGGAGGTCAGTGTAGGACCATAATGTGCCCTCCCCATTTAAGAGTTGTGTTCTCAAGGCAGGAGGTGAATAATTGCTACAAAATGATCATTGTTGGTTCCCATGTGGCATCTTTTGGCTATATATATTTCCACTGGACCAACACTTTCAAACCATATGCTAGCACAATTGATGCTCTCTGGTATTCAATACTACTTCCTGCTAGAGCCAAATGGAACCTTCTTCATCAAGTTTTGGTAAGTTGGTATGCACCTCGCAATTCAATCCCACTACCTTTTTTCAAACAAGACACGTGAAAGAGTAGATGAATCTTCGAGTGAGCTGGAAGAGGCGGCATGTACGCCACTTGTCTAATGTGTTGGATGATCTTATAGGGTTCATAGAAATTTGGGGCTAGATTCTGGTGGATTTCATATTCGGGTGATTTTTGTGTATAGGGTTGAAGGCGAAGAAACACCTAATCCCCTTCTGCAAAAGATCACTCTGAGTGATGCTAGTTAGTTCGTTGTTTCATTATATTTTGAGACATAACTAAATTTTCTTTAAGTTTGTAGAGAATGGTCTTTCTGGTGTGAAGTGTGTTATCCATTGCATAAACCTTGGAGGTGTCAAGTAAATAGGAAGCCACTAACAAGGATTTTTTGTAATACCCATTGTTTTGACTTGGAATGTATTTAGCCAAAATTATGTAAATGATGTAAATATGCTAGTGCAGAATCATAGTGTGGAGCTCAAGGCCAAGGACCGACTAGTGAATGGGTAGGCATGTATGATGTATATATTTTTATTTGGACTGTTTGGTTGGCTTGTCATGCTAATTTAGAATATATGTAAATATTATGTGCATAAATAATAGAAGGGTCCAAGAATGATTGTGTAAAGAGCGCCAAAGGGGTTATGATTCCACCAGAGGGGAAGAGGAAAGGGGGTCCATGGGAGAGTAAATCCTTGCTTCCAAGTGTCAACCTTAGAACTCACCCAAAATTATGTCATGTGATGTGAATAAGCCAATTATCTCCTTTTTTACCATTTTCCAATCATTGAATGCATGTGTGATGTTGGTGGGAAAAATCACCTCATGTAGTTATTGCAACATGGGGTTGACTGCACTTCTGTGACAGTTTTGTCATGACAAAAGTCAATCTATAGCTTCCAAGAGTCCTTTCTTCTACTGTCAGAAGCTATGTCAGTCGTCTTTTCACCATTTTCTCATATCCCTTGGAGTAAACCCTCATTCTCTCATTCTTTCATGCAGATCTACACTAGGCAGACCTCTCCATTGTTGTCCATGAACTTACCAGACTATGTTTAACCCATAAATTGGAATTTGGAGACCATGTAGCAGATTTGGAAGGGAAAAATGATGGATGTAGGTGAGCAGAGAGGTTGGGAAATCTAGGAACCCTTACGCATTGATTTTTGTTGTTCATAGGTGCTTGAGAAGCCACAAATTGAAGCTACAAGTGATTCTATAGAAACACATATCATATAGTGGACTTCTTCTATGCACACACTAGAAGCACCAAGCAAGATGGATCGCCCAAGAGAACCGTGCATCGATGAAGGGGATGCCTAAGCCAAGAAGGGTGTTGTGTGGGGCAGGTATGGTGGAATCCAAGGTTGTTGCAGTTGAGTGATATTCATGTAGAACTCTGTATGAGCATTTGGCTAAGCACAGAGAGCAGAACGAGTTGTGGGATGAGAGAGAGAAGCCTTTAGGCGTTTCCTTCGCCGTGGTGGCCTCATATCCTATCTTGGGGGTGGCCTCTCAGCAGAAAGAGTATATATTGGGCATAGTGCCTATGGTTGGGTGGAAAATCACTCTTACACAATTAGTTGCTTGGATCTACGTTGGATAAAGATAAGTATTCTCATGCATTTGAGTCTGAAACATTTTTTATTTAATGCATGTAATGTTTATGCTTGTATTTGCATGCTAGATGTGTGTGGATGGAGTTTAATTCCGCTATGTATGTTTATTTACGTTTCTGCACACATTTTATATGTTGAAATTCGTATTATGGCTTTGGGGCGAAATTTGAGAGATCGAATTTAGTTAATGTCCCCTCCCGATGGTTGGATTGGGTGAAGGAGACGTTACATTTTTTGCCATAGATGGCTTCATATGGTGTCATTTTGGTAGATCCATTATAAATGGTATTGTACCACCATTCTACAAGAGTAAGCCATTGTGCTCATTGGTGCATTTTTTCCGAAGCAAAGCATTGCAAGTATGTCTCTAAACATTTGTTGGCCACTTATGTTTGACCATCTGTTTGGGGATGATACATAGTGCTCATGTTTAGCTAGGTACCCTAAATTTTAAAAAACTCTTACCAAAATATGTGGGGTCCCAATCCGAGATAATGGAAGTGGGCATGCCATGTAATTAAAAAATCCAATCCATGAAGACTTGGGAAACTAAGGAGAGGGTAAATGGGTGCAATAAGGAAAAAAAATGAACATATTTGGAAAGATGGTCGACTACCATCATGATCATAGATTTATTACCTTCTCTTAGGAGTCCCACTATAAAATCCATAGAGATGTCAATGCATATATGTGTTGGGATTAGTAGTGGTGCAGTGCCCCTGACATCTTGAGCATCTCACCCTTGTTTCTTTAGCAAGTGTCACATGCTCTTACAATATCCTAGATGTATGTTTTCATGCATTCCCAAAAGAAAGAGTGCTTTTCTCTTTCCAGGTTTTATGAAAGTTAGAGTGGTCCACCATAGATGATGAATGCAACTGCTCTAAGACCTTTTGTTTTAAGGCATAATTATTTACCATAACAATGGACCCTTTATACTTCAATGTATCTTGCTTCCATGTATACCCTTTAGGAGGTTTAGGATCTTCCCGGAGCCTTTGAACGAGTAGAACTACAAAGTCGTTCACGAGCCACTCTTGATGGGATTCCTCAAGCCAACTTGGAACTAGTAAGGATAAGGCAAGGAGGGATCAATCCTCATCAAATTGTTGGGATAAAGCATCAACCACCACATTGTCTTTACCCTTCTTATATATGATCTCATAATCATACCCTAGCATCTTAGTAACCCACTTATGTTCCTATGGTATGATAACATATGTTCTATGAAAAACTTCAAACTATGATGGTTGATCTTGATCTAGCAATGCCTCTATATGAGATATGGATGCTAGGTCTCAATTGCATGAAGGATGGCCATCATCTCCTTCTCATATGTGGATTTGTGCAAATTGTGATCATACAATTGCTTAATGGTGAATGCCAAGGGGCGCTCTTCTTGCAACAAGACCTCTACATGAGGCATCACATTCCAAGACAAAAGTATTAATAAAATTGGGAACTACTAATATTGGAGTAATGCACATCCCATCCTTTAAAACTAGAAATGCATGCCCAATCACCTCACTCCATACAAAGGGATTCTTTTTAAGCAATGAGTTAAGGAACAACAAGTTTTCCATAATTTTGTACAAACTTTCTATAGTAGCATGTAAGTCCTAAGAATCCACACAAGCTTTCAAGTGTCTTGGGATGGGTCTAATCTTGCATGGCTGTCACTTTCTTGGGATTAACTCATACTCCATTTTGACTTGCAATGTGACCCAAGTATTCAACCTCTGAATACCCAAAAGCACATTTAGATCGTTTCAAGAATAATTGGTGATCCCATAGTTGTTGCAAAGTTGTGTTGACATTTTCTATGTAGATTCCTAGGTTTTGTTGTAGATCAAGATGTCATCAAAGAATATCAACAAAAAAATGCGTTGGAAGGGTTAAAATATCTTGTTCATAAGGTTCTAGAAGGTCAATGGACTATTGCAAAGGCTAAATGCCATCACTAGAAACTCATGATGATGTTCATGTGAACAAAAATTTGCTTTAGGGATGTCTGACTCTTTCATCCTTATTTGGTAGTAGCTAGAACGAAGATCAAGTTTAGTGAAAAATTTAGCTTCATGAAGTTCATCTAAGAGATCATCAATAACTGAGATAGGGAATTCGTCTTTGATGGTCAGCTTATTGGAGCCCAAAAATGACAACAAATGTACCAAGTGCCTTCCTTATTTAATACCATGACCATTGGTGATGAGTAAAGGCTAGTAATGGGACATATGACTCCTACCTCCAACAATTTTTTAATATTTTTGTATTTCATTCTTCTATGCAAAGGGGTACCTATAAGGACACGCATTGGGTGGTTGACTACCTAGAATGAGGGGAATACCATCGTCATGCTCCCCGCACGAAGGTGGTAAACTCTGTAGTGTTTCAAATACTTATTGGTATTTACAAAGGACCAACAACAAATCACAGTGAATCTCTTATGGGGGAGTGTGTCCAGTACTTGTATGGCATTGAAATGTGCAATAATGCCTAAGTGGTCTTTCTTCAATAAATTCTCCATACATGATTGGTGATAATTTCAAAAGAACGAGATGTAAGCCTATTAAGGGTATGTTTCTTACCTTCCTTAATGAAGCTTTTGTATAAATCCTTGAAATCCATGCTAACAAGTCCCAAGTGCTTAACCATTCTGCCTCGAGAACTATATTATAACCACCCATTTCAATAGCAAACATGTGAGTTTTGAGAGATACTCACCCAATTGATGCTTCACATTTTCACATCACCCACCACATTTCATCATATCACCATTGGCTATCATAATTTGAAAATCTATTATAACATGGACAGAGTGATGGGTTTTTTCTGGCTACTCTCTTATGAATAAAATTGTGGGTGTTGTCAATGTCAATCAAGACAATGAATTTTCGGTATTTGATGTAACTAATCAACTTTAACATTTGGGGTGTCGATAAACTTGATAAGGAATGGAGTGAAACTTAGGGTTCCTTGCAAGGCACTTTCTTCATTTGTAGGAGGGGTCAACATCTTCCAAATCTGGTTTAGGAGTTTCTTCAACTGATGTCTTCTTGGCGGTCTTGTGGGGGTATATCCATTTGAAATAATTTATGTTCCTAACATTTGTACCCTTTGAAATACCGCTAATCACAATTATAATAAAGTGTAAGGCATTGGCATTTGGGCATCCCTTCCTGGGACAACTTTCAGTGGGTCTTGAAGGGTTGAGAGGGGAAGGGATTGGGGATAGTTGTTGAAGGAGGGACTGTGTGAGTGGTGAATGAGAATCTTTTGGATTGGGAATTGATCACAATCTCGACTTCTTTAGCTCTCTCACAAGCTTCCAACAAAATAGTTGGGCATTATATCATGACTTGTACTTTCACTACCTCCTTGAGGCCATTGATGAAACATTATTTACAAAAGGAATCAGACATGCCCTCTATGTGTGTTGCCAATTGCTCAAAGGTTGTTATAAATTCTCTAATTATGCATGTTTGGCATAATTTTGTCAATCATCCTAAATGGTGTGTGTCACATTCAAAACAAGCATAAAGGACCTTCACAAATTGGGTCCAATCAACATAGCCTCCATAAGCTTTCTTATACCATTGCAACCATTGCCAATGTATTGAATCCAAATAGAAGATCACCACATTGAGTTTCATTAGGTCATTAATAATGTCACGGAGAGAGAAATAGTGTTCCATTTGGGTAACCACCTCGATGAATTAGAACCATCAAACTTGTTTATGTCCAATTTTGGAAAGCAATGCAACAAATTGTTATCTTGAAAGGGTGGTATATTGCTACGATGATCATGAAGTGGTGGCTCTGGGCCACATCCTCCCCCATTGTAAGAGTCATCCCCTTCCAACTGCTCTAGTAAGTCCAAGAGAGGCCCTTTTCCATTGCAAAAAAGGTTTCAAGGTTTGTTTTAATTGCTTCTAATTCCCCAAGTTGTTTGATTATTTACATATTATCAAAGAGTTGACTGACCATGGGCTCTAGACCTTCAATCCTTTTAATACTTGATTGCATCGGTTGTGCCAAGATTTCCATCTTCTGGGCCTGTGAATCCTGATCAGGTGCTCGAGAGTTCTGAGTGGATGGTGTAGATCCTAGGGTTCACCAAGTGGCTAGGGTTTGCAAAGTCCTAAGGACAAAGGAATGCCAGGTACTATAGTTCTTTGTTATACATGTGGGTTTCCAACAATAGTATTTGCCCCACTCTCTCAAGGCTCTAACTAAAGATAGACCATGCCCTTAGCTATAGTACCCAATTCCTAGGTACCACAAAATTATCTCCTTGAGTGTTGTTATTGATGTACTATAGCAAGCACACCATTGATAGTTTTATATAAGGTTGGTTTCAAGTGCAAATAAGGAATTTTGACTTTTCTAGCAATCATAGATGGAATCTGACAATATATTATTTTGCCAATCTAATTTCTCATTGTTTAAATTCCATTTTTATTGCAAAAATGGATTTAGCACCCTCAAATACCCTTGCTCCAACCAGATTGTGCAATCTCAATAGCTTCTATATGTTTCTATATGCAATTCCAACAACTCCAACCAGATTTCAAACAAAAAAGGTCAAAAAAATGACCAAAAAAGTGATCAAAATCGTCGATTGTTTAGGCCACTCTCCATTTTAATATTTTCTCTGTGTTATGTAATTTTTTGTTACAAGTAGGTCTCTATATACATAAATGTATCTACCATTTTGATTGAAGCTACCATAAGAGTAATTAAGATCACAATATAGAAGGGAATTACAACCACATATATATAAATTTGCAAGCAAAGGCTACCTCTCTCCTTTGTATTACAACACTAAATAGTACAACCACAGTTTTCTTTTAATACAAAATACATTATCTTGTTTAAAAAAAACATGGATCCATACTAACTTGTTTCTTTGTTTGTATGTTTTTTATATATAATGTAGAGACATCTGCCCATCTCACCTCATACAAATGGATCTGTTTTCACCTTAACCCTATGGTTTCTATCAAGATGAAAATGACTATAAAAAAACTACCTCAAAAGTATTATAATTTACATGCATTAAATATCATATGGCACCTAAAAAGTATTATAATTTACATGCATTAAATATTATATGGCATGACATGTATGATTGTTTGTATTGTTTTCCTTTAGTATAATTAATTTTTTATAATACTTTTTTTTTTTAAAAAAGAAAATAAAAATATTTACATTGGCATTTCGAGTCCATACATTTTGAAGCCAATCACCACATAAACCTTGCAACAGAAAATAAAAATAGGTTTAGCCATAAAAAAAATTTACTTCAATTATATTATAATTTCCAAACATTAAATATTAAATATTATATAGTATTATATGTATAAATATATGTATTGTCTTTTCTCTGTTTTATATAATATAATTTATTTTCCAAACATTAGATATCATATGGTATTATAATTTCCAAACATTAAATATTAAATATTACATAGTATTATATGTATAAATATATGTATTGTCTTTTCTTTGTTTTATATAATATAATTTATTTTCCAAACATTAGATATCATATGGTATTATATGTATGAATGTATGTATTGTCTTTTCTCTTTTGATATTGTATAATTTATTTCTTAGAATAAATTATATATATATATATATATATATATATATATATTATTTTTCCTTCTGTTATATATTATAATTGATTTAATGTAATAATTAAAAAAAATTAATTAATAAGAAATTATCAAAATGTTTACATCATATCAATGAATAAATATTCTAAATAACTATAAAAAATTCATTTTCATTTATATGTAACAATATTAATTGTTTTCCTTTCTCTAAGCATTCGAAATTATGTGCCTTTTGATGTCATTTTATTGTCAATACATAATATTACAATTTTGCAATTAATAGTGTGTACTCAACTTTACACAATACACTTAGCTTTTCTATAATGCATATATAAAACTTGGATTTGACTTCATTAACTCTAGAACTCCAAGCAATCAACACAAAACTAGATAATCAATCAATTGACTGTTGATTTCACCATTAATATTCAAACTCGAAATAATTAACACGTAATTAAGTGGTGCTTATGCTAGGACAAGCGAAGGTTTAGTTACGAGGAGCATCCAACAAGATTCAAGAGGAGGAGGAGCATTTATTAGATGCTCATTAGCACAAAGCAATCCTCTTGTATGTTGGTTTGTTAGTTATTAAATTTTTTTTATCTTTTAAAGAAAGTTTTACGTTTTTTTAAAGTGAGAAACTCTTCAAGGAACTAAACAGCTAGTTGATAAACATAAAGAAAGAAAGTTATGGAAATGTATGTACTAGGTGCTATGCGAAGAAAACAAAGACCTGTAATAAAATGAACATTCATGGTGTTGAAAGGAAGAAAAGGACTTGCCTGATTTCAATCAATTTAAACTATATTGTCATTCATAACATTAAAAGAAACAAGAGTCGTTGAAAAATAACACAGAAAACTTGGCTAGCAATGAATTCTTTTATTGAAAGGATGATTCCATACAACGCCATTGGTGGCATAACATTCTCCGTCAAGTCCCTGTGAAGACTAAGACCAAGAGTATTTCAAAATTGTTTGTGATGTTTACAAAACCATACAAGGACATCCAAGCCAATAAAATAAAATATAAGAAGAGAAGAGATAACTTGGACTGCATATGAATAAATAATAAGTCTTAAGCGCACCAATTGCTCAGATCAGAACCAATACCATTGAATAATTGATACTGTAGAAGGTAAACAGATGAACAATTATACCTGAAAGAATACCAAGTCTAAATCTCAAACCTCTTTTTCCTCTGTCACTTTGAAGAAATCCCTGCTATCAACAGAGAACTGTTAATCTCTACAAAACAACTATTGTATGTAATCATGAATACAAATGAATGATTAATCTTTATGACTCTCATGGCATACTTATTGCTAGCAGAACTAAGCCCTTTGCCCTTAGCACCATCTCTTTTTTATAAGATCAACTTGAGCAATGGTAGTTTTTTTTTTCTTTTTTTCGAAGATGACAAAACCTATCATAACTCTGTTGTCAAACTGATAGTGAGGATAGCCATCACTAGCTACTAAAGGGTAATGGTAGTCATAACTACCTTTCCTTTTTCTTTAGAAACTTAATTTTCCATAAAGTGCACATGACTAAGAAAAAATAACATGAGTATTTTGAGTATTTCAAGTGAATGACATCCTTTTTCAAGGTCATAAAATGCTCATAGAGATAAAGCGAAAATATGACAAATGAGAAGTTGGGTGTACCATCCATCCAATCACATAAAATAAAACCAACATGTGAGAAGTTGAGGGTACCATCCATCCAATCACATGAAATAAATTATAAAACCAATATGTGAGGTGAGTCCCATGGTATACCTAAGACACCTTAGTATCACCTTGTGCCTCCCAAATCATTAAATAATCATAAAACATTGTCCTCCAACCCTTATTCCTCTCCCATCAAGGAGCATCAACCCTTGTGCCTTCCATCAAGGAGCATATAAATAATAATGAATAAAACTAAAACTTCAAAAGCATAAATGCTAACCATATGCATCAAACAAGTGAATGATGTAATCACGTTAAACTATGTTCCAAATATTGCCAAAAATAATTACTTATCCAAAAAAAATATTATTCATAATAAAAAATAACCACGGTCAAGTCAAGTAGACCACCAATCGTCCAAAACAAAATATTGCATGAGGTGCCAAAAGAGTGTTATATTACTCTACTGAGAGGAGACCCCAAGGTGCATGTCTTCAAAAGTAATGGTCATCCTCACATATGGTTTGAGCTTGGGAGCAACAAGTTCAATCTAGGTAGAGGTGGGAATATCAAATATATGGGTGATAATGAGAAATACGAAAGGATTGGATGAATCCTGAGTAGGCACAGGGGAGGCTGGCTAATTCCCTTTGTCAAGCAAAGGCGGTTCATTAACAGGTGCTTCAAGTTGGCATGTGCATGCAGTGGGGTAGAAGAGTCAGCGTTGAAAGAAGCAGTGGCAACTGTGCTTTGAGAAACTTGTTCAGGAATGAGGGTTTCTCAGCCTGCATTACCAGTGAATGGCGGATTGGGAGTGATCTCCCAACCATCATTGGTAGGTGGGGATGCAGGGAGAGCAGGGGGGAACTCTACAATGCTAGGATGAGGCTGCAAATCAAAAGGAAAAGGCAACAAAGAAGGCCAAATGCTTTGGTCACCAAGATAAAAATGCCCTGTCTGCACTAATTGTGCAAATTCTTTTGAATCTGCATCAAAATGGACATAGAATCTGATTCTTTTCCTTTTCTCACCTTGTCAAACTTCATGATACCTATTGCCTCATCCTCTCCTGGCCCCCGCAGGCTTGACTCCAAAAGTTCATCTATCAACAGTAAGAGCATACAAATCACTCTTATTCACATATATACATCAACACTCAAAACTTGAATGAGTAGAGCCAGCAACAAACTACATTTCATTAAGTATTTATCCAAATCATCTATGATTAACTGGGTAAAAGATTTAGACTAGCAGGCATAAAAGGCGAGGCTAAACTTTTGTTAATTGAGAAAGAAAACACACCATTCTGATAAAAGCATCTTTGTCCTTGTCATATGTGGGACCATAATATTTCAAAGTATTAAAATAAGCACCTAGAAATCACTCATGACATAAACAACATCAACTTTGCACTAGGTTATACAACAATTATTTTGAAGACCATTTGCAACCCAACCTACATATACATAATTCAAATATGGGTGATATAACATCCATGGACAAATGAAAAACAAGCACCAGCATGCACTGTTATGGAGAAGTCAAAATATTTTGTCCAAACTCTGGCACACAAGCCCAAATAAAATGTTTGCAGGTTAATCAAGATAAACAAAGGGCCTATTAAATATTTACGTGCCCATTAATTACATTGTGAGCAGTTATCGAGCCATATCAAATAAATTAATAATAAACCCAAACGCAAAATGTGTTTGCATACCCTTCACAACAAAACTCATATACAATGATAGGTGGGAGTGAAACAAACCCCTGCTAAGATCCACTACAAGGGCAAGAAGGAAATATGGTTTTGGTGCAGACCGAGTTGGGGTATAACCTCAAAAACCGGACACGACCAAAATGCCCCTCGTGACCCGTGGGGTCGTGTCGGACACGGACACGATGGGAAATCGTGTCAAACACGACTTTTGATTGTGTGTGAAATCGGGACATGATCATAAGTCGTGTCGGACACGATTTCCCATCGTGTCCCCGACTATGCGACTCATGTCCCGATTCCAGGACACGAAAACCGTGGAAAAGGCCACCTGGGGTCACTTTAAAAACAAATTTTCACTTCTTTTTTGTCATTTGCAAGTGTGGAGAAGCTTGAGAGTGAGTTTTATGTGCAGGTGAAGAAGATTTGAAGGCTTTCCAAGGGATTCCAAGTGCATTGGGGGTGGATTTGTGGAGAGGATTGCAAGCTTAACCATCAAACAAGAAAGAGAATGTCTCAATTAGCTAGGGCAGGAACTAAAGGGCAAAGGAAAGGGAGAAATGCCCCATCTAGTGCCTCCCCTCCTATTCCTCCAAGCACAAGCTCTTCTACTCCTTCAAGTGCTCCATATGCTGCTAGTGGAGCTCATGCTCCATTTAACTCTGTTTTAGCAAGACAACAAGCCCAAGAAAAAAAATACCCTTTGTGGAAGTATGTGACAAGAAAAGATGGGCCTAGGGCAAAGCTTGGTGGGGGAGGCAATGTGTCTTGGAGTTGCAATTTTTGCAAGAATGGGATCAAGAGCACATATTACCAGGTTAAGGGCCATTTGTTGGCCCTTCCTTCTTGTGGGATTTCTTCATGTAAAGCAGTGAGTGTTACCTAAAGGAGGGATATGGAAAGAGAGGATCATGTTCGCTTAGGGAAGGTGGCAGCAACAAGCAAGAAAAAAGATGAGGATCCTCTTCCATTCTTGAGGAAATCCTCTAGCACTAGGCCTCCATTTCCACCTAGCAGATATGGGAGTGGGGATACTCATCAAACAAGAAGGAGGCCATCTCAATGGTCCAATGGATAGGATTTTCCAACATGAGGCGCGAGAAGAGGTGGACCTTACCATTGCATTATTTTTCTACCTCAACTTCATCTCATTCAATGTTGCACGGTCACCATTGTTTATTGAGATGTGTCGAAGTCTCATTGAACGAGCTCCAACTAGTTATGTGCCTCCTAGTTCAGAGAATTTTAGAACCACATTGTTGGTTAAAGCAAAGAAGGAGGTGGATAAAATTATTAAGCCAATTAGATCAATATGGCCCTCATCCGGTGTGAGTATTGTTTCTGATGGATGGACAGATCCAACATGCCATCCACTCATCAATTTCATGGTATCTTCCCAAAATAGACCGGTGTTCTTGAAAGCAGTGGATGCTCTTGGGAAATACAAGGAGGCACTGTATATGGGTGTGTTATTCATCAAAACCATTGAAGAAGTAGGTGTTGATTCTTGTGTACAAATCATCACAGACAATGCACCTGTTTGCAAGGCTACTGGCATGATTGTGGAAGCTAAAAATCCACAGGTATGCTAATTTTGGACATCTTTCATTTCTAATTTGCTCATTGTTTGAATTTATCACAAGATTCATGATTCATCTAGGTGTCTTTGACTCATTTGAGTTGTTAGTGTTGTAGAGTCATTTATACTTGCTTTTATTGCTCTTACAGGTTTTTTGGACACCTTGCATTGTCCATTCCTTGAATTTAGCACTAAAATCCATTGCTTCAAATGTGACATGGATTGGCACCCTTATTGAGGATGCAGGCCATATCCGTAACTTTGTACAAAACCACACAAATGCCCTAACCATCTACAAAGACTACACACGGCTTTCATTGCTGAAGATTGCAAATATCGGTTTGCTTCCTCATTCATCATGCTCAAGAGGTTGAGGGAGGTCAAACCGCTCTTGGGTCCATGGTGATTTCAGAATTTTGGTCTTTTTGGAGAAAGACGGGTCAGATTGCTTCAAAAAAGGTGAAGGACACAATGTTAGATGATGATTGGTGGGAGAGGGTAGATCTTAGCATTAAGATCATGGAGCCAGTCATTTATTTGTTGCGGTTTGCAGACATGGACCAGCCCATCCTAGCAGATGTTTATGAGGGGTGGGATTCCATGATTGAGTCCATGAGGTCCATTGTTATGGAGAATGAGTGTCCCGAGTATGGGACATCGGCGGAGAACTTATGGTCCACCATTTAGGATATTCTTATCTCCAGGTGGGATAAGAATTCCACACCTTTGCATTGCTTGGCCCACTCCTTCAAACCCAAATTCTGCAGTCAGAATGGCTCACTAGTGGATCGGGGCCTCACACAGAGTCCCTCCTCACATGGATGGAGAGATTTCACATGGGAGGACGATAGCATTTAGATGGCTATTTCAGGATAGAGACTTACTTAATGAGGTGGAGGAGGGCTTTGTAGAGTTTTCCACTACCACTGGGATATTTGGAGGCTATGATGTGCTCAGAGACAGGGGGGTTAAGAAACCCTATGTTTGGTGGGAAACTCATGGGGAAACATGCCCTATTCTACAAAAGTTAGCCTTGAGCGTCATCTCTCAAGTTACATCATCCTCTTGTTGTGAGAGGAATTGGAGCACATATGGGAACTTGTACAGTTTGAAGAAGAGCAGGCTTGAGCAGTCCAGGGCAGAGACAATGGTGTATGTGCACTCCAACCTTCGTCTTATTTACAGGAAGAGGGAGGAGTGGGTGAAGGGAAAGACAAAGATGTGGGATGTCTTTCCTGATGATATGGGTTTGGATAGCAATACTGAGTTGGCATTAGCCAACATGGATCTTAATGATCCAGTGCTAGAGCCGGTTATTTTTTATGATGATGATCCTTTGGAGGGGTCATCCTCCACATCAAATGGGCAGAGAGGAGGGGGAGGAGGTGGAGGAGGAGGAGGAGGAGGAAGAGGACAGTGATGAGTTTCTTGATTCAAGGATGGAGGAGGACTATTGACAGATGAGATTCTTCCATCTTGATCTACCCCTTTTTGTATTTACTATTAGTCTATTTGGCATTTGCCAGTGCCCAGTGGCATTCCGACATCGATGTAATACATTTTGATTTTGATGACTTGATGAGAAATATGGTTCCAACATCTTGAGCTATTGCCCAATACCTATCAAATTTCAATGCATCTATGTGTCTCGTTGTGATTTGTGAATGACAAATGTGTAGTCAATATCATTAATGTGTATTGATTCTAATTTCTATTGAATATTTGTAAATGTTCTAGCTTCTAAAAAAAATTGGATCTATATGTCTATATTTTTAAATTTCAATATGTATATAAATGGTGTCCGTGTCGGACACTCATATTTTTGTGTCCTTTGTGTCCCGTGTCCTCGCGTCAGGTGATTAGGGGTATAACCAACGAACCATCCTCTTAAACAAACTACCAAACGTGGTATAAGCAATGTAGACCACGAATCTTGTAACATAAATAGGAGACCAAGATGACATGGATCGAGACCCATTAGACGAGCCAAAAGAACGATGAGTGACTAGACAACATGCCAGACCATAAACATGAGATGTGAGAGGCAGTGAGGACTTGCCACTCTGCTAGTAAAATACTAAAAAACAAATGATATAACAAAAGGCCAAACTCATGCTGTGGGTTGAGAGACAAAGGGGATTAATGACCATAACCAGGTCACACTATATCATACAAAGGCCCATAAACCAGCCTAACATAACAGTGCTAATTTAAATTCAAAGTGATGGGCATGAATAATATGAATGAGACTACTATCAGCACACAAAGTTTGCATGCGAAGACATAGAGTATACCAACAATATCTAGTCCAACTGCAAGTTCAGGCCAATTTCAAGGGGTCGAGATATGGAAATTCAAACCTGAGGCAAGCCACGACTCCAGTGCCAAGACCAAATGCGACCTGGGTATGCCTTGCATGGGGCAAGGAGGCCAAATTCAGAGGCTAGAGCAAAGTCAATCCTAAGTTCCTAACGTTTTCGGATTAAACACAGAATTCAATGCAAGTTCAACAACCAACACAACTCAGAAACAAACAGAGAGTGCAATGTTATGTCCAAATCCTGCAAGAGGGAGCTTGTGTACACCTCTTCAAGGGTCCAAGCCAAAACCAAAACTTCACCACAACACCATGCTGCTGCCAATAATGCTCATAGCCAAGACAGGAAACAAATTCAAAAATGGAGGAAAGCGGTTGCAAACAACAAGAATCATGATCCATTCATGGCTAGCTCAAAACCAAGGCCCCAGAAAAAATGAGTAACATAATGGAAATGAGCTAGGGTGAAGCAATATGGAGGTCATTCAAAGCAAAGTCTGATCATAAGATTAGATGGACAGTGGAAATCATGTATGGTTTTGAGCGCCCAAAAGTTCATTTAACACTGGAGAAAGTGGGTATGGTAGTCCATATGGCATATGAAGAAAAAGGCAGTGTGGAGGCAAAACAATCCTGATGTAGGAGTGCAATGGTAGCATATCTCTAGACATATGGTTTGAGCATCGCTGGCATGGAGGGCCATTAACAACCAAATACCACATGCATCGTAACAATCACTACCACAACTAATAACTTGCCACCCTATATCTGTGTATATCAAATGTGCCACAAGTGGTGCAATACAACGTGCACATGATAGCATTTATAATGTTTGTTTGTAATGCACCATATCAATACACAATATCATTCAAACCACGGTGTTAATACTTATAACAAGAATGTGCACAATGTTGAAAAGTTACCAAGAAAGTGTTGTTCACCTAGTGTTGCCTTGGGGTGGACAAAAACACTTTAAAAAGTGATCCCTAGTCAACTTTTAATAAAGTGTGAAGTACTTTATTTTTTTATAAAGTCACTTTATTAAATTTTAAGTCATGGTTTATTTCCTAACTTCATTTAAGTGATTATTTCAAGCGAGTGATAAATTAAAAGGTTCTCACTTAATTAAATGATATATGTGCACTAAATATCATTTAATTATTATTTTAATGAGCATTTATTGAGAGCCTTTGATCTAATCTAATCTTGGCCATTGGATGAAGAGGAGGAAGTTACCATGAACAAAAAGGCTTGGGGAAGGCAAACCTAATTCATTATTCACATTTCCAAGGAGAGAATTTTTGGAGAGGAAGAGGAAGAAGAGAGAAGAGAGGAAACCCTTGAAACTTCTGAAAGCTAAGTTACAGGCTAAAGACAAATTTGGAGGGCATGAATTTCTAGACAAATCCGTACAGCAGTTTAATTCTGCACATATTTTGAGAAGCAATCGTACTATACCAGACCATACAGTGGCACAAATTTCGAGGCTGAGTTTGGCACATTTTTTTGAGGTGAAGGTACAGCAATAAATGCGGACATACAGCACAGATTTCGAGGCAGAAATCTGACAGTCCGTACAACAATAACTGGCACGAATTTCAAGGCATAGTTTTGGCATGATTTTGGAGGAGGCCATACTGCAATTAATGCAGACCGTACAACTTTAATTTTTGGGCACATTTATCGAGGAGGTTGACTATGGTGAAGATAAGTACTGCTGTTGTATTTTGATAATTTGTCTAAAGAAATAAAAATCTCTCTTGAACAGGTTTTCCCTTAGGGGTTTATCCTGGACCATTTTGGTCAAAAATACTGAGTTAAATTTTTATGTGCATGGCTGTTATAATTTTCTGAGTAAGGAAAAACTCGGCTGAAAGTTAATTTTCTGAGTTATTTATTTGCAAAGGAATTTCATGTGTTTCAAGCAAAACAATTTTTATATGGGAAATATATGCATGTTGGGGTTTGGGCATTAAACTACATGCAGAGAAGTTAAAAAACTTGAAACCGGGTTGGGGTTCTAAAATTTCATGGTATCAGAGCGTTGGTAAAGAGCAGATTTAAAACACTAAAAAATATTTCAGATTTGAGAAAGAAGAGGGTTTGTGAAAAATGGGTTCTTGAACAGATTTCCTTTGAGAAGAACAGGGACAGGTTGTAGTTATGGTCACTGGACTAAGATTAGAGGACATGTTGGATGGGGCTGCAAATTTTAGCCCATGGAAGGCTAGGATTATGTTGGTACTAAAGGAGAATGAACTATGGGAAATAGTTTATATTACAACAACGAACCCAGTCATTGTTCCTACCGATGCTACAGATAGGACAGCCTTTATGAAAAAGGATGTAAAGGCAAGAAGGATCATTCTTGATGCCGTGAAGGATCATGTGATCCCAAACATTTCAGCAAAGGCTCATGCCTTTCAGATGTGGACAGCTTTAACTAGTCTTCACCAAAGTTCGAATGAAATCAGGAAGATGGTGTTGAGGGAAAAGTTGAAGGATGTTCACATGGGTAACGGTGAAGGCATGGCTTCCTACCTTACCAGGATTACATAGGTGAGGGATGAACTTGCAGCTGTTGGGGAGGTTGTACAGGGCAGTGAGTTGGTGCGGACAGCCTTAAATGGCATGACACAGCCATGGGGTGTTTTCGTACAGACTGTGGTTGCTCGTGAGAACATGCCTTCTTGAGATCGTCTTTGGGACGACTTCATACAGGAGGAGACTAAGAGAGGATATATACAGGACAGTTCGTCACATAACAGGGAAGATGAGGACAATATAGCATTGGCAACAAAGGGAAAGAAGAAGAAGTTCAAGAAGGATCCTAAGGGTGGGACCAAACAGCACACTGGTGAGCAAAAGAAAGACATGAGCAAAGTCAAATGCTTTGCTTGCCAGAAGTTTGGATGCTATGCTGGACAGTGTCCAAACAAGAAGAAGAAAGGACAGCAGACGGCAGCTACAGCTGATACGGATGATTTTGCTTCACGTTTTGAGAGAGAGTTTTCTCTCTATGTTGGATGTACAGAGAGGACATCTATCACCAGCAGTGATATGGAGGATGAGGTTCAGCATTCTTTATTGATTGGCCATTCATTGAGTGCTTCCACCACTACTTCCACCTGGTACATTGATAGTGGGGCTTCGAGCCATATGACAAGTGTTCAAGATGTGTTCACCGAGATGACTGAGACAGGCTTGAGTCTAGAAGTAGTGTCAGGTGATGACATGATTGTGAGAGCAGTTGGGCGAGGGATTGTTACCTTTCAGAGGGAATCCATGTAGTCCATGACATCGAGGGATGTCTTGTATGTCCCCAGGATGAAGAATAACCTTGTTTCAGTTTCCACTATTGAGGACAGGGGTTATGGAGTATGTGTCCTAGATGGGAAAGTGTATATTTTTCCCAGAGCAACAGGACCATCTACTTCATATGCCATTGGAGTTAGATGTGGGAAACTGTACAAGCTTCTATTCCAGCCTTATCATGCAAGGCCCATACTAGCAGTAGCAGTGAGATGTGTGAGTTGTGGCACAGGAGGATGGGCCACCTTCATCATTCAGCGTTGAGATTGTTGAGGGAGATGTCTACAGGTTTACCGCAGTTCAGCACAGAGCAGGGTGGTGTATGTAGAGGGTGTGCTTTGGGAAAGTACACCAAGACTACTTTTCCAAGCAGTGATACTAGATCAGGTGGAGTACTGGACTTGATACATTCTGATTTATGTGGACCCATGTCTTCTGCTTCATTGACAGGATTTGAGTATTATATCAGTTTCATTGATGACCACTCCAGGAAGACCTGGATCTACTTTCTAAGAAACAAACAATCTTAGGAGGTCTTGAAGAGGTTCCAAGAGTTCAAAGCTCTTGTGGAGAACCAAACAGGGAGGAATATTCGAGCACTCAAGTCAGACAATGGGGGTGAGTATACCTCCAAGGAGTTTGATGAGTTTTGTAGACAGGAGGGCATCATGAAGCAGTTGACAATTCCATATACTCCACAACAGAATGGAGTTGCCGAAAGGAAGAACATAGCTATAGTGGGAGCAACTAGAGCCATGTTGCATGATCAAAGTCTTCCTTTCTTTCTATGGGCAGAGGTTTGTAGTGCTGTTGTTTATGTGAAGAACAAGAGTCCACACCGTACAATGGGGTGTAAAACTCCCGAGGAGATGTTCACCGGGAAGAGACCTGAGATAGCTCACTTCCGGATATTTGGATGCCTTACATATTCTCATGTCCCTTCTGAGAAGAGGACAAATTTAGAGCCCACGGCAGAGAAAGGCACCTTTGTTGGTGATGATGAAACTTCGAAGGATTTTTGCTTATACCTTCCTGCACAAAGGAAAGTTGTGGTGAGGGAGGTGAGATATGAGGAGGAGAAGGCCTTTAGGAAGTCTTATGATTCAGAGATGGTGGAGCAGCAGGTTGTGACTCCACAGGTGACAGCATCACAGAGTTCAGCGAGTCAGGGCACAAGGTCACAAGTCTCAGGTGTCTCAGGTGTGACTGGGTCACAGGTTACAGGTTCTTCAGTTTCAGTACTCAGTCCATAGGGACCTCTGGTACAGGGACAGGTTCACGGATCACAGGTTCACAGGTTTCACCTTTATGTGATTCAGACACACATGGTATAGGTTCAGGTTCACCAGGTACAGGATCTCAGGCCACAGGTACTTCTTCAGGGAGACAGTTGTCAGATGAGGAGGTTCGAGAGGAGGGCCTACCACAGGAAGCTACTTCCAAGAAACGTAATCCAAGTTGGATTAAGGAGCTTGTGAAAGAAGCTAAGGATTCTGTGGGGCCACCTAGGAGGGAGGTCAGAGAGAGCAGAGCACCAAAGAGGTTTTCTAGCTATATGGCATTGGTGACTAGCTTGAGTGAGTCCGAGCCTACTACTTTTGAGGAGGCTACCCCACATCAGGTTTGGAGAGATGCCATGATGGACGAGTACAATTCCATCATGAAGAATGGTGTGTGGGAGATTGTTTCGAGACCGGAGGGGAAGTCAGTGGTGACTTCCAAGTGGCTTTATAAAATCAAGCATGTTGCAGATGGCAGCATCGAGAAGTACAAAGCTCAGTTTGTGGCATGAGGGTTCTCACATGTAGAGGGAGTTGATTACTATGAGACCTTTGCACCAGTTGCTAGATTTCTTTGATCAGAGCAGTGATTTCCATTGTTGCAGAGATGGGTTGGAAGATTCATGAGATGGATGTGAAAACCACTTTTCTAAACGGTTTTCTACAGGAGGAGGTATATCTGGAGAAACCACAGGGCTTTGAGGTACATGAGAGGGAGTCTCATGTGTGCAGGCTGAAAAAGGCCTTGTATGGTCTGAAGCAATCCCCTCGGGCTTGGTACTCGAGGATAGATTCATATTTTCTTTCAATTGGGTTTCAGAAGAGTGAGGTTGATCCCAACCTATACTTCATTATGGTTGGAGGTGATCCACTCATTCTTCTGTTGTATGTTGATGATTTGTTCATTACAGGAGGAGAGCACCTGATTGAAACATGTAAGAAAGATATTGCTTCAGAGTTTGAGATGACAAAACTTGGACTGATGCATTACTATTTGGGGATGGAGATTTGGCAGGAGGATGGACATGTTTTCTTGGGGCAAGGAAAATATGTTGTAGATGTTCTGAAGAGATTTCGAATGGAGGAGTGCAGACCCATGTCCACACACATGACCACCAACTGGAAGAAGCTTCATGCTTCTAAGGGAGAGTTGATGGATCCTACTTTGTATCGTCAGCTTATAGGTTCGTTGATGTATTTGGTCAACACCAGACCAGATTTGAGTTTTGCGGTGAACACTCTCAGTCAGTTCATGGTAGAGCCCAGGAGAGTGCATTGGACTGTCGCAAAACATATTTTGAGATATCTTGCAGGGACAGTAGATTATGGTTTGGACTACAGGAGGTCTGATGGAGTGGGCTTGGTTGGTTTCATGGATTCAGATTGGGCAGTCAATGATTTGGACCGGAAGAGCACTTTTGGTTGTTATTTCAGTTTGGGCTCGGCAATTGTGTCGTGGTTCAGTCGGAAGCAAAAGTCCGTTGCTTTGAGTTTTGCAGAGGCTGAGTACATGGCAGCCATTCAGGCTAGTTGCGCAGCATTGTGGCTTCGCAAGTTGATGGTAGACCTATTTGGATGGGAACTGAGACCTACAGTAATACATTGTGACAATCAAAGTTGCATCAAGCTCTCTGAGAATCCGGTATTTCATGATAGGTCAAAGCATATCGAGATCATATATCATTTCATCAGGGACTATGTTCAGAGAGGAGTTGTTGAGTTGCAGTACATTTCTACTGATGAGCAGGTGGCAGACATTCTCACAAAGTCTTTAGGTAGAGGGAAGCATGTTTACTTCAGAGACAAGTTGGGAGTGGTGAAGAACACCTTCCTCGTTAAGAGGGAGTGTTGAAAAGTTACCAAGGAAGTGTTGCTCACCTAGTGTTTCCCTGAGGTGGACAAGAACACTTTAAAAAGTAATCCCTAGTCAACTTTTAATAAAGTGTGAAGTACTTTATTTTTTTATAAAGTCACTTTATTAAATTTTAAGTCATGGTTTATTTCCTAAGTTCATTTAAGTGATTATTTCAAGTGAGTGATAAATTAAAAGGTTCTCACTTAATTAAATGATATATGTGCACTAAATATCATTTAATTATTATTTTAATGAACATTTATTGAAAGCCTTTGATCTAATCTAATCTTGGCCATTGGATGAATAGGAGGAAGTTGCCATGAACAAAAAGGCTTGAGAAAGGCAAACCTAATTCATTATTCACATTTCCAAGGACAGAACTTTTGGAGAGGAAGAGGAAGAAGAGAGAAGAGAAGAAACCCTTGAAACTTCTAAAAGCTGAGTTACAGGCTGAAGACAAATTTGGAGGGCACGAATTTCTAGACAAATCTGTACAGCAGGAATCCGTAAAGAATCCATACAGCAGTTTAATTCTGCACAGATTTCGAGGAGCAGCCGTACTGTACCAGACCGTACAGTGGCACGAATTTCGAGGCTGAGTTTGGCATGTTTTTTCCGAGGTGAAGGTACAGCAATAAATGAGGCCGTACAGCACAGTTTTCGAGGCAGAAATCTGACAGTCAGTACAGCAGTAATTGGCACGAATTTCAAGGCAGAGTTTTGGCACGATTTTTTAGGTGGTCGTATTGCAATTAATGCAGACCGTACAGCTGTAATTTCTGGGCACATTTTTCGAGGAGGTTGACTGTGGTGAAGATAAGTACTGCTGTTGTATTTTGATAATTTGTCTGAAGAAATAAAAATCTCTCTTGAACAGGTTTTCCCTTAGGGGTTTATCCGGGACCATTTTGGTCAAAAATACTGAGTTAAATTTTTATGTACATGCTGTTATAATTTTCTGAGTAAGGAAAAACTAGGCTGAAAGTTAATTTTCTGACTTATTTATTTGAAAAGGAATTTCATGTGTTTCAAGCAAAACAATTTTTATATGGGAAATATATGCATGTTGGGGTTTGGGCATTAAACTACATGCAGAGAAGTTGAAAAACTTGAAACCGGGTTGGGGTTCTAAAACTTTCACACAAGGGTTCACAAGTAATGCATGGTGGTAGACCAAAAGGCCTCAATTTTTTTTTATAAATTTTTGAAAAGCTTTCCTTCCAAACCTATAACCAACTAAGCGTATGAAACAAAATGCAAATGCAGAACCAAATCATCCTGTCCTTAATCCAGTGCAGAGAACAAACTTGTGCTTTGTGAATTATCAAGATGCAAGATTATAAAAGTGTATATCATCATAATGAAACAAAGGAGATCACCGAACCTACCACCCAACATCAAAATTTGTCACTTAATCAATCACCTTATGACTCCCTTTTTGCTTAGGATGGCAACCCCCACTTTTCAAGTATCAAATTTTTAGGGTTATAGCAGCAATGAGGGTCAAGCCTTCAATGTAATCAGGGAAGGTATCACAACTTGCAGAGATCACAACACTTTGCAATTAAAATCTGGTAAGCCAAAAATTGGGTCAACATAAACCATGGCAAGAGTGTCTCAAGAAGCACTTGAGCCCTAAGGTAAAGTTGTGGCTGTAGGTTGCAGATGCATTTATCTTTTCTGTTTTTCATTTCTCCCTGCTCACAGTCTAGTTCGAGATGTTGCATGGTCACATTTGTCCAATCTTTATTGGCTTCTTGCAAGTCTTGGAATCTTGAGTCTTGACCGTATGTGCCTCCCGAAGCTTTTGAACTTCGAGGTCATTGGTCTCAATATCTAGGGCTTCCATTTGGCCATTCTCAGCTCATGAAACTCGTGTCATTGTGGGGGTTGTTGTTTTCAAAATAGACAAACAAGGGACCATGATTCCTTTCAACTTTGAGCTGTTGCATTTTTCTGCCCCTGGTTTTTGTTTGATCAGTGCACATTCAAGTGCTAGTTTCTCTATGGGGTTGAAGATACAATGTTTTTCTAGTTTAAGCCTCAATCACGTCTCACTTAGTGTCTTGCCAAAGGCTCTTCCCATGGTTGCTTGCAGAGAAAGGAGATGTTTTTTGGGGCAGGGGGGTCTCAACCCTCTCCTTGATTGAAAAGGCCCAAGGGTACACAAGAAGGGTAGGAAAGCGAAATGAAGAAGGTGGTAGACAGATAAGGGATATGGACAATGGCCCACTTGAAGCTAATGGACAAATGGAGAAAATAGAACAAGATAATGAGGTTGGAAGGAAGTCTTTACATATTTTTTCCATTTCTCGAACTCAAATTCGTATACTAATATTGTGACTATGCTATATGTCAAGTTGGGATATTGAGGTTCTTCATGCTCAACATGCACTTGCCCATCAACAAGGTGCATGAGGCATTCTACTAGAGGGTCATGGAAGGAGTCCATGACACTTTTAGGATATTTACGCAAAATGTTGAAAGCAAATCTGAGGTTAAGGAATGCATTTGAGGTATGGAAGAGGACTTGGACTCTTTGAAGACTACAGTATTGGAGTATGTTGCATAGATACAAGATTTGAAGGGGCAAGTTAGCTGTGTTCTATGGAGAATCCCTGAAGTGAAAGGCTGCCGATGAGCAGGCACTCCTTTCGGTGGTAGAAAGAACTGTGTTCCCCTTCCAGCCAGTTTCAGATGACAAATAGCATGAACGCTTCCAGATAATAAAAAAAGTGTTCATGATGTTGCATACATTCCACCATGTCTCATGGGATTCTTATATTGGAAACATTATATCGACATACTTTCCATGTTTATAGTTTCATTTATTTATTTTTAATGCTACAAAAGCATCCTTTAAGTAAGCAATGACAATTAGGGTGTATCTATTCTACCAAAGCTGTCCATGACTTGCACCAGGCCATCCAGCAGTGGTGATTAGGGGGTATCTATTCTGGCAAAGCTGCCCACAACTTGCACCAGGCTCCATCTGCAATAAACAGTCTGCTTGCAAGAGCACACCAGGCCATGAGAGGCAAACATGTAACTGGCGATATTTGAAACTTGGTGGGAGGAATATCACCCCTGCTTTACCAACCAACCAAACCCCCATCGACAATGTTGTTTCTGTTTTAACACTTTATGGCTCATTGGCTGGAGGATCAAAGAAAGAAAGACAAGTTGGCCAAATCAGTAATTATGGTGGCTGCTATGGGTTTCTGTTGGAGCTCTGTTACTTGCAAATTTAATTTCACTCAAGGCTCCTTAATCTGTTCAAGGTTTTGTCTCACTGTCGCTGGATATTCTGACAGTATGTAATCTGGTTTTGTGTATGAGGTCTATAGTTTAGCAGACTTTACCCAAGCAACCAGATCCAAACACTCTTCAGAACTTGCCTCAAGCAGCCCAGTTTTGTAAATTTTGAACCAAAAATATTAAAATATCCACATAAATACTAGTTTTTACCTACCAAAATTTTAAAACGGTGAGAAATAAATTAACTCCTAATATGAAAAAATGGCAATGTCATCTAGGTTTTTTTCACATTAGGGTGGATACTACAGAACAAGGCATAAGCACAAAATTTTAGGTCCCCTACAAATTGTGGATCTCTCATTATTCTTCTATTTATGCAGCACCATGAAATAATTAAACTCTGCACAAAATGGATTGCAGACTAAATGAAAAATTACATTAGTTCTAGGCTTCTAGTTGATAGAGGATCAACAGCATAGCTGAAAAATTGTGCCCCTAGAGCTAAATGAAGCAATATCTCAAATAATTTTCGAGTGTGGCAATTACGTAGTAAAAAGATTAATCAATCCCCCTGACATTAACGTTTCAATGTGCACTCATATCTTGTGTTTTCAAGCTCTGTATTCTGCAAAGTCACCAGAGTCAACTCAGAACAAGCTTTGCTTCGACCAAAGAGTCAAACTTCACTCGAGATCAAAAACTAATGACTTGGCAAACTGAAACAGTGAAAAATACAAAAAATAGAGATTTTCAAGAAATATATTAATTTTTCCTATAGTTATATATGAAAGATTACACTAAATATAATGCAAACACTAGAAATAGAATGCAAAAATAACATAACCAAGTATATCGTATGATCATCATCAATCATCCATCACGAATCAAAATCGCCATCAATCATCCATCACGAATCAAAATCGCCATGGACCATGGCATGAAATTATAATTCATGACTCAAAATGAGCAAAGGTTCTCAAGACTCGGGGTTGAATCTGAAATCATATGACTTGACAGTTTATGTTGACTTGAGTTCCTGCTGAGACTCAGCAGGTCCTGCTAAAACTCAATAGTTCCAACTTCCTAATAAGACTCGGTGGGTTTAGGGAGTTTTCAGCAAGTCAGCCTGGCTCCAGGTCAGACTTGTCCAGTGAGAGTCAAACCAACTTGTCTAGGGTGGAGAATCGGGGATACTCGGTTACTTGTGAGTCTACCCGTAGAGTCCTGTGACTAAGCTATTCAGGGATCCTATGTCTTCCTGCACCAAAATCAATCATTATTCTAAAAGACAGATAAGAAAGGCTATTGAAATAGAAAAATTCAAAAATATACTAACAATTTAAATAGTGATGAGGCATAAAGGATTAGCCGAAACTGGTTTCCAGTTATTCATAACCAAAACCATGTATACTAATCCGCCTCTTTGATTCATTTTAGTTATAATAATAAAACAGTAACCTAATTATTATTATAATTCTAATTATTTCAACCTCCTTTAAATATGTCTCAAAAACGTTTAAACAATATATTTTATAAAAATTAGATCATTATTTATTAATATAATCCCTGATTGGTTTTCCTCTTCAAACACTATTGTCATGAAGATCAACCAGTTTGGCTTGGTTCAAAATGTTGACCTAAAAAATCAATATGCAGTTCTTACTAGACGACATGGATACCCAATGTGCAGTCATGTTTTTACTAAACCAATTAGCTATGAAAAAGTGCATTAAAGTTGGGAAAAAATGAATAGAAGGTTGACCTATATAGTTGCAAAATGTATGTTGTCACAAATGTGGTTAATAAAGCTGTGTTATTCCAAAGAAGTCTATAATCATGATACCGTAGGCATACTAGGTACGAGTGAATGGAACAGAGAATGTACATAACCTATCCAAAAACAGAAACCATCTTGAGGGCATACTTGAAAGCATTGATAGAATAAAACTTAGAAAGTGAAATAAACATCTAAAAATAGCGAGCTCTCGGGCAATTCAAAGTGAACATCAATTTAACCCATTCACAAGGAAATAAACCATATATATGAGAGATCTTCCCTTTATCAGTAATCATCAAAATGCCATGAACATAGTGTAAACCAAAGCACTTTCTCCAAATGGTATGTATAATCACTGAACTAGCAAACTTCCATTTTATAATTTCATTCTTTTCTGGGGAAAATCTTGAGACAGCCTGATCCAACCTGTTTCCAGAATATTCACTGTTTTACTACCTCTTGAAATTAAAGAATAGGGGTTGTTGAATTCCAGGTCTAGGCAAACAGAATAAAGTAACTGGTATCCAAATTACTCGTTATTCTAATAGTTTCCAAGAAAAGGTGTGAAACCATTGATAAATTTTGGTTTGTCATGAAACCTCCTGATAATTTGAATACCTTTATAAAAAGATTATTCAATGGATTCATCTTTAGAATTAACCAAAAAATGCCAAGCAAAAAAAGAAGTGAATTCATTACCTGTCAACAAGTAGACCTGAATACATTTCTGACCGGTCATGCTGTATACTGTGCCAATCATGAAGCCCAGATGTTTGCTAATCGGCAGTAATAAAGTATCTTTACCACTTTGATTGGCAGATTACTATTTTAGTATTTTCCTTTGCATCGATAATTACCACTGTAGTGCCATCTAGCAGATAGTTTATTAATCCCAACTTGATTTTCATGTTTACCACGTCTTTCTTCATTATAGTGCTTTTGAATAACTGCTACATAGTACAGATGGATCACAAACATTTTCAGATCTCTCAGCAGTACCCACCCATTTCTGCAATGATCCAGTATATTGGTAACAGATATCTCTTTTCAGGAGAGCAACATTGATTTCTATGCAATATGTCCAAATCCATTAAGCTGTGGCAACTTTCAAGTTTCCAACCTTCCAACATTCCATTTCCTTCTTGATCCATATGTAAGGCACAGCAATGTTTAGAGATCAGAGCAAAACCTTCTCCAAACATAAAGTGTTTGCATTTTATTCTCCCAGGTCTTAAATATGTGCTTAAAGATCAACCAAATGGGTAATCATTGCAAGAAGCTCAACATTTCTCTCTTCTTATTCCATTTACCGACAACAATGACCATCAATTGCTCTAAACTAGTCAAACTGATGTTGGTGCATCAACATAAGATAATATAATTTTATTTAATGTCCAACAAATGACCAGAGAAAAGTGTGAAGTATGTAAAATCTCTTTTCAGGAAAGTTCAGCAGGAACACTTTGGAAACTTGGGGTTTCCCAGGGCCAGTTGTTGGTTAAAACCCTCTGGAGGCATATGATATCCATGTATTGTAGGCCTCATGAGCGAGAGGATTCGAAGCCTATATTTAAGAACAGAAGTGCCTAAGCAAATTTTAAAAATGTTTGCTTCCCATTTCTCAGTGCACATCTTGACCTGTAATGCATTTTAAGGTGAGAATATCATAGACAATGACCGTCAAAAGCCAATGTTATTTTATACCACTGCTGGAGGCAAAATGTTATTATGATTCTCCTACTGTATTATCTTGCATGTGCACTGGAATAATATGCATCTGCACAAGAATATTGGCTGCTATCTTGATAATCCTTTGACTCCATCTCCATGGTGATTACTTTTTTAGCAGCATTATGAATTTGACCCTTGTCAAACATCTCGTCATGAAGCTTGTAAACCTGCTGCATGTTGTCCTCTTTCATATATCCATGAATCAATGTAATGTATGTCACATAATTTGGAGACAAACCCATTTCAAGCATATGATCAAAAAGTTCCCTGGCTGCTTCCATGTTCCCTAATTTACAGAGACCATTAATTAATGTAGAATGGGTGATGACAGATGGCATGATACCTTTCCCAATCATTTTATCACGCAATTTGAAGGCCTTTTCCATATTACGTGCCTTGCAGTACCCATCAATCAATGTGTTAAATGTAACCTCATTGTGGGCCACCCCTTTTTTTGGCAATTTGTTAAAAAGTTTAGTTGCCCTCTCAATTTGCCCTGATTTACAGAGTCCATTAATGAGCGCATTGTAAATAGCAATGCTGGGAACAATGCCCTTCTCCAGCATTTCATCCCGCAGCTTGAAAGCCTCATCCACATTACCCAATGCACAATAACAGTTAATCAGAGTCCCGTAAGTAAAATTATCTGGAAGAAACCCTCTCTTTAATAATTCTGGCAAGAACTTTTTTGCATCCCCTATACTCCCTAATTTGCAAAGTCCATTGAGAAATGTATTATAAGTAACCACATTTGGCAGAATGCCTGCATTATCCATTTTGCCATCCAACTTCAAAAGCTTCTCCATATTGCCTTCTGTTTTGATTCCTTCAATTAGCGAGGAGCAAGTCTTATTGTTGGAAGAAAAACCACTATCAATCATTTTTGCTAAAAGCTTTTTGGCCACTTCTATCTTTCGAGTCTTACAAAGTCCATTGATTAGTGCACTGAAAGTAATGACATTGGGCAAGAAACCCTTGTCAAGCATTTCAAAATGGATTATAAGAGCCTCCTCCATGTTGCCTTCCCTGCAGTAACCATCAATTAGAGTGTTGTATGTAACTTCATCTGGGATTAAAGCACTTTCAAACATGTCAATCAAAAGGTTTTTCGCTGCAGCACTCTTCCCAGATTTACATAACCCTTTCATCAGTGTGTTGTAAGTCTCAACCCTCAGTGAAAAACCTTTTGTTACCATTTCATTTTTCAATCCAAAAGCTTGTTCGATACTTCCTTTTCTGCAATATCCATCGATAAGAGTCCCATAAGTGATATCATCAGGAATGCAACCCTTCTCTGCCATCTCAGTCAAAAGCCTATTTGCCTCTTCCATCTTACCCAGTTTACAGAGACCGTTGATTACTGAATTGTAACAAATTTGATTAGGCATTAAAACCTCTGCCGACATCTTATTCCACAACTTAAGAGCCTCCTCAGCCTTCCCTGTCTTGAAGTAGCCATCCATCAGTGTGCTATAAGTTACGACATTGGGAGTAACACCAGCCTCCTTCATTTCATGCAAGAGCTTGTCCGCCTCTTCCATGTTTTCTAGCCTGCAGAGCCCATTAATTAGGGAGTTATAGGTAACAACACCAAGTTGAATGCCATTCTGCAACATCATATTACAAAGCTTGTAAGCTTCATCCATGTTCCATTCCCTGCAATATGCATCTACGAGAATACTGTAAGTCACTTTATCAGGCACAAGCCCCCAATCTGTCATGTCCAAGAAAAGTTTGTTTGCCTCTATTATCCTTCCAGATTTGCATAATCCATTAATCAAAGTATTGCAAGTAACAACATTCAGTTTCAAGCCGGTACCCACCATATCATCTTTTACTCTGAAAGCATTTTCCATATCACCCACCTTGCTATAACCATCGATAAGTATTGCATAGGTCACACTATCAGGAACCAAATTCCGCTTCTTCATTTCCGTAAACAGTAACTCTACTTTCTCCATCCTACCTTCTTTGCAGTAACCTCTGATCATTACGCTGAAAGTAATGACATTGGGATCAATTCTCTTCTCAGACATTGTTTTCACAAGGTCCGACGCTGCTGCCAATTCCCCTCGCCGACAATACCCATCAATAAGCGCATTATAGGTCACGATATTAGGTGAACAACCAATACTTTCCATTTTCCAAACCAACCAATTGGCCTGCTCCATTTTACCATTTTTACAAAACGCACTAATCAACATAGTAAACGTACAGACATTCGACAGAATCCGCCTGCAAACCATTTGCTCGTACAAATCCCATGCCTCGCTCAATCTCTCTATTTTAATCAGGCCATTCAAAAGACTGTTGCAGGAATGCACTGTGGACGTAAACCCAAATTGAAAAGCACAACGAAAGGCATTCAGAGACTCATCAACCATCCCAGCCTGTGCATAGACCTTTACAAGCATATCAAACACCAAGGGCGAAAAACCCAACTTCCTGTAGGCCTGAATGAGCTCTTCAAAGAGAGACAACTTTGATTCCTTTGAGGACTTGAAATCAAGCACAATTGTCCTTAAATAATACCGGGCCTGATCATACATTTTAGCCCTGGCTAAAATATGAACAAGTTTGCAATAAGATTTTGCTGAGTGATAAAACAATGGCTGCTTTTGGGCCCATTGAAAAAATTTCAAAGTGAGTTCTGCCTCTTCTTTAAGCCTAACTAGAACAATTTCAACGTGAATGGGAGTTACTTTTGAGGGTAATTGATCGAGGGCTTCCCATCGTTTTAGGGTCAAAATTCTGCAAATTCTCTCTGCCAATTCTCGGTTTCCAAGGTTCTGTTCGTCTCCGAGCTTCCATTGGAGAATTCTGGTCGTTTTTATTGATCTTAAAATGAATAGGGAATGAGGAATGTGCTTGGGAGCAGATGTCGTTTTTATTGATTTTAAGATGAATAAGGAATGAGGAATGTGCTTGGGAGAAGGGGTCGAGAGGTACCTGATATCATTTTGGCCAATAAAATGCACTGCTGGTTTGTATTTGTCGAGTTTTTCCCTTATGGGAATGAATCGTTTCAGTCTAGCAACGGTCCTGGACTCCATTAAAGATCAGAATCGATACATCCCCTTCGTTTTGGTATAGCCTGGGATTTATCGATAAACCCACACACCTCAAATGGCTATTCGTTTTTTGCATTATGTAATTCATCCGAAGAGACGGCTCCAACGCTGATTTATTTTGTTAGGGTCAATTTGTTACACCTATCTTTTTCACTCTCTCGCTTTGTCCTTTATTTAAGACTACCTCCCATACAATGATTCTTAAGGCTACGTCCCATACCATGATCCTTAAGTTACTAGGAATAAAGAAGAGAGTGGTGTCTCTTATTAACATAGTAATCAATTCCTTGTAATGTAAATTAAAACTATAAAAAAGTGAAGCAATATATAAAGGATTATAGAAAATCATAATGTCTCATAGCTATGCAATATGTATTGTATCCTTCATTGCGTCGAGAGGCGCAGTATGAGGGAGCTCTTGTAACATGTGAGTGTTTTTCGAGTTTGTCGAGTATTTGTCGAATAACAAAATAATACAAAGTAAACAAAAAATAATAATACAAAGTAAAAAAAAAAAAAATATTATGTCGGCCATAAACAAAAAAGAATAATACAAAGTAAAAAGTAAATATGAGACTTAAACTAGAGACTTTACTTTTTACTTGTAATATAAAGTAAAAAGTAAATATGAGATTAGAGTTTACTATTATGTAATAAATATTATGTCGATCATAAACCAAAAAAAAAAATAATACAAAGTAAAAAGTAAATATGAGACTTAAACTAAAGACTTTACTTTTTATTTTTAATACAAAGTAAAAAGTAAATATGAGATTTTAGAGTGTTTGAAAAAATAATACAAAGTAAAGAGTAAATATGAGACTTAAACTAGAGACTTTACTTTTTACTTTTTACTTTTAATACAAAATAAAAAGTAAATATGAGATTTTAGAGTGTTTGTCGTAAACAAAAAAGAATAATACAAAGTAAAAAGTAAATATGAGACTTCAACTAGAGACTTTAGAGCTTAAGATTGCACTCAAGGAGCTATTTAAGGAGAGTTTGCACCTCGGGAGATTTGATCCCTCTCAAAGCTTGATAGAGCCTAGGATTTGGATCTACGCTGGTTATCTCAAATATGAAAGGCAAAGTGCTTAATTTCTTGTTAAGTTTTTCTGAGTTAGACTTCACTAGGTAAATGTTGCATCAATTGCATGTTTTTGGTGTTGTAATTTTGATATTGATACCATAGTAGTAAAGAGTATAATGGAGCATATGCTCACTATGGTCATTATACATTTTAGTAGAAACCCTTAACATGGAAAGCCAACCTAACTAAGAGTTTTTCCTCTCTCTTTCTTTTTGTATTATTTTCATCATTTAAATTACAATATTATAGCATTCAAAATCATAATCTATTAACCCAAATTAGATTACAATATCATTCCTTAACTATAATTATTTTAAAATGGGTCAAAACCATTTATCAAAATAATACATAACAAACCCAATTTCCTTAGGCATTTCACCTTTGATCCCCTAAATGGGGGAGTCGCAAGCCCCCCATTTCCTCCCAATTGAGATGTGACTTAGTCTACGTACAAAGAATACAACACATATCCAACAATATCCTAGGCATTTTACAAATCGTATCGATATTATAATGATTTTATTTGGGAGTTGTGTGGTTTGAACACAACATATGCTAACCCAACATAAAAAGATTAAATCGGAGGGAGGGTTGTACCCTATAAATCTCAAGATGGGAATGAGAAGGGTAAGGAAGCAATCACAAGACTTAGAAATGGAGAACAACATAGGGCAGTACTCATTGATGAAGGGGAGTTAAGATTTACAAGATTGGAAGCTAGAGTCACTAACATTTCCAAGCGTATGGCCTTACTCATGGCTTTTCTTTAGAGAAAGATCAACCCCTTTCTAAAGTAGCTTGAATCTCATGAAAAAACAAAAGAACATGAGGAGTTGAGGAAAGAGAAGGAATAATCAAAGTTCAAAAAAGGAACCCCAATAACCAATATTTTCAACACTTGTTTAAAGTGGGCGTAAGGGTTGCAATCGAGCCCTACAAAGGTGAGATATATGCACTTAAGTTGAATCATTGGTTGCAAATGGTTAGGAATATGTTTTAGTGCGTAATTTATGAGAGGAGTGGAAAATACAATATGCTAAGTCAAACTAAAAGGTCATTCACATACTTGGTGGGAAACCTACACTTAAGCCCTTAGTCTAGGGGGAGACCCACAAGTAACTAAGTGGGGGGTATTCGAAGACCTAGTCAAGTCCAACTTTTACCATGTTATAGATTAAGAGGATCAAATGAGTTGGTAGCACTACTACCAACAACACCAAGGACAGAGTCTACAAGAGTCAACCCTTACGCCCACTTGTTTAAAGTGGGGGTAAGGGTTGCAATCGAGCCCTACAAAGGTGAGATATATGCACTTAAGTTGAATCATTGGTTGCAAATGGTTAGGAATATGTTTTAGTGCATAATTTATGAGAGGAGTGGAAAATACAATATGCTAAGTCAAACTAAAAGGTCATCCACATACTTGGTGGGAAACCTACACTTAAGCCCTTAGTCTAGGGGGAGACCCACAAGTAACTAAGTGGGGGGTATTCAAAGACCTAGTCAAGTCCAACTTTTACCCTATTATAGATTAAGAGGATCAAAGGAGTTGGTAGCACTACTACCAACAACACCAAGGTTAGAGTCTACAAGAGTCAACTACATAGTTACAAAACAAATGCATTAGTCTACAAGAGCACTACATAGTTTCAAAACCAATGCATTCAGTGGGGAATAAATCCTGAAAACCCCAACATGCTCATCAAGTCCTTATGTGGCCTTCATAGTGACATAATAAGGCAAGTTACATTATTAAATCCCCAGGTCCTTTGATGAGGATTGTGTGCAAGCTCAATAAATTGAATATGACAAGGAAAGGGGCAACAAAGTGGTTTGAAGTAATTGATAAATTGAATATGACAAGAAAAAGGGGCAACGAAGTGGTTTGAAGCAATCAAACCATCATGGAGCTTCCAATGAGGGTGAGAAGAACAAGGGGAAAGGTAAAAATAGGAAGATTGCCATAATTGTGACCATGGCAACATTGATGGTCACATCAAAGAAAAATGTTGGAAGTTGCATCCAACACGGAATCCCAAGGACCATAAGAGGAGTAGTCCAAGAAGAAGGATCTTCTAGTGGAAGTGTGAAAGGAGATAAAAAGTAGCATGGATGTGGGAGAAAAGATTGTCTCGCAATGGCAAAAAAGTACGTGAACTTGTGTAACCTCAATCACAAAGAGGAGAAGGAGATGACAGAGTTTTTCATATCAAGATGTAAGTTAAGAAGAATAAAGTTGATGCAAGATCACATGCCAACCTATTGCAAAGGACATAGTAAGTAAGTTGAGTTTAGAGACATGTGATCACCTTCATCCATAGCTTTGGGAATGGGTTAACAAAGATATAGAATTAAAAGTTACCAAATAGTGTAAGCTTAGATTTGATATTGGTGCAAATTTTATGATGAAACAAAAGTTGTTGTAGTACCTCTTGATGTATGCAATGCAATGTTTGGTATCCCTTACATGTGTATGAGGGATGTCCATGTGTTTGGTATCCCTTAATGTTTGGTAGTCCATATTAGAGATAGACAAGGTGAATATAAGATTGCATGAGTTATCGGAGCAAGGAGCCATAAAACCAAGTACCTCACCTTGTGGTAATCCTAGAATTTTAGTACCAAAGAAGGGAAAGAGTTGAAGAATGTGATCTGACTACAAAGCTTCAAATAACATCACTCTAAAGAACCGATACCCTTTGCCTCAGTTCAACTTGCTAGATTAGTTGCAACATGCAAGGTACTTCACTAATCTAGAGTTGAGTTCTAGCTATCATCAAGTTTAGATCAATGAAGAAGACACTTGGAATACTGATTGAAAGATGAAGCAAGGTCTATACCTATAGTTAGTAATGTCTTTCAGTTTGAGCAACGCACCTTCTACTTCTATGAATTTAATGAATGATGTGTTGTAGCCACTCATAGATTCATTTGTCATAGAATATTTGGTTGACATTTTGATCTTTAGTTATGCTTGGGAAGAACATGTTATCCCTCTAAAATTAGGTGTTGGAGAGACCATCAAATACTAGATAAAATAAAGAAGTATGAGTTTGTTTGGTAGTGCTTGATGTACTTGGGCATGTGATTGGTGGGGTGAGTTGAAGATTGATCTTGCAAAGCGAAAGACCATCCTTAAATGGCCCACTCCTACTAATGTCAGTGAAGTCGTGAATTTTATAGGAGCTAATTAGCATCCAAGATAGTTCATAGCATCATGGTGGCAATACCACTTCATATAGTTACGACCAATGGTAAGAGTTTCTAGTCGAGTAAGAATCAACATAAATCATTTGATCATTTGAAGCAAAGGATTAGTATAACCCTAGTCCTAGTGTCATCTAACATGTAAAAGCCATTTGAAATGGAAATAGATGCTATTATGTATGATATGGATGCAATATTAATGCAAGGGGGGAGGTTGGTCTACTATCATTCAAAGCTATTCAATGGAGAAGTATTGAATTTCCCTACATATGATAGGGGACTTGTTAGGAACCTATGTCAACCCTTCTCTTTACTATGTTAGTATATTGTTGTTGGACGCATATGCTTTGTAAGTCGTCCCGTAGTATTTTTTAATCCGTAGTTTATATTAGCCCATAGTATTGACCCATAGTATTGGACGCATATGCTTTGTAAGTCGTCCCATAGTATTATATGTCCCATGGTTTTGACTCATAGTATTGGGCATAGACTTAGTATATAAGTGTGTGTTGAGGTCATTGAAGGCATGGTGAAGTTATTTGTATTGAGCGTGCTCATAGGAGGTTGCCCCCTCGAAATGGCCTGTGATCAATATAAAAGTGATTCTGAGTTCTGTCATTTCTGTTATTTCGCATATTCTTATTAATTAATTGTTGCAGGTGCATCACATCTGGTATCAGAGCACTTTCTTGGGCTCGTTGGGTGGAATTTTTGCCCAAAAAAATCTTGCATCTGTTGCAGCTTCGAATTTGGGAATAATCCCTATCCGCTTAACTGTGGGAAGTACTTGGGCATAAGCCCTAAAACTCATTGTGAGGAGTACCACAGGAACCCCAAAGTAGCTGGCCCATTGAGAGGACCTGCCAGCGAAAAGGGCAACGACCCCTACCTGATTGACTAGTTCCCACCCATGAGGTAAACCAAGAGCTGTCGTTTGTGGCAAAGCGGTTATCAGTTTTACCTGAGCCGTGGAGTGAGGGGTACTGCCCCAATACGCAAGCCGTCAGACAACATTGGTGGTCGAGTGAAACACTTGAACTATTAGGAAGCCGTACATACCTGGGGTCCATATCTATTTTCAGTTGAACTGTTGCTGATCACTTCCGCTCCAGATCCAGCCGTTTCAGATCTATTCTGAAAGTCGTTCCAGATCTAGTTGTCGTTTCAGATCCAACCGTTTTCGATCCCTTCCGCGCCGTTGCAGATCCATCTGTTGCGGATCCCTTCCGCACCGCTGTTGCCGATCCAGTTCTGTAAAAAAAAAAAAAAAAAGAGTATAAAATTCAGTTTTTTCTCCATATCTCCCTTGTTTTCACTATGTTTCCCTTGAAATTTTCGGGGAACCCATGTCATTCCATTCTGCATCTTTCATTCCTGAGGACCCTATCCCCAATTCCCCTTCCCAAAGCCCGAAATCCCACATTTGTCTATTTTTAGGGTTTGCCATAACTTCCTCAGATTTCACCCAATCACCTTCAAATTTTACCACAAAGTTCCTTTCTGAATTCTGCTTCTTTGTCCCTCTCTGCCAAATTTTCTCATTCTATCACCCCTCTTCTGAAATCCCCCTTTTTGCTTTCTTGTCCTTTCGACAGTGTCCAAAATCTCGTCAAACCCCAATTACCCATCAGACTGTTTCCCCAATCCAAATTTCCCTTTACTAAATCAGCTTATGTTTGTGTTTTTCTACCCATTCCACCAAAAAAAAAAAAAAAAAAAACTGGTTATGGTTGTCACCCGTGCAGGAGCACACACCATGGAGGAAGCACTTGCAGCCATCCAAACCAAACTCCAAGATCTGGATGAAAAATTTCTCAGCCTCCATCTTCAGCATTCAGCCATGAACAATACCAGACAGCCAGAATCTTTTGCAGCCACCGGGTTCTCTTCTTCCAGCAATTTTCGTGGGCCGAAGCTTGATTTTCCTCGCTTCAATGGTACTGATTCGACTGGATGGATATATCGAGCAGAACAATATTTCAGTCTGCATAATACTTCTGATGCCCATAAAGTTCCACTTGCATCCTTTCATTTGGAACAGGAAGCCCTTCAATAGTACCGTTGGTACATCAAAGCTCATCCCGAGCCAAACTGGACAGATTTTTGCCACGATTTGGTCCTAGTGCTTTTGATGATTTCACAGGAGCACTCACTAAACTTCACCAAATTGGCACAGTGAGAGAGTATCAGACAGAATTTGAGAAATTGGCCAATCACAGAGAAGGATTGTCTGATGAATTCTACAGGAGTTGTTTTATCAGTGGTCTCAAGGATGAAATCCGCTCAGAGGTCAAAATGTTTTGTCCCAACACAATGATGGAAGTCCTAGGGTTGGCTAAGCTGGCCGAGGACAAGATCGCAGCTCAACAACGCTCCAAACCCACCTTTGTTCCCTTCAGAAATATGGGTTCCCAACGACCTCCCATCACGCCTTCTCCTCAACCAACTCCTATCAAGCATTTGTCTGAAATAGAAATGTAGGCACGCCGAGAAAAAGGGCTTTGCTATAATTCTGATGAGAAATTCACTCGGGGACATAGATGTGTTCAACAAAAGCTCTATCTCTTGGATGTGGATTCTCCGCCTGCCTTAGAACTTGGTGAAGAAGCTACAGATACAGTAGATGATCAGGTCGACATTCAACACTCGCCTGTTGACACCCCATCTCAGGATGACCCACCCGAGATCTCTCTCCATGCTGTAACCGGCGTCACCACCCCACAAACAATGCGGGTCAAGGGATACTTCAAGAAGCTCCCTCTTACCATACTCATTGATTCTGGGTAGCACTCATAACTTCATTGACCCTCGGATTTCCAAACAGGCTGGTTGTTTTGTCCATCCTTGCTCCAACTTTGAAGTCATGGTTGTCAATGGGGGCACCTTACCTTGCAAGGGGAAGTGTCACAATGTGCGTATCTCTATGGAAGATTATAACCTACGCTCTGACATGTTTGCCTTGTCCTTAGGCGGATGTGATGTGGTTTTGGGCGTTCACTGGTTACGCACACTTGGCCCCATCTTATGGGATTTTGCTGAACTTTGGATGCAGTTTAAAGTCAATGGGGCACAACACAAATTTATGGGCTTACAACCAGGGTCTCTCTGCATCATCAGTTCACATCGCCTGGAAAAAATCCTTAAGAAGAATTCACATGGTGCAATCGCTCAGCTCAATTCCATTCAGATGCACCCATCAACAGTATCCACTACTTCCTTGGATAGATATGAAGGTATCCTTGCTGAACCAATGCGCTTGCTGCCTTCAAGAGACCTTTCCAGTAAGAATTTAGCCACATCTACCTCTCAGCAGGAAATGATGGCTATTTTGCATGCAGTACAGAAGTGGCAGCCATACTTATTAGGGAATTATTTCTGCATCAAGACTGATCTCCAGAGTCTGGAAAATTTTCTGGAACAATGGGTCTCCTCCCCAACACACCTGAAATGGGTTATCCCTATGTGATCACTTACAAGAAGGGTAAGGACAATATGGTGGAAGATGCTCCTTCTCGCACAATTGATGACCCAGTTTCTCTTACAGCTCTTTCTCTGCTTGTTCCAAATTGGTTTCCATATGTTCAACAGGGCCCTCTCTTTTATGAACTCCATGCTTCTTCATCAATAGGGCACTCTGGGTTCTGCAAAATGTATAATCGGGAACAATGTAACTTCTTTTGGCAGGGACTAAAAATGACAATTCAACAGATGGTGGCTGACGATGATACTTTCCAAGTCAACACGGGTGGAACAACACTCCTTTCGGGATTGCTCAAACCCTTGCCCATCCCTACACAGCTTTGGCCAACTATTTCTATGGATTTCCTAGCAGCGCTCTGGTGGTACAATACCACATCTCAAAGGACACCATATGAAGCAGTCTATGGAAAAACACTGCCAGTTCTTCTTCCATACATCCTTCGCAGCTCCCCAGTTCAGGAAATTGACTCGGTTCTTCGAAACCGCGATCAAATTCTTCTCATTCTACAGGACAATCTTCACATGGCCAGAATTCGCCTGAAACAACAAGCCGATCGGCACCGTTCTGAGCGCATTTTCCACGCAACTGACAGGGTTCTTCTTCATCTACAGCCTTCCAAGCAATCCTCCTTGACACTCCAAAGGCGTCAGTGGCCCGAAATGCAACCCGAGGATGCTACCGGGGAACCACTCCTTCAGATTTTGCAACAATTTCTCCAACCAAAGCTTTGAGGACAAAGTTTTTCTAAGGGAGAGGGGATGTTAGGAACCTATGTCAACCCTTCTCTTTACTATGTTAGTATATTGTTGTTGGACGCATATGCTGTGTAAGTCGTCCCGTAGTATTTGTTGATCCGTAGTTTATATTAGCCCATAGTATTGACCCATAGTATTGGACGCATATGCTTTGTAAGTCGTCCCGTAGTATTATATGTCCCATGGTTTTGACTCATAGTATTGGGCATAGACTTAGTATATAAGTGTGTGTTGAGGTCATTGAAGGCACAGTGAAGTTATTTGTATTGAGCTTGCTCATAGGAGGTTGCCCCCTCGAAGTGGCCTGTGATCAATATAAAAGTGATTCTGAGTTCTGTCATTTCTGTTATTTCGCATATTCTTATTAATTAATTGTTGCAAGTGCATCACAGGACTCTATGCCTTGGTGTAGGCAACAAAGAAGTAGAAGCATTATTTATTGGATAAGGAGAACAATATATGTATTGATCACCAACCTCTACAATACTTGCAAATTCATAGTAAGCTTTAACAAGAAAGACATTTTAAATGGATGGGATTTGCGCAACAATTTCATCTAGCTATTAAATTTAACAATGATATGGTAGGTTTATGGTTCATCTATCTCTCCAATGCAGATACTCAAATTTGGAATTAATTTAACTATAAAACTCTACTTTCTATTTCATTATGCATTAAATCTACCTGTAATAAAACTCGTAGACTATAATTTAATTGCAGAAAAGAGAAATGAAGTAAAAAATCAAGAACATAACAATTACTCGGAGATAACTTTAGAGACCTGATCTTGGGAAAACCAACAAATAATGGCTCTCATTTGGCTTTCAATTAATCTCAGTGATATATTCATAATACAATGCCAATGACGTCAAAATAACAATTTTGTGAATACCTTTCATAACCTTCTCTACAAAAATGGAAATTCTTAGGAATAACAACATAATTATTGTTTTATACCATGATAGTCTATTCCTCATTTGGATTATGTCCTCTTCACCTTATTGGCATGAAATAAATCCACACAAAGTTTTATCTTTTCTCTTGAATTGCTTTGTAGACCTCTCATTCATATTCAAGTTGCCTCTTTTTTGAGTTCAACTTCAATTCCTCCTCAACTTCCTAATTCACTTGCCTTTTATGCATTTTTAAGGATGGTTAGGCTTCCAACCTTTCTTTTCTCCAAAAGCCCCAACAAATCTGGACGTGTTTTGGCATTTTGGAAGACCAAATGATCAAATTTTCTACTGAACTTTGGTCAACATGTGGAAATAATTGCCAACTTGTCACTTTCAAAATTTCAATGCAAACGAACACTGTATGACCAAGTTATGGATGAATTACATCTATAGCCATTTTGTGTTTTTAGGAGTGAATGAACGAATCTAACACTATTTTTTGGTGGGCACATGTACATACGTGCCATCTCACCGTAGTCTGAATTTAATCTTTATCCAACTTCATATGTCCTCGTTATGTCAAAAATATGAAATTGATTTTAACTCTTGACCGCTTTTGTAGCAAATGTGTAGCATGGTTCTCCACCTTTCATTTTTGTTGTTAAACTTGTAATTTGAACCTATAATAAGTGATCAACAAACCATTTTGTTTTAATTGTTATCCTCTTTTGAATCACGCCTCTCCATTGGGAATTTTTGGTCCACAAAAACTCATTAGGGAAGGAGATGGAAACACGAGGCCTTTAGTCTAGAAATGCTTCAACTCGAAGGTGCAACTTGGTGTTCCTCTCTCGAGCACATCTTCTATTCCTAGTAGGCTTGCAAAAATTCCATCCATGATTGAAGAAATGTCTTCCATGACATATTTCCTTGAGTAGTTGTTGTTCCTTGGTTTGCAAGTGAGGAAATCTCTTATTCCCCTTAACCTTGACTCTCCAAACTTTTCTTTTGGATGTGTGATTCCTAAGATGCAATTTCAGATGAAGCCTCCAACACTAAAATTCCTCATGTCCAATTAACTTGAAATGCTTGCAAAAATTTCTATGACTACAAAGGTTGCTTGGCATTCTCTTCTTGTTCATGTTCTTCATTTTTTTAATGGCTTGCTTCTTCCAATAGTTAATCATTTGGTGGCCTCTCATACCACAAAAGGAACTTGCACTAGAGTGCCAAAAGTGATCAGCTTTGTGGAATTTCTTCTTACGACATAAACAAATCAAAGGTACTTTTCCATACCTCTTCAGTTTGTGCATTTGCTTGCCAACTTGTTTGCTTAGTCCTACAAGTGTGGGTGCAATTTGGATGGTGGAAACATCCCTCGACTACCTTCATTCACATTGCTACAAGCATGTTGGAGTAATGGTTGGATGTCCACTCCTTTTTATATTGCCTTTTCTTCAATCAAAATGGCATTTTCTTCAATCCCTCTTTCCTTGACAAAGGTTGTCTTGGTGGTATTAGCTTTCAACCAAAATTTTAAGAAATAAATTCCATTCACTCACATCCTCTTGTCCATTGAAACCTAGGCTTTCATGCTAAAACCTATGTTCAACAACAGTGAGGTTTACAATTCTCTGGCTTTTCATACCTAGCCCATCGTCGTCATAGCCCATTTACCTCATTAGCTTGGATCTTATGTTCTAGTATGCTTTTTAAAATTACCAAAGGGATCTTCTATAATAGATTGAGAAAAATCATTAGAGGTTGAGCTTAACATACTTGTCTTGGTCATGGTGTTGACTTTTACAATAGAAATGGAAGGTGGTTTGTGCTTCCTTGGTCTCTTGGACAGCTACTTGTAGTTGTGACAATGCCTCCTCCTTTGCTAGCAATTCTTGGTACAAATGAACCATCATTTGAGTGAGCCTCTGTTCTTTCCAATCATCTAGCTAAGTTACTCTCTTCCAATTGCAAGCATTGAATTTACTCTTGTTCCAGTTTGTCATGACAATGATGATAGAGCCTCGACATTCAACAAAGTGTTCTTGTAACAAAGGAAACAATTTTGCAGAGGTCTCAAGGTCTTCTAGCTTTATTATCGTCTCATTCAAGTGTCAATTCTCCTCTTGGATCTGCACATTGATAGCCCACAAGTCTTCTAACCTTTCTCTTATCAACAATCTACCCATGATGAATTTGCTTTTTCCTCAAAACGTTTGCAGCTTCTTCAAGGCCACACATTCAACCGTTTTGATACCATGTGGTATGTAAATGGTAGGCCTAAGGCTTGTCTGTCTCATCAATATGGATGCTTCTACATAATTGGGATTTATAAAAGTTTCTCCAAATACTCTGTCAATGTTGAGTTCAAAACTTCTTGTTCTCTACTTGCTATTCATTGATAGGGATGAATGAATGGCTTCGTTCTGATCAGTTTCAAGCTTGTTCTAATGACTTTGCAATGCCTAGATGGATTCACAACCAAGGAGTGGTCCACTATACTTGTAATGCCATTCAAACAAACAAAAATCTATTTCAACCAATTCAAAATCAGTACTCTAACATTTTTTGTCAATTGGGTTCCAACTCTATTTATTGCATTCTAGCAGTTATAACTCTACCCACTCACAAAACTAACAGTTAATAAGATGCATAGCATTTTGCAATTCACAAATAGCTTGTAAGTGAAGGCGTATTAATGACTTTGACTTGCACATAATTGAGAGGTTGGTTGTAGGTGATTGCAATGTTTGCAACTAAGTAATTACATAATAATTAAGCATGTATGTGAGTTTATGCCCATACAAATCGAGCTATAATTGGACTCCATGCGTTAAATTAAAAGTGTGAGCAATGTTGAACAATGGAATATAGGGATGGCTAGAATCCAAATCATTGACCCTAGCCACCAACCCAATCAAAGGTGTATTTCAATTGTGGGTCATCCAACAAAGTACTAAAGCAGAAAACAAGTTGCAGGGATGTGGTTTACACAACTAGCACACCATTAAAGTAGCCCAACGATCTAGTAATTAAGCAATGGGGTGTAGAATGTTTGTACAAACACTACGACTCTAGCAATGAAGTGTTGAATGTTTGTACAAACACCACGACTCTAGCAATAGCTTCTAGCACTATGGTAAAAGGCAATGCATGGCTTATAATTCAACTAGGTTGTTTACGATAAAAAGCCCATTCAACAACAATTATAGCTTGTTATGCACAAAGTCCAACAAAAAATGATTAAAGAAAGTGAGTAAACCAATTAATGGAAATGATGTTTCCAATGAATTTATTCAAAATGCAGAGTGATTCAATTTATTTCATGGGTTTTACATTTCCATTTCACACATGAATGCTCCAAATTGAAACAAACAACTAGTAAGTCAATTGCAAGTCATTTAACCATATTCGACATAGAGATTACCTAGTAACCCAAATGGAAAACCAACAAAGATGGGTTATGCTTATGCTCAATAATTTTTTACAAAGGGTGAACTATAGACTCTCAACAAAGATTATATTTATTCTTACTCACTTGCGAATTTTTGCAGATTACTTTGGATCAGAGACAATCTTTGCTCTTTGTGGACAAGTTCAAAATCCCCTTTATTGATCGATATTTGAGCCTACTTCCATCCAAGTACTCATTATTTTGTTACTTCCCTTTTTCTTCCCCAACTTTTTTTTACTTTGGATCAGAGACAATCTTTGCTCTTTGTGGACAAGTTCAAAATCCCCTTTATTGATCAATCTTTGAGCCTACTTCCATCCAAGTACTCATTATTTTGTTACTTCCCTTTTTCTTCCCCAACTTTTTTTTTCCATCTCTCGTGAGTTGTCTTTGCATAAAGCAAGCATTGTTTATTATAGTGTTTCCTTGGAATGCTAACCATGGTTTGCACCACATTGAAACAAACAAAGGCATAACATTCAAACTTTGCCAAGGATTCATTTTTTTCAAAGTTAGCAAGAGATATTGGGACCATTTCGTCTTTCACTTGTACTTTCTCCTTCCCAATGGAGTAAGCTAATCTTGTAGCAAAACACATTCTTTCCAACCACAAATTTGATAAGAATCAAACAAAAAAATCTTGTAGCAAAACACATTCTTTCTAACCACAAATTTGATAAGAATCAAACAAAAAATTCAAGGATGAGCATAGTTCCACCATAATCCAAGTTTGATACATGGTTATATATATTTGAAAAGTTTGTTAACACTTAATTGACTTTATTTTTTGTATTTTTTTATATCTTAAAGCATAATATTGATAAAAAATCTAGATACACATTTTTTTAACTTTCATGTGAGTTTCTTTAACCATTTTTTTAATTTTTATTTGAATTTTATAATGTGAACTAATTTAGTAAGTAAATTTTTAAGTGTATAAAATATGAGTATAATTTTTAATTATTAGTAAAAATTTTAAGCATATTTTTTATTATTGAATTCATATTTTTTTATGTAAATTTTTTAGTTTTTTTATGATTAATTTCATCTATCTTTATTTGAAATTTATTATGTAAATTTTTTATTATTGAATTCATATTTTTTATGTAAATAATTTAGTTTTTTATGATTAATTTCATCTATCTTTCTTTGAAATTTATTATGTAAGTTTTTTATTATTGATTTCATATTTTTTATGTAAATTTTTTAGTTTTTTTATGATTAATTTTATCTATCTTTATTTGAATTTTTATTATGTAAGTTTTTTATTATTGATTTCATATTTTTTATGTAAATTTTTTAGTTTTTTTATAATTAATTTTATCTATCTTTATTTGAATTTTTATTAGCTGTGGATGTTATAACTTTTTTATGACTTAATTCATAAAATATTAAGTTTTTTAATTATTAATTATTTTTTATATGAACTCATTCATTAAAAAATAAGAATTTTTTTAATTTTCAATTTTATAATTTTTAATTAATTTTCATATGAACTAATTCATTAAAAAAAAATTAAGATTTTTTTAATTTTCAATTTTATAATTAAATTAAGAATTTTTTAAATATTAAGTTTTTTAATTATTAATTATTTTTTATATGAACTAATTCATTAAAAAATAAGAATTTTTTTAATTTTCAATTTTGTAATTTTTAATTAATTTTTATATGAACTAATTCATTAAAAAAATTAAGATTTTTTTTTATTTTCAATTTTATAATTAAATTAAGAATTTTTTTAATTCTCAATTTTATAATTTTTAATTGGGAGACCTTTTCAAAGTATTTTATTGTATTTGTATTTGATTTAATTTGTAATTTTTCATTAATTAAATTACATTTTTTAATTTGATGTATAAATAAATTTAACATTTAAATTATAATTTTTCATTAATTAATATTTTTTAATTTGAAGTATAAATAAATTTAACATTTAAATTATAATTTTTCATTAATTAATATTTTTTAATTTGAAGTATAAATAAATTTATACTTTTCAAACCATCTTAAATCTTAATTATTGATATTTACAATTCCAACACACTTCTAAATTTTAGAACCTCTCTAGCTAACCTTTTATATGAGCTAACCCATAAAAGCTTTTTAATCACCGTGATGATATGTCAGGGCTGATATCAATATAATCAGCGTTACTCTATGGTTGGTCTCTGCCATTCTAAATTATCTGAGGGTCTGTATGATACTTTCCAGTCAATAATTCTCATCAAATGCAAAGTTTTATCTTATGTAAGGTTCGGATATGGACGCAATTATTTAACAAAATCAGACAAATAAGTCTAGAAGCTGGAAAAACCTTTCATAATTCAATGTAAGGTTCGGATATGGACGCAGTTATTTTACAAAATCAGACAAATAAGTCTAGAAGCTGGAAAAACCTTTCATAATTCAATGGACCAGAAAAGAGTCAAAGACGGAAGTATGATTTTTGCCCTCTTCTTCGGATTGCATGATATCTGTATTCTTAATAAATAATGTTATTATAAGGATTATCTGTCATATAGAAGTGATGAGCCCATGCCCGATGATCAACTAACCATGTTCAGTACCTGTTGCCAGGGTGTGACACGTTCCTACAGATGAGAACAGTTAGACCCAGCAGCAACAGTTCATTACAGCATTACCATGTTCAGTACCTGTTTCCAGGGTGTCAACCCACGTTCCCATAGCCAAGAACAGTTACACCCAGCAGCAACAGTTCATTACAGTATTACCATGCTCAGTACCTGTTGCCAGGGTGTCAACCCACGTTCCCATAGCCAAGAACAGTTACACCCAGCAGCAACAGTTCATTACAGTATTTCTCATTGGTAAATTGCACACAATCCATATTATAGTTAATTCTGATGCCATTTATTAATTGATCGTCATGCCATTTGTCAATTATGTATGATGGCAACTAGTACACAGAAGTTGCCAAAGAAAAGTGACTTTGGGGGATTGTGAATAATTTTAGTTGAATCCTAAAGAATCAGAATCAAAGTAATGAGCATTTGCAAATTGAAAAAACTACACACTCATGCTATACAGGAAAAAATGAAAATGATTTCATAAAACCCATTAATGGCCACCATTAATCATCAAGGCATTCCCCGTTAATGGACAGGGGTTAAGTTAAAAGACTTACAACCAGATATGGAAGTCCCATGAACAAAGTTAGGTAAAGTTTAATTTTGACGGATCTGCAAATTGCAACCCTGGTACAGCAAGGGGCCGGGGGATTCTCAAAAACGAGCAAGGCTTATTCCTGAGAATCCATGTCAAGTGTTTAGAGATCAGAACCAACAATTACACTGAGATTGAAGATCTGGGAATCTCATCCATGAGATCAAAACTAACAATCATCCATAAGATCAGAACTAACAATCATACTGAGATGAAGGTTTGGTTTTTGTTGTAAAGGAAGATCTGAAGAAAAGTTCCAAGATTATTTTTTCCAATGCACTTTAAGCTGATTATAAATCATATCAATGGGAAGAACTCACGGCCAGATGAAGAGAAAAGTTAGGTCCCCCAGATGATGGGTGGACTGCCCACTGGATGAAATTCATTGACCACTGTGAAAACCTCCATACCAAATAATTTGTGCCATGTAAGTCACCTGTGTCACGTGCTTTGTACTCAACAAACGGATACATAATTGTATCCACAGACGTCTACGAGACCTGAAAAGGAAAATCAGGTTACATGGATAACACAATATTTTCCTTTATTGCAGTGTTCAATGTAAATATCGCTAGCTAATGTAGATGAATCATCTGAATTAACCCTGGTTATGCCAAGGGCACTTAAAAACACTTCATAGGTGTCTGCGAAGGTTACCATATTACTTCTCTTATGTTTAAAACATACTACCTCCTCTCGCATATCAAATTAGTTAATATTACCTTTAAATGGACATATCAAATTAGTTAATATTACCTTTAAATGGACATGGTTGAAAAATAACCAAATTTCACAAAAAAATCACCTAAAATTGAACTCGGGAAAAACATCTACTTTTCTAAATAGTAAATACTAATCATACTATCATATCATTCCATGTGGAATCCTGTAGGGTTTTATAATACAAGCAGATGACTCATTGCTAATCACTCACTGAAAAGCCACTCCCCGTTCCATTTGAGATTAAACCAAATAACAACTAAAATCTAATAAATATACTAGAGCTCTGAATTCTTGTTGTTTGGCGAATCTAAAACACCTGCTTTTTGCTCATGTGGTACACCCAAGGTTCCCATTTTACATAGAATATCCACCCCACCAAATCAGAAAACTATCCCAGATTTAAGATACAAAATTATGAATTTGAGTACTTTTGCTACTTTAGAAGAATCAAATCATAAAAAGTAAAGAACCAAGCTAAGGAAAAGAAACACATGTTTATAAAGTTCGGCCATCAATATGCAGGGAAGAAAAGAATACTCTTGCATAATTGGAAACATCAAAATCCATTTGGCAAGCTTGTGCTGAAAATGGAATGTTACATGAATCCATTCGTTCACAAATGTCCACCATGGCTGTTGGAAACGTCAAAATCCGTTTGGCAGGCTTGTGCTGAAAATGGAATGTTACATGAATCCATTCGTTCACAAATGTCCACCATAGCTGTTATCAACTATGTTATCATTCATCAGGTTCAAGTAATGTCAATTCAGTCTTTCAGCTTGCACGATATCAGATGCTGTAGAAAGAATCCGTTGCCGAAAACTGAGAAATCACCTTCAATTATCTAAGAAACCACATCGAGCTTGTTCAAGTAGGTTTCTGCAAGAAAGCACCGGTCAACTGCACACTGAATCTGCAAAGTTAAGAAATGTGCTGCTCAGTGCTCACAGAGAATATCCATAATGCCAATCGCACCCTGCACTGTGCAGTACTTTTTGTGGAACTTTTTCAATATAGAAGTAAAAACAGCCCCTTTTCTTTACAAACTTGTTGCTTTGCGTCCTCTTGACTTCTAAATGTTACTGCAGTAAGATCAAGGCCTTGCCTTATTGACAATCCAATGCCCAATTCTGACTTCATTTATCCTCTGGTATTAGAAGCAGACGGCATTGCACTAGACTGAACCTCCTTGGGTCACAGATTGGTTAAAGAAGACATCAAAACATGTACTATATGTGCCATAAATGGAAAAAACTATTCCACAAACTAAAATGGTCAGATCAATGACCTTTTGTGAAAAATGTAGACTGCCTCTAAAAGCTCTAAGGTGAAATAATGCTGGGAAAACAAATGCAAGCAATGCACAGACTGTACTTCCCACTAAAGAGACAAAGACCCCAAATCCAGGCATAGATGAGGCCAGTATTGCAAGGATAATAACAGTAGCCGCACGAAGAATTTTAAATAATACCATTTCCATCCATGGGACAGAAGATATTTTCTGAAACCAGCTGCTCTCCATCAGCTTTATCTCGAACATTTCATGAATAGGATGCATCATAACAGGAAATGACAAGAGAAGGGATATGCAAAGCCCCACTTTCACAGCAACTGCAGACCAATCATTGGGAAGATTGAGAGTCACTATATCTTGGGTTTCATTTCCATATGCAACGTACCCTGCGAATCCAAAACCAACATATAGAGAAGTAAGGAGTAAAAAGGCTAAACCCAACACCTTCCCAAATTTCTGGGGCTCTCTCATTGAAGCTTCCAATGGCAAGGTCATGCCAAAGCCCTCAAAGCAAAAGACTGCAACTCCGACAACGAAAGGCAAGGCTTGCCAACCTGTGAAGGTCTGTACCTTGTCCAGCCCTTGAAATGAAGAATAATCATCCTTGATGACAATTGCCATAGCCAAAATACTGCAGACATCTGCGAAAATACTGAAGGGAGCAAGGGATGACAATGTTCGAACCCAAGCCAGTGCAATTTCCACAGGAACTAAAATAAAAATGAAAAATGAACTTCTATTACTTGATCCTGTGAACAATGAGGACAAATTTTGACCTACAAAAACCAAATAGGACACACTCCCTCCGCACTGAGAAATTATTAACATTGTCTCTGCTGCAAAACGTCCTATTTTTCCATAGGTGTGCCCTCCAAGGTCTCCATATGTTAATATATTTACTTGGTCCAACTCGTCGAACTTCTCTCTGCACCTGACCTGCATACACCCATAGGAAATATGAATTCCCAAAACTACACTCGTCAATGTCAATTATTCATACTAATAAGGTCATCTAGTAGCAACAGTAGTGAATGTCAGTGGCCATGGTGGTTTAAGAAGTGTGAAGAAGTCAAGAACTTTACGCTACAGTTTTCCTCACAACAAAAATATGTAATATTCTAAAAGTATGTAGCATTCTAAAAGTAAATAAAAAAACTCACAAATTAGGTTCTCAGCATGACAAAAATATTATTAGCATAAATTGATCTTAACCTTCATACCTAGTATATACTGAATAAATAAACTCATAAACTCACAAATTAGGTTCTCAGCATGACAAAAATATTATTAGCATAAATTGATCTTAACCTTCATACCTAGTATATACTGAATAAATAAACTCATATTTTGGGTTTTCAGCATGGGAAAATAGTAATATGTAATACAGATCCTTCTTAACCTCATATCTTGTATATGCTGAGAGCTATCAAATCCCTCTGTGGTTTTCAGCATGGGAAAATAGTAATATGTACTACAGAATCCTTCTTAACCTCGTAGATATGATGAAAGCTATCAAATCCCTCTAGACCTTGGGGTAGTTGATGTAAATACCAGCATACTACCAGTATAGATCCATCTTAAACCCAGATTTATCAAGCAGCATCCAGAGGGATCCAATTTTTTGAGGTATAAATTATTTTTATCTTAAACTTTTTACACATTAAGAAAAAAAATTTACACTTTGATTCCATGCTTGATATATCTAAGTTTAAGATGAAATCAATATAATATTATTTGGTTAAGCCAACATCATTTGCTTTTTTTATGGGAAACGATTACACAACACAACACAACGTTGCAGGTTACCTCCCCCATACTGAGCTGGAGAGCACCTCGCTACTCTCAGTGCAATCAAATCTGAAGAGCACATCACTACTCTATACTCTCGATGCAATCAAATCCCTCGGCCCCAGGGTAGTTGATGCAATCAAATCCCTCGGCCCCAGGGTAGTTGATGTAAATCTTGGACAAGTATTTTTTTTAGATATTATAATGGGTCTGTGACATTTTTTTTAACATAACCAGCAGTAATACATTTTTTTTAACATCACAGGCAATAACACATATGAAGAGTTGGATCTTCCCCCACCCAGCCTGGGATGTAGAATGTCCCCTTGGTACAATGGTTATATTTGAGATCAAGGATCATTCGAGACTTGACGCAATTACCAGCATGAACAGCCTGGGCTGTAGAATGACCCCTTGGTACAATGGTCATATTTGAGATTAAGGATCATTCGAGACTTGACGCAATTACCAGCATGAACAAATGGTTATGTTTGAGATCGAGGATCTTTAGATCCTTGACCAAAGGGAGAGGAACTGAGTGGCTTAATTGACTGTAGGGACATTAGAGATTGAGGAAGAAGTGAGGTGCATTCTACATTTATGTGGTGATATATCTGTGGTGATACATCTAACTTAGGAGAGTAACTGAGAGGCTTAATTGACTGTAGGGACATTAGAGACTGAGGAAGAAGTGAAGTGAGGTGTATTCTACATCCATGATACATCTAACTTTTATGGCTGTGATGTAATGTGATTTAATCTAAACAGTGAATTAGGTGATCAAATAGTCATATTTGAATGAAAGAAATGAGATGCATTCTACAGTTCATCTGAAGACAGATGGATATGAGGCTTGGGGTGGGATGATATGATACATCATGTGTGCACACCTGTGTCTCTGACTGTGCATTTAATCTAAACGGTGCATCGGGCTTGCTGAATATGAGCACTAGCATATATCCATCTATACCCTGGCTTGATATACACATGGAAGTTGCAAAGCTCCAGGATGCATATCTTGAGTTCACACAAATAGCCAACTGAAATATCGAAACTCAAGGTATAAAACATGAAACCATCAATGTGCATAACAGACCCGGGTTTAAATGAGTATCTAGTAATTGCATGAGTTTCAATCACTTAAAAAACCCAATTTCATTTTCAAGAAAACATTGAATTGCGCATGTTCATATCAGTTTCAGAAAGTGTTCAAGGTTTCCTGATGAAATTTCTAATGGGTTTCTTTGTAAGCACTATTTTTCAGACACATTTAACCATTTGATAAGTGGGTTCTCATCTTGAAAGAAAATGAAAACATTGAATTGCGTATGTTCATATCAGTTTCAGAAAGTGTTCAAGGTTTACTGATCAAATTTCTAATGTGTTTCTTTGTGAGCACTATTTTTCAGACACATTTAACCATTTGACAAGTGGGTTCTCATCTTGAAAGAAAAATACTAATACAAATAATAGGAATTATCCATGCGACCTTTTAGTAATTAAAAAAGAAACAATTCTGCATATAGCATCAGCATTCAAACAAAGGAGCAACTGCAATATATTACCACAAGCATCATGCAATAATATGTCAAGATTGCTGCACAAAATATGGCTCCAGCACTAGCAGCCCATCCACTGACTCTGAATGCATAAGGGAGACCCAGAACACCAGTCCCAAGAACTGATATAATAATATTTCCGAAGGCCTGTGGTCTTGAAGCAGTGCCTTGCCTCCCATGTTTCTGCAACAATGGCAGAACTCCTCCTTCTGCCATTGTTTTGCCCGACGAAGAAAGGAATTGTTTCCGGAGAACAATACCTATATGAACCTAATTCACACAAAACCAACTGCGTGCATGACTGCGAAAAAGGGGTGCGAAATTCATTCGGATCTTGGTTTGCTGTAGCGAACGAATGCAAATGTATTTTAAACCCAATTCCACCGCATCATGTTTTACTTTGGGAAGCTTGCTGCCAACTAATCTATTTCCTACTATAAGTCCACCCGTCGACTTACCATCCTCCCGTTTGGCGCTTTGTGCGGCACTATAAATTAATCGGGCCACCTTTCTAGTGGAACTGATGAATGGGTGCTTCGTGAAGTATAAAAGAGAGTAATACGGTGATATTGAATAGAAAGGTATTTATTTCATATAAATAATTACAAAATGTAAATATATGAATATAGCTGGGTGGATTAGCTTGGTTGGTTGAAAGTTCAAGAGGTCTTGGGATCAAATCCCCCGTTGGCTATGTATAGATTGTAATAGGGCCTCATTCAGTGTTCTCACTAAGTTAGGCGTGTTCTGTAAATTTTGAGGGGTACTTGGCTTCCCCATGTTTTCTAGATTTCGAGTGGGTTTCCGTGGATGTAGCGAGCATTACCCTATAGAAATATTTGGCTTCCCCATGTTTTCTAGATTTTGAGGGGTACTTGGCTTCCCCGTGTTCTCCATATTTTGAGGGGTACTTGGCTTCCCCGTGTTTTCTAGGTTTGGGGGGGTTTTCCGTGGATGTATATCCAGGTCGTGAACCACATGAAAAAAAAAAGTATGAATATAATTTTTTTATATGTTTTATTTATGTTCAACTTTTAAAATTAAACTATTTCTTGTAAGCATAAAGCGATTGCTATGTTGTTCGCGCTAGTGAAAGTCTGAATCTAAGGTTCGAAACCCTACGAGGGTTTACTTCCCACAAGGCTCGTATCTAAGAGAGCCAGATGGCAAAGCCATTAGGGGGAGGTGGAGCCCCCTCCTACCGAAATGTTGTTCAAAATCATGCCAATCCGCCAGATCGCATGCAATAAAAAAGGAAACCAAGCTCAATCTGCAAGCTCTCGACAGTATTCGAAGGAGATCCCGCAACATCCAAAGGAGAATCCGTAGGACAAAGGTGAAAGCAATGGCCTCGCGTATCAGGCAAGAACCCAAACAACGCCCAAAAGTAAATGCTTTTCGAAGACAAGCAACATCCCAACCCTGGAAATTACTTCGAGTAAACTGGCCGAGTACAGGCAATACACGAGAGACCACGCCCTGATCTGCAAATTTACAGGTTTCTAGCCCACTGAAAATGCTCTTCAGGGCTGGATCAACCACAAATGGAAACCCCAAGGCGGATTTGATGTAAAGCTAGGATCAAAAGGGTTTTTCACAATAATCTTCTCATAGTCGAGAGAGCGCGAAAGAATAGTGGAGCAGAGACCCCACTTCTTCAATAGCGCGAGGTTATTCATGCACTGTTGGAAAGACAACTATAGCCCCGATCGGGAAGACTTCACGAAGGTACCGGTATGGGTTAGAATGTACCCCCTTCCCCATGAATACTGGGAGGAAGAAACCCTAGCCGACATCAGCAACAGTATAGGAACTTACACCAAAAGAGGTAGGTACACATCCTTTTCCAAAATATGTGTCCATATGAATGTTTCAAAGCCGTTGTCGGTAGCCATCTGCCTGAGTTTCCAGGATGAGGAATGGATCCAAAATCTGGACTGTGAACACATCACCTTCAAGTGTCGCAAATGCCATGAATATGGGCACCTCTACAGAGACTGCCCGGAGATACAAACTCCAACTCCTCCGCCCCCCTCCCCACCCTGATCAAACCAATTTCACTATTGTTACTCGCAGATCCAAGGATAAAGCCCCCGGAAAATCCTATTCCCAATCCAAGGAAACTGGAAATGCCAATCCGTTCGCCATCCTAGAGACAGAAGAGATGGAGCTCAAAGAAACTGTCACAAACAAACCCTAGGAAGAAGCAATCCAAAAAACCATTGATCAGAATCAACATAAGCGAAAAAGATAGACCCCAAAGAAGAAGGAACCATGGAAGAAGCAAAAGACCAAGACAACATCGAGGAAGATAAGGAATTGGACATAACTGATCATGAGATCCAGAAAATTGTTGGGGTATGTAAACGGGGAGGCCTCTCCACTATCCCTATGCCACATATTAATCTAATTCAAAGGGCCATTCAAGCAACCACTGCCAATTCTGCACCTCCCCAGGACTCACACAGCCAGCAAAGCAACTCCTTGGGCATCCTTCCTTCTCAACATGGGAACAATAACCCTAGAGGTGGTAAGAAAGGAAGAAACACGAACCAACAAATACTAGTAGGGCTTGGCGAGCAGTTGATAGCATCAAGGAACTACAGGACACTATCCGAGTGGATGCAGTCCTTACCTTCTAACCATTAGTTTCTCCAATGAAAGTTCTATCCTGGAATATTCGCGGTCTGAGGGGGAAAAGCAAGAGAAGAACCTTTAGATCCAAGATCTATCAAGAAAATCGTATTGTTGTCATGATTCGAGAAACAAAGTGTACCATGGAAACAATGCAGACTTGGGCGTCCTTCTCCTGAAAAGGATGCCACATGATGGAACTCGATGCCATAGGGTCCGCCGGAGGCATAGCAATGCTCTAGGATCCCACCATCATTCACCTTTCCAACTTCTTTTCAACAAGGTTCACCCTAACCGCTTCCTTCACTGTCAAATGCACAGGGTTCTCGGGCACTCTAACCAGCGTTTATGGCCTATCCAACGCTGCTATGAAACAAAGCTTCTTGGACTCGCTAAGTTGGATCAAACCTATGGAAGGAGAATGAATCCTGGGAGGGGATTCACCTTTCCAGCTTCTTTTCAACAATGTTCACCCTAACCACTTCCTTCACTGTCAAATGCACAGGGTTCTCTGGCACTCTAACCAGCGTTTATGGCCTAGCCAACCCTGCTATGAAACAGATCTTCTTGGAATCGCTAAGTTGGATCAAACCTATGGAAGGAGAATGGATCCTAGGAGGGGACTTCGACATGATATCCTCTTCCTTGGAAAAAATAGGGGAAATTACTCACCTAGATTTTCCCAACAAAGTGTTTGGGCAACTTATTGATACCTTGGACATGGTGGACATCAAGCAAAAAAATGGGATCCACACTTGGAAAAACAAAAGAGGGGGATCCCACCAGGTGGCTTCCTGTCTGTATTGTTTCCTCCTCTCAGCCAACCTACTTTGATTGAGAGCTACCATGGACTCCTTCATTCTGCCAAGTGCAGGCTCAAATCACTGACCCATAAGCCTTGAAATTGATCAAAGCACCGAGCCATGCAACAGACCGTTCAGGTTTGTGACGTTTTAGCTGGACCACCCAGACTTCATGGAAACCCTTTCCCAATGGTGGTTGAATGCTCCAAGAAAAGAAGGTTCCAAAATGTACAATCTTCAGCAGAAACTTAAATGGGTGAAAGGGAAACTTAAAATCTGGAACAAAGAAGTATTTGGCAACATCTTCGAGGCAAAAAGGAGGCTTGAAGAAGAGATGGTCGAACTCCAACAAACATAAATAGCATAGGTTTATACCGAGCGGCTGCTAAAGGAAGAAATGTGCATCCAAACGGAACTCAACCACCATATTGATTAAGAGGAAATGCTTTGGAAACAAAAATCTAGAATTCAATGGTTTAAGGAAGGGGAAAGAAACTCCAGATTCTTCCACGACTCCATGATACAATGACGCGCCCACAATAGAATTTCTCTCCTATGCTCAGGCCAAGGTCAACGCCTAGCCACTTAGACGGAAATCACAAAAGAACTAGTTGATTTCCATAGCAACATTCTAATGGAGGATAACAGGCACCACGAACAGGCCATCGAATCCATTCTTCAGAATATTCCCTCCTTAGTTACTCAAGAGAAGAATGACAGTCTTCTCCGACCAATTACCCTGGAGGAAGTCATAGAAGCCATCAAGGAGATGACAGCGGGAAAGACCCCAGGACCAGACGACTTTACCATGGATTTCTACAACCATTGTTGGCATATTATCAAACAGGATGTCTGGGAAGCTATGGAAGAGTCTCGACAATGATTAAATGTTCTTCCTACACTCAATTCCACCTTCATCACTCTCATTCCCAAAGAAAACTAGCCAATTCTGCTAGGTAAATTTTGACCCATCTCCCTCTGCAATGTCATTTACAAAATCATTATCAAAATCACAGCCAATAGACTAAAGCCCATCCTGCCTCACCTCATTTTGGAAGAACAATTTGGTTATGTGGAGGGTCGACAAATCCTGGATGGCATCCTTACCGCTCATGAAACCATCCACTCGCTCAGGTCCCTAAAAAAGTCGGGAATGCTTATCAAATTGGATCTATCCAAATCTTTTGACAAAATTTCATGGCAATACATGCAACGAATTATGTTGGCCTTTGGTTTACACTTACCTCCTCTACCTTCTTTTCTATCCTGGTGAATGGCTCCCCCTCCCCCACTTTCAATGCCTCGAGAGGAATCCACCAAGGGGACCCTCTTTCCCCCTTCCTCTTTATTCTAATGATGGAAGGACTTGGTAGAACCTTAAAAGCAGGAATCAACATCAACTACCTTTCTAGTCTCAACTGTAACATCCCAAAAATCGTAAAATTTTAAAAAAAATTAAAATGTCAGTATATACAAAAATTAATTATGCGGAAGTAATTATCTGTTTGTTTATTTTAGTAATACTAAAATATCTTACTGTTGTTAAAAAAAAGGAGTTTGCTAAGATTTATGTTTTACACAGGATTAATTTATTTGCCTAACTAAACATGTCTTCTTCTGATGATGAAGGGGTCATTTGACACCCGGGGCTTACTTAGCTGCAAACGCTAAAGTCATTTATCTTGACGCAGGTTTACAGGTAAGAATAATTCCAGTCATTGAAGTTATTTTGTGATCCACCAGCATTTAGAATAACAACTGTATTTTTATTTGAAGATTACTTCAGGTGAGATCCTTACTTTTAAAGTACCTTATGTAGGAAAGTAAAGTGACCTGTTGCCACATCTATCAAAGATAACTGTAATTAAACAAATAGATATAACAACAAAAGCACATACAATTATCGTAAACATGAACGTTACATTTGATAATTACATAAAACATAATAAAGTTCTTCCTTCATAATATATCCTAGTATGCATTTACCCATAAATTTTGTACAGACAATGATGTTATGCAGTTCATTTAACATTTATGATTCTAAATTATAATTCATGACGATATAATTCTAATATTATAAGAATATTCTAGAGTTATCATCCTATAATCACATGGTGAAAACACTTATATAATGCAATCAACCTAGAATTAAATCTACTTATAATTAGTCGAAAAATACCAATATTACAATGTATCCAATGAAACTAAAATTATAATGGCATGTAGTAATAATTGCATTAACCCTAGGCTTTATAATAATAAAGTATCAAAATATTAACTAAACTATTACAAAGGCATTCTAAACTTCATTCTATGAACAAAATTTAATAATATTAGGATTTGTGTAAGGTTAGGGTCATAAACAAAACCAAACCTATGTACAAAGATCTATAATATGACTTTACCATGACTTTAGCATAAATGAAATATATTGAAATTATTGTGCTTATACTCAAACGGATAGTAATAATATTATTGCAATGATATGGGATTTCAATTATATGCAATGGATATAGTTTCGAAAACTAATATTGAATAATTTGAATGATAGCAATGAATAATTTGAATATTGAATAGTATCATTGCAATGATAGCAATGATACTATGCAATGTATTCAATTTTGAATAGGATTATAACTATTATAAAATAAGTATGGGTTTGACGTAGTTTTGGTGTACAGGTTGGTTAGCACCCCTTCTGGCTTTGTGTCACGTGGTTTTCTCCTTGGTTTCTACACCTCGCACAAGTGGTGGCTTAACTACATGTTTAAACCCTAAAATTCATTGTTGCTATTGTCTTTTGGTGTGAGGTCGACAGGCCGCGAAGTCTTAGGGTTAGAAGAGTTGGGTTTCAGTTTGGAACTCACAACCTCTGCGTTATTTTAATGGTATTTTACAGTCCCTATACAAGGTAGTTGTGAGGTAAAAGATTCAGGGTATTCATCGTGTTTTCTCAGGGTTGAAACTACGACCTCGGTGTTTGTCTTAATCGGTGGTACTGAACCTAATACTCCAGAATTCGAATGCTCGTTTAGGGTTTAAGTGTTTGTTTAGAGTTTCGATGTTATGACTTCAGTGTGGTCGAGAGGGAAGGTGATAACCTGTCTTTGCAAGGGTTTCAAACTTCGGCTTTTTCAACGATTACAGTTTGCATCTCTGTCGAAAACCGAAGGTAAGTGTTGAAGAAGTTCTCCCAAAATTCGCTTGTATGAATTGAATTCTTCCAATAATGCGAATGCTAACTGCATTTTCCTTATATATACAATGCAGGGTTTGTGATGGATTGACAACCTCGCTCGTTGTGGAAGAAGGACGTCGAGGAATCTACTGTCTTGGTAAGTCTCGGGTTCATCCATAACCCTGGACTTCGTCGGAAGTTAACATGTTCTGTTTAGGTTAAGCTGTAGACAGTAATACCTTTTCGTGTTTCCAAGGCTTCAAGCCTGCATTGTAAACTGTTTATTTTGTGTAATGGCACTTTGCCATAGTACAACGAGCAAGCTTCATTTTGGATTTAAAAGTCATATGACTTGGAAATAAATCATGGTTTTGGTTATTGCAAACACTGTGTTGACTTGTGTAATCTGTACCTGTTATTTACGATAATACAGTAGTTTGAAAACTTATGCAATTGAAACCTAAGTTTTAAGAATGGGAGATTTTGATACAAGCTTATAACTAGAGGAGATGTGTTTTGCTTTGGTAATGTCTCGTTCTATGTTGAAAATGTTTTCGGCAAGGTTGTTAGAACCCTAACCCGACTTCATTCTGAAATGAAAGTTTGTGTTTCGGTAAAGTAAATTCTAAAAGTTCAATTACTATTGTTGACAAGTTTTTGAAATAAAAGTCGAGATTCAATAAGCAAGGTTTTGAGATGAACTTAGAAACGAATCTCAGTAAATAAGGGATCTATCTAGGGTTTGATCTTGGAATTGTATGAAAGAAAAGTAGAACAGAGGTTTCCACATTTTTTTGATTTGAAAGATACTAAAACAAAAGAATACTGTAAACTCAGAAATTGATACAAATAAGAAGTAATTATTTAAGTTAGTATAGTATTATTCTGCAATACCATTGCATGTAAATACTATAAACTTTGCTTTCATAGGCTAGAATGCTTATAATAACTTTCAAAAAGGAATATATTTATTTTTACAGCTGTTAAAAGAAAATCTAGAGAGAAAGAAAATACGATGTTTAAATACAGAGTTAGGGTTTGTAATGTATTAGTTTTTGAGACTATTACAATAAACAATTGATATATGAAATCAAACAGGAAACTCATGCATAATTTAAGTATGTATGATGATCAGAAAACTATAAGTTGATTAGTTCTTGCAACTGTGAAAAGAACCTTAGAAATACTATTACTTGGACAACATGATATGTATTATTTTAATTGCATTTGCTTGCTATCTTAGATGTATGGAGATAAGAGGAAAATATAGGACTATGTAAAAATTAGACTATGTTTTTCTTTCATGAAATAACAAAGGAATCCTATATCACTGTCTATGCTTATATAGTAAATTCTTACTTTGTTTAGATATAGGACAGAATTGTAAACAAAACACTTAATGTAATTATTTATCCAATCAAATGGCAATCTGCCTATCTCTCATCTATTATTTAATTTGCTTCTCTATAATAGAGTACGATGCAAATAACATCATGTGGAAAGATATAGAAATGGTTTCAAATCAATAATTCACACACTTCATCATGCAGTTATGGAACATAAATCAGAAATAAAATAAATTCTTTTATAAAACAGAGTTTGATAAATCCTACTAGACAGAACATTGAACTGTAAACAAAATAGGAACAATAAAACCTGGTTAACTGTAGAGAAACAAACAACCCAAGGAGTCTGTTCCACCCAACCAATTCCTGAAGACAGCCAAGTTACTTCCCTTAGGACCCCCGAGCTTGTTCACTGAACCACTAGGAGGATGAAACTTAGAAGCTTAGGACCTCAACTTGCAGTAGTAATAGTTATCCAGCCTTAAAGACTTAGCAGTCAAAGGGACCTGCACCAGCACCTCTGGTTCTCCTTCTCAGAATAATTTGCAAACTTACAATGCACTCACATAGCATCTTTATTCGAATCTCTCAGTCATCACCTGATGCACATGAGGAATATTTCTACAGAAAATATTGTGTAAGAGATACCTGCTCAATTCGAATTTGCCTTATGTAGGCTGCCTAGGCCTTTCAGTTGTTAATTGGTCATTAAATGAGCTGCCTGTTCACTCCCTCCACCTAGGGGATAATGCCACATTTGTAGGGGTAGTTGTCCCATAACCAACAGTTAGTGGTGAAGTGCAATTGCTGCCATCTGTCCCATGCCTTCTAACAGTTTCCATTCCTCCTAGTGGGTCAGTGAACACTCATTTAACAGTTCCCTTGGGTGTTTGTCTCCTACTTTAATTTATTAAATAATAATAATTCAGTAATTACATTCATCCTTGACCAAACTTGGTCATAATTACAAAACTTTGTAATTAAAAATTAACATAAAGTATTTTGCCAATAATAATAATATTTTCAGAAGTTGGGTAGGTGACATCAACCCAGCCGATGACAATCTCAAGGCCTCACACCTTCAATTTGTAGATGACACAATGCTTTTGGAAACTGTCACCATAAGGGAAGCCCCCTCCCTCAAAATCCTACTCTCGATTTTCATGGATTCCTCAGGCTTGACCCTCAACATTGACAAGTCTAAAATATTCGTCTTCAACACCCCCCTGAGCCTCCATATCAGGATCTCCCATCAACTTTCCTTCAAAAGAGGGGTGTTACCTTCAGTCTACCTAGGAGCCCCTCTGATTTCCACAACTGCCAAAAATAACTCCTTGTCCAAACTTATAGTCAAAATGAAGCAACACCTTACCAACTGGACCTTCCGTTCTCTTAACATTCCAGGCCAACTAATCCTCCTCAACTCTATACTTCGCGACATGTGCTCATATCTCTTCTCAATCTTTGTTGCTCTAAATTTTTTTTTGAACAAAATCGTATCTCTCCAACAGATGTTTCTTTGGGGAGGCTCAAAGGAAAAGGGTAAAATAAAATGGGCCCTGGTCTCCTGGGACAAGCTATGCATTCCCAAGTTGAAAGGGAGGCTCAATATAAGGGATCCTGCTGTAGAAAATCAAGCCATGTTTGCAAAACTTTGGTGGTGATGGCTCACCTCTCCAAGATCGCTCTGGGCCCAAATATGCCCCAAATGTGTTGTTCCAAGACCTCATTCGTCTTCAAGACACTAGAGGGGGGTTTGTCATATGGAAGGTTGCTTGGCAGAACAAGGGACTAATCCAAGAGCATGCCTTCTAGGAAATTCGCAACGGATGCACTGCCCTCTTATGGGATGATGCTTGGAAACAATGCTCTAGACTTAGTTCTCTAGAACATACTTAGACACTAAGACAAGCCTCCATTGACTCCAACAAGATGCAGGTTGCGCAATTTTGGAACCCCCAGAATGGGCAAGCCCAATGGAGGGATTGGATTGACGGGAAGAAATGGCATCCAAACCCCACAGACGAACAATGGACCATACTTGGGAAGGAGCTTCAATCCCGCAAAATCATCACTCAAGAGGGAGAAGACATTCTGCGATGGGGACACACTAGCAAAGGAACCTTCACCTTGAAGGAGGCATTCAATATACTAACCCAGCATAATCAAATTCAACGGGATGAAATTTGGTCTCAAATATGGAAACAAAATCTATGGCCAAAGGTCTCAATATTTCTCTAGCTTGTTGTCTGGAACAAAGTCCTCACTTGGGACCGTCTAATTAAGCGTGGTTTCCAAGGACCGTCCATATGCCACCTATGCCACTCATCTGAAGAAGCTACAAAACACATTCTCAATCAATGTCCTTTTTCCTAGCTGCTTTGGGACAAGGGAGCTAGCATATTCAGAAAATTCGATTGGGATATATCCTGCATCAAAAAACCATCTCCCAATGGCGAAAGCACATAAGTGAGAACAAGATTGTTAACAGACTCTCGCAGCTCTTCCCAGGTTTCATGCTATGGGAATTCTGGAAGGAACAAAACAGACGCATATTCAAGAACCAAAGCCAAACTATAGATCACGTCTGGAAGAAAATCCAATCCAGCATCAAAGATACGATCGTTGTCTCCAAATGGTCCTTGGATGATTGGAGCAATCAAACTCGGGACCAACGAATTCTCTAGGCATGGGACATCAAGCCGCCTGAAGCTCCTCAAACGTATTCTAGAAACCGTACTGGAAACAATAATCCTACCTCCTAGTCTCCCTCGGATGTGGGATTTGTTAAGCTCAAGTTCAATGGAGCCAACAAAGGAAACCTAGGCCCAGCTGGATTTGGGGGGGCCTTAAGGGACAATCAAGGTAATATCTTGAAAATATATGCGGGATATCTTGGAACAGAAAGCAACAACGTTGCGGAGCTGTTTGCAATGTTGAAAGGAATCCAACTGGTTGAAGAAATGGGCTATCACAAACTCATCGTAGAAGGAGATTCCAAGCTCATGATCCAAATCATGACTAGGATTCTAAATGGCTCCAACGTTCGAAAAATCAATTCGAGCTAGCGGGTGGCAACAAAACTGGATAATCTAGTTTCCCAGCTCAAGCTAACTCAGGTTCTCTTGCCACATCATGTTCATCGAGATGCCAACAAACTAGCAAACAAGCTTTCCAACTGGTGAATCAACCACCCGAAAAATGAGATTGATCAGGATTGGAATGCTAATTTTCCACCACAAATCCGAGAGGAGTGTGCCAACACTACCCACCAGGATCGCCTCCCCCACGACGGGTGTCAAGCGATGGGCCACACATCGCATTCAAATGTGGGCTCGAAGCAATCAACTGTGGTCCACACGTCCTTCCCAAGCTAGAGCCTAAGCGATCTACTACAGACCATGCGTCCTATCCAAATGCATACCCGAAACGTCAACATGCATGATAAGAGGAATGGAAAGCAAGTCTAGTTTCTCCTCCCCGCTCGCTTAGTTGATCCAGGCATTAAATTGCGAATCCAACTGCACTTGTGTTCATCAAACTTACCGCAATTGGTTGTACGACACCCTAAGCTCCACCCTATACATGCTATCATGAAACATGTCAACTGTTCTTTTCATTATGGTTCAGTCTAGCGACACATGCAAAGACTTAAGCTAATTAATGGGGCTTGTAGGATGCAATGCGTATTATATCAACTGCCCTTTGGCCACCCTTGTGCATTTTGCTTTCCCTACAAAGCAGCCTGTCTAGGATCAGACCGTCCGCAACCTGGTTCTTGGGATCCTCCGCATTATGGTTCGCACTAGAGTAACCAAACACCGCACTACGAATGGCCTCACCATTCCCATGCGCCTCGGGCAGAGAAAGACATGGAAAACCTCAGGGATTTTTTAGAGAACAAGATTAGTTGACAGGATCAGGATCGCATTGCACGCTAGGATAGGTTGTCGCAATGTGAGAGACCCTGTCCTTCTCCTCAAGAGCTAAGGCAAATATTCGATGGCATTATTGAAGATTTTGGAGCACCGCACACCAGGGACACCAAGCATACCCACACGCTAGGCCTTTTATGGGCTATGAAATCAATGATGACCCTGGCCTTTTAATATTTCCTGGTTGGCCACATTTAGATGTAAGGATGCCCCTTGATGGTGGAAGGTCTCCTGGCACGCTTGGAGGATAGCATGCGCCAGCTAGGGAAAAATCAGATGGCCATGAATGACAATCTGAACTCTCGGATGGATGCATTAGCTAAGGAGATAGTTGGTAAGTTGTTCGTGGGAAAGCAGTTGGTATTCAGACGTGACCTAGATGCGGTGGCTTGTGCTTCAGTAATGGGTGCGACCTCTACATCGCCTTCCAGATGCGCTGATGTTACAAAAATAATGGAGTAGCCTCTGTTCTCTGCTTTCATTTGATTTTACAGTCTCTAGTTTTATGATGGAGTCTAGTCTAGTAGCTTTTGTTTCCAAGGTCATAACCCCCGGCCTGTGGGGGATCAGTTGGGTTATGATATGAAAACTACAAAGACATTTCGTCTAGTTCTAGGATGATCAAATGGAAACTGAGGTTTGGTTCACTGTTTTGGACTCTGTAGACCCAACCTGAATACCTATGTACTCTCTTTCGTTCTATTAATATAATTTCGAACTTACAAAAAAAAAAATTAAAATGAAACATTTGATAAGAGATTTCGATGATTATGATGATGATGAGAGTTGATGTTTACTTATATCAAATTGGAAAGAAAAGTAAGGAATTACTTGGTTTGTTTTATAGTTTTATTTGTGTTCAAAAAGGTTGGAGATGAGTGTTCCTAAATTACTATCCTTTTGATGAGATAGAAGGTTGGGCATGTTTGTATTGTAACAAAAACCTCAGATCTTATGTGGGTGTACGTAGGGCAATCCGATGACAGATCATTTCAGCCCACAGAGTTTTAGGAAATTTCCAACGGCGTGATTCACTATGTAGCTCATGAGAGTTCAAAGAGATAATTTTGATCTTCAATATTAGAATTAATGACCTCCTTGTAATATCTTAATTTTCTTTTATCATCTAAATTTTCATCACACCTTAGCTTTGAACTTCGAAGTAATAATATTTTTAATATCATCTATATTTTGCAAAGTGACATTTTGGTCAATTCACCACATCTTTAACTAAAATATGACATCTTTATACCAAGCTCAATTGAACTTTCAATGATTTTGACTCAAATTTAAAGTAATTTTCAGAAATGACGTTTAATGAAAAATATTATATAAATAAATAAGTCATATATCTTATTTTGTTTTCAGAGAATACAAAGACATCACAGTGGGAGGTACTTGCAGACTGTCTCACATTTTGTTTGTTGATGATATGCTTATTTTTTCTGATGGGTTCATGTAAAGATTTGAAGAAACTGGCATATATCTTGGACGTGTTATGCTCTTCTGCAGGTATGCGAGTAGTAAATCACTCAAAATATTCCCTTATTGAAGAAGGTTTAAATGATTAAGAGAGAATTTACTTGTTCAATCTCTTTGCTTTCAATGAACATTCTCTTGATAATGGTTTTAAATATCTTGGATTTTTTTTTAAATATGTTTCTTATGGGAAAAAAGATTAGAACTGGTTAATATCTAAATGTGAGAAACGTATTGCTAACTGGATTTTTTGATGGCTCTCTAAATCTACTCGTTTGGTCTTGGCTAAATCAGTTCTAGAAGCCACCTCGGTCTTCTGGAACTCTCTAGCAGCTTGGATTCCTAGAGGTACTTGGATAGTTATAAGGAAAATCCTTTTCAATTTCATATGTTCGGGAGCTTATGAGCATATGAAGATGGTTTGGATAAAATGGCAAGCCCTCGCTATTCCAAAATATCAAGGAGGTTGGGGTTGAAATGTCCTATTCTATTCTCTGAAGCACTTGCCGCCAAAAATGTTTGGAGATTAATAGAAGGATCAAGAATCTGGAGAGAGATTATTATTCATAAGTACATTAAACCTTTCTTTTTTTTTGGAGTGGATTCAGTCTCCGGTTAAAACTGTTTTGAATGCTTCTATTATATGGAAAGCAGTTGTTTCTTCTTTTGACGTCTTAGGCGCTAACTTGTCATGGAAGGTGGGAAATGGGCGCATCCTGCGGGTTGGAGAATATGCCTAGGTAAGAAACATGAATGTCTTTCTCCTTCATCTCCATATGAATTTTCAACTTAGGTTCATAGGAATACACAATCTCTCTCAAATAGCTGATCTCAGGAGTTCTTCTAGTTCAGTTTAAAGTTGGTTAAAGGCAGATCCTCTGAGATTTATAGACGAAGAGGAGAATGTTTGGAAATCTTTTCACAAAACAACTAACTTTAAACCACATTTTCTTAACATCTATTGAGGACCAGTTGGTTTGGTCTTATGATGAACATGGAATCTATACACCTAAGAAAGGATATGACTATTTATTGGGAGTGGAAAGAACTAACTAGACTTGGTGGTGGAAGTCTATTTGGAAATTCAACTGCCCTCCGAAATCCAAATTATTAATGTGGTTTTTCTTAAATGAAAAATCCCTGACATGGTATCATCTCCAAAGAATAAATTGGGAGGGACCTAGTAGATGTAGTTTATGCTTTGAAGTTGAAGAAACTAATAGGCATTTGGAAGCTGATTGCAAGTTCACAATTCAAGTATGGAAGGAAGTTGAGGTACTCTTGAAATCCAGATTCAGTTGGATTGGAAACTCTGCACAGGATTGCTTGAAGCATTGGATACTACAGCTAAACTACAAAGATTACAAAATCTTTCCATTAATAATCCTTTGGCAGATTTGGATAGCTAGAAGCCTCTCGGTTTTCAAAGACAAGCTTAAAATTCCCTTATAATGCACAAAAAACGCAGTAGCAGTCCTAAATTGTTTCCCCCAGGAGGAGATAAAAATCAAACTCAGAATGGTGGAGATAGAAGATTTCAATCAAGACATGCCTTGGGCATACTTCGACGGGGCAACCCAAAATTCCAAAACAGGAGCTGGATGGGTGATACATATACATAATGAGTTTAAACTAAGTTTTAAAGCAGGGACATGCGAAGGAAGTAACAATGTAATACCCCTATCTTGACCCTTAGGGTTCATTGGCTTCAATGTAAATATTGTATAAATGCAATGTGTGTTTTCCCTAGTGTGGAGCTCAAGGCCAAGGCCCCACTAGTGGATGCTTAGGGTTATTTCCATAGGAAAGTATTTGAGATTTTGATAATCCATGTGTTGTTAAGCCATGAGATATTGTAAATGATGTAATTATTAAATATTGCAATAAAATACCAAGAAAGCTGGCTAAGGAGGCAACCAATGAGAAGGGGCCATGTGTATCCACTAGGGAGAGGTGAGGGGGTTATGGGATTGGAACCCATGATGCCACATGTAAAATTGTGAACCCATTTGACTCCCCATGCTGACATTTAATTCTGTTGTAAGAAGGTGGTCGAGAAAACCATTCCATGAAGTCGATGGAGTATGGAGCGGCCCTGCGATCCGTATGGAAGGGTATGGCTCTGTTGTACTCGCCCCTTAAGCCACTCAACCTCCTGGGAATTCGATCATCCTAGTCCCTATCCCATTGTTGACCAATGAACCTCAGTACCCACGCATTGCATGTAATGTCCCTTCTTTGAATTTTATTAAAATGGTGAATTTTTCAACTTTTTCCTCTAGTTCGACCTTTGACTAATCTTGGGTTCTTGACCTCCAAATGCTCCCAAATTGTCACAGTAGGTGTATGAATGGTTTTAGTACATAAATATGAGGTTCATGAACGATTTAGAGTCATCAAATAGCTTCTGCAACTCTCCTTTAAGTTCTGTCCCAAGTAGGGAACTTTACTAGCAATTTGGGGTTTGAATCCCTCTTAGGTAGGTGCTAAAGATGGCTCTCCAAGTGCTATTGGACCCTCTCGAATTTAATGACATAGGAAGGGGAAATATAGGGGACATTAATAAGGACTCATATGAATCTCTATTCAGTCAATTAACTCTGCTACAACCCTCTCCAAATCAGAAGCAAAATACTAATTTTGACCTTGGGGGAAATGATAGGCAATTTTCTCCAAATGCTTTAAAAATGAACAATGTGACTCCCAAAGCTTATGCACTAAACATGAAAATTGTAATACACAATATTAATAGTCCATATATCATTATTCAATCTGTGTTTCACTTATTCATTCGAAATTATCATCACAACATTGGCAAACATCAACATAGTGGGGAAAAGGCACCATTTTCTCATTAATGATCAGATTTATGCATTTCCACTAGGTATCTTGACCTGAAAATTTCTGAAGGTGAATAACATATCATTTAAATCATATTACAAAATAAATGGGGCATTATAAGCTCCCACAAAGAGAGCAATAGCTCACCCAATGCGCCTCTCCTCAAGGATCATGGATATGCCAAGCAAACTGGAAATGGTTGGAGGAATGAGCTGCACTAAGAGTGACCACGAGCTGACTTGTATCTTACACTTGCAAATAAAGACTCCATTGAATCTCTCATGAAAGTTTTTAATGGCCTTTCTCACTACCAACTAGGATGGGAATCTTTCACCCTCGAAATTGGCTAAGGCAAGTAGAGAAGCATTCCACTAGCTCTCTTCACAAATACAAATTCTGAAAATGATCAAAATCCATCCTTCTTCTTTGTTATTGTATTTTATAAACTTCTAAGGTCCTCCTTGGGTCGAATTCCTTCCAAGGGATTCATGCCAACTCCAGTTGGGAAGAGATTCCAATGTGTGCCACTTGTCCCTCCAATTCTAGCCTCCTCTTCCACCAAATTCAAATAGGTGTCTCTTTGGCTTCCCTAACTCCCTTGAGCACCCTCTTGGAGGCTATTTTTAGCCCTGACATGTCATTTAAGTCAGATTTAAGCATTCAGGTGTGATTTGTGTCATAGGTGTCATAGCATCTTCATCATTGTTGTCATAGAGCTAGGGAATCTAGTCCAAGTGTCCCACTAGCTCCGAAATGCCTCTTCCTCTTCCATGGGAGTTACTCTTCCACTCCAATTCGACCTGCAATGAGTCATGCGAAGTATATTGACCTTCCAACTACCCAAGATGTCATGTCCCAAATTTGGAATTGGGTCACAATGGCCTAATCACATTAGCCATGTTCATTAGAGTTTGTAAAATTGATGTTAAGGGTCAAATAATTGCCAAGGAGAAAAATTACTAGTTTCCTAGGTTTGGGGTGGAAGCTTTGGGATTTGGAATAAGGGGGATAATAAATGATGTTTAGACATTAGAAGGGTTCAAGTATTTAATAAATAGAGTGAATAAAGAAATTCAAGAGAAATCCTAGGTGACAAATGGTTTTGGAGACATATGGAGGATGTGGGACCCACACTAGCTTGATTTTTCATAATACATGGTATCTCTCTATTGCAAATTCAAATTAATGGGAATATGAACACTCTTGGGTGAGTTGGTAAGTCATAACACATGTCATTAATCATCTTACGTCGAATTGGGAAGGATTGGTAACCTCCATGGAAGATAAAGAGTCAAAGTGGAAGTTTGTCGACACTTGGGCTAGATTCCCTAGCCCCTATGACACCAATGATGGAGCATCTATGACAAATATGACAAATTGCAGACCTGACCTTTGACATCTGACCAATATGACATGTCAGCCCCAAAAATAGGCTCAAGGAAGGCGAATTTGGGAGTTGGAGAAGCCAAAGAGACTCAAAATCGAATTTGGGAGAAGATGGAAGGTTGGAACTAGGAGACAAGTGGCAAATGTGGAATATTTCCTAAATGGAAATCTATTGAATCTATTGAGAGGATTTCGACCCTTAGAAGGCTAATGTTGGTTATAAAATGTAGAAATGAAGTATGAGAATGGCTTTTGATCATTTTTAGAATTTGCAATTGCATTTGTGAAGAGGGAGAGCTAGTGGATGACTAGTTTCTTGCCTTGGCCAATTTCGAGGGTGAAAGATTCCCATCCAAGTTGGTAATTGGAAAGGCCATTCACACCTTTCATTTGGAGCTTTAATGGAGTCTTTATTTGCAGGTGTAAGCTACAGGGAAGCTCATGGTTTCTTCTATTGCAGCTCACTCCTTCAACCATTTCCAGTTTTGATGGCATATTCTTGATCCTTGAGGGAGGGCATTTTTGGTGAGCTATTGTACTCTTTGGGGGAGATTTTAATGCCCCATTTCTTTTGTAATATGAATTAAATACTCTCTTCTTCATCTCCAGAAAGTTTCAGGTCGAAATTCTGTAATGTCCCTTGTTAGTAATTTTATTAAAATGGCAATTTTTCACTTTTTTCCCTAGTTAGACCTTTGACTAGTTTTGATCTCTAGGTCCCAAATTTGCCCCAAATGATTTCAAATCTTCTGAGAAGGTATATGAATGAGATTAGAAAATAAATATGTGTTTTAAGGATGCCTTTGGAACTTTAAAATACTTCTGCAAATACTCTTTCAATTCTGGCCAATGTAGGGAACTTTACTAGTAATTTGCCTTTGACTAGTATTGGTCTCTATGTCTCGAATTGACTCCAAATGCCTTCAAATCTTCAAGGAAGGTGTATGAATGATATTAAGACTTGAATATGATGTTCAGGTATGATATATGGCCACCAAAATACCTCTGCAAACTCTCTTAAGATTCTGGACCAAGTATGCAATTTTACTAGTAATTTGGGGTTCAAATCCCCCTGGGGTAAGTATTGAAAATGGCTTCCCAAATGCCTCCAAAGCCACTCAAATTTCTGAACAGAGGTAGGGAATGTATTAAGGATGTTATTAATCTCTCATGTGCACCATTAATTGATTATTATATCTGTTCCAACCCTCTCCCATTCGACTGCAAAAATCACCAATTCGACCCTTGGGGAAATGGCACTATTTCTTCTCCCAGTGCAATTAAACTAAGTAAAAATACTTCAAATGCTCAAGTACAGTACATGAAACTTGTAAAATACATCCATGGCAGTCCATTAATCACAAATTCATCAGAGAATCATCCATTCATTCTAAATCATCATCAATACATTGGTTCACAACAAGGTAGTGGGGAAATGGCATTGTTCTTCCATTAAAAATGAGATTTATACATTTCTACTTGGAATTTAGACCTGAAACTTTTTGGAGATGAAGAACAGAGCATTTACTTCATATTAAAAAATAAATGGGGCATTAAAATCTTCCCCAAAGAGTACAATAGCTCACCAAAAACGCCCTCCCTCAAGGATCAAGAATATGCCATCAAAACCGGAAATGGTTGAAGGAGTGAGCTGCAATAGAAGAAACCATGAGCTGCCCTGTAGCTTACACCTGCAAATAAAGACTCCATTAAAGCTCCAAATGAAAGGTCTGAATGGCCTTTCCAATTACCAACTTGGATGGGAATCTTTCACCCTCGAAATTGGCTAAGGCAAGAAACTAGTCATCCACTAGCTCTCCCTCTTCACAAATGCAATTGCAAATTCTACAAATGATCAAAAGCTGGTTTCATTCTTTGTTATTGACATTTATAAACTTCTAATGTCCTCCATGGGTCGAATTCCTTCCAAGAGACTCATGCCAACTCAAGTTGGGAAGAGATTCCAAAGAACGCCACTTGTACAACAATTCCTAGTCTCCCACTTCCACCAAATCACATGTGGAAGCATATTAGCTGCCCTAACACCCTTGAGCGCCCTCTTGGAGTCTATTTTTAGCCCTGACATGTCATATATGTCATATGTCAGCCTTCAGGTCTGATTTGTGTCATAGGTGTCATAGCATCTTCATCATTGTTGTCATAGAGCTAGGGAATCTAGCCCAAGTGTCTCACTAGCTCCAAATTGCCTCTTCCTCTTCCATGGGAGTTACTCTTCCTCTATATTTCGACCTTGGATGAGTAATGCAATGAATAATACCTTTTGGACTCCCCCAAGTATGTTACCATTCACCTTGAATTCGAATTGGTGAGAGAATGATGCCAAGTGTAGTGGGAAAATCTAGCCATATGTGGGTCCCACTTCCTCCATGTGTCTTCATGATGAAATGCCACTTTGATTTTCACTTGTATATATTTATTTATCTCCTTTATTAAATATTTATGCCATTCTAATGTCCAAACATCATTTATTATCCCCATTATTCCAAATCCCAAAGCTTCCACCCTAAACCTAGGAAACTAGTAATTTTCCTCCTTGGCAATTATTTGACCTTTAGCATCAATTTGACAAACTCTAATGAATAGGGCCAATGTGATTAGGCCATTTTGACCCAATACCAAATTTGGGACATGACAAATTCCAAGTAGAAATGTATAAATCTCAATTTTAATGACATAACAGTGCCATTTCCCCACTACCTTGTTGTGAATCAATGTAATGCTGATGATTTCGAATGAATGGATTATTCTATGATATATTTGTGATCAATATACTACCATGGATGTCTTCTACAAGTTTCATGTACTGTACTTGAGAATTTGAAGCATTTTTACTCAGTTTAGTTGTATTGGGAGGTGAAATAGTGGCATTTCCCCAAGGGTCGAATTGGGGATTTTTGCAATTGAATGGGAGAGGGTGAGAACAGTTGTAATAATCCATTAATGGTGCATATGATATTTTAATAACATACTTAACACCTTACATACCTCTGTTCCTAAATTTGAGTGGGTTTGGAGGCATTTGGGAAGCCATTTTCAGTACTTACCCCATGGGGATTTGAACCCCAAATTACTAGTAAAATTGCATACTTGGTCCAGAATATTAAGAGAGTTTTCAGAGGTATTTTGGTGGCCATATTTCATCCCTAAAAATCATATTCAAGTTCTAATATCATTCATACACCTTCCTTGAAGATTTGAAGGCATTTGGAGTCAATTTGAGACCTAGAGACCAATACTAGTCAAAGGGAAATCCCTAGTAAAGTTACCTACATTGATCAGAATTGAAAGAGGATTTGCAGAAGTATTTTAAAGGTCCAAAGGCATCCCTGAAACACATATTTATGTTATAATATCATTCATATACCTTCTCATAAGATTTGGGATCATTTGGGGTAAATTTGGGACCTAGAGATCCAAACTAGTCAAAGGTCAAACTAGGGAAAAAAGTGAAAAATTGCCATTTTAATAAAATTCCTAACAAGGGACATTACACAAGACCATTAGACTCCACCTTGGATTCGAATGGGTGAGAATAGAATGCCATGTGACATGAGGAATCTAGCTTTGTGTGGGTCCCACATCCTCCACATGTCTTCATGATCAATTGCCACTTTGATTAGATCCCTTATTGCAAATCCTCATGTCTCCATCCAACCTAGGGAACTAGTAGGATTGATGGAATTTCCCTGTTATGAATTTATTTGAATGGGGACATTACATTGCAGATCCGAACCGTGAAGAAAAGAGAGAAATCATGATTCTGTGTATGTGTGAATTTGCAGAGCCGAGGATACAAAGAAACCTTGCGTAAGAAGTGAAGTCAGTTGGGGAAACCCTTGGATAAGACCCTAAGATGAATTACAGAATGTGAGAAGCTTAGTGAAGCCGTGAGAACAGTTAGATCTATTTGCAGAGGACTGAGTTGTGGGGAAGAGCTTAGGCCGCAACCTTGAGAAGAACCCAACTTGAATAACAGATGGTTGGATCTATTTGATAAACCTAGTGAAGGCTGAAATCTCATGAAAACAACAACTTGGAACTTTCTATACCCACCTTGAAGAGCGCTGGAGGGAAGGGGCCTTGAGGGACTGTGCAACAGAGAAGAGGGCCTTCCTTGTGTTGGGTGAGGTAGGTAATGTGGGTGCCATGTTTTTTGAGTGATCTAAGATGCATGTAGCTCTGTGGGTGAGCTCACTAGATTAACAACATCCTCCATGTTCCCTTGTATGCTTGATAAACCCAACTTGGGTGGAAAGTTGCTCTCACTTAACAAGTTACTTTGGCAGCTTCATTTCCAAGATAAGTGCTTTCTATGGTGTAAAATGATGTTAATTTGCCTATGTTATGTTATGCTTGTTCTGCTCAAGTTATTGAATGGATGATTATATGAATTGATCAATAGGGATTTATGTATAATCATGAGTATGAGGATGACTTTATGTTTGAATGCTTCATCATTTACTTGAGTTTATTATGTTGCTAACCTTGCAGGTTGTAGATGCATTGATTAGCTTTGGTTTCATAGTATATGTTTAGATATGCATTGCATTCACTTTTAAGAGGGATTATTTGGATTCATCTGGACTAGGGAAAAGAAATTAGAAATCCCTTGTTGTGTTTAATGACTTGTTGTGTTTAATAACCTGATCAGGTGAAGGGAGAAGCCATGGCAGGGGACAAAAAGAGCTCCTTGTTTAAGGTTAATGGAGCATTGAGGGAGTTAGAGATATGTTTTAGTTGGAAATTTGGCTAAGTTAGAGTACTCATATGTGGTAGGCAATCACACCAGTGGATAGAGCTCTCCAGGAGCTTTCCAACGGTACCGACCTTGTCCAATTTGGACCAAGGATAAAGGAGTTATAAGCTTGGGAAGTTTGCAGGTGGAGGGATCTATGGTCCTGACCTTTCCACATCCGTAATGCGAATTGCGGGTTGTGAAGGTCGGGGAGAAACATTTGGAATGACGTGGTTAGCCTTTCAAATTTATGAATCCACAAGATGGATTGTGGATTGCAAAATTTGGAAGGGTGATTTCCCCAGGATCTGCGCGTTGGAATCCCGACTTTCTACATCCGCAAGGTGGATTGCGGATTGCGAGAATCAGAAGGTGATTTCCACGGGGATTGGTGCGTTGGATTTCCGACTTTCCAGATCCACGAGGAGGATTGCGGAAGTTGGAAGGTGTTTTCTCCCCGGGATACGAAACCATATTTTCGATTTTCGACATCCGCAATGCAGGTTGCGGATTGCAGAATTGCGGAGGAATAAAATCTTCGGGACGACGATTTGAGGACTCTGAGTTCCGCATGCAAATTACGAAACCGCGGAATTCAGACAGGTAATTTTTGAGCTCGTGAAATGACTTCTGTTTGACACACAATCTACCAAGAGCGGACTCGAGGCCTGATCTCCCTAGCTTAATGTAAGTCTAGAACAAATAGGACAGAACATAGAATACTTTCCTAGATCTAATTAGAGATCGAGTAGATAGATGCTTTACCTTTCAGATCGTTGATCCTTTCTCCTTGATGTTTGCTTCAAGCTTGATGGTCTTCAGATCTCAGCTACAAAACCTGTCAAGACAACACAGAAACAAAACAAGTAGTAAAATGCACCTAAACAATAACAGATCTAAGTAAGCAGTTAAGGAGGCAAACTACACAAAACATCATCCATGCAATGAGATTTGGTGGAAAGCATTTATATTACTGTATAAAAGGGAAAGTACATAGAAGGAAGTGATTACAACCAATGTCTTAATGTAGCATTCTTTCTCCAACCAAGCCAATGCCAAAGCCTCCAAAGGAATGATGGATCTCTCGAAGGATGAGTAGAGATTTATCCTAAGCTAATTTCACCAGCATATAGATACTATAGACTTCCTCCCTTTGGAATGGGAATGAGATTCACTTATATAGGACTAAGAGGATAGGATAGGTTGAGATATGGTAGGATAGGGTTAGGTGATCTCACTCAAGGGCTAGGTAACCAAATGCCAGCTCCCCTATAGGCTAGGGATAGGGATCCACAATACTTTCCTCTGAGAATGGGCTCGAAAATGCTCTTTTATCCAACTAACTAACATCGTCGCACGCTGCATTAGGACAACCTACGACGTCGCAGGTTGCACAAGGGTGAACTGCGATGACCTCGAAAAATAGGTCAATTAAGCCCTCCAGTCACAGGGAACTTAAGGGATGTATACACTGAGTCTCGGGGTAGTAAGATTTAGGTGTAACAGAATGCCCCCCAAAGCATGAAGCTGTTGAAAAATGAACAGGTGAAATGCTTTGACAGAAAAAAATGGCAATGGACTTGTCGGATGAAGGATGTTGTTGTAGTACAACTGACTCTGAGTACACAGTCTCATATCACTCACAACATGGCTGCTGACCAATACAATGCAGATCCATGGTAGTAATGACCGACTGAACATAATCATGGCTACTAGACACAAGTGTAAATCCATGATGAGATGCTAACACAACCACAACCAATACAAAAGTGGATCCATGTAATATGACTCAAAACAATCTCCATCGCAACCTTAGTAAAACATGACTCCCCAGGGTCTTCAAGCCGAACCCGCAATGATACGAATCTATCCATGTGATTACAAATGTCTTGACATTGAACATGGTAGAAACCACTTGATTACCGATCGTTGATGTATACCGTTAACAAGCGCGAGGGAAATCACCATTAATGTCAATGATTCCCAAGGTATCACAGTACATATCGTCAAGCATGAATAAATGAGTTGAAGTCGAATGCTTAACGAAATATTTCAATCAAGATCGTCAATGATGTAAACTCATGTCGAACGCAAGGTAACCTTCCATTGAGGCATGCAGGCCCAAGGTACTCGATTGGTTTCTAGATTCAATCCTCGGATGATGATTTGAAGTCGACAAGGATGAATCCGTCGAAGGAGGGCCATGATGAATCCCCCATCATTGACACGAAACTTGATAACAGATGTTTGGAGTAGATCGGATGGTACAATAACATGCAAGACTGACTCAAAGTAAACCAACATGGTGGAAGGTGTACTGACTGCAAATGATGAGTAGTGAAAGTATTCTTGAACATGGGCATGGCATGACTTGGCAGTATTGACATGACGAGTACGACACCAACTCCTAATGCAACTGATGGTGGAAGTATTCTTTGGATGACCCAAAGGAGTAACAAGACTCAGGAAATAGGCAAGACTCGAGGACAAACGGATGACACAAGTGCAGTATGCAAATGCAAATGAGTGCCATGTTCAAGAACGACTAGGTACTGCCACAGATAAAGGGTGTAACATAAAAGCTTTCATTTTTCCCCATCGTGAATGATGAGTGCCTCATGTGTTTTTTATGAGCTTGATGAGGGTAACCAGATGCTCGGTATAGCTCATCTCATAGATGAGTCCAAACCCAAATGCTTTTCGAACCTGGGAGAGGAGGGGTTCGTCCCATGAGGGGCCCTTCAATGTTAGATTTTAACGAGTCCATAGAAGGTAAACTCGGTCGTCATTTTAGGTTTAGAGAGTCTGAAAAGAACTAAAGAAGACTCCAATGGTCCTTTTTCGTAAAGTTAGCCTCTTCGCCCGAAAAAGAGTAAAACAATGCGAGAGAGGACTCTTCCAATCATGATTGACTGGAGTATTCATTTTTCGTAAATAGTGCCCCCTGATCCGAAAAAGGGGAGACGACCGTTCAAATACTTTAGCAAGCGTGAACGCGACAAGTTCGCTTGGCGATCTTTTCGTATTTCGAGAGCCTGAAAAGAGCTTAAAGATAGACTTTGGGGCGGTTCCTTTTCCATAGGAGTTTAACGAGCCTGGAAAAGTGATAAATCATAACTCGGTGACTTATTCTCATGGTTTTAAGAGCACAAGAAAGAACAAAGAGTAAGTTCGTCATCATTAAATAATTGAAATCTAACGGATGAAAATAACAACAAAAATATTCAACGTGTTGCTCATACCTAAGATGATCACTACGATGCAAAAACGACGCAAATGAAACACTTAACGTCTCCTGCATGCTTGAAAACTAGGTCAAATAGTTAACCGGACATTCAAATGCGGTAAAAATGATCCAAACTATAGCAAATAACCCATAGAGCATCTAAATTTGAAAAAGAATATTCCCTTTTGTTTATAAAATAGAAAAAATGACCAAATATAGTTACCATTGTTATTGGCCAAATTTGGGGAGAAGAAAGTGGCATTTGGAGCAAAATTTCATTCGTCGATTGCTGAAGCTACGAGTGACCATTTCACGAACCGTTCGGAGCAGGTAAACCTAAATCACAACCAGCATCTTTCTAGTAGTTTACAATTTCATTTTTTTTCTTCCATTTTTTAGGTTTTTGGGTAGATTTGTGAGGGGATTTTGCGCCCTCGGGTCGTCGCAGGTCTCCCTTACGGGAACTGCGACGAACCCGGGTCATCGCAAAACCTGTAAGGATGTCTTGCGATGATGTCTCCATGTCATCAAAGATGGGGCGCGACGGTGGAAACGTCCATCTCAAAAATCAAACCCATCCCACAAGAAAAACTTTTGATGGTTTGGGTGAGGTCTAATGGTGTTTAAATGCTTCCTTTGACAGGTTTGTGGCCGCTAGCATGGTTCTAGAATGGCGCGAGTGTGAACATGAGGTGGAAGATGTACAAGCAGCAAATGATCCACTGAGTGTGGAGGCATTGAGGAACCGTGGGTTGTTGAAGTTCTTCCAGGTCCAGGGCATGAGGGCGCAAGTCCTACTACTAGAGCATATGCCTCGGAGTTGGGATGCATCGCAGCAGTACTTCATGATCGGGGAGCATATATTGACTATAGATGTTGATGACATCTATTTCTTGATAGGACTATCCCGGAGAGGGGATTATGTATCACTCACCGGATACGAGGGAGTGACCGGACGGTAGATGACTTGATCGCCCAACACTGTACTCCACATGCCCATGCCTCTAGTAGGAAAATTCCCAATAAAGAGGTGTGAGATCATCCATTGCGTGCTATACTCTTCACCATAGTGAGGATAGCAAGGAGCCAAGCGGCTCACTTGGCTATAAAGTCCCAAATGTTGTATGCGGAGGACTATATGTCTCTGAAGGTGTTCAACTAGTGTGAGGGACTCCTCACCAACCTTCCAGCTTAGCTCAACAAGTGTCGGCATGGTGAGCTCAAGCAGTTCGGGTATGGATTAGTAGTGATCTCATTCTTGTTGGAGCGAGTTCCCCTCTTATGCCCGCAGGTAACTTTGGATGGCAGGGATCCCAGGGATCCACACATGGCCCAATGGACGGAGGTGATGGCCCGCCATGGTGGTGGGGGTCCGATCATCGGATACGGTTCCGGATTCTTTACCTGGTTGGAAGGAAAGCTACTCACGATTGAGGACTATCCGTACAGTGGTACAGACTTCGGGGAGGATCCAGACCTAATGTTGCCTAAGGGAGCAAAGTGGGGAGAGATCGGTAAGAACAATGACCCTTGTACTTTTTCATTTTGTGCATTTATAGTTTTTTTGGATAGTGCTAATGAGTTAATAACATGTGTGTGCAGATGTGGGCCCTTCACGATTGGTGGGGGTTTCGCTTCTCGCAAGGAGAGGAGAGGCACCACCAGTATCCCCAGCCATGCATGATGCCATCGTGGAGATGGAGGACGTCTATGAGAACCTTACCAGGTTGACATTGGACGTTCCAGATGCAGCAATGCATGAGTTACCGAGGCCCATGCAGAGGTAAACAGTTGGTGTGACCCTGCGCTTCAGTGAGCTTCTCCACAAGGTAGCGAGAGTGGTAGATTGCTTTCACGGTCAGCAGGCGAGAGCTGGGAGACGTAGGGGTGCACGGGCCAGGCGTTAGGCCTTATGTTATTATGTATGTACTGAGAGCTTGTGAGCCTCAGATTTTGTACTACTGAAATCTATCAGGATTCAGATTTTGTATAGACTCACTAAAAGCCATTGTGCTTCATATTTTTGTATCAGCACTACTTTATCTTGATTATATATATACAAACATTTTGGCGACTTTATACATTTGTGTTTGATATGAGATATTATTTATGTGTTTGCTTATGTGATGAATTATTTACATGTTATGTCTACTTTTACAGTTCATGAATATTCTTATGTGTGTGCAATGTACCAATCTAAGATGAAGTTGTCCATGGAGTCGGCAACTGTGTTCACGTCTCGTGGAATGTGCAGGTACTGAATGGATTTGAAGGACCTTTCCAGTAGACAAACTCGTCTGTAGAGATGGAGTAGGTTAGGGTCGCGGATGGCGTAAACCCGATTAAGATGAGAGACCACCAATTGAGAATCCAAATGGATGACAACGTGGTCCATACCCAAAGAAATAGCGTCGGTTAGGGTTCCAATGATTGCCTGATATTCCGCAGCATTGTTGGTTGCGAAACCTAGACACATTCCTCCTGAGCTGATAAGCTCGTCGGTTGGTGAATATAACACCCAAGCTGCCGAGGCAAGGTTGCGGGTATGCCGACTGGCGCCGTCCGTGAATCCGCAGTAAGTTTCCATCTGCACACGCAGACATAACATGGTATAAGTAATGAAACAAGACCTAAGCATGCAAAAATCAAAGCATCACACCACACAAAACACACGCCATGTACAGTATATACAAAGTACTTATGCATGAAAGACTCGGGCATAGTACCTCTTCAAGTAAATCCCATTACGAGGTTCACCTAAAGATATCCCATCGTAGTATTCAAGCTCGTAGGCTCCCTTCTCTAAGACGCGTTTCAGTATGTAGGGTCCATGCCACATGGACTCAAACTTTCCTGCCCCCAGCTTATCATGTCTTTGGTTGTATGTGAGGACCAAATCACCCTCGCTATAGACGCGAGGTTCTACCGACTTGTCATATTGCACTTTGATGCATTTCTTATGAGCCTCGTTGGCAAGAGCGGCATCGCAGCGAGTCTCGTCGAGTTTAGCCAGGTAGAGGAAGCGTTCTTCCTCAGCAGTAGTGTTAGGGAGAAGTTCAACTGCGAGTTTGAGGGATGGAATCTCGCACTCAATCGATAAGACTTCCTCCAATCCATAAACTAATTGGAAGGGGGTAAATCCAGTGGCGGTCTTAACGGAAGTTCGATAAGCCCATAGTGCGGAGAAGAGCATATTATGCCAGTTGGACTTGTGTGTACCCACCATGCGTTGGATCATGGTTTTCAAGACCTTGTTAATGGCCTCTACTTGTCCATTGGACTGTGGGTAGTACGGTGTTGAGTTTTCATGGCAAAAACCCAATCTAGTGCTCAATTTGTCAAACATATGGTTCATAAAGTGAGAGCCATGGTCGGTAACTATAGCTTGAGGAACTCTGAACCGCCCTATAACATGATTAAACATGAAGAGTGCGGCGTTTTTGCCGTCGTCCGTGTATGTAGGCATAGCCTCGGCCCACTTTGTGAAGTAATCCACGGATACTATGACGTAACCATGCCCCCAGGCTGAGGTAGGCTTAAAGTGCATGAAGTCAATGCCCCATTTAGCGAAGGGGCCAACGGCAATAACTGGGTGTAACGGGGCAGGGTGGGTGCGCTTCTTAGTTTGGAAGTGCTGGCATGGAGGACATTTTTTTACGGCCTCGATACAATATTTAAAGATATACGGCCAACAATATCCAGCGCGAAGTATTTTCTGGCTTGTAGCCATCCCAGAGAGATGACCACCACACGCCCCAACGTGACAGCCATTTAAGACGTCTTCAGCCTCTTCATCAGTGAGACAACGTCGGAGAATAGAATCAATACCACGACGGTACAAAGTATCACTGATGATTAGATAATACTTTGCATGGTGGAATATTCGACGACGGTCGTCCCACGAGAGTTGGGGGTTGAAACGTTGGGTCTGAAGATATAAAGTGATATCTCCATCCCATGGATCAGACATGCTGATGAGGAACAATGTCGTCCATAAGAGAATCATTGGGCTCAAAATCGACATCAGCCTGGGGAAGATCATAGATCAGCTCAGCAAACACCAAAGACTTTTTAGACTTAGCGGTTTCAAAAATGAGATTGAATTCCTGCAGTATCACGATCCAGCATGAATACTTGCCCCAAAGCACCTGACGTGTCAAAACGTGGTACATGGGGTTTGAATCGGCAATGATGGTGGTGGTGCGAAGCAAGATATAATGTCGGAACTTTTGGACGACAATGACTGCCGTGAGAGCGAGTTTCTCGACATGTGAATAACGAGTTTCAGAGTCAATGAGACCTTTACTTAGGTAGTAGATCACATGCTCATGGGCGTTGTTGTCTTCTTGAACCAAGACCATGGTGATCGTGGTGGTAGAAGAGGCAAGATAAAGGATATAATCTTTGTAGTAATTGGGCGGTTGGAGCACAAGCGCGTGAGTGATAGCATGCTCGAGACTATCGAAAGATTGTTGCACTTGGTCGTCCCAAATGAACGGAACGTCTTTCTTAAGTAGTCTTATGTAACCCTGCGTCTTTTGCGCGAAATTACAGACAAAACGCATTAAATAAGTTATCTTCCCTTGCAAATTTTGAAGTTCCGTGATGTCAGTGGGAGGTGGGAGAGAAACGATGGCTGCCACCTTCAAGGGATCAATGTGGATCCCATCTTCCGAGAATATGAAATCGAGGAGGAATCCAGACACGATGAAGAAGATACACTTGTGAGGGTTCAGGCGGATGTTATACCGCCTGCATCTGAGGAATACCGCCGTCAGATGGTCAATGCGGTACTTGCGCTACTATGAATGGGAAGGTAGATCGTCCAAGTAAGGCTCCACAAAGTCCTTCACGTCGTGAAAGGCGTACGACATGGCCTGCTCGAATGTGGCGCGAACATTTTTAAGGCCAAAAGGGAGCTTGCGATAAGCAAACGTACCCCAAGGACAAATGAAATTTGTGTTGTGTTGATCAGCCGGGTGGATCTCAATTTGGTTGTAGCCGGAAAAGCCATCCATGAATGAAAAGATGATGCTTCCCGCACAATTGTCGATGATCTGGTCGATAAAGGGAGTCAGGTAATTGTCCTTGGGACAAGCCTTGTTGAGATCCCGATAGTCAATGCAGACACAAATGGTACCCTGCTTTTTAGCTACAAGGACATCGTTTGAGACCCATTCTGTCAACGGGACAAGGTAGATAAAACCAGTTTTCGAGAGCTTTTCAATCTCTGCCTTGATTGTCGTAGTCTTTCGGGGGTGCACCCGTCGTAGTTTTTGTCGAACTGATTTAGCATCAAGATAGGTTTGAATCATGTGCGAAACAAATAGCGAGGTCTAGCTCGGCCATCTCATCATAAGTCCAAGCAAACACGTCCCGAAATTGCTTGAACAAGGCTGTGAACGTTGTAATCTTTTCAGGGGAACACTTCTGGCCTAAACGAATGTGTTCCACTACACCAGGAGTAACCACTATGTCGACCGAAATGGTAGGCTCAATGTTGGCCAAGTTTCCTTCAGAGTCTGTTTGACACGTAAGTATCGAGGACTGAGAGCAAGGGTAAACATCTGGTGTAAATATGGTGCTAATGCTATTCTCCACAGTATCCAATGAAGGAAGGAAAGATGAACGATGATGGAGGTCTTCCCACGGAGGGTCATCCGCGCTCATGATTTCCATAATGGAATCCTCATAATGAAAAGTACAGAGCAGAGGATCGGGTAGGAATGATGTCCAATGTAGAGAACAGGAGGTGGAGGCCAAAGCTAAGTGGTCCTTCAGGGCTGACTGGATAGCCTTGTAAGTGAGTTCAGCGGGTGAAAGAGGCATAGTATCTCCAATCAGGTGTGCGGTGGCTTCATCAGGTACAAACCATTGATCAAAGGAGTTGGGGATAGATGAAATCTGAGAGGATATCATGTTCCTTGGATCGACACAAATCCGAATTTCTCTGGTCTTTTTATCTTGGACGAGCATTGGGATGATCCATTCTGACTCTTTGACAGGCTCAATGATCCCTGCATCCAACATCCGCTCTATCTCAGCCTTCACTTGCTCCTTATATCTAGGGTTTAGTCTATATGGCCTATGCTTTACTGGACTCGTATCAAGTTTAAGAGGGATCTTCATCTCATCAAGGTCCCCGAAAATGCCCTTCATCTCTGAAAAATTTGTTTGGAACAAGTCTTGAAATTCATGTAGTAGACCAGTGACCTTTCCAATTGTTGAATCATCCCAATAGTCCCCAATAATAGAAAACTTGGGATTTTCCACTGACCCAATATTGACCTTCTTAATTTTCAGTGGCTAATTGAATTTTTCGAATGGCATATCTGGTGCCTCGACATCGCAGCTTCCTTCTGACTCCCGGACATAGACAGCTCTATGATCTTCCTCGTCATCGGGTCCTCCCAACACATTAGAACATTCCATCATCATTTCCGGTGTTGCAGTCCATTGTTGTCCCATTGGTCTTTCTATCGGAACTGTCTCAAGTACCTTTTCGCAGATCTCCTGCAATGCACTGTGGATGAAAGGATTCTCATCAGCGAAGCTGAATGTCTGACTGAAACTAGTGGTCAATTCTTCCCACGTAGTTGTTCATCGTCACAGTTCTGTTGCGACATACCAGCTCCATGGTACTTCATCTAGTGTATGGATGAACGCATGAACCCATTCCTACCTCGGCCTCACTCCCCATATGATTTGACACTCTCCCAGATGATCCTTTGGATCACCCCTTCCACTATATTTCTTCCCGTAGTAGCATTCATTCTCCCCAAATTTGACTTCCATCAATTTTAGACACAATTGTCAGCTCGTTATCGATGACTTATGTACAGCCCACCACCTTGCTGGAGTAGCCTTCAATGCTTCTTTTATCGCCAACAATCGCTATAGTTCTGATTCCTTGTCTTGAAACTCGTGAAATAATGTTTCTAGATTAGGTAATCCTTTTTATGTCGGCAGATCACATACCTTCGTCGCTACCCATCTCAACAAATGAGTGATTCGTGCACACTTTCTGAATGACACCTCATGCAACTGATTCTACCAGTTCTCTAGCGCCTCGTCGGAGTCTAATGATGCCGAACCAATACTTTGCCACCCCAATTCTCCATTGGCGGTGGGATTGATGTAATCTTGTGAAACATTGAAGACGTTATCCCATCCTTCTGTAAACTCATCCCTCATTGGTTTGACATATCTTTTCCCTTCAAGTGGATCAAGTGGGGCGATGACCCTCATGTCATGGTTCTCAAAAGACATTGTCCTTTTCTTAAAATTGATGACGGACTAATTCTCCATTTCCCAATCTATTCCCAATAGCACAGGATATGGGCTTGTGTTTTCAACTATCTCTATGATGTCAAAATCTTTGTATGTCTTCAATCCTTATTCTTTGACAGGTAGATGATGCAATCGACTAATTGGTGTAACTTTTCTCTAATTAACCAATCGAAGTTGTATAGGGGACCATACCAACTGCGGTTTCCCCATCATTTCCTAGGTTTTCATAGTTAAGATGTTCACATCCGATCCTAGATCCAAAATGATGGAATCTACATCATATGAGCCAATATGGGCATCCATCTTCATTTCTCTTCCCATTTTCTTCCTGTGTAAGAGCTTTACTGTCCGATCCTGTCGCCCTTCCTCCTGTCGATGCAAGAGGTCGGATATCTCTGCCAGCGCATCTTGATCCTTTGCCAATGTCAAGCAAATTTCTAGAAAATTTCTTAGAGTATTGATCTTCCCTAACGACCTCCGCGAATATGTTGTATAAAAAATCGACAACATCTCATAGATAGGTTCTTTATTGACTATAGGCGGTGACTTCCCATTGTTCTTGATTAGTGCATCTCGAACTTCCATAAATACTTATTTTTATGCTTCGATGTTAAATCGTACTTGCTTCCAAGTTGTAGGTCGAACACTAGGCAGTGGCCTATCTTCTCTTGTCGCAGCTCCTCCTCTGGTTACCACTGCAACATTTACTGGTCGACTTCTGATCTCAACGAAGATCTTCTGCACATTTGGATTGGGATTCTGGTTCTATTTTACATTCAGATTTGGTTGTGGTTGTGGTGCATGCTTAGTTCGCCACTTCGCGATTAACTGGACAATATTCAACATTGTGATCCACTGCACTGCATGTACACTTCCGGGTTGGATTTGGGAAATCTCTCTAATAATGTCTGATCTTGCCACAATTGTAGGATGTGACTAGTCCCCGACCTCGACCAAAGGTTCCTCCACAACCAAAATCTCTGCCACGACCCCTGTGGAATCCTCCTCTGAATCTGCCTCGTTGTTGATTGTATTGTTGATGATTATATTGTGGTGGATGATACTATGGTTGATTATACTGCGGCTCTGGTTGATTGTACCGTGGTTGATTATACTGCGGTTGCGAGTGATTATACTGTGGCTCCGGTTGTACAGGAGGTTTCTCATCTCCCTTCATGAAATAAGTATCCGTAGTTCTTTCTTGGATCAAATCATATGCTCTACAATCCTTCTCCTCAAGACCGACCGACCGACCGACAAAAGTTATAAAAAGGATTAGCCAACTTCGACACAACCTTCTGTAAGTACACACATTCTTCCAAGTGATGTCCCCTTGTTTGACAAATTCGACACCAGGGCATTCCCCCTTGGTTAAGCGGATTTCGTGCACCAGACTGTAAATATTCACAGAATTCAGGACACTGATCTTTATGATGTCCTTCAGACTTGCATCGACTGCACCATACCTATTCGCGAACTTCCTTCCCCTTCTTGATATCCTATAGTTGGATAGTCAAATTCGTTAGCTGCGATTGGATTTGTCTCATGCCAATCCCCGTTTTGCCAATCGGCGAAGCTTCGAGCTTCATTGCAATTTCCAATGCCTTCGCCAAGGATACAATCTTCTGCTGCATTAGTGGCATCTAAATGTGCGATATCAATCCTGCAATAAACCATCATTTATGTTGTATGTCACTCATTCCAAAACTTAATTTGGCCATCATAGTTTTGTACTTCTGATCAAACTCCCACACCGACTCATTAGGGAATTGCTTTATTTCCTTCAACTCTGTGATATACTATGATTCCGATTTGGGTTTCCTAAATTCATTGATCAACACAGCTTTGATTTCTGCCATGGTTTTCTACGGGTGCTTTGTAGGTATTTGTACTAACTTCATATACCAATCCAGCGCATGGCCTCTGAAGGTTATCGTCAATTGTCCTTTCTTAATATCGTCATCCTGGGCTTGTTTCACTGTCCACACCGCTTCCCATAAGAACCATTATTGTTCGGGATCCTCGATCCCATTACCCTGAAATAGAGGCATATTTACGTCGTCTCCCCCCATCGTTGGTTTTCTACTGGTATTTGTAGATCCACTACTCTTACTATTGTTCTGACACGCAGGACAACCCTACGAAGAGCTTGTATTTCTTCCTCCAAATTTTGGCGCAGTGCATGGGGTTGTGGGTACGTTGTAGCTTTGGGTCTGTCCTTCCTCAGGTTCGGGGGTATCCTGGTCATCCTCTTCGTCATCGTAGGGTTTCTCAGTCCCTTGTGGTCCCGTTTCATAGTTCTCTGTTTCGATCGCACTAGGACTCTCTATCTCTATCTCAGTCCTCCTCTTCTTCTCCGGCCGAAATCTCACCCCACTTCTCAGGTGACCACAATCTTCCACAACTTCCCTCACAATTTCCTCGTAGCTCATATCCATCTACCATGCATCATTCTATCAGACCCGCATTTGCGCGGTACCCACAGCCTCCACACACCTGATCTTTACTCGTGGGATTTCATCTTTAATATTCCCTTTTCACAAATGAGCATTTTGATCCACAATTTTAGAGACAATAGATACCTTCCACTAGGTCCCTTGAAGAACTTCCTTTATGTGTCGATGTATGATTTAACTATGTCGACAACAATCTCAGTAATGTATCCTTCCAAAATTTTATCTACCCAAACCTCGACAGCCCTTGAAGCTTTATTGTTAACCCTACTCAATTGCTGGATCAGTTTTGGGGCCAGTGTTCAGGCTGACCTCCTTGGAAATTCTTCTTCTAAAAAGTTAGTTGCGCCAACCATTCATATAGCAGTATAGGAAAGTCACAGAAAAATACCTCGTGGATATCAGAGTAGATGTACTTTTGCAACCACTTGGTTGTCAACTATCCAGGGTTCTGATTTTCTTCCTCAACAAATTTTCGCGTCTTCTTATGGAACCATTTTGTGATCTCCAGCTTTGTCGGATGCCACAACATGTCCTCTCTCTTTCACACTAAGGTCCCAACAAAGGAACCATTTGTTGACATAGATCTATCGACAGGGGTTCACATCGCACTATTGTCAACAAAACTCAACGCAATATCCCTTAGACATCGGCCCAAAAAGGGTTTAACCTTTCCAACAACACCCGCAGAGTGAGTGAAGTCTCACCCGAGATATCTAAGGGGGCTGCAGGAACCACGTTTCCGCAGATATAAAAGAACTTGCATCATTCACACTCAATCACAAGGTATCCCAGAGATCGACATAAACATCATTCGCATCAGATCTACACAATAACAGATGATAGCAGCATATCTAACTGATCTGAGATACATAACACTACCGCGACATCACACATTCATTCTTAAACTAGATTTAACTATGCTGCTTAATCATACATTCAATTATATTGCAATATCACATGTTCAATCATACTACGACAAGTTAAAAGAGACAACGACATAGACAAAGCTATCCTTCTTATTACTCCTCATATCGCAGAATCAAAGATACACATCCACATAACCAATACAAGGTGAGATCCGCAAATCAACATCAGGATGAAAAATACAAAAGATGTCGAAATTCAGATCAGATCATATACAATGTCAAATATAGATCGATTGATACCCAAAAATATGCCCTTAGGCTTTCAATTCTACTCTTATTTATAGGCTTGCTTGGCCGTTACACTTGGTCCACTTCACAGAGTGACTCGTTAACTAATTAACCAAATAACTAATTAATCTGCACTATCTGCTTAACTTCCGCTATATCTTCTCTGTGAATGGTCCTTCACCCTTTTCAATGTCCCTCCCGTCATCGAATGTACCAAAACTTGTGCGCCTTGACCCCGTGCCAACAATCTCTCAAAATATTTTGACAAACTGAGCTGGGAATTCATGAGAGAAATGCTTCAAGCTTTCAAATTCAGCCAAGAGTGGACTCGATAGATCTCTTCCCTCACCTCCTCTGCCTTCTTCACTATCCTGGTTAACGACTCTCCCTCCTCCACCTTCTCCCCTCCCACATGCATACATCAAGGGGACCCCCTCTCCCCATTTCTCTTCATCCTCATGGCAGAAGGACTGGGTAGAATGCTTCAAACCACGATCACCTCTGGAACCCTTCGAGGCCTCTCCCTTCATGGGGGGATCCCTTTTCCTATCAACAATTTGTGGACGACAATCTCCTTTTCGGACACCCGTCGATCCAGGAAGCTCGCTCTCTCCAAAGAATTCTTCAGACCTTCTCGGAGGCCTCTGGGACTACCATCAACCAAGAAAAGTCCCAAATATTCTTTTTTAACACCAACATCATCACTTAACGCAATATTGCACGTATTCTAGGTTTTTTTGTCTCCACCTTGCCCTTTAAGTACCTTGGAGCCCCCCTCTTTGATTTAGCTATGAAACATTCCTCTTGAAGGGAGCTCTTAGACAAACTTGAAAACCAAATATCCTCCTGGACCTTCCACTCTCTCAACCTCGCCCGTCGTTTGACTCTCCTAAAAGCAGTCCTCCAATCAATGCCCCTCTACCTTTTTTCAATACTGGATGCTCCTAAATGGGTCTTGAAATCCCTTTGGAATCTTCAACGGTCCTTCCTTTGGGGAAAAGATATTAAGAATAACAGGTGGTCCCTTGTTAAATGGAAAACAATCTGCCTCCCCCAGTGGGAAGGGGGCCTTGGATTGAGCGACCCAAAAATAAAAAAATGAGGCTCTCTCAGCCAAAATCTGGTGGAAGTGGGTCTCAGAGAATAATACTCCTTGGGCTCAGCTCTGGAACAGAAGTTATGCTCACATCTGGGTCCCCTCACATTTAATTCGTTATAATCAAGAACCTCCTGGATCGTTGATATGGAAAGCTGCCAACATCCAAAAATCCTTAATCCAATAACATAGCTTTTGGGAAATCAAAGAGGGAGCTCATTCCTACTTTTGGAAGGACTATTGGCAGCAGATGCCTGACTACAACAATCAGTATGATAACCAAAAGATTCAGGATTTAATGCAAGCTACATCACTCTCGGTCGTTCAAGACTACTGGGAACCTGAAGGCTCTTTCCCTTTCCACCTATGGAAGGAGCCTACCCATTAGAGCAACGACATCGAGCCAGGCCTCCTGGACCCCATCTGGCAAGACCTTAAAACTAGGAAGATAATAATTACGCAAGTCCCTGACATCATCCGATGGGGACACCTCCCCAAATGATCATTTACGGTCAAGGAAGCATACTCCATACTTACATGCAAGGAGGAATATCATTACTTCCCCCTCCGAAAATCCAATCTGTTGCCAAAAGTTTCATCCTTCCTATGGTTGCTCTCTCACCGGTGCATACTTATGTGGGACAATCTAATAAAAAAGGGCTTCCATGGGCCTTCCCTCTGTGTCATGTACAAAGATCACTCTAAAACCATTGATCATTTGCTTAATTCCTGCAGTCTTTCCTCTGATCTCTGGGACCATGTGGCTGAGCAGTACAGAAGAACTAACAGAGTTAAAGGAGACATCATCGAAACCATGCAAATATGGGACGAAAATCCCTTCTAAAGCGCTCTTCTTAACATTCTATGGGACCTCACTCTTGGCTTCATTGTTTGGAACATTTAGAAGGAAAGAAACATCCGCATATTTGAAGATAAGAGCAGATCCATTGAAGATAGTTGGCACACCATCAAAAGAAACCTCCAGGAGACTCTCTACTCTAAAGATTGGAACAATTCAAACCACCCTACTAATTCAGTAGAAAAAAAGTAATTCTAGCCAATTGGAATCTCACTCCATCGTCTCTCCCACCTACGCCTAGAAGTGCTCATATGCACATCAACATCCCTGATAGCTGGGCCCCTCTCCCCAAGGGCATTTTCAAACTCAACTTTGATGGAGCCTCGAAGGGAAACCCTGACATCGCTGGTTATGGTGGTGCTCTTTGAAACTATAAAGGTGACATCCTCGGGATTTATTATGGAAACATTGGGCATGATAGAAACAACGCAGCGGAACTGGAAGGTCTGCTAGAAGGAATCACCATAGCAAGTAAACTGAAACTCCTCCCTCTGATCGTCTATTAGGGGAATCTTGAGGTCTAAAATGGGCCTCCTAAGAGATATAATAAAATATTACAAGTTAGATATTTTGTGGGAGAGATATATTCACAACTCACCTTTTACACCACAATCAATGTAACTATGGTTAAGTTTTTTTTTTGTGTGTGTGCTAAGGGAATCGGCAACTGGAGGCTGGGTTGGTATTCGCGTGACATGGGGTCCAGGGATCCAATCTCGCTACCACTATACCCCTAGGTACCCCACACACCCCGCAAGCATGGGACACGGGTAAAGTCGGGTGTGATTTGAACTCGTGACCTCCAATTTACAACATGTGACTTCATATCAAGTGAACCGCCAATGAGCCACACCCGTGCGGGCAATGTAACTATGGTTAAGTTAAATTGAAAAGATATCTAAAATAAAATCAATAAAAAAATCATTCTTTGATGTGACTAAAACTATTACTCTTGAATACATCAATTGTTTTTTAATTAATATGATGAATGTACTGATAAAGTAAAAAATAATGTACTCATAAAGTAAAAAGTAATGTACTCATACAATAAAATAAAGTATATTATTTTGAATTTTGAAATATAACTTATTCAATATTCAAAATATGATCCAGTTGTTTCATATCCATGAAAGACCCCCAAGCGCAAGTTCTCTTTTGAACCTAATTATGTCCCATGTTTCTTTTGAGTTGGGTTTGCCTTTCCATTATCCTTTAACCTGATTTTTTCTTCTAAAATTGACTTTGATTTCTTCACCCATATATTTTGGTTTCCACTTGTAAATAATTTAGGGTATTTAAAAAAAAAAAATAGAATTTTGATTTAGGGTGTGAAGATTAAAATTTGTAGAGGACTGCAGCCACTGGAAATATAGTTATGCATGCTGAAGATCTCGGGACATAGGTGGGCATAGACTGGCGACGTGCACACTGGATGCGTGCACAGATTGTTGTGGACTCGTCTCTCTTGCAACGTGCAGGCATAGATTGGAGGTGAGCTCACTCTGGGGAAGGCCGCTTAGCTTGTAGATTTGGTGTTGGCTTCTTTGCATCGGGCCTCCTGCCGGTCGTCTAGCTTAGCCCTAGATCTCAACTTTCGCTGAACAGTGCCCTCTAGAGATCACAACCGTGCCCCCAATTGTTCTCACATGCGTTTGAGAGTGGTGTAGGGGCTGGTGTGTGTCCATGGGGTCATGTGACGGTGGACCTCCACCCCTCCCACCTGCAGCCGAAGCATAAGCCTTCAAGAAATTGATCTGTGCCTATGAGAAAAAGCTGGGGCTCCTCCTGGGCCCCAAGTTTGTTAAGAAATCAGATGAGATACCGACAATAGCACTCCCTCTGGATCAACCAATGAAAGTGGTTGTTTCCGTGGCAATCGAGCTCAGGTGGGACAGTTCTCAAGGCTTTGGCCTTCATCACGCACAACGAACAACTCGATTCAAAAAATTTGGAGGCCACTAATCTCTACCAGCGTAACCTGCTACGCAGTAGGTAGAGGATTCTTCCTGTTTGAATTTATCTCAAAAGACGACAGGGATTTGATCTTCAGAAGTGGCCCATACTTCATGGGACCACAAGGACTGTACTTAAATCGATGGACACTTGATTTCAATCCTAATCTAGATGTGCCCAAATCAATCCCTGTATGGGTTCAATTGCCGAGTTTACCAATCCACTGTTGGAACCCTACGTCTCTACAATCAATAGGGAATGGATTAGGGAAATACATAGATAAGGTAGATCCCAAGGTCAATACTCTTGTGCCCAGATCTGCGTGGAATTGGACTTAGAATCTGGTCTACCTGAAGCCGTCAAACTCACCATATGAGAATGGCATCACTTCCAGAAGATGGACTACAAACTACTGCCATTCAAATGTAGAAGCTGCCACGAACATGGTCACTTCCAAAAGAACTGCCCAAAGGTTCAAGCAAATCAACAAGAAAAAAGAGGCAGAGGAAGGTTGGCAACCAACAAAAAGAACGAAGGCAAACCCAAAAAATTATCTCAAAAAAGATGGCAGCGTCCCTAACTCGTCCATACCCAAATATGGAAAGGAACGAGAATCTTCAAAGGGTACACTATCGATAGGGAACATTTTTGAAGTACTAGGAATCCAAGAACGAGAAGCCAGTGATCTAGTTGACTCCTCTGGAAAAAACATAAAGCATGCAAATGTAGAAAATCAAGCAAACAAAGAAATAACGCCCTCTCAGGAACAAGGCGATAAAGACAGCCTTGAACCAAATACATAGGAAGAAGATACAGAGGAAGAGGGAGGAGAAATAGAAATGTCTCAAAACACCATACAGCAAGGCACTCGGGGAAGGAAATCGACAAAGGAAAGAAGAGAAAGGGCCACTTACAAAGAGAAGCTCCAGGGCTCCCAACCAACATTGGAAAAAATGTTAAACACACGCAGTGAAAGACACCAGGGGCACGCCTCTAAAGGGGCCACTCCCAACCCAAAAAAGTAAGCAATGAAGTGCTATGAACATAAAATAAGATAATAATTAAATAATTAATAATTAGGTTAACTAAAGTTAGGTTATGAAATGAGGCGTCTCCTCAACATCAAATGCCCGAGCCATATTTAAGGCAGGGCCATCACTGTAACATGTCATCTTTTATCCTATCAATCAATATATTATTCTTATCTGTTATTCAATATGAGAGTCAGATTCGACTATTAACTTAGTGAACGGATACATTCACTGCATTTGGTATCAGAGCCTTTCGGCCCTCCCTGATTCCGGCTACTGGCCACTTCACCAGAGTTTCTTTGGTTCACGATTTTTAATCAACAAGAGGCCCTTGGCCACAACCACCATTCTCTTCACTCCATTTCTCTATGCTCCCTCCGTGCATTTATTTCGTTCACACTCATCCCATTCCCTCACACTTCCCCCGTCATTCTCCCAGCCTCACCATCGACTGCTGCTCCCACTACACCATCTTCCTTGCACACCTTATCTCCTTCGCTACCACTCCAGACACCTACACGCCACCTCCACTCCTCTTCCCACGCTCCCTTGCTTGCCCGCGTGCCACACTGTTGCGCCTCATCTTGTCCATTGCCTTCCTTCCACCACCACCTCTCATGCACCTCCCTTCCACGTATGTTCCTGATGCACCACCCTTATACCTGCCCTCTCCCGCCACCCTTCTACCTCGCGCCTTCATACTCTACCCCTCGCTGCGCCCAGCACCTGCGAGCTCCACCTGCATGCTTCCACGCTGCTTCCCGTGACTGCATTGCCTCCCCACCGGCTCCCTCCCCTTCGCTCTTCCCTTCCACCTCCTGCATCTTCCACATTCCTCTCGCTCCCTCCCACGCCTTCATTCCACGTCCCTCTCCTCCACGCTCCTGCAACCTTCTCTATGCCACTCCCATCTGCCATCGCCATTCCCTCCTGCGTGCTCCCTCACCTGCTCGCCCTTCGCTTGCTCCATCCCGTCCACCATCTTGCTTATCGCTGCCACCACATCCCTCCACTTCCAGCTCCCAACGTTCGCGCCTGCTACCTCCTCCAGACTCTGCCATCGTCCTATCCTTCACGCCTTCTGCTCCTGCGCCCTTCCTTATCCACCTCTGCAGAACTCTCAAACACAATCCTCCTCCCATATCGTCCACCATCCAATCAGCCTGCCCTCCACCACCTTCCCCTTGACCACCTTTCGCGCCTCCACCCTCAGCCACCTTCCATCCATCAACTCTGCCACCACGACCTCTCCTCCCTTCCACCATCGCCCTCTGCCAACCTTATTCAAACAAAAAAATTTAAATTATAATAATATTATTATTTAAAATACTAATAATTATTATAACTATATAAAATAAAACCCATATTTCTCCATTTTTACCATTTATCCAAAACATATAAATTATTATAATTATTAGTATATAATAATTATTAATAATCATATTAAAGTTATTATTATAACTTAATAATAATAATTACTCTATTTAATAATTGTAAGACTTATTGCAATTATTAATTAAAATAAATAAATAAAAAATTGAAGAAGACCAAAAAATCAAAGAAGAAGAATCGAATTATCGCCAAAAGTCGAGACTATCTATCATTGGAGAAGTCAAGTCAAGGAAGACAAATCGAAGAAGACAGAATCAAGAAAAAGACAAAATCAAAGAAGACAAATCGAAGAAAAAGATGAGTGAAGATCTAGCAAAGACTATCCATCATTGGATAAGTCAAGTCAAAGAAAGACGACCAAGTTTAAGAAAGACTCATCAAATAAATCAAAGAAGATCATTCCACCGTCGAAGAAGACAGAAACCATGGAAGTCAATTTGCGACAAAAATTAGAAGCCGCGTTAAAACGTTATTGAAAAGACAATGAAGAATTGCACGACATAAATAACAGTTCAAAAATAAGAATTGCATTACAAGAAAGGTACAATGAAATAAAAATCTCTGACCAGGAAAGGCGTATAGCAAAATTGTATGCGCAAATTGATGAATTAAAAGCCGAAAATAAATTCAGTTAGAGGTTAGGAAATCAAGATATAAATAAGGAAATAAATAATTATGAAGCAGAAATAATACGCTTGAACAAAATCGTTAGCGACAAAGATGAAGAACTAATGCAGTTACGGCATAAATTAGAAAGTCAAGAATCAGAGGTCAGCCAATGTCGACAACAGATAAAAGTTCTTCAACAACAAAATGACGACTTTAAAAAGACACATAAGTCAGAGATCGCGAAGACTAATAAAGCATTATCCAACAATGCGGAAGAAATTTTTAGACTAAGAAGTCATAACAAGATACTAGTCACAAAAATTAAGAAGTTGAAAAATAGCCGGAAGATAGAACAATCTATGGACGACATTGAAGGGAAACTTCTAGACAAACAGGAAGAAAATAGTTGTATCAGAAGTCATAATGAAGATCTTAAGGAATAACTTAAGACATCTGAAGATGACAGAAAATCGCAAGTCGAATTGATTAAGATGTTTCAAAATGATAACAGGCAGTTAGAAAACAAGTTGGAAAAGATACAGAACAAAAACTTAAATCCTCAAGAGACGAAAATACAACTTCCAACTCAGATCAATGCTCTAAAGGCGACATTCGTAAACGAAAATGACATCGTGAAAGTTCCCTATCGACACCCCAACCATAAAAACCGATATTTGAAAAAGTGGGAAATGTCGAAAGATAATGGTACTAATGTGATCAAATCTCCTGACGACACATCAATAGGGAATCCCATCAGTCCACAACAAATCAATTTGGGATGGATTGATCCGTCGACATATCAGAAGTTATGTTCGACTCTTAGCAATTCATATCGACATGTTTTGTCATCTACGACACCACATAAAATGATGCAGAAACATTATAAGGCTTTGAGGACAAAGCCTTTCTAAGAGAGTGGCAATGCTACGAACATAAAATAAGATAATAATTAAATAATTAATAATTAGGTTAACTAAAGTTAGGTTATGAAATGAGGCATCTCCTCAACATCAAATGCCCGAGCCATATTTAAGGCAGGGCCATCATTGTAACATATCATATTTTATCCTATCAATCAATATATTATTCTTATCTATTATTCAATATGAGAGTCGGATTCGACTATTAACTTAGTGAACGGATACATTCACTGCATGAAGGTAGTCTCATGGAACTGTAGGGGGTTGGGAAGTAGAACAAAGGAAGAGTCGATGAAAGACCTCCTTCGATCATCAAGCCCGAAAATTCTACTTATCCATGAGACTAAAATGGAGGAACTAGCCTTCCTCCAAACTAGCGGAAAATTTTGGAAAAATGGACACGGAATTGCGGTCAGTGCTAGAGGTGCCTCCGGTGGACTAGGCACCCTGTGGGACAAAGACAAATTTGAACTTTTGGCCCTTGACATTTGCAATCATTGGATTTACACTAAACTTCTCCATAAGGAGTCAGATCTCCAGATCTTCCTGTTCAACATTTATGCCCCGAATCTTATCTCTAGAAAACAAAATACTGTTGGAACCTCATTCAAGACTATCTCAGAATTCACCAATTGGAGAATATCGTTTTAGCTAGAGACCTAAATGTCACCCTATCCCTTAAGGAAAAAAGAGGGGGATCCATAGTAAGAGACCAATTTAGGGAAACAGTGGAAGATCTCATCCAAGAATGGGAGCTAAAGGACATTAAGCCCTCCAAAGGTAAATTCACCTGGACGAACAAGAGAAAAAGGCCCGGGACATATCGCTGCCATATTGGACAGATTTCTTGTCCACAACTCCTTCCTCCTTCTCGGATTGGATATCTACTTTAAAATACTCCCCTTCAACGTTTCTGATTACAAACCTATCCTGCTAGAAGTCTCTAAAAATAAAAATATGGGGCCAATTCCATTCAGGTTCAGCCTGTCATGGATCCAGAAGGAAGGCTTTCAAGAAAATGTTCTCATAACTTGGACGAGACTAGTTACAGGATTGCCCTTCTATGTATGGGAAGAAAAGCTGAGATGACTCAAAAAATAATTAAAGAGATGGGCCAAAAACATTAAACTCCCATCCCATAAGAGGATGGAAGTTCAAAATCAACTGGAAAATCACCAAATTTTGTTGGAAGAAAGTCCGATAACAAGTGAAAACTTGGATCAGGAATTGGAACTCCAAAGGAAGTTCCACACTGCATGCAGAGAAGAGGAAGACTATTGGAGGAAAAAATCTAGAAGCCTATGGCTTCAGATAGGCGATAAGAATACTAGCTACTTTCATAAACAAGCTGAAGCAAGGAAGCATCACAATATGGTCAAAGAAATTCATAGCCACGACCAAATTATCAACGACTTCACCGAAATAAAACATGTTGCACACACTCACTTCAAAGAGCTGTATTCAAAAAACAGTCAAGCTCAAGATGAAAGAAGTAAGAAGATTATTGAATTGGTTAGAACCATTGTCACGCAGGATATCAATAAAAAACTCACTACAATGGTAACCATAAAAGAAATCAAGGAAGCGCTAGAAAATATGGAACCAGACAAAGCCCCCGACCCATATGGCTTTACTGCCAGGTTTATAAAAGCTTGCTGGCCAATAATAAAAAAATACTTACATAGGATGGTTTTAAAATCTCAAAATTGTCATAAGATCGGTGGGAGTACTAACTATGCATTCTTAGCTCCGATTCCTAAAGAAAAAGGAGCCACCTCCTTTGATCGCTACCGGCCTATCTCACTGTGTAACATCGGATATAATATCATCACTAAAGTTATTGCAAATCAAGTCAAAGAAATCCTTCCCACCATCATTCATGAGAACCAAGTGGGGTTTATCAAAGGAAGAAACATTGTTGATAACATCATTCTCGTCCAAGAAGCGATCCATTTAAGTACTCAACGAAGAGAAAAAGGTATGATTGTTAAATTAGATTTAGTTAACGCATTCGACAGGGTACACCATGATTTTTTTTTATTTCAGGTAATGCTCCAATTTGGATTTGCCCCAGAGTTCATCAATTGGGTAAAGCCATGTATTGGATCCCCTTGGATAGCCCCGTTGATCAATGGGTGAGCTGTTGATTTCTTCCAAGCCACTAGGGGGATGCGCCAGGGTTGCCCAATGTCACCTCTGTTGTACGTTATTAAAGCTTCAGTCCTTAGATTCCAATTAGAGCATTGTCGAAACCAAGATGAATTACAGGGAATTAGAATAGCACGTGGAGTCAAAGAGATCAACCATGCTCAATTTGTAGATGATATGCTCCTACTGGGAGGAGCCAGTAATATAAATGCTAGAAGAATCAAAAGGGAGCTCGATCTCTACAAGGAAGCTTCCGGAAGTCAGATAAATTACAGGAAAAGCCAGATATATGGATGGAATTGTAACAATATCGAAATGACTGGCATAACCAGGATTCTAAAAATGGAGGGGAAGGTTCACTGGAACTCTTTTAAATATCTGGGAATCCCCATCGCCGGAGCTAACATAAAATCCGAACATTGGATCCCTCTCCTCGACAAGTTAAAAAACAAAATCAACAACTATGGAGCAAAATGGCTCAACAATGCTGGGAAGATGGTCCTGATAAATTCAGTCATGATCAGCATTCAATTTTTTCAAAGCTCAATTCTTCTGGCCCCATTCGGGTTCATCAACAAGTTGGAAGCAAGCCTTATAAACTTCTTATAGAAGGGTGGTAAAAACAACGAAAACAAACTGCATTTCGTCAGCTGGGGAAAAGTCACCAAGCCAATTTTAGAAGGTGGCCTCCAAATCAGGGACATAAGAGCCCAAAATCTAGCTCTCGGAGCGAAGCTACTCTGGAAATTGGTAACTGGAAATTTAACATGGAGCAACAATGCTCTCTGGAAAAAATATTACATAGGAGCGTGCATAAACTGCCTTGCTAATCCTCCTAAGGTAAGGAAAGGATCTCTGATTTTTAACATCTGTCAGAAAGCTAGTGGGTTCTTCCAACCTCTCTTAACTTGGATCTCGGGAAATGGAAAAAAAATCCTTGTCTAGGAAGACTCTATCCTTAGAGGGACTACATTGGACTCTATTTTAAATAACTCTCACTCAAAATGCATTACAAAACACTCAATATCACCTCCCTTTGGGATATCTCCATATGGAATGAGGATAGCGCCAAATCCTGGAAGAATTGGAAACTCCCTGACTACCCGAACCATCTGATCTATGAAGAGAGAATATTGATCTCCTATATTTAAGGGAATACCCCCGTTGCAGCTAAGATGAAGGACTCACGCGGATGGGGATCAACTTCTGGTTTTTACACAGCCGCAGAAGGTTACAAGCAGATCAAATCAATTCTGAATGCGCCCATTAATCCAAAACTCTGGAAAGAAATTTGGAGACTCAAAAGTCTCCCTGCAGTTGATATATTCATATCGACGCTGGCCCACAAAAGCATTATATCTGGAGAAAATCTCAAAAAAAGGGGATGGGAAGGACCAACGATATGCCCTTTCTATTTGATGTCAGAAGAAACAACCGATCACATACTGATTAACTGCCCCTTTGCAGCAGGGGTCTGGAATCATGCCCTGGACACTTGGTCGACTTAGATCATCCTCCTAGAGATGGCTTCTTCGCTATTGAGTGAGTGGGCCTCTTTATACCCCTACTCTCTGAACAAAAAAGAAAGGACCAAGGCTTGTTGGTCAATGTTCCCAAAATTTATACTCTGGGAACTATGGCTAGAAAGAAATGCCCATATCTTCAGAAACAAGTCTTCCCATGTAGCCCATGTGGCTACGAAAGCCCGTGCCTTGTTGGGTGAATGTTTAAACTCTCTCCCAATCCATGAGAATAACTGTAATCTGAATGGGGACGAATAAGCTTGCATGAACAAATACCTCCCGTCAACTCATGTTATTGTCCCTACTACTACCAAGTTGAAAAAATGGGAAATAAGGATGGATGATCCAACCTTTAAACTGTGGCAGAAATCACTGAAGGGGCATACCCTATTATTCGACGGAGCTTACAAAGGGAATCCAGGGGAGGTTGGAGGAGGAGGGGTGCTGCTAGGGCCTAATGATGATATGAAAACTCATTACTCTTGGGGAATTGGTAAAGACACCAATAATATTGCGGAAGCCTTAGCTCTATGGAAAGGATTGTATCAAGCTAAGAAAATGAATATTAGAGAAATTAATGTTTTTGGCGATTCAAGAATGGTGATCCAAGCAATCATGAACAAAAAAAGAACCAACAATATGAGACTCAGGCACATCCTAGAGAAAATTAAGTTCATTATGAAGCTCTTCCATAGAGTCGAATTCTTCCATATTCTACGAAATCTTAATGGAATTGCGGATATTGCTGCTAATGAAGCAGTCCCACTAAGTAAAGGGACCCTGAAAATCAATGGAATTATTAAAACTGTCACCATTCCTTAAGAATTTCAGTACTCTGGTTTGGAACCATCATGCTGGACAACATATCTTTCTGGAAGAGGTCGATTTGTGGCTGGACCTGAAGCATACTAACCATAAGGTAAACACTTCTCGGATTTGGACATCTCATGAGCGAGTATCCCCACTCGTTGGAACTATCCGACGTCAAGCTAGCAAACATATGACCTAGCTCTATGTTAAGGCAGGACCGCAGATCCTCGACTTTTGGATTCAAATGCAAGTTAAAATAAAAATTAGTATACTTTGATGGATGAGCTCCTGAGACCAGCGGACTCAAAGCTAGCCAAGATTTCCATACTAGGATGGCTACCCGATTTTCTGAAGCAGATAAGAGGTAGCTGCTTCTCAGGAATCATTCTTAGACTCTGAAGATCTTTGAATTGTTATTTAGGAATTAGTTTGCAGCTAAATTGAGATCGACTTTCATGATCTTAAACCTGAATCTTTTGAAGAAATTTTGTATTCTTTCCAATGCTGTTGCAATTGGTTTTTTCTTTTTTTAATCTAAATCATAATCGTTTTTGTTAAAAAAAATATTCAAAATATGATTATAATAACATTAATAATTTTGAATTTTAAACATAAATTAAATTTAGATGAATAAATTGTTATTTCTTTCAAAAATATATATTAATTATATAAATTTTAACTTATATTCATTAAAAATAAAAATCAGTCATATAATCATACAAATCCAACTTATATTTCAATATTTATAAAATATGTTGACTAACTATTATATAAATCTAACTTAAATTTATTAAAACTAAAACTTAATAATTTATTTATATAAATATTAACATTGTTTAAATACTAATAATCTATTTACAAAAATATCTACATTATTTAAATCTATTTTTATTTATAAAATACTTAATTAACTTATATATTGATATTGATATTGCATATCTATAATTTAAATAACCAAGTATTTGTTTTATGTATTCATTAATAATCAACATAATTATTTTTGATTTGTTTTAATTTATATATTTTACAAATATATATATATTTATTTTAGTATATGATATATAATTTTAAATCCATAAACATGTGATATATGTGGAATAATTACTATTTATATAATATATAATTTTAAATTTAAAAATTACTATTAATATAAATATGATAAGTTTTATGAGATACAAGATAATAATATATATATATTATTATCTTGTATCTCATAAAACTTATCATATTTATATTAATAGTAATTTTTAAATTTAAAATTATATATTATATAAATAGTAATTATTCCACATATATCACATGTTTATGGATTTAAAATTATATATCATATACTAAAATAAATAATATAATCATAGATTACGTCTTCACAAGAATCTTGTTTCTATAACATAAGGTTTAAAAGGTTTAAATCTCAAAAGTTTTAAAAGTTTAAATATCTTATCAATTATGCCAAACATTAAAGTAGAATAGTTCATATTTAATAAGATTTTTAAAGTTTAAAAGAATTTTAAATTATATATTATATACATATTTTGATTTTAGTTGAATAGTACATATTTTTTACATAAGGTTTTAAAACTTCATCAATATATTGTAAATTATTATAAATTATGCATTATCATTATATTGCAAATTTATCTATATATTATAATTTACTTAAATAAAGTTTTAAAATTATATATTATATAATATAAATTATTTATATGATTTTGAATAGAATTTTTGTTTTGTTTGTATTAATCATTTATTATTTAAAGACATATGTTATATATTGAAAAGTAATTTTATAGTTTTGATTTTAAATAGAGCATTCACTTTTTTTGTATTTGTAATTTATTTATTTTATATTGAAACATAAAGAGTATCTTGTTTCACTGTGGAAACTAAAATGCCCATCAAAAAACAGACTCTTTATGTGGTGTGCTTTAGAAAATCGGGTGCCGACCTGGGATATTTTGCAGAAAAGAAATTTCCAGGGCCCGGGATGGTGTGCTTTGTGTAAGATGGATTTGGAAACCATAACACACCTCTTCATCACGTGCCCGTTCACGACTGCTGTTTGGAAAGAATGTACAAAATTGGTCGGTTTTGACTGTAGATGGGATGGAACCTCTGTTGGTGTTGCATGGGAGCGCTGGTGGAGATGGGCGAACACTAAAAAACAGAAGATTCTACCACTGCTGATCATTTGGGGGATATGGTTGGCAAGAAATGGGGTTATTTTTCAGGATAAATCTTGCACACCAGAAATTATTTGTACTATGGCGGTGGGTCTTTACATGGCATACCCCGAACATGTAAGGGCTGCACAGCAGAGACGTAACCTGGAAGTGGAGATTGACAGAACATACCCGTGGGGGTTCTTTGACGGAGCTGCTAGCAATGAGATATGCGGTGGGGGAGTTGTTCTTTATTTATCTGATTCTCACTATTTTACTATCACTATGGGACTTGGAATGGGATCAAACAACTATGCTGAAGTTATGAGTTTGAAATTATTACTCATCTTTGCAGCTGAGCAGGGCATTACTAGGCTGGCGGTTTATGGAGATTCTATGAATGCTATAAATTGGACCAACAAAACTCAAGCATGCAGAGTTCTTAGACTTGCTAATGTTCTTCACGTTATTCAGTTGCTCAAACAAACCTTTGACAATTTCATATGCCGGCATGTTTACAGGGAAAATAACCAAAAAGCGGACAAGGCATCCAAAGAAGGGCAGAACATGGATCTCGGCACTTGGAAAGTAGTCGAAGAACAGGATGGACAGAGAACTGAGTTCTTTCTCAGACCTTACATTGCTTAAAACAATTTATGATGCTGTTAAAGTTATGTTTAAATTCTGTTTTAAGCACTCCTTTATATAATCAGCATGAATGGTTGTTATTTAAAAAACTTTTGAAGTTGTAATAGCAAGACAGTCCGTTGGGACAGAACCATATATATTTTTTTGGAAAACAGGGAAGCAACAATTTCTGCATTTTGAAAGAAGACGTAACAGTCTCATCAAGTGAACCATACTTTTGGATATGGTCAATTCACTGTTACAGTGAATACTGAATGTAATTCTGATCTCTTTGGATGAATGGAATTATGCTTTTTTTCTTATGAAAAAAAAAAAAAAAGAGTATCTTGTTTCTAAGTACTTTAAGTTACTTTAATGCATTTATATTATATTCAAAAGTAATCTAAAGTACTCTTTTCATTATGAGTATTTTACTTACGACATTGATATGGTTAACTATGGGTTTTCATCCACTATTTAGAATTTGACAAATAAGCATATTTAACTCAATCAATGCCATCTCAACTATTATAGATGATGTCATCCTCTAGAATGTGATTGGTTCTTTAAAAGTTGATTTTGATAGTACATTTTTTTGTTTTGAAGTCGATTTTTGACCTCAAAATTCCCCTAATAGTGACGAAGGTGACTCACAAGTGATCCTCGCCCTGGCTACCAAAATACAACATGGTTCCTAGGTATCCAAGCTCTCCACCAGGTGGAGATTAGAGCAAAGCCTACAAAGACTTGCCAATATCCTGAAAGAAATAGGAGCCATCACTTTCCACCACATCAGGAGGAAGGCGACTGCTTTGGCAGATTGCTTAGCCAACGAGGGTGTCACTTTGTGATCAACCCCTTCGTGAAGGAAAGTTAGATTCGATAGTCTTTGAACAACTATCGAACAAACGCAAGGCACTTGTTAACAGGGATCTCTCTACCCCGGATGCGGGTGTCACCCATGCTCAGTTCACTATTGGCTACATTGAGCGCACACTTGGCATCAGCATGCAGCACACGTCCCTACCTCAGCAAGCTGGCATGAGAAATCACGACAGAGTTATTGCGGAGGAAGTTGGTGTGGTAAGAGTCGATGAAGTAGTTATTACGTCAGGGTTGGAGAGCCTGAAGCAGGACGGGAATGTCCCTTCTTATTAATCACGTAGACCAGACTATGGAGCTCCCTCGTGTGGCACCTCATGGATCCTTCTCCAAGAAAATGGTTATGTCAAACGAGATCTTCACCATCCTCATTTTCAATTGCATCTAGGATAACGAAGTTGGTCGCTCGACTCAATAGTTTACAGTCTGGGTGGTTGATAGTTATAGAATGTCAAGACCGCAGGGATCCTCCAGAAGAGGTGTTGGACATGGCGTCAAGCGTGGAGTTGATAAACGTGCCAAGGAAAAAGCGGTCATCAGTGGGTATGCACATAATGTCTCTGGTCCAGTCCATTTCCTGATCGATGACTGGGAATCCAGTAGAGTTGTGGAAATCCTTGCCTCTTCCAGCCACAGAAACCAGATTAATTACTATTGGCTTGTCAAAAACATGATGGGTACACTGGTTGAGGAGATGATTGCCAATTGGAGCACCGCTAAAGCCTCTATTATGAAAATCATAGCCAACCTGGTGCATCTGGACAAAAAATTGGTGAGCTTGGAGTCCAACTTCGTTGGAGGAAAATATTCCATGAAGCGCTAAACCGTGTTACGTGCATGCCCAGTGCACGTGAGTCCTGCAAAAAACGAAGAAGCCTCTACTACTGAAGGGGTCACAAGGTCTGGTACTGTATCGACCGCCACTGGAGCTGCACCTTCTACCAAAGATATTGGGGTCAATGAGGGGAACCAGTCGGAAGCCCCAGCCATTCTGGAGGACCCTTCCCTTTTGGCCCCCTTCCCCGTGTCGTCTACCATTGAACCACTGCTCTTCAAGCGCATCGGGAGGTCTGATGATGGAGCCTCCCCCCATCGCAAAGCGGAACCTTTATCTCTCAAGCTCCCTCCCCAGGGTTGGGACGATGACTTCTTTTGCAGCTGCCCAATCCTGGAAGAAAAACCTTGTCCTTCGCATGCAGGAGCAAGTTCATAGGTTGGCTTTAGTGGTTCCAAGCTCTTACTGTGATTTTCAGTGTTTTTGTTTATATTGGCTCTATAGTCTGTTAACTTGGTCTGGTTTGTTTCACTGTCTGTTATGTAAGGACTTACACTTGACCTGGTCTCCTAGCACAGGTCCTTTTTGTAACGATATTATATTTTCTAACATTTTTTAGCGTCTGGGGTGGTGGTTTCACCACCTCAGACCGCCGAAACTAGTTAGCAGACATGTAATTTTTAGACCTCTTTTTTAAATATACAGTTGTAGCTTTACAACAAAAAAAATATTTTTAATCTAATTCAAAATAATGGAACATATAGTCTTTATCGACTAAAAACAAAAAAAAATTATATAAAATAATAATGCACTTTAAAACATATTATAAATTTAAATAACAATAATAGGTCAAAACAAATTATAAGAAAAAAACACCCAATACACGGCAAGTGGATAATACACACCAATATATAAACAAATATTCCTATTGGATGATGAGATAAGAGGATATTATATACAACAAAACTTATTTTAGGAATTGTCTAAATGGTAAATTTTGTGGACTCATATATTAATCTATTAAATTATAAAAAAAATCAATATAATACTCCATAAAAGTTTCTACACCATGAAGTGCATCAATATATTGGATGGAGTATTGGGTTATTTTCACTTAGTCTATAGTTTTGTAAAATAATATATTGAACTTTTTTTTTTAAGTTAGAAGACTATATTCCTGGGTTGACAGGTGCAGGTGGAGTCCTTTATGACTATGAGGGTAACAAATTGAAGGAATTTGCTTGGGGATTTGGCAAGAAAACCAACAATGGCGCAGAGTGGCTAGCTCTAATCAAAGGCCGAGAAATAGCAAAGAATGAAGGAACTGATGACTTGGTGGTCTTTGGAGACTCGATGATGGTCGTTAGGGAAGCTAGAAACCTAACGTCGAGACGCAAGAAGCCCGTCAAGATGATCCATCACCTCTTTAAATCCATAATATGTGAGTTCAAATCCATCAATTTCCTTCATCTAATGAGGATTAACAACAAGAATGCGGATGATATGGCTAACATTGGTGTTGGACTTGAATATGGAATCCTGGTCAACAACCGTAAGGAGTTTGGCAACAATTGGGTCCCTCAACCTTTGTTCTCTTCAAGCAATGACAAATATTTGTAATAAGCTCTTCCAATTTTGGAAATGGCACTCCCTCTTAGCATGGAGCCATCTAGTTAGTCACCAGATCTTTAATATTATGGGAAACCTTAGCTTTGGGTCCTTGAGGCCTAATGCGTCCATCTCCCTCCTCTCGGATCATCCCAGTGTCATCTTAGTATTTCTGGAGCCTTCCACACGAGCGAAACACCTGGCCGGCACGCACGAGTTAATGGAGATGGATTTTTTAGGCAGATTCAACCATTGTATCGGTAGAGGGTGTGGTTATTCTGGACAAGGCACACTAGAGTCTATGGAGATTGAATTTGACAGCCACTACCTCGGTTGGGAACGCGGTTCTTCTGGGAAAGCGAAGCTGGGTAGATCTCGTCTTCAAGGCAGAGCAAGAACAATGGAGAAAGCACCTCCCGCTGTTGCCTTGAGCCTCCCCTTACCACATTGCTTGCGCTGTAAAAATCACTTAAAGACTGTTGGAGGAACAGGGTGTTCCAGAAAGTTAAAGGTGGCCCTCATGAATGAAGTATATTAGGACAGGGAATTCGGTGTCCCCGTCATGGACCAACATTCTCTGCATGACCACTGCAATGCTGAGACCCTGGGGATGGGGAAGAATAGGCACACTCATGCAGGAGAGTGAAAAGAAAACATTGTACTGGGGTTTGATAATCTCTCGGACGAAGTCGAAACTTATCTAAGAGAAATGGAAATACAGGTGCTCAATATCAGAGGGGAGAACAGATCAGAGGGTAGAACTACAAGCTTAAAAGGGCCATTTCCCATCTCTATACAGTTGTCCAAGTCACGAACTCTGAATTTTGGAAGAACAACAGCAAGATCACGGAGCAGGTTGATACTCTGGCTGAAAAACTTGATTCGGGTTGCCCATGCTCGGTTAATTTAGACACTAAAATCATGACGCTGCACATCAGACTCATAATTGTGGAAGCCAAGATAGATGGGATGAGAGCAGACATCAGGAAAAGTCTCATGGACGTTCATGGTGACGCAGAAGGCAAAGCGGTTGGAGCTGATGGAAATCAGTAATTCGTCTAGCATTGTGTTTTTAGTAATTTTTTATACTTTCTCTGCTTAAATTTTGGTTTTTTCAGAAGTATAGTATGCAGTCCTCTCCAGTTATATATGTAATTACAGCAGAACAGTTCTTACAAGTGTTTATATTCAGCAAATGCTTCGTTTTTGTATTTTGATACAAGGCAAATTTGTAAGAAGATATAGTTCCAGCAGTTTGGGACTCTTTTATGAATATCATAGACTGGAAAAAGACGAGCTAAGAGTCCTGATAGCTCCTCCAAATTGGGAACAATCTTCCCAATGTTTTTTGTAACCTTGTTATGTTTTTATATATAAGTTCATTATCTGTTTTTGTAAAAAGAAGAAGTTAGAATTCTATATTATATTATATAAAATATACAAAAATAATTTAGCCTCCCACAAGGAGAAAACAACTCAGGCAAGAGAGTCTGAAAGTCATGAGTGCAACTATCCAAAATTAACCTTATGATTCCTGAGACCTGCTGGTCTGAGCTAAACTGCACTAGAAGACTGTAAAATAGGACATATTGTTTAAGATACATAAACAAAATAGAACCAACTATGAATCAAAAGGAGAACCGAAAAAACCAGGGACTAATTCGACGAGCCTGCCCCCATGCGCGGCTTGGCCTCTGAAGGCATCTACATGTCCTTAACATCACTAGGAATTCCCCGTTTAAGACTACTAGAACTCGGTTTGGAGCCATGGCTCGCTTGCTCGTTCATCGTCGTAGCAACCTCTAGCTTCTTGTCGTTCTCTTCTGCTTTTACCTCCACGGCCTGGCAAGCCTCGGTTGTGGCAGCATCATGCAGAATGTTGTGAGTATCCTCTCCCTCAGGCCGCCAGTAGACCGTCCCTTCCTCGTCACTATAGGCCAACAAAGGTGATGGGAGGCCAAATAGATTTGCAATGTCTGTGCACCAGTCAATAAGAGCCTGCACTCAACGGGACAGGTCTTGAAAGCAAGTTGAAGCATCATCCTTTGTGTCATGAATATCATTCCTGATGCCCAGCAAAGTATCATTCATTGCCTCAAGATGTCGAGCAATGCCGCCATTACGACCTTCCTATGGCCTCTCCCTCCTACCTCGACCGTGCTGACATAGCGCTCTATGATGTTCACGCACCATGGCGAGAAAAATTGGTGCTTCACACTACTAATTCTCATGGAGACCAGGGCGTCTGGTTTGCGAATTTGCCGAAAAGTGCGGGTGGAAATGAAACCATGAGCCTTGCCCCTCGGTGTTATAACCGCAGTGTCAAAACTATCAACTGCAATCATGGCGAAATTAATGCTTGGTAGAAGTGATGTCATGTCAAAGCTGCGAGTCGTTAAATGCATGGAATTGGCGAGATGCCTACGGTACCAATCACGTCGTCGTTTGGCATCAGACTGGACGACCATTATGCTCATCATTAAAGTCCCTTCTATCATATACTAGCACCCCATTCGGGGAATAATATATTGAACTATTGATATCATAATCTCTTTATTATTAAATCAATATATGAATAAAGATGTTATACTCTCTTGAATATTATATAAACAAGTGAAATAAGCAGCAAAGCTGCTTAGTACCTGCCTCTTAAAAATAATTTGAAAATAATGAGAAGATAGTGATCAGAGTAATTTGTAATCTATGAATATTTTACACTAAATTATTGGTGAAATCAATAAGCTAACATGTTTTGTATTATATATTTGATGAAATATATATATTTATATTGTTTCTTATAATATATTTGATATAGATATAGTTATATTGTTTCTTATAATATATTTGATATATTCAATACAACTTCATCATGTTTATTAAGATAAATTATTTTGTATTATGTTAAGTGTTAGTGGGTTAGTAGCGTCACCATGTTTGACTTAAATCAACCATAGTAGTTGGGGAGTTAATGGCATAGTAGTTGAAGCACATTAGTATGTTGGTAGGTCTTAGTATGCAATGGTTGGGGATATTTTGGGTTAATGGTTAAAGAGATAACAAGCTAGATATTAGCGGTTCATGGTAATGGATTAGTGGTGAGATGAATATGTTAACGTGTTTTGTATTATATAGTTGTCAAAATAGATATAATTATAATGTTTTTTATAATATATTTGATACACAACCATAAATATGTTTATAAAGAAATATTTTTTTTTTTTCCTCGAAAAAAAAGCGTAATTTCATTTCATCCTTAAGAGTACGAAATTACATATAGAGTCTTCACTCATAAAGAGTGGATGTGGTCTTTGTGAACCGGTGGGACTGTGACTGAGCAAAATTTTGATGTTCTCACCACGTGAGCAATAACATCCATTACAGCATATTTAAAATAAACGATAATATGGCAGTATAAGTTTCATAAGAGATGCAGACTGTGTGGGTCTTTTAGGTACAGTAATGTTCAAAATTATATTTACATCTGTGATAAATAACAAAGGGAGCTCTCAAAAAACATATCAGCCAAGTGTGAGTCATTCAATGAACGGCCTGTGAAAATTTATAAAGAAATATTATTTTGTAATATAAATATTTAATTTAAAAAAACTATATATTGATTAGTAGAATAAACAAAATAACAAGTTTCATTGGTGTTTTTTTCCAAAAATACCATTGTTCAAAAATTATAATGGTTAATCATAAATTAAATATCTATAAATATAGATTTTTAACTAAAATATAAATAGTTTATATTTTATATAAACTATTTATTGTTATATAAATAGTTTATATTTTATATAAATTATTTTTTGTTATATAAATAGTGGGTCAATGATGAGGGTCTTAGTATGCAATGATTGGGGATATTTTGAGTTAATGGTTAAAGAGATAACAAGTTAGATATTAGGGGTTCATGGTAATGGGTTAGTAGTGAGATGAATATGCTAACATGTTTTGTATTATATAGTTGTTAAAATAGATATAACTATAAAGTTTTTTATAATATATTTGATATATTCAACACAACCATAAATATGTTTATAACGAAATATTATTTTGTGATATAAATATTCAATTTAAAAAAACTATATATCGATTAATAGAATACACAAAATAATAAGTTTCATTTAGTGTGTTTTTCAAAAAATCATTGTTAAAAAATTATAATTGTTCATCATAAATTAAATATCTATAAATATAGATTTTTAACTAAAACATAAATAGTTTATACTTATTATTACTTTTATTGTTATAGTGAAGAAGTAATTATCACAGAGAAGTGAAGCGAGGCTGCAATGGAGGTAGGGTTACGCATCTAAGAAGGGTAGTTGGGAGCTACCAGACGCAGTAGGGGAGAGGTCCTATGGACCAATCCTCTCCCTGTCACGTCAACGAAGACTGTACTGGAAAACGATGGAAGGAGGGCGTTTCTTGGGGAAGGGTTTGATTATTCTATGGTGTCGTAGCTCATTTTGGTTTGTTTTTGTCAGGTTTTTGGAGCTTGTGTCGGTGAACTGGGGTTATTGGTAGGGTTTGCAGCTGTGCTCAGGGTTTATGGCTTCGGTGGAGGTAGTGGACATGGCAGACTTCTTTGGTGACCAGTTGGAGGCACATAGTGTTAGGGGGGTGCCAGGTGGAGGGCAGATGGAGGGCCTGGACGGAAACCCATTGCTGGGGCCTGTTGGTACTGATACAACCGGTTTGGGGCAGGTGAGGCCGGTTAATGGATTCTCACTCTCGGAATACTTGACATTCTCCCCTCAAAGCTTGTTGCCGGAAAACCTGGAAAATGATGGAATGTCAGTGGATTTTCTGGGTAGTTCGAGTTGGAGGGAGGCTGGAGACTTTTTTGCTCGGAACCTAGGGTTCCCGGCGTTTGGTTTGCAGGATGGTTTTGAAGAGGCGGTCGGTTTTGAACTGATTGCGGATGAGGGTGTGGCTCGACAGGTACAGCAGCTGGTTGGGACGGTTGGTGGTGGAACTGAAGTGGATGTGAGAGTGCCACTGGAGATTTCTGAACATCATGGTTGTGGTAGCCCTACTGATTTTGTTGGGTCTCCGCGGGATAAGGTGGGGGGTGTATCCGGGGTCGGGGCTGCACGTAAGGGACCTAGCAGGCGTCACAGGAGGAGCTGGATTAAAACCCGCATTGTGGGTAGTTATGCTGTAGGCGAGGATATTGCCTGGGAACGTATCCTTGAGATGTCTCGTCTGACGCTGGTGGGTAGGGTTATGGGCAGAAATTTCGCCCGACCTACTGTGATGGAATGGGTGGATTCACACTGGCGCGCGGTGTTAGGCTACACACCTGAGGTGGATATGTTGCTCCGGGGGTGGTTTGCGGTGGTGCTACATTCGGAGGTAGATGTGCACAAAATTCTTCACAGGAATTGGCACTTGAATCATTCGCCGGTATTGTTGAAGCCCTGGCATCCACTCTTTGATGCTAGTCGGGAGAGAGTTGATTCGACTCCGGTGTGGGTTAGATTGCTGGGTCTTCCTCTGCATTTCTGGGATATTTGCCATTTTCGTAAGATTGGGGATATTTTGGGAAACTTTCTGGAAGCTGATCTCTCCTTTATGGAGACACATTACAAGCAGGTTGCAAGGATTTTGGTAAATTTAAATATTCGTGAAGGACTACCAGAGTTCATAAATCTGGAATGGGGGCCTGTTAGTATTCCCCAGATGCTGGATTATGAGAATGTACCCTTCAGATGTCGGCGTTGTCATGTCTATGGACACCCGGTGACTGATTGTCATCTATCGGTTCGCACTCTAAATGGGGGGAAGGAAAACCCTTCTGGTATGACAGTTATGGAAGAACCACTGGACCTGTTGAACAAAGAATCGACTGTGAAGACGGACTCGGGGGGGGACCGGATTGACGAGGGTTTGGCACCTTCTGGGCAGGAATCAGATGCGGCTTGGGACATTCTTGCTGGATACGTCAATACTCCTGCGGATGACATACTTGGTTCCGCTTTAGTAGCTGTGGCTGAAGTGCCGGGACCTTCTTATTCGGGTATTCCTTCTTTTTCATTAACATCCTCTGTACATTTTTATATCAATCGGTGCTCTGTGGTTGGGCTTGATTGGGTAGAGGGACTAAAAAATTTATCAATTTCGGGACATTCTGAGACTACTCCCCTTACATTTATTTCGCCACCTTGTGGGAGCTTCAATTACTCGGTGGGTGAACCTTTTGTTCACAACCCTGATTTGCCTCCTCTTCTTTTGGAGGACAAATTGACACCTTTTGAACCAGATCCTGGGAAGGTGGATGTGTTTTCTGAGCCCTCCTCACCCGAATCATCTGCTTCAGGGTATAATCTTCGTTCATGCACTAAGATTTCTGGAGGGGGTTTGGGAAAAGTGAAGGTGCTGGTTCGGAGAGGCAGAGGACGTAGGTCTCATTTATCTAAGGCACAGAACAGGGCCTGAATGGATCTTCGGGATGGGAAACAAGTCTTGATTGAGAGGGCACTTAGAGCAGTGAATGCCCGGACGAATGTTCGGATATGAAGATCATGTCCTTTAATTGTCAGGGTCTGGCTGGGCCTAAAAAGAAATCAGCCTTCATGAGGGTGCTTACTCTTGAACACCCTGATGTGATTCTGCTACAAGAGACTTTAGGGTTAGGTGCTATCATCAAGGAGAAATTGGAACTTTGGTTGGCAGGTTGGACCTTTGTGACTCTGGATGTTAGGGGTCGCTCTAGGGGGTTGGCTGTGGGATGGAAGAATTGTGCGATTAAACTGATTAATGCTTGGGGGATGGCTTCTGTGTTGGGAGCTGATTTTCTCTCTGTTGACTTGGGTACTTGCTTCACTGTGGTTAATGTCTACGAGCCCTATGTAAATAGAGCTCCTTTCTGGGATTCTCTACTGCAGGATCAGCTCTTGGATGGTGAATCGGTTGTGGTGGGGGGTGACTTAAATTTCACATTGGGGCAATCAGAAATTTGGGGCCCTCAAGCACATGTGGATCCATTGGCAGGATACTTTCAACAGAAGTTGGTTCGTAAGAACCTTTTGGATATTGAACCTATCAAGCTGAAACCCACTTGGAGGAATAACAGGTGTGGAGAGGCTCGGGTGGCAAAGAGACTAGACCGGTTCCTGGTGGTTGAATAGCTCGTGGACAGGTTTCTACAAATCAGGCAGTGGGTAGGGAGCGGGGGGATTCTGATCACTTCCCTATCTTTCTTGAGATCAGAAGAGGACCTAACAATCCACCTAGCTCTCTTAAGTTTAATAAAAATTGGCTCAGAGATGATTCCTTTAAAAGTCTCTTTCTGGACCTATGGAGGTCGTATGATGTGGATCATGAACTTACTGGGGCATTTCAGTTCGCTGAGAACATTCAACGTTTAAAAGGAGCTGTCAAAACTTGGGCTATTGCAAAGAAAATTAGGGAGGATATTGAATTGAAACGGATAGAGGATGAACTATTACAGATCTATGATGGGGATGGAGGGGGTCTTTTGACTCTGGATTCCAAGGTTGAAATGGCCAGGCTGGAAGGCATAAGAAATAACCTTTTGATGGAAAAGGAGGAAACCTGGAGACTCAAGAGTAGGGCGACCTGGCTGGAATGTGGGGATGAGAATACTAAATTTTTTCATGCATACGCAAGGGGGAGGAAGGCGGTCAATACTATTTGGAGCTTGAAAGATGAAGCAGGAACAGAACACTTTGATTTTGAAGGCAAAGCTCGTTGCGGGGTGGGACATTTCCAGAACTTATTTAAGGCTCCAGCACAGGCCTCTATTGCAGAAGTTATTAGGATCGCTCAATTATTTCCTCGTTTTGCTGAGGAGGAGGATAACAGGAGACTGATGCGGGCAGTAACTGAGGAGGAGTTGAAGGAGGTCCTTGGAAGTTTTCAAAAAGACAAGAGCCCCGGGCCGGATGGATGGACCGTTGAATTCTTTATGGAACTGTATGAGATTGTGGGGCTGGATCTCTTACAGGTGGTAGAAGATACTCTATTGAATGGGAAGTTACCTGCATGTTTCAATTCTACCTTTATAGCCCTCATACCAAAGACTGATAATCCGGTTACTCTCTCCGAGTTCAGACCTATTTCTCTGTGCAATTGTATCTACAAGATTGTTTCGAAGGTCATTGCTCGGAGACTCAAGGTATCACTTTCTGAGCATATTTCAGCTGAACAATTTGGTTTTCTTGAAGGTCGGCAGATACATGAGGCTATAGGGGTGGCACAGGAAGGACTACACAGCATGAATACTCGGCATATCAAAGGAGCTATTCTTAAAATTGATCTGTCCAAAGCATACGACAAGGTGAATTGGATTTATATCCGGCTTCTACTAACACATTTGGGTTTTGGTATCAATTTTATTAGATGGATCATGTCTTGTATAACTACTGTATCATTCTCTGTGCTATTGAATGGAGCGGCCACTCCTTTTTTTCATGCGGAAAGAGGCCTTAGGCAAGGCTGTCCACTTTCCCCACTACTCTTTCTGCTGGTGGCAGAAGGTTTGAGCAGGGCTATACTTGATGCTAAATTACAGGGTAGATTTAATGGCATTAGCATTGGGGAGCAGTTATTTGTTACTCACCTATTATTTGTGGACGACATTATCATCTTCTGCTCTGAAGATCGAAGGGATACTCGGGCTTTGAAGGAGATCTTGGAACTTTTCTCTAAAGCTACAGGGATGGATATCAATGCTGATAAGTCCACTCTATCTATCCATCTGCTTCGGCCGGATGAGGAGCGGGCACTTGTTGAGAATTTCCCATTTAAATTATCTAATCTTGATGAGGGATTGAAATATCTGGGATTCTCCCTAAAAGCAAATGTATATTTAAAGAAGGATTGGAGATGGCTAATAGGTAAGGTGGAGAAAAGATTGAATGTTTGGAGTCACAAGTGGATGTCGAGAGCTGGCAGGCTGGTTTTGGTTAAGGCCGTCTTAGAAGCCATTCCAGTTTATTGGATGTCTTTGTCGTGGATACCCAAAGGAATCCTTGAACATATCAGGCGGTTGTGCTTTAGATTCCTGTGGAGTGGTAAGAAGGAATGGCAGGTAACCCCTTGGGTCAACTGGAAGCGGATTGCAGTACCTAAAGGTCTTGGGGGCTGGGGATTAAAAAACATCTTTCTGTTTGCTCAGGCGTTGGCAGCTAAGGGAGGTTGGAGACTTATCAAGACTAACAGTTTATGGACCAGGGTTATAAAAGGGAAGTATCTATCAGACATGACTCTAGATGAATGGATTAGGAGCCCTCAGAAATCACATGCTGGGGGATCCGTGATCTGGAAGGCAGTGGTAAAATCCTTTTCACTGGTGGAGAATAACTTGGCTTGGCATGTGGGTAATGGAGAAAAGGTGAGAGTTGGAAGAGATCCATGGATCGGGAGTGAACAATTACATTTGTTGCCTGATAATGTTGTTTATACGTTGGAATATAGGGGCATTATCACTCTTAATCATTTGGCTGATCAGCGACCTGATGACCCGTGGATACAACATTGGAAAACTGCGGATATGTTGGGCTTGGGGGATCCTGAGGCGGTTTATCTGAATAACTACATCTGTGGATTGAACAGGGCTGGTATACACCTCTCGAACCAGGAGGATGAACTGACTTGGGAACTTGATCCGGCAGGGATTTATACACCAAAGATGGGATATCTTGTGCTTAGTGCTGGAGCAGCTAATCGGGAGGAGGTCTGGTGGTGGAGATCACTGTGGAAACTTAAATGCCCATCAAAAAATAGACTATTTATGTGGTGTGCTTTAGAGAATCGGGTTCCGACCTGGGATATTCTGCAGAAGAGAAATTTCCAGGGCCCGGGATGGTGTGTATTGTGTAAGATGGAATTGGAAACTGTAACACACCATCTCGTGTTCATTCACGAATGCTGTATGGAAGGAATGCACTAAATTGGTCGGTTATGACTGTAGATGGGAAGGAATCTCTGTGGAAGATGCATGGGCGAACTGGTGGAGACGGGCAAATAATAAAAAACAGAAGACTCTTCCTTTGCTGATCATATGGGGGATCTGGCTGGCAAGGAATGGGGCCATATTTCAGGATAAACCATGTACACCGGATATTTTATGTGCAAAGGCGGTGGGCATATATCAAGCAAGCCCCGAATATGTAAGGGCTGCTAAACAGAGACGTAACATGGAGGTGGAGATTGATAGAACATATCCATGGGGTTTTTTTGACGGAGCTGCTAGTAATGAGATTTGTGGTGGGGGAGCTATCTTATATATTTCCGATTCACACTTCTTTACACTCACTATGGGTCTTGGAATGGGATCCAATAACTTTGCTGAAGTCATGAGTTTAAAGTTACTACTCATCTTTGCTTCTGAGAGGGGTATCTCTAGGCTGGCGGTTTATGGAGATTCTATGAATGCTATAAATTGGACCAATCAAATTCAAGCCTACAGAGTTCTTAGACTTGCAAATGTTCTTAATACTATTCAGCTGATCAAACAATCCTTTGACACATTCACATGCCGGCATGTTTACAGGGAAAATAACCAAAAAGCGGACCAGGCATCCAAAGAAGGGCAGCTCATGGTTTTCGGCACTTGGAAAGTAGTTGAAGAGAATGATGGACAGAGAACTGTGTTCTGCCACAGACCTTACATTGAATAAATCACTATATGAAGATGTTATAAACATATTAACATTTTTGGCATAGATGGTTTTTGTATAAATCTTATGAAGTTGTAAAAGCAAAATAGTCCGGTGGGACAGAACTAGTTTTTTTGGATAAAACAGGGAAGTAACAAAAATTGCATTTTGACAGAAGACGTAACAGTCTTATCAAGTGAACCATACTTATGGATTTGGATAATTCACTGATATAGTGAATACTGAATGTAATTCTGATCTCTTTGGATGAATGGAATTATGTTTTTTTCTTTTAGAAAAAAATAAATAGTTTATACCCATATCATTAATCTTTTATTTTGTTATATAATTTAATAAATTTACTTAAATTATATAACTTAAATCTTATTACATATACATATATAAATTCTTACCAAAACATAAAACAAATATCATTAAAATTATTCATAAATTCAATAACAATAATAATATACTATACATTCAAATAACTTTATGTCTCACATAGTATTTTTAAACTGCAATCTATAATTATTGAAATAATAGATTTTAAAAATCACAATTTTTACAATTAAAATTAAAATAAATTTCTTAAATTAAAAATATTTTAGTAATTAATAATTTTAATTAAAATTTTAATTACTTGAAAAATGATATAATAGTTTTTAATTACAAATATTACAATTTGTAATTTATAATGGTTTATATAATAAATTTATAAATAATTAAAATGATAAAATTTAAAGAGATAATATTTTGAAATTATTACTTATAATTTTTTAAACAATAAAAATAAAATTTTAATGATTTACTATTTTTAAATTATAATTTATAAATAATCAAAATATTAAATTTTGAAAATTGAAAATATTATAGTAAAATTAATATAAATTCCATTTTAAAATATTAAAAAATTGAATGTGTACATATAAATATACTTATGTGTACATAGCTGTATTGGCCTTATTTAACAACCTCAATGCTTTCCATTTCTTTTTGTGACAGCTACCCAGCTTTAATTGCAAGCTAATAACTTACGGAGGAATAAGGGGATAGGATGCTAACGCCGCTGCTGCTGTAGTATTCCCTATTGGCCTCTTGATGGATTACGTGGTTTGGTCACCATTGCGTTTTTGTTAATAAATGCTAGTGGTACAGTGAAATGACAGATGATATAGATGTTTTAATATTAAATAAGACATTCAAAATTATTAAATTATATTTTAAATATTTTTTAATTAAAATTATCTAATTATATCATGTCAATGATATTAATGATAATAATTTATAAGACACTTGGCAATATAATGTATTTTTTATTTTTTATTATTTTTAATTGATTTTTTATATGTGATAATTTTATTGCACACCACATTAAATTAGTCAAATCATTAACATTAAGCAATAAGAAAATAGAAAAATGTATTTTAAAAAATAAAAAAATATTTAAATTAATATAAAAAATTTACAAAACTTAAGTAAAACTTTAGGAAGAAAAAAAAACTAATTAAAGTCAAAGCTTTTAGCATACCAAGTGATTGCTATATAACCTGCCGCAAGCAGGTATAATAATAAAGAAACATGTTTTATATTGTTTTCATTTTAATATTTAAAAATGTATTAATATTTTTTTGTTTATGATTATAACCATTTAAATATTTCGTTTACAATGGTTTGAATCTAAATAGTTATTTTTCTTTTGAAAAAATAATATTATGTTTTAAGAAAAAAATTATTAATATTTTTATTATATATATTTTAAAATTATTTATATTTATGTTTATATTAAAAGAAATATATATCATACTTCCATTTACCTATCTTATTTAATTGTATAATACTTGGTTTGGTGTGTTTTTTTTCCCTTGGAAAAATTCGTAATTTTATTTCAGAAAAGAACAAAATTACATTCAGCACATGTAATAAGATCACTATGATCCCTACATTGTCACAAATTACTTTCCATATTCCTAATTACAAAGATCAGCAGTGTCTTGATCATCTCTGATCGAACGTTCTTACTCCCCGCATCAATAATTCGTATGAATTCAATATAAGGCTGTCCCAGCCTGTATCTATATATGCTCATTATGTGCCTGATAACCAAAATGCTGTTCACAGCACTCTTTGTTATCATTTTTTTTTTTTATTCTGGATCAAATACTGCGATATACTTACCCTGTGGATTCTATCATTGACAGCGTGGAGACCAGTCCACAAAATCCAATAAACCTTCTCCGATCTGGATTATAATAGCGTGCTCTCCCCCAACATAGTAGAGCAGAGCCGTGTCTCCTTATCCTCAACATTTCCTGTGTGGTTTAGCTGAATGTATGCTGCTGTTACTCGACGCCCCCAACAAATATCTGCTTAGTAGTGCAGTGCCGAGCCTCCAGAACCTCATATAAATGGACTGTGTGGATAGCTGAAAGTGCCAGCCGGTGAGTGAATGGTGATCTTCCATGTACCCATCGCGAAGTCCGTTGCCTCTTTGGATAGCTGGTCTGCCAATACATTCCGCTCTCTGTAAATATGTGTATATGTGATGTGGTTGAAATTTAATTTAATCCGGAGCACCTCTTCCAGGATAGGTAAAAGCTCCATCACATGACACGAAGTAATCTCCTTAGCCCAGTTGATGATTATCAAGGAGTCACCAAAGATCTGAAGGGACAAGCATCCTTGTTCCAGAGCAAATAACATCAACAATTTTAGCGACATGAGTTCTGCGTAGTTATTTGTTCCACTGCCCAATCCCGCCACCAGATGGAAATAATGTGGCTCCGATTTGTAAAGGATTCCCCCCCCTCCACAAACCGATTGTTGGTTTGAGGCACCATCGAAGAATGCCCATGGCATGGAGAGGTCAATCTGTTCCACACTCACAGGACGTTTACTGCTCACTTGTACTGGGGCCATGAAATGAAGAGTGACCGCCACCATCTGAGCCACTACATACTCCACAGGTACCCTGTAGTCCTGGAAAATCACCTTATTGCGGGCAAGCCATATGCCCCATGTGAAAATACACGGGAGGGCCCGGAGAGGGGATGAAAACTGATCAGTCCACCATAACTGGAATGCTTCCAGCACACACGTTCCCCTCCACCCCACCTTATTAGCCAATATCTTGCTGATCTCCGACCAAACAGTCTGTGAGAATTGACAATGTATGAAAAGATGGGCTAGATTCTCTTCCGCATCCTTACATAGGGGACAGATTCCCGGACCCTGGAGGAAACGTTTTTGCAGAATATCCCAAGTAGGGGCCTTATTTTCCAGTATAGCCCAGAAAAGTAATTTAGCTTTACCCGGACATCTCAATTTCCATAATAATTTCCACCACCACAGCAAAACCCTGTTATGGTTTTCCACATTGAGCTGGATGTATCCATGTTTTGGAGAATATACACCGGATGGATGGTGCCCCCATATTAGAATATCAGCCCTATTGGTCAATCTAATATGTGTCAGTTTTAACCGCCGTATGTATTCATCCCATTCCTCCTGCAGTTCAGCCGAGATCCCTAGTTGTTGTGCCGAAAACCACCCCTGTTGCCATAGAGTAGAAGCTCCCTGATCCGCTAAGTCATTCAGATTATTACAACCTCTAGACACCAATAAGGACCTCAGATCCATTGAAAGTACGTGTCCACCCCTGCAGCCAACCCATGGGTCCAATCCTATCCGGAGAAGTCTCCCGTCGCCAATCCTCCATACTAATCCCGATCCGACTAAAGTGAAGTGCTTAACCACGGCTTTCCACACCACTGAGCAGTTAGCCCTCGACTTGTTTCTCATCCTGATCCATTCGAGCAGTGTTAAAGGGGCAATGTATTTATGATAGACCACTCTAGTCCAGAGACTCCGTGTATGTATTAAACGCCACGACACTTTGGCCCCCAATGCTTTTGCAAACATGAAAATATTCTTTAAACCCCAACCTCCCAAAGCCTTAGGAACAGCAATCTTCTCCCAGCGTACCCACACCAACGCCCGATTCTCACTCGTACCCTTCCAAAGAAAGGCAAAACACAGTCTCCGGATCTGCTCCAGAACTCCAGTGGGAATCCAAGCAAGTGACAGCCAATAAACCGGAATTGCTTCCAATACGGATTTTATCAGAACCAGCCTCCCTGCCCGAGATAGCCATTTGTGGCTCCAGCCGTGAAGACGCAGTTCTAATTTTGCTATTAGCCAGCTCCAATCTGCCTTCAAATACGCATTCGGTTTCAATTGGAAGCCTAGATACTGTAATCCATCATCTAAATCCAATGTCTGGAAGGGTAGTTTGTTCACCAGGTTTAGAATCTCCGGCTCGGATAAATGCGAGCAAGTGATAGTTGATTTGTTGATATTTACTAACATACCCGCTGCAGCTTGTAATAAGTGGATGCCTTCAACCACCGTGTCAATATCCTGGCTCGTGCCATCACAGAAAATCAGGATGTCATCAACAAAAAGGAGGTGTGTAATGAACAGAACCTGAGAGATAGAAATGCCTCTAAAAGCGCCTTCAGCTTTGGCTTTCATCATAAAACGGCTAAGGCCTTCAGCGACGAGGAGAAACAACAGAGGAGACAGGGGGCATCCCTGTCGAAGACCCCTCCCAGCCTGGAAGAACGGGCTTGCAGAACCATTGATTAGTACAGCAAAATGCACCGTGGTGAGGCAGGCCATAAGCCATCTGATAAAATCATAACAGAATCCCAGGTGAGTAAGAAGCAACCGGATATAAAGCCAGCTAACCCTGTCAAAGGCTTTGGACAGATCGATCTTAATCACCGCTCCCTTCTGCTTCTGCACCTTGAGCGTGTGTAATCCTTCCTGTGCGATTCCAATTGCCTCATGAATTTGGCGTCCTTCCAAGAAGCCAAATTGCTCACACGAAATGTTCTGAGATAAAATCTTCTTGAGTCTGCGCGCCATTACCTTAGAGATGATCTTATATATGCAGTTACAGAGAGAGATTGGTCTGAATTCTGCGAAATTGACAGGCTTGTCAGTCTTAGGTATCAGAGATAAAAACGTGGAGTTGAATGGCCCATGGATAAACCCAGCCTTGCGCGATTCTTCCACCACTTGCAAAATCTCCTCCCCGAAGAAGTCATAGAATCCTAGGAAGAATTCTATCGGCCATCCATCAGGCCCCGGGCTGCTATCTCTGTTTAATGATTTCATCACCGTCGAGAGTTCTTCCAGCGACACCTCCTCCATCAACATACTGTTATCTGCCTCCCCCACAAAGCTGGGAAAAAGCTGAGTCACCCGAATGACCTCAGCAATGGAAGTTCCAGGTGTAGCCGTGAAGAGATCTCCAAAATGTCGAACTCCCAGCGCTGCTAAACCATCAAAGCTAGAAACCTGCTCCCCAGTATCTGATGAGAGTTCCCAGATAGAGTTTTTGAATCTTCTCCCCTTCGCGTAAGATTGAAAAAATTTGGTGTTCTCATCACCGCACTGTAGCCAAACCGCCCTGCTTTTCAATCTCCACATCTCTTCACGCTCCCCCAGTATCAAATTCCTGCGCTTCTCCCACTCCACCAATTCAACTTTCTGCATATCATCCAGGTATCCCATGCCCAGACTATTTTGTAACCTGGCTATGTTGAACTCAGCCTCTATTAAGTTCTGATCATCAATCTCCCTTTTACCATGAGCCCAGGTTCTAGTGGCCTCTTTAATTCTTTGCAGATTGTGAAAAAAATGAGAACCAGCAGGAGTCTGATTGTCAAGTGGATGATGAACCCATAGCTCCTGTACCAGTTTAATGAATGTCTCCTCCTTCAGCCAGCTAGGATTGAATTTGAAGGGGCTGGGTGGTTTTAGCCCGCTGCCTCGAATCTCCAGGAAAATGGGACAATGGTCTGATATTCCACCTGACCCTACCCACTGTCTGACCAGATCAACCCCATGTGCCAACCCTTCAGCCACCAGAAATCTATCCAGACGTTTGGCTACTCGATGAACCCCAGCTCTCATATTCCTCCAAGTGGGAGAGAGCTGGGATGGAATGATATCAAGGAGATCCTTTCTGACAAAGGCGTTGATGAAATGGTTTGCCAAGGAGTCCGGAACAGCCCGAGGCCCCCAAACTTCAGCAGCTCCCAGAGTGAGGTTGAAATCCCCACCCAAAATCACTTCCCTGCCATCAAAAATCTCCATACCTAACAAGGAGTCCCAGTATCCCACCCTGTCAAGGTAGGGCCCGTAAATATTGAGTACCGTGATCATCCGACCTATCTCAGCATCCCAGACTTCCAAACCAAGACCAGAGGATATCCCCCAAGTACAATCACATCTGCAGCTCGTTACCTTCCACCCCGAGGCCAGCCCTCCAGAGCGCCCCCTGGCATCCACTCCTACAAACTTCCAGCCAGGGAGCAAAGATTCTAGTGTACGAACCACATCCTCACTGCCTCCCAATGTTTCTTGCAGCATAATAATGTCCGGTTGATTTAAGTCAACCAACCTACGAAGCGAAGATTTTTTTAGTGGGCTCGCCAACCCACGACAATTGAAGGACATAATCTTCATCAACGTTCCCCATCCGGGGCAGTCACTGCTCTAAGTGCCCATTCAATAGTCGATTGCGTGCCCATCACTAAATCCACTTTCGCCCGTTCCTTTGCTTTAGTTATATGGGATTTACGTCCCCGGCCTTTCCCCTCCACACTAGTGGCCAACTCAGGTAGTCCCTTGCCCCCCCAACCATCTGCTGTAATCTCCCTACTACGAAGAGCATAGCGAATTTGCTTACCCTCGGAGCATGAAGAGTGTGAGGAAGAATCAATAGATGGAGTGACAACACCCAAAACAGGCCGTAGGATATGGACAGCCTGTCGAGGAGGAGTCCCATGGCTGCCCCCCCCCACAACAAATGGGTCAGCAAGAATGGAAGGAGTAAGAATAGAAGACTTACCCAAGTGTAACGCAGTAGGATTCTGCCGAGGAGAGGACCTCTCCTGCTGCGATAAAGTGGCCGGTGAAGTCGGAGTAACAGAGCTCAAGGAATCCCCCTCAACTACGGGAAGCTCACGTCCATGCTGCTGCGTTCCAGATGTCACCAAGGATGGCTTACGAACCTCAGATTCTATCCTCCCCTCATTATCCAAATGATCCACAGGTGCAAGAAATCCCCCCCCGTCAATATCTGGCCCCCTCCCCTCCACTACCTCTACCTGAGGGACCACATTAACCACCGGGACAGCTACTACCTCATCATCCTCAACAATCTGTGGCTTGCTTTTCCGAAACGATAGGGGACAGCTTGCTACAAGATGTCCAAGATCATGGCAGCGATGACACCTAAATGGCACGCCCACATAGTCCAGTGTTTGAACATAATCCCCATCCTTGGAATGGACTTTGATTTCAGCAGAAAGCCCCATCCTAAGGTCGATCTTGACTAATATCTTAGCGACCGTGTATATACCATTCTGCAGATGGGAGGAATCAGAACACAAGTATTCACCCAGGTAATTCCCGATCTCAGCAAACCTAGTCTCGTTCCACATGTGCATGGGAAGTCCAGGGAGCTTAACCCACAGCGGTTCTTTAGCAATTCTTTCCGTTTTAGCATCGAAAAAGGGTGACCAACGTTTCAGTACAAGTGGTACTCCCAGCATCGACCAATGTATACCCATAACTGCATTGACCTCCCCGCTGTTCAGGAAAATGAATGAGAACCAACCTTTCGATAAAACACGGACCTCAGGGACAGAAGGTGCGATGTTAAGCCAATGCTCAGCCACCCAACGCTGAAGGAAACCTCTGCCTAATCTCCTGCCTCTAACATGTCCTACTACAGCTGTATGAGTGAAATCCACTGCCTCAGCCAACGTAACATCGACCCCCAGCACTAACTGATCCAGTCTCTTACGTTCTTTGACCTTCTTGACAGGGATTTTAATGGAGTCAGGCTCAGTCACTGCAGCCTCTCGCCTCGGGACCGCCATAAAAGTTCCACACCGCAGCCAGCTAAAGGGCCAGTCGAGTCCACAGAGCTAAAGGCAGTGTCCAAAGGGCAAATGTGCAAGAAAATGGAATAAACCCTTTCCAGCAACCAGGGTTGTATTCGTGCCTAAAGATCGATCACCGCTTCACTAAAGAAAGAAACTACCAACAGATCAAAGAAATCGATCTAATGCAACGACAGCACCATTAATTCACAGACTGCTATCAGGCTGGAGGAGCCCATCAGATGTCGCCAAATCGATCCTCCATCTACGGATCCATCATAAGCCATTACCAGTATAGATCCCTCCCTGCAACGATCCCTGCAAATGCTACTCCGTGCAATGACCAATAGCACCGCTACAATCGCAGGGGTTATCAGCTAGCCCGGGAACACCACTCAGGGAATGAACTGCGTCTAGATCTACCTGTATTCCAGCTCGATGCTGCCCCCAGACTCCATCTTGCATAGTTAACGTACTCCTGCACTTCTTGGAGCCAAAATTCCCAGGTTCAAAACCTTTCATTCATCTTGGTTTGGTGTGTTATAATATGACAATAATTTAATAATAATATTAACCAATTTATTTTTTTATGAATATAAGATTTATTAAATTTTTATATTAATAAAAAGGTTATAACCAGTTTAATAAATTGAATAATGATACACATGCTCATACTATCAAATAATCATAAAGCCACATGTGAAATCATTAAAAAAGTATAGAAAATTAGAATAGTGTTAACAAAATCATGAAAACACCATATGAATAATACATTAAGAAAGTCCCTCGTAATAATTATTTATTTTTACATTATTATCTCTAAAATCGAACAACACGTGTCATTAACTATAGCGGCCATGTCCATGCTGTGAAAGAAATTGAAATTAATTTTTAATGTTGATTAGAAAATTAAAATGTACACAGTTTTGTTGTTACTTGCAATTCACGTTCATGGTTAACAACCATTGAATATCATTCAGAAAGTGGGATGCCCTTTACAAAACCCCACATACAGCCAGAATAGACGCTAAACGCGTAGTGGGCCTTGGCCACTACCTTTTTCAATGCTTTTTCTGGAAGAAAAGAAAGTAATAAGGAGCTACAGTGCACACCTTGATTCCGTCCAGGAATCATCCAACACTCAGATACACTATGTTATGACTTTAGAGCCTACTTCTACTTTCACCGATTGACACATTTCCATTGAAATAACAATAAATTGTTAATCGTTACTTTTTTTCCATTGATTTGCTCGAAATTTTCCTAAATATTATCCTGCATAAAGGTAGTATAAAAGCTAATTTTCATTATTCTCCAAAGCGTCGACATAATTCCACATCGGGAGGCGTGCTAGGTGGTGTCTTCACTATATATAACAGATGGATTAAGATGAGCAGTAAGAGTTAAAACCAGATAAGTTAAAGTTTACGGACATTCACTATATATAACAGATGGATTAAGATGAGCAGTAAGAGTTAAAACCAGATAAGTTAAAGTTTACGGACATTCCTCCTCCACCTGGGCAGATCCGTTTCATGTTCATTAGTTGAAGTCATAGATTTTGAACAGATTGTGTTTGTTAGCTATCATATTAATAATGTTGCAGTGTAATGATTATTTAAAAGACACTTGGCAATATTAGAGTTGGGTTAAATATTTTTATTTTAAAATTATTTAATTATATCCTATCAATGATAAAGTGATATTAATTTAGAGGACACTTGGCAGAATTGATATTAATTTAGAGGACACTTGGGAGAATGATATTTTTTTATGATTATTATTTTTAATTGATTTTTTAAATCTGATAATTTTATTGCATACCAGGGCAAATTAGTCAAATCATTAAAATAAACCAATAACAAAACAGAAAAATGTATTTTAAAAAATAAAAAATATATTTTAAATTTTACAAAAAATAATTTAATATATGAATTTTACAAATCTTAAACCAAACTTTAAAAAAAACATATAATTTAATTAAAGTCAAAGCTTTTAACATACCAAACGATTGCTATATAACCTGCCAGAGGCAGGTATAATAAAGATATTACACTCTCTTAAATATCGTTAAGTCAATATATAAATGAATAAAGATGTTTCAATCTCTTGAATATTAAATATAGATTTATTTATTTTTGTTTGATTTTATAATTATATTTATTTTTATTTAATTAATTTTTTTACGTATTTTATTTTTATTTTTTTATATTAATTTATTTATTTTAAAATGATTTATAACCCATCTCACTTAAATTTACTTTTTAAATTTAATAAAATGATTTATAACCCATCTCACTTAAATTAACTTTTTAAATTTAATAAAATGATAAAATTCATAAATTTCAATCTTGTGATGTGCTCACTTAAATTGTATTTTAATAGCATGCTGAAAGGATGAGATTGACATGTTAAAATGGAATGAGGAACTTAAATACGAAGAAGTCATACTAGGTGTAAATTTTGTAGGTTTGGTATTTAAATGAAAACAATCTTCTCATTTGTAGGTTTGGTATTTAAATCAAAACAAGCTTCTCTTATAGGGAAGGTTGTAGGGGTTGTGATGCAACTTTTGGATATGAAAAAATTAAAAAAAAAAAATATATATATATATATATATATATAAAAGTTTATTGTATGTAATATAATTTTTAAATATTTATTATTTAAATAAAAAATTAAAAGTAGTTTGTATTATTAAAAAGAGAGAGGATATATATATAACATGATATATTTTATTTATTTATTTGTAATGTTTTCATTTTATTTAGGAAAAGGAAGAGTTATTATTTTTATATTTGCAATGAGAGAAATGAGGTGCTCTACAGCCTAGTATGGGGGAGATGTTGTAACGTTTGTGATGTAACGTTTGTTACTAACAAAATAATTAAAAAAATTCATGTCGACTCATAATGTAAAAAATTATGGAAAGTATTTAAAAAAAAATCCATGTTGGTTCATAAAATAAAATATTCTGAAAAGTAATTAAAAAATAGATGCTCGTTTATAAAATAAAAACTTAAAACTTAAACCCGGATCTATCAATCAATAGAGATCAAATTTTTTGAGTTAAAATTTTTAAAAAAAATACACCTCAAGAAATTGGATCCCTCTCGGTACTTGATAGATGTCGGTTTAAGATGGATCTATGCTGGTTTATTTACGCAATAATCATGGATGTTGGGAGTCGGGACTTATACATCTTTTTGGAGCAATGTTGTGAAATGGTTCATAAGAAGAAAGAAAAAGAGAGGAGATTTTAAAATCAAAACTATTCAAAGCTATTAAATACGACAAATTTCACTATTTTTCTTTCACACACTTACACAACACATTGATTAAGGCATAACAAAAAAACAAATAAGCAATGTTCATTGCACATCTAATCAACTACCATTTGATTGTATGACACAATCCATTTTCAATATAAAAAAGTTACTCAAAATTGGTAGAAATTTTGCCAAACGTTATAGTTCCACCTGATTGATAAAAACTTTGTTCTTAGAATGATCACCCATTTTAAAACAATTTAAATCACTAAATTTCCATAAAATAAGTGAAATATAACAAAACTTTACTTGAATGTCCCAAAAACTAGTCACTTTTTTTTAAAATTGATCTGTTCATAAACTTACTTCATTTATATATAAATAAAATATAGCATGAAGTAAGATCTAAAATTACTTCTGATTAGTTAAGAGGTCGTCTTCTTCATACGTAAAGAAACAAGTTAACAATCCAAGACCTAAAAGTATTAGTAATAGTGGAAATTTGTCTTCTTTTATAAATCACCAACAAATTATTTCAAGTATCGTGTTTTCTCTTTTCTCTTAAATAGATAACAATGATAAATTAACTAACACTTACGAACAACAACTAATGATAACTATTCTCGTTACCAACTTCAGAGCTTACCATTACGATTGGAATGTAATGTTAGTGTAATGAAAAGTTGTTACAAAAGAATATGCAAGTCAACCTTTCAATAAATTTTGAAATCACTTAAAGTTTAATGTGGTTCAAATCAAAATCACATGTGGTAGTATAATACGCCCCCAAGAAAAGAATTAGTCCAATAGAACATTCCATATGCAAGACAAAAGGGATGTTACAAAAGAGAGCATTTTATATTAGCTACTTTTAAAGAAATTATTAACACCGGTATGCACAACGACGAGAAGTGCGTTTCACGTTTCAACCTTTGAGATAAGTGCATCAACATGGTGGGAGCCTCGGAGGTGTATCTCTTCTCATTGATATCCCAAAAAAGCTAGTATTATTATTATAATCTAGATATCTAATGTCTCTTTGATATTCTCAAGATAAGCTAAGTGTTATGAATTAATACAAACATAAAACAAATACTATTTAATAAATATATCTTTTTTTTAACCACCACTTAACTGAAGCTTATTTAAATCTTAATCAAAATGCATTTAAGCATAACAAGATACGAGGACCATGAAATTAATCCGGATTGTACACTTGTTACATTCCGGTTAATCTTGTTGATCCATTCAAGGAAGTCCAAAATCTCAGATAGTATCTAAACACCTATCGGTGTAATGAGAAGAAAAAATTAGAAATTTCTTAATTTATCTTAGAATTGTATTTTTGTACTCGGAAAGTTTGAGGAGAAGTATTCATAAATCATCATACTATTGATGAGTTAGAAATGTTAGGAATGTCGGTATTGTAATACATATTTTGAAAACAAGATCTAATGTGGGTGTATGCAGGTGATAAAGTGTTTTTGATCTTCAACCCTTTCAATGAAGCAAAAACGATGAATTCTTTTGACCTACGACATTTCGGGAATTGTCCAATGCCTTGTTTCACTATAAAGTTCATGAGCATTCGTTCTTATTTTGGCAATAAATGCTCATTTCTTTAAATCTAGACTAATTCAAGTCCACATGTATTTGGAGAAAGACCAAAAACAGGTTTTTTGAAGCCTATAATTAGGTTTCTAGAGCCCAAAATCATTTGAATAAAAAATGCACTTTTTGAATCGAAAATTGCACTTTAGAAATACTATTTTTGGGCTTTAGAAAGGCTAATTTAAGAACTTTTTAGTCCAAATTATGTTGAATTAATCTAAATTTAATGACATGGGTTCAATGTTGATTTTCTTCTTTACCCTATTTAAAATAAAAATATTTTTTTGATTATTTAGAATAAGGTTAATCACCTCTTTATACTGTCTTCATTTTCTTATATTTTCCAATTATTTATTACCTCACAATTTCTCCTTAATTTCAAATGTAATAATATTAGTGTTTAATAAAGTGACTTCTTCTTTGATTTTCCATTGATTTAGCCAAATAATATTAGTGTTTAATAAAGTAACTTCTTCCTTGATTTTCCATTGATTTAGCTAAAACTTAACATTTGTATATCAATCCCTTGGTAAAAAATAAACTTTCCTCTTTTTATCAATTTTTCATATTACAACAATTTTTTTCTTAAATTTAAATTTCCCTATAAAATATAAACTCACTCCAAAAAAAAATACAATTTAAGATAATCAACTCATTTAAAATGCACAATTCAAGATGATCCATTATTTTTTAATATTTATCAAAACCTTTTTTTTCACATAAATGTATAAGATTTTTATATTAAAAGAGTTGAGGGACCACACATCCATAAAATTACAAAAATATTCGAGTGCCCAAAATTGGCTTCATGGACTCAAAAAATGATAGTTCACAACATGTTGATGTAATGCCGAGTACATTGAGTTCTTAGAATATCTATAACTAAATTGTTTTACATATTGGTCGAGTAAAAATGTGCAAGTGAAATACATTAAAACAAATTGCAAAGTGAACTAAAACGGTAGCCATTGTGGCCTTCCTCCATATACTAATCATTTTGATTAGATACGTGTATAGGCTGAGAAGTAGGCTCTTCAATAATTGCCATGGTTGTTTGCTATATCGTTTCATCCTCCATGAGCTTAGGACTTGAATAAATTAAATGTTAACAAGTAACAAACTAGGATCTATAAGCAAATCCAAGGATTGTGCTATAATGCATCTAAATGTCGTTCATGGTAAATTTTAGGGGCAAAATTTAGCCCATGGGTTATGTTACCGTTCAAACTAGCAGGTTAGGCTTTCAAGTGAAAGGCAATCACATAATAAACTTGGACTGTTGTCACCTTTGTCCAATCTCCTAACTTCTTTGGGATCAAATGTTGTCCCAAGGAGAGAGACCTTTAATGTACCTGCCAAGTAGATGCCAAATTCCTTCCAAACACCTTAAAGCATAGATAAGTGTCTTTAATGGAGTCAAACACAAAGTAATAGAGAGAGTTAGGATGGTGCTTGTATAGTAATTTTGGCAGTTTTGCAAGTTTGTTTAGGGTTAAAAAAGATAAGCCGAGGATTTCATGCCCGAAATTTTAGGGCCACGAGAATTTAGGGCCAATATTTTGGGATCATGGGAATTTAGAGCTGCGAGAATTTAGAGCCGAGATTTCAGGGCCAAAATTTTGGGGCCACGACAATTTACGGCTGAGGTATTAGAGCCGAGATTTTAGGGCCGAAATTTTGGGGTCGTGAGAATTTAGGGGCGAGATTTTAGGGTCACGAGAATTTAAGGCTGAACTTTTGGGGTCATGAGAATTTAGGGGCAATATTTTAGGGAGGCCAAAAAATGAAGAAATTAATTTTTTATTTTTATTTTTAGGGTTTTTGTTATAAAATTGCAGACCTAATTCTACCATGAAAATGCAAAATTACACATGAAAATGCAAGTTTAACCTAGCAATAATATTTACAAAAATTCAAACTAGGGTTTGATGTAGCGAAAATGGACAAACTTAGGGTTTTAATGGATTTTACCCCAAACCCTAGCCTTAGAGGAAGGTGACAAGCCTTCCTCTTGAAGGTAATTCTCCTTGCTACTAGGTTATGGCTTCTTGAAACAACCTCTAGGGTTGGTTTCAAGAGTCTAAACTAGGGAAAATTTGGATCTCCAAGATCAAAATTTGTAAAAAACTCCTCTTGTGAGCATTTTTAGTATGCAATGAGGATAGAATAGCAGGAAAAAGCCTTATTCAAAGAGAATGTAGCCATAGGGATACCATTCAATCATTCAAGTTGCAAAATTGACCTACCATTCATCAAGCAAACCTTAAAAATGTAAAAGACTTACATGAGCATGAGTTATTCCAACCATTCTAGCATCCACAAACCATTAGCAAGACAAAGAAAGAATCCAACCTCATCAAAGAGCAAGAAGAAGCATCCCTCTAAGAGGTGCACATCACTTCATAAGGCCCTTATAGGGTAAAAGAATAGCATAATGAATTTTATCCCATAAGTTGTTATGTTCAAATGAAGTGAGGAGAAGTTTATTTATAGCTTCTCACACTCACTTTACAAAAATATCCAGGCCGACATGCCTTTTAAAATGTCAATTTGAAATTATAAAATGTCAACTTAAAATTAAAATATATATATATATATATATATATATATATATATATAATAATAAAATATGTGGGTAACTTGGGGCATTTTCCTTAGAGTTTACAAAAACAATGACTAAAATAGCCAAAAATGAGCAAAACATTCTGAATAGAAGGCTGTAGAGGCGGGGGGGGGGGGGTGTCATGCCCCATATAACCCCAATAGTAGTGAAAATCCCTCAACGCCCCCCCAATCAAGCAATGTAGGCTTGGAAGAAGGATGATGTCATCATCAAAAGACAACCAAGGAGAGAGGGCATTGCAGTACCGGAGGATCAGGAGGGTGTGGAAGGTGACTTGGAGGAGAGACATAAGGCTCAATGCTAAGAGAAATGTCACTAGAGTAATAAAACAGGTTGGGGGTCATGTGACACGGTAACCCACCCCTTGGAGCCCCAGACACCAACCTCAGGGCTTCAAGTCCTTTAATGAGGCGGTCAGGAATGCCACTGGCCCATAGTACTCCTAGGAGAAGAAACAAAGGGTCTGGGCGTAACCCCCACTCAAAAAACCCTAGATAATACCCCTCTTGGTCAAGAAAAAATGATCGTCTCTCCCTGGGGCACATCTACAGGTGTGTCGGTACTAGTGCCACGTAGCACTAGCTCCAACTGCAGGACGAGTGCTCCTCCCAAGAGTGCTCGTGAATCCATGATTCATCTGGATACCTGTAGACCTACACACACATCAAATAGCTAGGGACATCAAAATACCATGAGGCAGACACTTCCGTCATGCCTTGCTCATCATGAAAATATGAAAATAAACTAAGCAACTAACCTATGTAGACATGAAGAACATCAAATGAAATGCATGGGTAACAGTATATGCCTAACCCAGATGAACCTAAACCTACCTATGCGAAACTTAAGAATCAAGAAGGGTTAAGTGAAATCATGCCGCCAATGTAACCATTTAAGTAAGCAGTTCATACCATATCCTTTACCTTTGTCTTCAGAGAGAACCCATGATAAGATCTCATCGATCACAAAGCATGTATGTACCAAGGTCTTCCTCGGGATAGGAGATGAAGGCTGGGTGACTATTGTTTGACTACACAGGATGATTCCAAAAGACCGAACACCTAGAGCAACCGCTCACACAAACAGATCACATATCAACACACCGGTGTTTTCACGTGGTTTAAACCCTCAAAAGGGAAACACTCCACTTGAGGCAGTTTATTATGCAAACAAAAGAAAGTTACATATGAGCTTCTCATCATCGATCGACTAGCAAGTGACCCTCCATGCTCTTTAAATATATATCATGGAAGAATCGGGTGTTAAGCCACAGATCAAAGGTAGTTATGATCTAAGAGAAGTTGAACCTTCAGATCATTCTATGTCTAGAACATATCATGACCGTCGGATTAGATATTTACAAATGCATACTAAAGAAACACACTTTTCCTAACGGATATATTATAACAAGTTGATCTTAACTAACTCCTAAGTGTCTAAATATCCTAACAAATACAGGGGACCTGTTAACACCCAAAAAGTACTCACTACCTCATCTACCCCATTACATGGCTCATTTGTCCATTTTCCTACCATATTTCCCTTAAAAACCCTAAAAATCCCACTAAAAAGCCTCCAAAAGGCCTAAAATGCCTCCAAAAGGCCACAAAACCATCAAAAAAGCCTCAAAAAGGCTAAAAAACCCCCTTTTCCTCCAAAAATATTCAAAATTCCTCTAAAAAAACAAAAACCCTTTAAAAAGGGAATAAAAAATATAAAATAACGAGGAAAAGGAGGAAAAAACCCTATACAGCTGCCCTAAACCATATGGTTCCCAAAACCATGGGCCAGCACTCCACCACCAAAAAACTATAAATAGGTGATGGAGACCCCTTATTCCATATCCATAATCAAATATACCCTTACTCTGCCAAAATCTCTCTTGAAACCCTAGCTCACCCTTGAGCTACTTTCACCTTGAGAGCCCCTTTTGGCCTATTCCCACCATTGGAGAAAGAGAAGGAGCAAATTGGAGCTTGGAGCAACCCTCTTGGAGCATTGCAAGAGCTTCACCAACCTTCACATTGGAGGTAAAATTAATACAAAAGCCATTCTTTACATCTTATTTTTTCTGTTGCATGCACATGTTTAGAGTAATTTATATTTATGTTTTAGCATTTTAATTTACATTTACTGAACTGCTACTAAGGAGTCCCTTCTCCTTAGTAGGTGCTTAGTTGCACAAGCTAGGGGTAAAACCCTAGCTACAGGACCTGGGAGCTTTGATATTGCTACCACAGAGAAGGATTGCTTTCACAAGCTCCATTTATCCAGGCTTCCACTGGGCTCAGTTATGGACCATATTCATCATACACTAGCATTGAGAAAAATTTTGCCTCAAATTGGTAGGATGATTTTGAACTTGGGAGGCCATTATTAGAGGTGGACCTTGCAAATATTCATATGCCAGCTGCAACCTGGTTAAACAATTGTGGATTGATTTTACTAAAATGCATTGTTGGAAGCTTACCGACACTAGACATAAAAGGATAAACAACTTCTTGAATACTGCCCAAGGAACAAAGATGGGAATGATAAGCTGGGCTCTGAATAACTGCAAGAGAATCCCTTGTATAACATGCTTCACAGTCCTTCATGTTGGATAAGTACGACTAAGTTGAATCCACTTAGATATCACTAGGTATACGGGACCTAAAACCATAGTAAGACATCTGCATATGGCACTCATCTATACTGGCAAGAAGACACGCATCTTGGGGTACTTCATCATCAAATGTAAGGGAAAGGGGGTTGACCCAATCTTCATTATCAACATCATGAGGATGTGGAAGAATTATATCTTGTTCAACATGGATTTAACTGATTATATCTTCAATAACCTTGTCCGAGGTAGTGATGACTTCCTCATCCCAAACAGTATCGAATTCTGGTTCAAACTGATCCATATTAGCCTTTGGTTCTTCTATGAATGGCCATAAGACTTCATTGACTTCTTCTTCGTCACTGAAAAGTCTAGGAACCACACTACCAGGTCTCAAAGAATCATAAATTGGAGAACCCATAAATTTCCAATAGTCATAATCCTCGTCAATTCTGTCATTATGCTCCAAGAGATCCAAGATGCCATAAGAAATTGTTGTGTGGTGGAAAGGAGAATCCACCCTTTAGTTCAACTCTTCATATTCTTCAACTAGGAATCCTTGGTATTCATATGTAGTATCACGATCATATTCATCTTCATGAGGAACTTTGTCTCTGGACACTGTGATTGAGATATCATCAATTTGAACAACAACTTCTTCAACCTGATTTTCGTTTTGGATTTCTTTACTGAACAAGTTCCTTGCATGTTCGACATGAGTCATCCATTTGCCACGTCGCTCTGGATCCCAGTAGGTACATAATGTTTCTACCAATTCTGCAAAGGACGATATTGCTCCTTTGTCTAGGCCCACAAACCAAGCAAGAGTATTTCCTCCCAGGTGAAGAACAAATGATCTCATGTAAACCTCTTCTTCCTTTTTAATACCGTACTATGTATCCAATGTCATAAACCATTCAACATGGTGCAGGGAATTACCATGACCCTTGAAGGCATGCCAAAATATTTCTGGTAACTCATCTAAACATCCTGGAAAGTTCAACAATCAAGAGGAGCGAAACCTATTTCCATCTCCACATCTGTGGGATTATCAGGATCTTTAAATTCCAATGGAATATCCTTTTCGATTTCTTCGTCAGGACCATCTTGTTTCTGGCTGCTTCCCAAGTTCTCTTCCCATATATGGTTGGTCATGACCTTTCTTTCATGTTCCTTCATATCATGATCCCATTCCTTAATGAATGCGTCGATCAATTGTCTGAGTGAAGAAAATTCTATATGAGGAAATCCTGCATAGCAATTTTTGGCATCCCAGTTGTCCTCTAAGTTGAGAGATAATAGAAAAAGATTCATTCTAACATCCTCATGTATGATATTTCTTCCTTGGATAAATTGCATGAATTCCCATATAGGTGTTGTTGCATGATACTTATATTCATGAAATAATGGAAAAAGTGTTTTCCCATCGTCTTCAATGACATACTGATGTGGATATCCCATAATGTATGAAAAATCCAATATATCCATCCACAATTCATAAGAAGGCTCCATATCATCTGGTTTCCTTGTATTTATAGATTACTTCCATTATTTTTCTTCAGTTGGAGTCGCCAGGTGTAATATCACTCCAAAGAAAAGTACTTGGATTCACTTGTTTCAACACTAGGGGTGTAGTTTACAACTGGTTCCAAACACCTCCAAATGCTTTTGAATTTGCGGAGGAAGGTCTTGATGGGGAATAAGACACATTAAGACATCTATCAGACACCCAAACAACTGATATACCCATCCATGGTATGCAATTTGCAAGGAAAGAAGTTTCGGGACAAGACTAGTCAATTTGAGTAATGGAAATCCCCCCTAGGTCTTCCCTTAATTGCACTTCCAAAAACTATATGACCCTCACTAATTCTTGGTTTGTGACTTGACTCTATTAGGGAACATTAATGAAAACATATGTGCGGCATTAGATTTGATTTTAGATTTGAATAGGTATCCCAATGAACAACATTCTAGAGTCTAGAATTTGGGGTGAAAAAGGTGGACAAGGAGTCTCGAATTTAGTCATAAACCGTAGTGACACTTTATGGGTATACAAACATCATTTGGGACATCAAAGTAACTTCATATAATTCTCATGACATGAATAAATATCTCAGAAAACCCTGATATAAAACAGGTACAACATCATCTCAAATTTACTATGAAAATGCTATGAGGATAATGGCTCGAATTTCATCTTTGATTGGAAATATCACTTGAAGTTGATGGTATTTCGAGTTGTGGATCTCATGATATGAATATTATATAGATATGCAGCAACTACAATTTCCATGAAATTGAAATAACAATCCTTCAATAACTATATGCAACAAGAAGTGCACCCTTGCACATTTACATGACATTGAGAGAAAGATAGTAGAATAGGCATAGAGAAGAATGAGAGAAGATGAACTTGAACTCAATTGGGGTTTGAACCTGCATCAAAACATATCCATGAAGATCTATTGATAGGTTTGAATGGCCTCTCCATCAACCAACTTGGATGGGAATCTTGCACCCTTGAAGTTGGTTCTAAGGCAGGGAGGATGAACATCCACCGTGCAAGGACAAGCTATGCTCTCCAATTGTGTCAAATGAGAAATGATCAAAAGTTGGTCTCCTTCTTTCTTCTTGTCTTTTATTAACCTCCCAAGGCCTCCATAGCTCGAATTCCCTCCAAGCATCATCCCAATTTTAATTAGGGGTATATTCCCAAGAATACCACTTGTCCAACACTTCCTAGCCCTCCTCTTCCATCAATTCGAATGGGGGAATCTTGGTTGCCATAAATACCCTTGTGAACCCTATTGGAAGCTATTTTTATCCCTGACATGTAATATATGTCATATGTCAGCAATCAAGTCTGAACCTTGTCATAAGTTTAATAGAATCTTCATCATTGTTGTCATAGAAGTTAGGGAATCTAGCTCCAAGTGTCACAATTTTCTAAGATGCCTCTTTCTCTTCCATTGGAGTTACTATTCCACTCTAATTTGACCCTCCTAGATTCATGCCATGAATAATTCATCTCCAACTCCCCCAAGAATGTTAGACTCCACCTTGGATTCGAATGGGTGAGAATAGGATGCCATGTGGCATGAAGAATATGGCCTTTTGTGTGTCCCACACCACCTATGCACCCTCATGGCCAAGTGCCACCTTATTTTATTATTATAATTATTTATTTAGCCCGTTTAATATATATTTGTCAATCTAATGTCCATTTGGGGTCTTATATCTCCCTTATTCCAAATCTAAATGTTTCCACTCCAACCTAGGGAACTAGCAGATTGGTGGAATTTTCCCTTCATGGGATTTATTTGGATGGGGACATTACAGTCCTCCCCACCCAAGATTGCTTGTCCCCAAACAGTTCCAAATTGGGATGCTGCAAAATTTGTTCCTCTTCCCATGTGGCATCCTCACTTGGAAAATCTTTCCATTGTACCAAATACTCTCTTATAGTTCTTCTCCTCAATTTCCTTTCTCTGGTTTTCAAAAAAAAATCTGGAGTAAGTATAAGTTGTCCTTCATCATCTAATGGAGGAAGAGTTTATGAAATAGAAATTTGCTTACCAATAGCCTTCTTAAGGCATGAAACATGAAACACATTGTGGATTTTTCTACCTTTCGGAAGTTCTATCTCATAAGCTACCTCCCCAACCTTTCGAATTATCTTATATGGACCATAAAACCTTGGTTTAAGGTTTTCTGATCATTTCCCTTTTAAAGTGATTTGCTTATATGGATGCAACCTCAAATAAACCAAATCATTCACTTGAAAAGTTATTTCTTTCCTATGTTGATCTACATACTGTTTTTGTTGATTTTGGGCAACCTGCAAATTGTCTTTTAAAAGCTTCAAAATATCTTGACTTTCCTAAACCCAATATTTAGCTTTTGGAGCTCTTCTATCACAAAAAATGTGATCAACAAAGGTGAGTGATTCATAACCATAAAGTGATTTGAAAGGAGACATGCCAATGGACATATCAAAAGTAGTGTTGTAGCAAAACTCACCCAAATGTAGCCCTTTAACCCATGCTTTTTGCTGCTCACCAACATAGTTTCTCAAGTACCCCTCGTTCACCCTTTCTAATTGGCCATCAGTTTGAGGATGACGGCTTGTGCTAGGAGTCAATTGAGTTCCCACCAATTTGAAGAGTTCTTGCCAAAAAGCACTCATAAATCTGTTATCCCTGTCACTCACAATATTTTTGGGAAGTCCATGCAATCTGAAAACATCTCTAAAGAATAACTCAACTACTTGTGCAGCAGTGAAAGATGATGTAATAGCAAAGAAATGAGCAAATTTGGTGATTCTATCCACCACGACATAAACACAGTCCTTACCAAAATCCTTGGGAAAACCTGTGATGAAATCCATGGATATGCTTTCCCACTTTTGTTTGGGAATGGGCAATGGTCGTAAGAGTCCAGCAGGATGGATGTGTTCAAATTTGTTTTGCTGACATATCTTGCATTCATTCACATACTTTAAAACATCTTCCTTCTACCATTTCCAAGAGAACCTTTGTATTAGTTTCCTATATGTTTTAAAGAAACCGGGATGGCCTACTAAAGGAGAATCACGAGCTTCCTTCAAGATTTTGTGCTTTAAGTTCGAACCAAGAACTAAGTATATTCTATCTTTATAGTATATTAGGCCATTCAATATCTTGTACCTATATAGTATATTCGGTCACAAGCAAAACTATCTTTGGCATACTCTACTAGCAGCTCATCTTTCCAATCTTTTGAGATGTCCATAAGGGAAAATGAAGGTCTCCTAGACAATGCATCTTCTAAAATATTATTCTTTCCTTTTACATATTCAATGTCAAAATCAAAAGCTTGAATCTTACTCACCCATTTTTGTTGCCTTTCATTGAGATATTTTTGTGTAAGGAAATACTTCAAACTGTTATGATCAGTTTTGACTACAAATTTGTTCCCCACCAAATATTGTCTGAACTTGGACAAGGCATGCATGATGGCCAACATTTCCTTATCATATATGGAGTAGAGACTCTCATGTGGCTGCAATTTTCTGCTCTCAAAAGCCATGGGGTGTTGATCTTGCTTTAATACTGCCCCTATGCCTTCCCCTGATGCATCACATTCCCAAAAAAATGGTTTAGAAAAATTTGGTAATGCAAGTACTAGACAACTACTCATTACCTCTTTCATTATTTGGAAATCCTTTTCAGCCTCTTCATCCCATTGGAAAGCATCCTTCTTGGTCAAATTAGTAAGAGGAGCAGTCAATTTGGAAAACCCCTTCACAAACTTCCTATAGTAAGTGCAAATCCCAATAAAGCCTCTCAATTCAATGATGTTATTGGGTGATGGTAATTCAAGAATAGCCTTTATTTTCTCCAAGTGCACCTTTACCCCATCTTTCCCAATGATGTGCCCAAGATACAAAATTTATGTCAACCCAAACTCACACTTGGACAACTTAGCAAACAAATATTGTTCATGCAAGATTTTCAATACAACTTCTAAATGGTGCAAATGTTCCTCCCATGTCTTACTGTAAATCAAAATTTCATCAAAGAAAACCCAAACAAATTTACGAAGTTGCTTGCAAAATATTTTGTTCATGCATGATTGGGAGGTTGTTGGAGCTTTGGTAAAACCAAAAGGCATGACAAGAAATTCGAAGTGGCCATTTGGACATTTGAAAGCAGTTTCCTGCACATCTTCTTCCTTTATCTGAATTTGATGGTAACCAAATCTAAGATCAATTTTGGAAAAGAAATTTGCTCCAAATAGCTCATCTATCTGAGGGACGTGATATCCATTCTTTATTGTCTTTTTTTTAAGGCCCTAAAATCAATGCACATCCTTAAGGTTCCATCTTTTTTCTTCACTAAAACAACTGAAGAAGCACAGGGACTTGAGCTTGGTATGATTAGCCCCAATTCCAATAGTTCTTTAATAGCCTTCTCAATCTCATCTCTGAACCTTTTTGGGTGTCTATATGGGGGTATTTGGATAGGTGAAGTACCTACCTCCAAAACAATGGTATGCTCAACTCCTCTGTCAGGTGGCCTTCCAAGGGGAAGTTCTCCAAAAACCCTTCCATACTTGTGTAGTAGTTGCCTTATATCCCTTGGATGTTATGCAATTTTATGTTTGGTTTGGGGGAAGTGATTAAACATTTTTCAACCCATTCAATGTCCCCATGTCTCAATATGGACCTCATACCGTGGGAAGACACCACTTGGTTAGGATAGGTGTGCATCTCTCTCACTAACATTTGTCTTCCTTCCGAATCTTTGAACTTCATTTCAGGTATTTGGTAGTACACTGTGTGTTCTCCTATAGATTACAACCATTGTACTCCCAAAACCACATCTGTATCAACAACATTCACCACATAGAAGCTATCGAAAAATGTGTAATTTCCTATGGTAAGTTGTAGCTTTGGAATCCATGTGTTGCATTCCATAGAATTGTTACCTGGGATGATGATTGTAACCCTTCGAATGCTTCAGTATGTAACTTTCTCCTCTCCACCAAGGTTGCATCAATGAAGTTATGAGTTGCTCCTCCATCTCCCAATACCGAAACTTTATGCCCATGTACCACTCCCTTGCATCGGATGGTGTGAAAACGAGGCACTCTTGAAAGCACTGCCATTCTCCCTTTTTCGGGTGATGGATGATCTTCTTCTGCTATGTCATGTCCTTCTTCTTGGGTTGAAATTTGTTCTTCTTCCTCCATGTCCCCTTCATCATCACAAATACTTCAATGAATTGTGCTTTCCCCTTAGCACATTTATGCCCTGGTACTCATGGTTGATGACATGTGTAGCATAGTTTCTTTCTTCTGAGTTCTTCCTTGCTTGGTCCCTCTTTATTGTCCTTCTCAAATTAATCTTTTTGCCATGGTCTCTTGTCAAATCTGAACTTGGAAGGAAAATTGGGATTGGGGGGATACCTTGTCTTGGGTATCACATTTTGTAGATCTCTTGCCAAATTCATGGCATATTTTAATGAAGTAGGTTTGTGAGCTTTAACTAAACCTTTCAAAGGTTCAACCAATCCTTCAGTAAAGAGAAATACCAATCGAACCATAGATACATCAGCCACCATAACTGATAGCTTTTGGAATTCCAACATGTACTCCTCAAGGGTTCCAGTTTGCTTCAACTGTGCTAGTTCCTTGAAAGGCATTTCAAGGTCT